>OY998234.1:21199573-21799573 GCA_963922035.1 Amblyjoppa proteus | reverse complement strand
GTGCTTGAAGATGAGTTTTCCGAAAATCCACCGATTGGCACTTCTGATGCAAAACTGCATCAAAGTTGATTATCGGAGAGTTTCGTCGAAACGATTATCGACAGTTAATTAGCGCAAATAACTGACTTCCGAATCAACGAGATTGGTCGAAGTGGGCTAAAATTTAACGAGATAAATTTTGACCCTGCACGTTCGACGCTAACGTCATAGTTTACTTCGCTTCATTAGAGTTATCACTCGAGCGAATACGATGGGACGATAATTGACGAGGCGGAGCGACGGTAGTCGTTTGTGACTGTTCGGACACTGTGCCGCCGAAGACAATGGAGTTTCGTTCGTCAGTTTGTTTTAATCTACGGTCCATACCGAACAACGGCAATCCACGGGAAAGCAAGAGAAAGCCAAGTTGACAAACTGTTTACGGAGCGCTTTCGAGACAGCATGCGGACCGATAAGCGCCTTTGGGCGCCGACCACGCCGTTCATTGCGATGCAGTAAATACAACGACCAGGGCTACATCGAGTTTCATACATTTGCCGTACGCTCGGAGCGTTTGTCGCTAGTACGATGAATTCGGACGGCGAAACGCCGACAAAATACGTCGAACTACGTATGAACAGTCTTCAACTTGAGCAATCAGAATAATTGATCGGCGAATATTGATTTGTCGCAGTTGGCAATTACAAGAGACGCGATGATTGAAAATTCTAATCTCATAGGATCTATGGAAAGAAGTAAGTTCAGCTATTATTGACAGCAGAAAAATTGTTAAAAAGTTAATAAGACAGAAGATAATAATAAATCGTTATCTGAATGATTTATCGGGCGAAAGGTAATTTTTACTCTATCTTTGATTTAATTTATAGAGAAATAAAGAAAGAAGTAATTAATGCGTTCATTAGTCACCAATTTGAACGCATTAAAAATAATAAGACTGGCTGAATCGTCTTCACTTGAGAAATTAAAATAATTAATCGACGAATATTGATTTATCGCAGCTGGAAATTACAGAAGCCGCGGGTAATTCAATATTTTAATCTCATTAAATCTATGGAAAGTAATTTCAACTGTTATTGACAGCAGAAAAACTGCTAAAAAAGTTAATAAAACAGATAATAAAATCAAATAGTCACTTGAATGATTAATCGCGTTAAATACGATTTTTACTCTATCTTTGTTTTCGTTTATCGAGAAAACAAGAAAAAGTAATGAATGCTTTCGTAATTTACCGATTTTACCACATAAAAAAAATGCGCCCTGTAAAAAAAAAAAATTAAAAGTTTGCCCGCTGATAATTGTTTTGCTTTTTGTTTTT
Organism: Amblyjoppa proteus; assembly: GCA_963922035.1. NCBI lineage: Eukaryota > Metazoa > Arthropoda > Insecta > Hymenoptera > Ichneumonidae > Amblyjoppa > Amblyjoppa proteus. The sequence goes on along the minus strand of OY998234.1, from coordinate 21,798,258 downwards.
GCATTGAACAATATTTTAACAGGGAAAAAACGTGAATTTGCGGTAGACGCGTAACGCGTACGTCAATCGTGTGTGAAACTCGATGGTCGCCGAGTAGCGTTGCAGAGCAGTAACGGGGCCAAGAGTAGAGAGAAATTTTGTCGCTGACAGCAACGAAATTGCTTTCATGGAACTGTCAATTTAGATTTTACTGTCAGGCTTTCTCTCTCTCTCTCTCTCTCTCTCTCTCTCTCTCACACACCCGACGAGCGGATCGACCTCGTAAAGCAGTCGTGTCCGGTCGCGGGCTCGCACATGTGCACACATATATTCCAGAGTTCGCGTATGCAGACCTCGGTTTGTGCAGCACATAGCCCCGTGTACCGGAAACATTGCGGCCATTTCTTTTTTTCTTCCCGCTGGATCACCATTTTTAGTAGCCGTTCGGGAAAATAACACCGGGAGTTCCGGTTGTTACGGCGCGATGCCATCGCGACGCTCGTGATTGTCGAACCCCCCCCCCCCAATTTTCCCAATACGTGACCCAACAGAGCTCTCATGCTCCGACACTTTTGTCTCTCACCCAAAAGGCGGATCCTTCCGCTCGTCGTGGAATACCAAACAAAACTCTCGTAATATTATGTAAATATATAAAAAAAATAATAAAATAAAGAAACATACATAACAAATATTTATTGTCCACAAAAGTCCATTTTCTTTTGGTTGTAAATTTTACAATTTTTTTTTCTCGTCGACAAACCGTATTTTGTATTTAAAAAAAAAAAAAAGAGTGTAAAACTTTTTACATAAAAGAATGGTAAAATTAACGAGGACAAAAAACGGGTAGAGTTATCGAGGAAAAAAGTTGTAAATTTAACGTGAGAAACAATCGCAACATTGAACCAAAAAAAAAAAGTCGTGAACTTTTGCGAATGAGAAACGTTCGTTTCTAGTTGTCAGTAGTAAATGTCATTACAGAATTTCCTCGGATTTTGTATTAACCCTTGGCAACGATGGCCACTTTGCGCAGGCTGGTCCTGACACTGCGCTCTTTCCGATAAGGTGCAATACAAATCGCGACTCGAATCGTCGACGGAACATTATGCGCTAGACATTTCGCTGTCTATAGGGATGCACCTGTTGCCAGTAACGGCAGCAGCAGTGATGGTCGTTTATTGAGCAGGGTCACAGAGTCAACGGTATTACGAATGTTCCTTCTCCGCCTTCTGCCTTTCTTCCGTCCGTAGGAATGTGCAGATTGTGGAGGGACGAATTCTACAACCTGCTTTGGTTGTTGCGACTCCGATATCGTATAGAAAATGTTAACCTCGGAGAAAGATATTCTTTAAGGTCGTCAGAGAAAATGAAGACACCTGCACGAGAATTTGGCGAGCAAAAATTTTTGAATGTTACAGAAATTTTCGGGCCCTGACAAGGTTCTGAGGAGGTCTGACAAGGACCTGATAAGGCCTTATCAGGACCCTATCAGCGCTCAATGTAACGCTCGAAAATGTCCACTCGGATAAGTCGCGTAAATTACAATTGTGGTTAATTGCAGGAGTAATTAGGCTCAAATTTATTCAGCAACGCAAAATCTCACGTTTGAGTTCTGTAAAAAAAGGTATCTTTTTTTTATCGGTTCCATAGCCTCAGAACGAAAAATATCGGTCCGGTATCGAATGTTTGGAATGCAATTACGCCTAATTGCGGCGTTCATTTGGCTCGCATTTTTACATCACAGCGCAATTTTTAATGACACGACACATACGTCTGCAGAACCGAAGAATCTCTATCGTCCTTTTTCGTTGCATCATTTCCGTTGCATCATTACAATCTCGAAAAAAAAAAAAAAAAAAAATGCCGATACTAGATCGAAGGTTTGGAGTGCGCTTACGGCTGATTGACTCGTTAATGTGGCACGTATTTACGTTGCAGCGCAGTTTTTTAACGGCATAACGTTCACCGTATGCAGAAACAAATAATTTCTTGACTGATGTTTACCGTTCCATAACCGCAAAAAAAAAAAAAAAAAAAATGATACGAGATCAAAGGTCTATAATGCTGTTACGCCCGATTGCGTCGCTAATTTATCTCGTATTTAAATCGCAGCGCGATTTTCAAAGGCGTAACGCTCACGGTCTACAGAAACGAAGAGTCTCTATCGATCTTTTCCACTCCATAACCTCATTAAAATCAAAAATGCCGACAGAACATCAAAGGACTACAATGCCATTGCGCTCAATTGCGTCGCTCATTTGGCTCGTATTTACATCGCAGCGCAATTTTTAACGGCGTAATGTTCACGATTTATGGAAACGAAGAATCTCTTTGTCATTCTTTTCCGTTCCATAAATGCATAAAAAAATACCGGTACTGTATCGAAGGTCTGCAGTGTATTTACGCCTGATTGCGTTCTTAATTTGGCTCTTATTTACCGCGCAGCGAAATTTTTAACGCACCGCGTCTACAGAAATGAAGAATCGTTTGCAGTGTTAAAAAAAAACCTGATGTAAGTTTTCGAATCGAAGAATCCGAATAAACTGCATTCGCGCTACGTCGAGTCGAGAATATTTTCGACGCGGCCTGAAGATTGATCGTCGATTGCGCAATCCCGTTACAATATTCGCGTTGAATAACTGTAAAACTTACCCTGTATGTGGGAAGCGTTGAAGACCGTTTTGTGATCACCGCCGATCTGCTCGTAATTCCTCAGGCTCGAGTTATTATCGCGTGGACGCTGATAATTGGCGATGACGAACGTTGTCGTCGCGAGCATGAGGAACAGCCTCGAACCCCAAGCCGCTCCCGACGACATCCTCCTCCGGCATTCGCATCCCCCGAGGATTTGTTTAGCGTCAACCTTCCCGATGAGGCGATTAACAGGGCTACAGTCTCGCGCGAACGACAATCCCCTCACGAGAACTTCGTGTCCACCGTTGATTTCTTCGTTCTATCTGAAATACATCGAATATCGAATGAATCTTTGAGGAAGCTATGCTCAAAATTGCAATAGAATTGTAATAAAATTGTAGGTAGAAAATTCACCGAGGAGTCTAGAGCAGAGCTTGGCGGTATTTAAAGTACACGTGTACTTATTTGATACTTAGACCAAAGTAGTGGTACAATTTTGAGCGTAGCTTCCTCTTCGAGGAAGCTATGCTGAAAATTGTAATAAACGAGGAAACCATGTGCAAATTACTTTGCAACTGTTTCGTGACATAAAAAAAATGTCGATATCATAAAATTATTTTACTCCCAACCCAATATTTTCCATTTAAATCCCAAAAATACGATTATTCGTGCATAAAATCGAGACCATTCTCACATTAGGCAACTATACCAGATTCATACGTCCCAGATTTAGTTGTCCAGTCAACGTTCACTCACTGCTCGCAAGGTCCAGTCGTCGCGTAGTTCAGTCGATTAGTCTGTTACCAAGGATTGGAAACGAAGAGTTTGGACGTTTTGAAGAAAAATATTGGTCCTGAACAGGGCCGTTTGATTTGAAAATTCTTCACTAAATTTCGTACTCGTGGAACTCCGTCTCTTCCGATTAAGTAGAAAAATTACCTTGGATTTCGTATTTTATAAAAGTACTTTAAGTACGGAAGTTACTTTGTACTTAAAGTACTTGCGGTACTTAGTACTTAGAATTTTAAGTACATTTCGGTACTTTCCCCAGTTCTGGTTCTCAGTAGTAACCACTGAATTTTGAGGATTAACTACTAAGAAGTAGCAATTTCATGTGTAGTAACTACTGCAATGTCAATAGTGATTGCCGAACCTACAGTAGGCATTACTCGACCTCGAGTAATTCCTTTCAGTGGGGGGGCGGGGGGTGGGGGGGGGGGGGGGAAGCCGTGAAACCGAAAAAAATATCAGCAGTTCCACGAAGACAAAGGAGAACTATCGTGCGTGTGTTGTCCGAAAAAAGGTAGTTTCCGTTCGACGCGAAGTTTACAAAGTTCGAATCCCAAGCCGAAAAGAGCGAAATTACTGTAACAGTGAGAGACGGTAAAAAAAAAAAAAAAAAAAAAAAAAATGGTGGATAAAAGAGCTAAACGGAAAATGATCCTGAAGCTCGAATAAAGTTTTAATGAATTGATAAGTGTCTTGTAGCGGATAGTTAATTACACCGCCAACTCGAGTTACGGAAACAACTCTTACAGCTGGTGGAAGTGAGAGAGCCGCGTCCTGTCCAGCGCCTGGATTCTCGGGCCAACAGTGATAAACAGCGTTTCGCGCGGAAACTTGGGCCGAAACCGTAAGTTAGCGGAGATGAAAACGGGGCGAGCGGAATGAACGGTAAATAAATAAAAATAAAAAAGTTTCCAATTACGAACATTATTCGAAAGCTCGAGGATATTGCCACGTTGGGGGATTGACGATGCACGAGGCTCGATAAACGAGCCGGCGTCATAATGACACCCGGGCGAAACACCTAGCGTCGGATTTTAACTCCCCCGCCGTTCCGCAGTTGAACCGCATCGTCCGACTAACCGTTGCAATTCAAATACCAGCGATTACCGGTTAATTGAATGGAGAGCAACGCGGGATTAGTGGGTAGAACGACGATGCGGGCGTGCGTTTCTTTCCGACCGCGAAACCACGTCGTCAATTACTCAATTTTGGCTCGTACAAAGCCACTTTTATTGTCGGCCAGTGTTTACATGTGTGTCATCGAATTTTCGGTCCGATGTCGATTTAATTATTGGCCATCCGACGTGACTTAAATTGCCAATCGCGGGATATTTTCACTCCGCTTCATACGCCTTACTCACATTAGGCTGAAAAAAGAAATGTTATTATCGGCCAGTGTTTACATGTGTGTCCTCGAATTTCCGGTCCGATGTCGATTTAATTATTAGCCATCCGACGTGAATTAAATTACCAATCGCAGTACATTTTCTCGCCGCTTCATGCGCCTTGCTCACATTAGGCTGAAAAAAGTTAAAATTCATAATGCGTTTAGAGATGGGCGCCGATTTTATGACCGACATTTTTTAGTCAATTGAGTGTCACGTGTGCGGTTCGGAAATGACCGCACTGTGAGAACAGCGACATTAACTCTAGAAACCTCCTCGGTTCCAACGTCAAAAATAACAAAATAACAATCTCGTTCATTAGGAAACGAGTTAGTTTTGTGTTCATTGTATAATATTGTTTCATTGATGAATCAATTGATAAAAAAATGAAAAGAAGAATTATTATGAGAATCGACGAGAGAGAAAAAGTGTTTTGAAATGAACCTAGACTGGCAAAAAGTTGATCAAAATTATTAACTAGATGTGTGTTTCGCTGTTTCGACCATATTCGTGATCTCGATAAAAAAAACGACCGTCATGGCAAAACAAACATTTGCTGGAATAAAAAATTTGATAATTTTGTGGTGAATTGACGCTTACAAAAAATTACCGTCACGGCACATTATTCATTAAATCTCGTCGTCATATATCACGAGTATAGCGGTTGGCAATTTCGAAAAGTTATTCGGTTTTATTATTTTTTCAGTGCAAAAGTAAAATCCGTCTCCCAATTGTTATGCGAAGCAGATTAATTGGTCGCAAAAATACCTGTTGGTGTAACAATCGCAACAAAAAAAAAATATATATATTCCTGAGGGCAAAAAAAAGGCCGATGCTGGCTTCCGAACACGCGAATTTGTAACGTTCCGCTCGCGGTCCCGACGAAGTGCGCGATCATACATCCAACACGAATCGGCGCGTACTATAAAAGCTTCGTGGTCCATTAGGCCGTTAGGGAGGATGAGACGACGACGGTTGCTTGGGTTGAGGGCCGGTATATTTTTAAATAAATCAATGGTTTATTATCCGCAGAACGCCCTCGAACGCACCTGCAAGCAGCCTGCGGAACCCCCTCCCGATGCGATGAATAACGATGCTGGAGAGAGGTAAATAATTCCACTATATTTTTTTTATATTCACCTCCGCGACCCGTTGTGTACAAACGCCGCAGGGCTTTGAAATGAAAATAAACTCGGGACGGAAAAGGGTGGGAAAAAAAAAAAAAAACGGAGCGACACCACCGCAAACTTGTACAACGAACTGGGCAGATATAGCGCACGGTACTGTTTTATTTTTCGTGCCGCTAAACGTTTGATGGATGATAACGAGTTTTGCCGCGGGACATCATTTACAGACTGTAGGATATTTTCATTGGACACGAGACCGAGTTTTCTCGTTTAGGGCTTACCGTCGATAATTGTGCTGAAATAAATAATCGCCTATTCACTCCAAGAATCGCGGCAGTGGCTCGACGAGAAAGGGTTGAGGTAGAGGGGCGGAGGGGAAGGGTTAAGTGCGCAACGACGCTGCCTCACTCGAGACGAGGGTACTCGGGTACTTCAGTCGGCTTTCGTGTTTTGCGGGAGGGTCGACGAATGAGGGACAAAAAAAAAACGTCGTCGCCTCGGGAAACACAGGGCGTGTTGCGCGCGAGGCCACCGGCAAGGCCACGGTAGCGTAATGTTTGAGCTTTGAAGTTTCGAGCACCCGACGTTAACGGATTCGTTCGAGCGGTCGAATTCCCCACAAGCGGGAATACTAAATTCGGGCACAAAGTCCTACCAATTGGGAATTTTGTTCGGCATTAGAGTCAAAGAACTCTCGAGAGAAGTTGCCAATTCCGCTTGATCCTCAAAGGACTCCACTGAGAACTTAAATAAATACATTGTGGAAGTTATTTTTATTTTTATTTTATTTTTTTTTTTTTTATACGAAATTTGGTAGAATTAGTTTATAGGTTACACGTAGAAATTATTTGCGAATATTTCGATCGACGAAAGCGATGAATGCGGATTTATTATGAAAATATAACACGAATCATACATATTACAGATGATTCGGTTTTGAGCAGTACGACTGCTAGCATCTCTCATCAAAAAGAAAGACTAAAAACTTTTGAAAAATACTACTGTCTGTGTGCAGTAGTCAACTAGCGAATGAACAGTTAAGTATGCGAAAAAGCCAGTCATTCGACGTTTCTTATGCATGTTCTCTTGTGAAAAGTGTCCATTCACTGGTCTTGTCCATTCATTGGCTGGTTTACCCTACTAACAAAGTATTGAACTACTGCATAAAGTACTGCCCAGTGCTAAATTGGCGGACCAATGAAAACTACTAGAAATCAGGAGCAGTTAACAACTAAACATTACTTGGTATTTTGAGTACTTAACTACACGAGACTACTACAAATCTGCAGTAGTTGAGTACTCGAAACTACGATGAACATGAAGTAGTTAGGTTCTACTACTACAAAACTGCTATAAATGTCCAGTAGATTGCTACGCAAAACTGCTATGAATATCCAGTAGTTAGGTACGCAAAACTACTATGAATATCCAGTAGTTAAGTACGCGAAACTACTATGAGTGTCCAGTAGTTGAGTACGCAAAACTACTGTGACTATCCAGTAGTTGTCCAGTACCGGTTGGAGTTATCTACTGGGAATTCCCGCTGTTCCCGGGAGTTCATTACTGTTTATTGCTTGAAACTACTATGAATATCCAGTCGTTAGGTACGCAAAACTACTATGAGTGTCCAGTGGTTAGGTACGCAAAACTGCTATGAGTGTCCAGTAGTTGAGTACGCAAAACTACTGTGACTATCCAGTAGTTGTCCAGTACCGGTTGGAGTTATCTACTGGGAATTCCCGCTGTTCCCGGGAGTTCACTACTGTTTATTGCTTGAAACTACTATGAATATCCAGTCGTTAGGTACGCAAAACTACTATGAGTGTCCAGTGGTTAGGTACGCAAAACTACTATGACTATCCAGTTTTTATCCAGTACTGATAGGAGTAATCTATTGGAAATTCCCGCAGTTTCCAGGAGCTCACTAGTGTGTATTGCTTGTAGTTTTCAGTAGTTATACTTATAAATACTAAATCCTGATGCAGCCTGACTAACTACCAACTGTTGAGGAATAACTACTAAGAAGTAGTGACTAGATGTGCAGTAACAACTGTAGAGCCAGTAGTAACTGCTGAACTGCCAGTAGTCATAAACGGACGCCTCCCTAACAGGTCCTTTCAGTGAGGGATTATCCGGGGGAACGACTTGGGTTGTTTCTCAGGTTCGTCGCGTTCAAAGAACTCTCGAGACGAGTTACGAATTCTGTTTGATGATCCTCAAAGGACTCTAATTGTTAATTAACTCCAATTAAAATAAAGGACCTTGAACAAACATGGTGTAGAATTTTTTTCAAATTCAAAATGTTGTAGATAATGTTCGTATGTCATACGTAGAAATGATTTACGAATGTTCCGATCGATAAAAATATATTTATTAAAAACTGATTTACTATAAGAACATAACATACGTAATTTTTACCGTCACAGATGATCCGGGTTTTGGTCAATGGGATTGTTAGCATTATCCGAACAAACATTGCACGTGGTTTCTCGGGATTGTTATCCGTATTGTGTGTAAACACAATCGGGCTCCGCTGCGTACGTGACGTTCAGATAATGTTGTCCTTCGGTGGAATCATACGAGAGTGCACCGAGGCCCTTGCGATGGAACAATACGTGTCACGCGTGCGGCAGGTTCTCGGAGCTTTACCGCAAAAGCATCAACAATGCAATTCGGAATTCATTCGCGAAAAATAAGTGTGTAGGTTTTGGTTTCTTTTCCTTTATTATCACTTACTTTTTGTTCATTTACATTCGCCCTTGCGGCGTTATTGCACTCTGTTTGCCTCTGTTTGCCATCGTCAAACATGGATGCGCACAATTTGGATCGCGTTCACACGAGACTTGTTTTTGTGGTCAAACAATTTTTTTACCCCCTTTTGCAACAGCCACTCGTAGCTCCCAAGCACGTTTCCCCTGTTAAATGCTTCTCTCGTGGACCGTCGATGCTCCGACTAACACGATAAATTTGTCCCTCCATCGATTTATGTATATATATATATATATATATGTGTGTGTGCGTGTGTTGGTATATTTTCGCGGATTTAATAGCCCCGATGCGTCAGGGAGTGTGACAAATTTACGACGACTTCCGGTCCACTCGCGGTCAGAGATGCGCCACTGGAAATTCAGGACTGAAACAGCTCGATACCAATTGCAAAGTCACGATTGATCGATCTATCAAAATGTGCGGCCAAAAATAATTGAATAATCTACCATGGTGAAATATATAGTCTCTCGCGTGGTAAATCTTTTGGGTATCGATATCTTTTTAAAAAAATGATTTCTGAGTACGTCCTGTCGCGTTTTTTTATTATAAAATTTTTCTATAGCTGTAACATAACAAATGTTGGGCAGAAATTAGTAAAATTGAAAGTTATCGGTGAAAATTTCATCGAGTTTGATTAAATTAGCAATGATCGCTAAAAAAATTGATAAAAATTCTTTATTGAAATTTTCATATCGCTTTCTCATAATGTTGCTTTATTCGCAAAGCTTCTTCTGTGAGAAAGCCTATTTTATGTTTTACTTTTTGACTTCCTCATATAAGAAGCTTTGCGAATAAAGCAACATTATGAGAAAGCGATATGAAAATGAAAATTTCAGTTTGTTCGTTAATGAAATGCGTCGGGAAATATGCCACTTGAAAACAATGGCGGAGGTTTTAATTCGATATTTCGAAATTCTCGAAAAAAAAGTGCCGTTTCGCAAAATTTAACATAGGATTTCCTATGCTGAAAATGGTCAATTTTTAAAATTTCGAAAAAAAAAACAAACAAATTGCACGTATTCTGCGTGGAAATGGGTCAACTGAAACCGATGGCGATGGCAATTTTGAAAGTGGAAAAATGAGAAGGGGATACTAAGGAATACATTTACCATTGATCGTTAAATAAAAAAAATAGCCGACCGCCTTTTGCGGGATCGCGGTCGTGTTATCCGTTATAAATATCGCTGCGCATGCCGCATAGAGCTCCGGGCCTCTGCGATGCCATAAATCAACACCTGTTAAAAGTATCCACGGGACGAGCGGTCGCCTCGTTGGAAGCGTGAAAAAGTCTCGTAATCTTCTGTCGCTTCGAGGCGAACGTGATCTCGCGAGTCGTCAGGGACGAATTTTTGAAAGTTTGAGGGACTCGACGGTGTCGACGGTGTCGGCGATTTCGAACTCGACGTAACGTCGAAATAATGGGGTCACGAGAGCGTATGAAAAATAAATTTGCGATTCAGGATACATTCAACGACGGAAGGGGGGAGGGGGGGGGGGGGTTCGAGGCGAGGGGAGGGGGAAGGGGTAAATCGGTACCCAACTCGCTCGCCCGTGAAGTGCCGTCGACCGACTAATTGCCGTTAAACTAATTAACCGCGCTCTAGCCGTAGTATGTGTAGTTGGCCCGAACGAAAGAGATAACGGGAATAGCGGGAGATTTAATCACAGGGAGAGCAGCGGCTGTGGCACGATATACCACTGCTGGGTGCGTGCTGGACAGAGAACGTTTCAATTAGCTCGGTGGAACAGTAGACTTTGCCGGGCAGTCAATGAAGACGGATTAATTTGCAGTATAATGTCTGTCTAGGCGGGTAAGCTCACCTCCCCGGGCTGGCGAACAATGAGCTTTGTAACTATATTTTTTTTTTGTTTTTTTATTGGAAAAGCTCATTCGAAAGTTCGCGATAATCTCTTGAGACTCTTTGGAATTATCTCCTTCGTATCATATTTGAAATTGTATTACAACTACGCGTTCGTGTAACGAATAATAATGATGATAATCTGTTTTATTAAATTGAATGGCATAACGACAGAAAAGTGCTATAGAGGAAAATAATGCTGCGACGCATAATTAAAAATACAAGAAAATAAGTTAAAACAGTCATAGAAAAAAAATGTTGGATCTCGGCTGTTTTGCCTGAATTTGGATTTTAAAAAAGAATTGTATATTATTTATCCAACGTGAATGAATGAACGAATGAATTTATTATATGATATATTATGTGACAAACGGGAAGATTCCAGTCCGATTGAAGATGGACCATACAGAAAGTCGACAATTGACTTCCCCAAAAAAAATTACGCAAAAGCTACTTACGGTCTCTAAACGTCGCGATGAAACGAAGATTAGCCCAACAAGTGCGAATATAGTGGAATCTCTTTACAAACTGACAATTTATCTCTAACGATAAAACAGTGCTCTCGAGGCTTAATGGATTACCGATAAAATGAACAATTGCAAGACACCGCCTATGCCAGATGAGATAATTGGCCGCGATAATTAATAACCGATGTGAATTAATTATCGGAGTCTCAGAGGGTTTTCTGTCGCGGGAATACGACGGATTTCGGTAAATAGGGTGGATACAACGTTCGACTAATATTCCCGGTATAAACCCCGAGTTCGAGAGTGCAGACAAATTAATCTTGGTTTAAATCCACGGTTGGGCACTCCATTCAAATATTGTAGTTTAGCCTTCCTCGCGGTCGTTTCCTGCCTCTCAGATTATACATATATATATATATATATATATATATATATATATACACGCACACGCCGATTCCTTCTCACTCGAACAGCGTCTTCCACGAGCGAAGGGAATCTACGAGGATTAGAAATCTCGTAGATCGGGTATGTTTGGTCAGGAGGTACCGGTATTCCCAGGGCAAAGTACCTAGTTACACGAACGCTCGCGGGCCAAGGGGATAACCCGTGCGTGGATGTGGTGGTGGTAAAGTTGGTTCGGCGCTAGTTCGAGCCGGAGCTTCGCAACATTGCTTCCCAATGCTGATCCCTCGTAATTGCCATCCCGCACTTCATTAACTAACTGCGTTTCCAATTCGCGTGGTTTAACTGGATTACTTAACGAATAAACGTGAACCAATGCTGTTGCTCTTCCATTTCCGAAACGGGACGGAAAATATTATAATACAGTGTATGCTTTATATGACCGGCTTAATCGGTTCGATGAATTTACATCCGAAATGTTATACCAGTGATATCATATTGCAAACTCAGATTCAGCCATTTTTATTCAATACCGTCCGAGCGGCGAATGGATCGAAGGATCTGAAAAAAGAGTCGAGATGGGGTAGATAAAAAAGTTGCATAAAAAAGAAGATCCAAGGAGAATATAGACAGTGGTCGTGTCACCGGTTTCGCCTTAGATTTACATAATAAATTGAATTTTTTGGGTTTTCTCTGGTCACATAAGAGACTTATATTTCTATGCATTGAAATCTCTCCGACGGAAATTTATACCATTCGGGCTGTCGGAGGTAATTCCTGTACTGTCCAGCGAATCGTGTATTTCGCTCGACTCTAACGGTGATGGAACATTCGACACTGGGTTGAATGTTCCATCATCGGTATATGCACATATATGCATATAGCTCCATAGGGTAAGTTGGGCTGATTGGCTATGATTTTTTAACCAATGAAAATGTGTTTTATGTTGTGTTTTATTGTTGTGTTTTATTATTGTGTTTTAACCAATGAAAATGTGTTTTAGCGTTAAAAAAAAACCCTAAAATTTGACTTCTGAACCTCCACTGCTAAATGGCCAACGGCTATCTCCATTGCCGAGTGGATAAAGCTCCATTGCTATGTGGCTGAACTTCCACTTCTGAGTGGCGTAACCCTACTAAAGTTCGCGTAAATAATTATCAAATACTCATTTCTTTGAAGAATGTTCCATTCGTTTCCGAATGACTCCCATAAAACCGCGCTTACCGCTGATAAACCGACCGGACCCGCGTTGGGCGGTAACGAAGATTTATTACCAAAACTAAGATAAATAATTGTTTTTTTTTTTTTTGAAAGTTCTCGCATGAGACAAAAGCTTTTGATGACGAACGCTTCGGCACAGATGAAAACGAAATTAATTGCAGTTTTTGTTACCTCCGCTCTGTCCAACTGCTCCTAAGCCGACTAACCAAGATCTTTTCGGATGCTCGTTCGTATAATATTTTTTCCAGTTTTTTTCCACAAACTGCCCGATTAAATGTTGGATGAAATTTTATCGTTAAGCTAATAAAACTTCCGAAACTCGGAGGAATGAGTTTCCCTGATGAATATTGACTTTGATCGACTTTGATAAAATAGGAAGAGTAAAGGTTGGAGAATACCGGAGGCCAGCCAGTGTCTGAACAACACCGGTTTTCTCTACTAACTCGTGTCGCAATATCGTTGGCTTTTCGTGTCTCTTCTTTGCAAAATCCACGCTCGTTGTACGGCTACAGCGACGAGGGTAAAATGAGAGCCGGTCTTGATGCTCCTTCTATCCTTCCACGGCCCGGGAAAGTTTCCGGTGTTGTAAATATTGGCTAGCCAGGGCGTTTCCCCGAGATTACGGTGGGGCTCGGAGGGAAGCTTCCGTCGTATATGTCGGAGTTTCGACGCCCATGTTGAAAGGCAGTCTCGTGACTCTGGCTCGAAACTATCCAAAGTTTTGCTCTCTTGATGCCATACAGAACAGAACGGGGTAGTCGCGAGACCGTCCACGCTTCCCATTACAGAGACTCGTATAACAACGTTGAACAAGACTTGCTTTTCTCTACATCCCGTTCGTTACGGTATACGCAACTGGCTCAAAGTATCCGGATGCAAGACATATTTATAATGAGCCGGTGATGCGTACTTTCTTACGGTGTTGCCGGAATGGCACTCGAGGCAGTTGCCTCGTATGATACTTGCCACCGAAACTGCGATAACTACTCGCGTCTATCAAGATCCCACTTTCTCACTTGGAACTCGAAAACTTACCGGGATTTTACTTCGAACATTGGCAGGTACAAGAAAATTTACGACTTTTCTGTGAAAAATTACACAGATTCAGGCAATTCAAGGAAAAGAAAACGTTTCATTTTTTTTTTTTTTTTTTTTTTCGTGGCAACGAAAAATTTACTTGAAAAATCTCCACGTTTGATTTTCTATAATGGTGAACCGATCGAGTGACAAAATTGCCAGGTCCTCTTGTGACAAATTGTAGATCAATAAAGAATAATATTGCGAAAATTAGACTCTTATATAAAAAAAAATAAAATAAAATAAAACACTTCGCATGAAATAAATTCTTTATATTATCGTTAGACTTCAACTACGAAGTTATCTTATCAGCGTGAGCATTTTTTTTTTTTGTACGTTGATCTCCGTCCAACTTGAGGACGCGAATTCGAAGCTTGGTGTTAAACTTTGCAAGACAGCTCGAATTTCCCGAGAGGTCTTCAAAAGCCACAAAAAAAAGTTCTTAATCGTTCAAGTGTCTTGAGCGGTGACGTGTCTTTGCCAAAGGAAGCGGCAAGTGAACTTCGTCTCGCGGAAGCGGCAAGTGAACTTCGCTTCGCGGAAGAGCAAGGAAACTTCGCTTGTTTTACCGAGTTTTGGCCATAGGAAGAGTTACACCGACCGAACGAGAGTCATTAACGATGGTGTCGTCCGCATCCAGCGCGTCGCCACAGCCACGTCCACGTTTAATCTCCCATAATGGCGCTCCGATCGTGCGAAAAATTTCCCAGGCCCTAATACCAAAAACTGTAGAATATCTTCATTAAAAAAATGATATAGCAAAAATAAGACTCTTCTTACAATAAAAACAAATACCTGACATTAAATAAATTCTCGAAATGAGCAAATTATCCGATCTCGATTCAGCTTGAGGACACGAAATCGGAAAATAGTGTTAAACTTTGCAAAACAGCTCGAAACTTCCTAAGAGGTCTTCAATAGTAAAAAAAAAGAGAAAAAAAAGTACTAATTCGTTCAAGTGTCTCGAGCTATGAAATGCCGTTTCCAAAGGAAGCCGCAAGTGAAACTCCGCTTGCTTCACAGAGTACGACGGTAGGAAGAGCCACACGACCGAACGAGAGTCCGAACGACGGTGTGGTCCGCATTCACCGCGTCGCCGCAGCCACGTCCGCGGGTTTTTGCATTGCAAATCCTTTAACTTTATTACTTGGACACAATACACCGCGGGAGCGTCGGGGAACGAGGGAAGACGAGGCCAGGCCGCGCATATCTCAGCGGTTGAATCCCCCTCGCCCAGCATGTTATGTGCGCCTCGCCGTGGGGAAACGTGGTTTCCGGTTGACGCGACGATGCGCAACGCCGACATCTTAGTCCGTCGTTGCCCGAGCTTCTTGCACAGCCAGACTCCCGTCGAGTGGAAAGCTTCCCGATGCAAAATCCCGAACCAGACTTATTAATCTCGTAAATTCCACCAAAGTACCCTCCTTCGCCTTATCAGGATGTTTCATTATATTCGCGCAAGACGGAGACGAGCAATAAAGCCTTTTCGGGCGAAGGTTCAGGCCTAACACTTATCCGCATGTTACGTACTTACGCTACGGCAACGAGTGCTCCATTATCCTACTGCACCAGAATTGTGTAAGCCGCTTTTCTGCACTATCCTTGAGGTGCAGTTCCAGTTCGCATAAGTTAGGCAAATTTCCCAAAGAACTTTCGGGTTCGCCCTCAAAGTGCCTGTCTAGCCATTAGGCTCGAGCCTGAGCGGTAACCGAAGATGCGTAACTCGTGTTTACTCGAGGAGGACTTGGAAAATTCTCCCATCGAAAGGTTAAGTAAGTACTGTTTCTTGTGTGTGAAACTTGCAAATGTGTAGTGAGGGGTTAAATTGCCTCGCGAGCGATACGCAGCAATTTTTTTCTAATGTCGATTCTAATGTCGATTGTAACGATTTTTCTAATGCCGATTGTAACGATTTAGCGAATGGATAACGCGCGTATTAGGTTTTGGGGCGGATATTATTAGTGCAATTGCAGCTAAGTATCTCGAGCACGAACTGTCAAACCTAACTAATATCGAGTGTTTCAACGAATAGTCAGCTTCATATTTGTTGCTACATTTTCGAGAGAGAGCCCCGCAAGGCAAAGAATAATTTGTTGCCCCGCCCAACTACCGTTGCCAGGCAATTATTTAGTTGGTCCAAGCAATTAATATGTCGACCTCATCGAGTGATTCGTGGGCTCCACAATTAATTCTTTTCACGCAATTAATTAATTGTTTGGCTCAACAACATAAATGTTCCTCGCATCGGCAGTTGGCCAGGCAACTTCCCGGGTAAGCTGCGTCTTGCCAACTATCGAGCTTAACGTCGGGTGGTTATCAATCGACAGATTAGCCAATGGCAGGCATTAGTCGACATGCGATCGAACGCAAATCTGGTGCCGACTAACACTAAATCGTTCACCATACTCCGAGCGCCGGCCAACCGCATCTGGGTTATTATTTGTCCAGGGGAGTCATGAAAAAAATCCACATTTTCCCGTAAAGAACTACTGGGGTTCAGCAGTGCATACCGGAGGTTCAGCAGTTACTACTGGCATTGCAGTCCTTACTACATATGTAGTTACTCCTCAAAAGTTAATATTCATTACTGAGGAAGTAGTGGTTTCTGTATCAGTAATTACTACTTATCAGGAGGACTACTAAAAACTACAAGCAATACTGATTAGTGAACTACTGGATCTTGACAGTAGTGTCGAGTATTTAATTACGGCAGATTTATAGTAGTTTCCGGTAGCTAACTGCTCAATATACTCAGTAATGATCAGTAGTTAACTACTCAAAATACCCAGTAATGTTCGGTACTCAACTACCTAAGATACCCAGTAATTATCAGTACTGAAATACCCAGCAATGATCGATAGTTAACTATTTAAAATATCCAGTAGTTTTCAGTAGACTGAGAAAGTGGTGGTTCCTGTATCAGTAATGACTACTTATCAGTAGGACTACTAAAAACTACAAGCAATACTGATTAGTGAACTACTGGATCTTGACAGTAGTGTCGAGTATTTAATTACGGCAGATTTATAGTAGTTTCCGGTAGTTAACTGCTCAATATACCCAGTAATGATCAGTAGTTAACAACTTAAACTATCCAGTAGTTTTCAGTAGTCCGCCAATTAAGCACTGTGCAGTAGTTCAGTAGTGTATCACTAGTTAACTACTGGATACTCCCAGTACTATCTTTCAGTAGTTTTCAGTAGTTCTTTTCAGTGAGGGAAGCTTTATATTTCCACGTACTGTTCAATCGACTTTATGCGCTGGTCCGCACGCGTTCAACTCTCACACACATTTTGTTTCTTGTTATTGAGAACTTCAACAAGGTCCCCTTAACTAGTCGGACGTTTCACGGTACTTCGCGCAAATCCCGAAAGGCCACGAGCGAAAAATCCGGACGCAGTGAATATAACGAGCCCGTAGTAGTGCATAAGTGTTCGCATACCAAGGAGGCTCCAGCGGAGCTTTTTAAAGGATCGTTCGATCGTCCTCAGGTGGCCTCGCTGCGGAGAGGTCTGCAAATTTTTCACGTGCCATGGAAGGCACAGACCTCGAGCTATGTGGAGAAAGCGGTGGAGAAGAGCTTGCGGACAGCTTGCAGTGTCAGCTCCGAGACAAAAGCCACGAAGGGATATAGATAGAAGAAGCCCAAGAGGGCGAGAGGAGGGCCGAACACGGGGAGAGGCCCGAGTGGGTTACCAAAAAAAAAAAAAAAAAGGTAAAAGAACGAAAGAAAAAAAAAAAGAAGAGCGTTCTCCAACTCCCGCGCATCAGTTCATTAGCATAAAACGCAGCGAAACGTCCACTCGACCGCCATAAAAAATTCTCGCTCCCTTTTCCCTCTTGCACATAGCTCGAGGCGAGCGTTTGAATCGAGTTGTTTGAGCGGCGATTCGAAAAAGCCCTTCCTGACTTATCTTTTTAGTTCCTCCCTCCGGACGAAACTTGGGTGAAAATCCTCTCGAACAGCGGTCAGAACAGCGGTAGTATTAAGGCGTTCAATCGTGAAAGCCCCCGCGGTGGATTGCGACCTGTTCACGGCATCCCGGAGTTGGTTCGAGTGAGCCGAGTAAATTAGTCGACAAAGGAGCCCACAGGATCGTCGTCGACACCGTCCATCGTAGTCTGTGTGGGTGTCGGTGGTTGAAGAGAACACGCTTCGAGTGGGACGGAGCTGGGGCGGAAATTCCGTCGACAAACCGGAAACGGGTGGGGAGCCAAGTTCGTTCTTGTTCTTAGCCTCCGCGCTGGCGTCGACGTATAGTTGCACAAGACGGTGGGGCGAGGGGAGGTTCGCGGAGCCAGAGGGAGCTTCTGCGATCTCGGAGCGTACCGGATGCTCCTGCTTACAAGACTCACTCACTTTGCTCCCAATATCTCTCCGTCTCTCAGTTAACAATTCTCTTCTGTTCACCGTTTCAAGCTCTCCGGCACAGCGAGCCGTCGCGACCGTCGACGGAGCCTTCTCTCGTGCTATTCTCCTGTTTCCTCACTATCGAGCCTCAACTATGCCGGGACGAACCGCACGAGGAGCCGAGCCAGTCTCTGGCGAACTGGCTCTCGGGAAGATTTTGCAGCGGGTAGAGCGGCAGAGCCAACTAACAGACAATGCGGGTGGGTTTTCTCTCTGTTGTACGCTCGATCGTCGGGATGCTCCGAAGGCGAGCCCGAGTCAGGACGGCAGGGAAACAGCTATCGCTGGAGCCTGCTGCGCGGCGAACTTCGAAATATCATAACCCGAGCGACGAGGCAAAGCGATGCAACGCTGTGCCGAGCTATGACAGTGTTTAAGGAGAATTGGTAGATTCTCGGTGCCGACGACGTACCGGAGGTGTTGCGCGCTTGGATGGGGTGGTGAAGATTCTGGGATGCGTTTACCGCGGCGCTACTATTGCGGAGACCCGGCACACGAGACGGTAATTGGGCGGGAAATTAATTCATGATGTCTCAGTGTTGTGAACTGCAATTTTAGTATTTAGAACGTCATTTAAGAGTCAGTGAAACTCCTCCCTGCCCGATCCGGGCTTGTTCGGTAGCAAAAAGTGTAATCTACTTTTTTTTCACGGGTTTTGGTGTAGAGTTACAGTTTTTGTTGGTGTCCATTACAGTTTTTTTTTTTCCTTAGCTCTAGCCGGGCCCTTTTACGGCACTATAATAAAATAATGTAACTAAAATGTACTTACATGTCATGCGATGTAAGTGCATTTTTAATATTGCGTTTGTGTAGTCAAATTTCACATCTAATACATTTTTTCAAACTATTTTTTTGTGTTATTCCGGAAAATGAATACACGAGAAGGTAAATTGAGCGGGAAATTAATTCATTGCGTTTCACTGTTGTGAGCTACGATTTTAATCTTTATAACGTCATTTAAGAGTAAGTGAAACTCCTCACTGCCCGATCCGGGCTTGTTCGGTAACAAAAAATTTAATCAACTTTTTTCGGGATTGTTGGTGTAGAGTTATAATTTTTATTGGTGTCCACTATAATCGTTATTGCCGTCGGCGGTGTTTCACATACTCTTAGCCCTACCCTAATCCTTTCACGGGGCACCATCATAAAGTAACTTAACGAAATAAAATCTACGTACATGCGTTGTAAGTGCATTTTCAATATTGCGTTTACATAGTTAAATTCCACATCTAATAAGTTTCTTTTTTTATTATTATTATTTTTTTTATATTATCGCGGAAAACGGGTACATGGGGGGTGAAATTGAGTGGGTAATTACTTCTTTACATTTCACTATTGTGAGCTACGATTTTAATCTTTACAACGTCACTGAAAACTGAGTGAAACACCTTCCTGCCCGACTCGGATTCGTTCGGGCAGGGAGGTCAACAAGAACTGTAATCAACTTTGTTTCACGGGTATTGGTGTGTGCGTTCAAAATAAAAATCTCATCGAAAGCGTGTGTAATGCAATGCACGCTTTCGACGAGACTTTCATTTCATCGTACTTGCCCGTAAAAAAAAAAAAGTTGATTATAGTTCTTATTGGCAACCGCGGTATTTCACATACTCTTAGCCCTGGTCTAGCCCTTTTGCGGTGCACTATTGCGTTTCTATAGTTACACTTCACACATAATACATTTCTTTTTTATATTATTGCGGAAACCGGCTACACGGGTCGGAAACTGAGTGGAAAATTAATTCATTGAGTTTCACTGTTGTGAGCTACGATTTTAATCTTTATAACAGCATTGAAGGCTTAGCGAAACACCTTCCTGCTCGACGCGGGCTCCTTCGATAACCAAAAACTGTAATCAACTTTTTTGACGGGTGTTGGTGTATTCGGTTAATAGGAAAGTCTCACCAAATCCCGACGTGAGACACGCTTTCAATGGGACTTTTCGTTTGATCTTATGCGCCGCTATCCGTGAAAAAAAGTTGATTACAGTTTTCATTACCGACCGCGGTATTTCCCACACTCTCGGCCCTAGCCAAGCCCTAGTTTAGCCCTTTCACAGCGCACCATCATAAAATAACGCAACGCGTAAAAATAAACTTACATACGCTGCGATCTAAGTGCACCTTTTGTATTGCATTCATTATCGTTAAATTCCACAACAAATGACACGATTCCTCATTCTTTTCGAATTGCAATTTTCATATTATTTTATCGTCTCTCCCTTAATTTTCATTCGCAACTCGCGCGATAAAGTATATCTCGGTCAATGTTCAAACACACACGTGTGGCCTTCACCGCAACGACGACTTGTGGCTCGCTCCGGAGACCGCGCTTGCCGATTATATGTTAATTAAAGAGACTATCGTACTGTTTACTTTTTCGTTAAATCCTGCTCATATTTGCATCAAGTGTCCTCTTCATAAAAAAAAAATATATATAATAAAAATAAAAATAAAAAAAAAAAAAAAATACCTAGGAGATACATTCATCGCTCTTAAATTAACGACTGCCCGGCAAGAGTCCGCGCATCCTGCGCTGCAATGAATAACGTTAAACATTGAGGATATAACGAATCTCTCTCCTCTCTCCTCCGCCTTTTTTCATCCTTGTCGGATCGTGTCCTCTCGAGTCTCTCCCCCAGTTTGCAACGTGCGCGGCTTGAGCCGACGGCGAAAAGCTACGAGGCGAAAAATAGAAGTATGGGAACGAGCGGCGAAACGGTCTCTGCCAGTGGACACGCGGAAGGACGTTCCGCATTACTAAATTCACCGCTGAAAATGAATGGACCCCTTTTTTTCTCGTCTGTGGTCCGTTCGCTCCCTTGGCCTGAGCTGGCTCTGGTCCGTGCGGTCGACGTAGTGCCGGATTCCGGGTTACCTGCCCCTGCACATGCCAAGCGGAATACATTAAACTCGCAGTCGACCGAATACAAGCTTCGACTCCGAGCTGTTTGGGCGGCAAGTGAGAATCTACGAGATCGAACAAAAATTGCCTCAAGCTGAAAAAAAAAGAAATATAAAAAAATCTTGAAATTTCCTGGACTGCAGTTGTCGCGGTTACAAAAATGTTTACATATTTTTATGTTCTCGTCAAATTTTCCATCGTCGACTCCGATGCACCTTAGTACCTTCGATTTTTCGACCAAAGAAAATTGCACCAAGCTCTAAAGATAAAAATAAAAATCTTGAATTTTCCTGCTCTGCAGTTGTCGCCGTTGTTACGTCCAGCTCAACTCGTGAGAGCGTAAGGCAAAGCGCGACACTATCGGTTTCTCCTTTCGGGTCAAGGCAGGGCAGCCCTTTGCACCGGAGACGGAAACCTCGCCTGTTTACACTATACACAGTAAAAAAATAAATTCGTAAAATCGGAATGCGAAATTTCGTAAAAATAATTTTGCCAAATAAGTGACAAACTCGTTTGGCACTTATTTGAACATACGAAACTGTCCTTTTATTTCCAGTGTCATTGATAATTTTAGTTTGTTCTTTTGCTTGTAAAACGAGAAAAGTGACAAATAAAAAATTTTGGACGTTGGTGGACAATGAGTTGTTGTAAAAAGTACTTTTTTTTTTACTTTGTAGTTTTATGGATTTTTAGACAATCGCTATGATATTCGGCGCGGATATTTAAGATTATTTGGTCGCGGTTAAATATTTGTAAATTGTCAACAAAGTATTGGTCACGTGGTTTCATTCTCTCACAATGTTAATGAGTAGATAAGACGATCCGATCGGTTTCACACACAATACGCCTATAACTAAAATAATTATCCGTAGATTTAATTATCAACAATAATGTGAGACTATTATTGTTGAAGGCGGCAGCTTCTATTCGAAAGCCGTACGAGCTATGAACTCCGACTTTTAATACAGCATGCCTCGATGAGTTTGACAGGCGTGAAGCCCGACGTTGTTCGTACACCGGTTCGATGTTAACTGACCTACTCTGATTAATTTTACTCTGTCTTATATACTAATCTTCCCTACTAACAAGAGTGTTTGTTACCCACAGAATCGGACCGGTCGGTGATAAATGCCTCCGTTTCACTGCCGATAACGCGAATGAATCCGTCGTGGTCGAAGCCGAGTTTTGAATGTATGACAATCGATACAAAAAGATACGCGTACAATCGCGTATCGCGTATAATCCCGAATAGACATTTTATATTGAAATACAGAGATGTAAATATTATAAATTACACTGTTATCAAAATTTTTACACATTCCTTGCCCTCGTCAAATTTTCCATCACCGACTCCGGTGCATTAAGGTACATTTAATTTTTCGAGCGCAGCCCTCTCTCATTGGACTCATTGGGAGAATTCCACGCGGCATCAGCTTTCGCATGCTCGTGCCGAGCCACAGCCGGAGGGTAAGCGGGCGATGTCTTTTTTTGGGTTACATGTACACTCGAATATCTCCAACGTGCAAGCTGGCGCGAACGAGCCTCTCTACGAAGCCCCAGCCAGCACTCTATCCCTTGAATTCTCTCGGCTCTATGGACGAGAGTTTTAATCTGTTTCGACTGGTCGAACTTTCTCCGGCCCGACGAATATTGGCCGCCTGTTATCTTCCCCTCGTGCCGTGTACAAACTATATTCTCCACCCACCCGTATTCTGTTTCCTCCTGTCGGACCGCGCTTCCAGAGACACATTCCAATTTCACAGTGCATGCCGAATCGTTACATCGGTGGTAACCCGCGATTTTTGATACCGAGCCGAACGGACTTATCCACTTCGCGGTCAACAAGTATCATGCACTTTCACGGAAGCCACATTATTTTTATGAAACATCAATCGGCCGAATCGTCACGGCCGAAAATCATGGGTCCGAGTGCAGTTCATCCGAATAGTCAACTTCCGAACCTTTATTTTTTCGAATCATCAAACTGCTGAGTCTTTATTTTTCTGAATTGTGAAATTTCCAGATCTTTATTGTTCCGAATCTTTATTTCGGCGATCGTTACTCTTCGGAAATGCTATAATTCGCCGAGCGTTAGTCCTTCGAATCGCCATACAACCGAACGTCATATTTGCGAATAATAATTTGACAGAACGTCATTTTTCTGAATCATAATTTCAATGAACATCATTTTTCCGAATCATAATTTCACTGAAACGTCATTTTTCCGACTAGAGATTTCTACCGAACGTCATTTTTCTGATAAATAATTTAAATGGACGTCATTTTTGCGAATACTAATTTCACCGAACGCTATTTTTTTCGAACAGTAATTTCACTGACAGTCATATTTTCATATAATAATTTTAACATAATTTTTTCGGATCGTTCAACTTCCAAACGTCGAGTCGTCGAAACGTCATTCGTTCGAAT
The DNA here is from genome assembly GCA_963922035.1 of Amblyjoppa proteus. NCBI lineage: Eukaryota > Metazoa > Arthropoda > Insecta > Hymenoptera > Ichneumonidae > Amblyjoppa > Amblyjoppa proteus. The sequence goes on along the minus strand of OY998234.1, from coordinate 21,774,810 downwards.
CGTCAATCAACCGAATCACGAAACCATATGATACATATGAGTGAATGGTCTGACCATCTGGTATTATATCTATTCGTAAAAAATATTTTTATGCACCGCAGTGGAAAAAATTGCGCAGGTTCTCGGTGCCGTTTAGATACGCTCCATCCTGACTTTTGATATCCACTTTATCCGCAAGATCAGATTCGGATAAATTACTTGTCGGATAAATACTATTCGGAAGAACGAATATTCGGCGACCTGACGTTTGGAAATTTAACAATTCGAAATGAAATGAAGTTCGGTGAAATTATTCGGAAAAATGACGATTCGGATGAGTAACGTTCGGCGAATAAATATTTCCGAAGAGTAACGCTCGCTGAAATGAAGATGCGAAACTATAAAGTTTCGGAAATCTTACCGTCCGGAAAAATAAAGTTTCGAAAGTTTGACTATTCGGATGAATTGCCTTCGAATCCATGATTTTCGGTCATGCGACGATTCGATCGATTGGAGATTCTATAAAATAATATCGCTCCCATTTTTCCCCGCTCTGCCACTATTAGGTTCGCAGTTAAGAATATTTACAACCCCACGCACAGAAAGTTAAGAAAACAGTAGAAAAACCGATTGAAGAATCGAGGGCTCTTATCGTTTAATTTTCGATTCCATACACTCGCTCTCCAACGCGCGCACAGATGTGCTGGTTCTCTTTTATTGCAGATGGAGCGCAAACAGACGTAGAATGGCCGAGCGTGCCTCGAATAAGCAACTCGGAACTGGAAATCCTTAAGCTGGCACACATGCATCGTGTTACACGATTGCACGATCGTAAAAACTTGGAGACTCGTGTGTGAAGTCGGTGTTGAAGAATGATCTAAGAACACAAAGTCTGAGGCGATTACGTTGAAAAAGAGAAAGAAATCACCGAACCTCCAACCAGGAACACGATCGAGGTGCTAACCCGACGGGAAATTTTTCCATCTCTTCCGGCACCCCGTTCGTGCTATATGGCAGATTGATCGAGGCTGATGTATCGAGATCCGCGCCCGAGGCCGTTAAGGGCATTCCAAATACCACGGTCGGTAACAAATTGTCTTCCCTACCTTCTCCGAGAGTGTAAATATTTCGGACAAAAGCAAATTGATTTTTCGTGCGTGCCTTCCATTGCCTACGATTGGCTTGTATTTTATTCATTTTTTATTTTTTAATTTTTTTTTTTTTTTTTTTCAATACCGTAGTGTCAAAAAAATATTCCGGACGGAGTGGTTCGGTGTTTTTTTGTTTCTCGTCGATCGCGAATATGAGTTTTGGCCTAAAGCCAAGCCGGATATTGGTCATCGATGAAATAGTTTTTTTTTTTTTTTTTTTTTTTATGGAGTGATGAAATTTCCTCATGAATAAACGTCGGTTCCTGCCTCGCGCAATAGCCAATCATAGCAGCAATGAAGCGACGGTACCTTTCAATATGGTCGAGTGTTCTTCGCAACAAGGATTTTTTTCTGTTTTTTTTTTTTTTAGACAAAATTTTCTACGTGCGGTTTGTTGAGCAAATGGTTTGTGGACGGTGAGCGAGATCAATCATCGTAAGGGCAGAACGGTTTTCAAGGGTGTTAGTTACGTCGGAGTAGGTTTCGCAGCTAACTGTAGAAGAGTTGATGAAGTGCATTGGTGTTTGAGAAATTCGTACTGAGAAGGCAATACAAACCGACGACTGCCTTTCTCAAGCGTGTTTCACGTCTATCGAAACGTTTCCGCGTTTACTATATAATAGGCTTAATTACTCGTCGCGTGGAGGAGGCAGCCGAGCGTAGACGGGGGTGAAATACTAATGAACAGCGGAACGTTCTCCCGGCAACTAGATCGACGATGTGTATATATGTATACACATCTCTTGCTTTCAGGCAAGACGCAGTAGGTAACGAGCGAAACTAATGAGAGCGCAATCATCTATTTATCCTATTATTTTAGTTATTCCATAGAAACGGGAAGCAGACATGCTTAATCTTCTTTTTTTTTTCGTTACACGAAATCGGCAAATTATGATCAAATTGACATCGAATCAAATAGAATTTTGAATGAAATAGAATGCGAAGTAAATAAAATTCGAATGAAATTTAATGCGAATTCAATAAAATTCCAATTGAATAGAATTCGAATTATTGTATTATTTTGTCAATATTGTCAATAAATGTTGCGAATTTTGCAATTTATGTTAAAACAATAAAAAATCATACTAAAAAACCCTTCAGCCACTTTTTTAGCTGACAAGCCCGCAACGTTGCAAAATCGCTCCGCGTAGCCCCGATAAGTACCTCCATAATACCAACTAACAAGTACCCCAAAAAAATCCTGAAACTGTGTACTTCCAAAAATTGCCATCACTTCAGTCCAGGACGCAGTGTAAACCCTCAGAAAATGATAATCCGATATATCACCCAATAAAATCTCCCCCCAAATTTCGGGTGTGCTGCATCGCGAGACGTATAACCGTATCATGTGGTACGTGACAAGAATCGCGATGCTCGAATTACACGAATAAGATTATACATCGCCCGTCTCTCGAAGGAGGAGAAGCCCGGAGTAAAACGGGCGTGTGCACAGGTAAACATAGTCGCATGGCATTAGCGTTCGCGAAGTGCCCCGTCGGTGCCGAAAATTCGCCACGGAGCGAGAGCTCGCTCCCGTTTGCGCATACCGGGAGCGAGCCGTAGATGCGGCGATGCGCGTTTCGCGCGACGCTATCGGTGGGGAGCGGCCAACTTGCGGTCGAGTAAACATTCGCCGAGGAATAAGTTTAGTCAGTCCATAATTACTGCGGACTTGGGTGTGTAATACAGCTTCGGGCGAGGCTGGTCACGGCAAAGCTCACGGTGAAGCGAGGGAGATTGGAGCGGGAGGATGGCTCGTAAACGAGAAAGCTGCGAAGGAGTTACAGAGAAGCGAGAGGGTCCAGCGACGAGGACGGTGCGGATGTTGGGATCTCCGGTTGCGGAAGGACGAGAGGAAGGGTCGAGTGCGAAAGGGCACGGCGAGGATTGTACGGATGCGAAGGGCGAGGCGGAGAAACAGTACCAGGGACGAAGTGGATGCGAGATAGGAAAGGGCTCGCTTGGGGCAAGGGAGGTTGCGCTGGGACGTTGTCCGTGGCAAAGGGGAATGGTATGTTTGGTCGTACGTTATGCCGTTGCTCTCTCCAGAGCCCAGCGTGGCTGTAGCTGCAGCACAGCGAACCTAGTGAAGGCTCTCTGACGACCATGCGGAGCTCGGATCATCCCATAGAGCTGCCCGTTGCCACTGCGGAAACATCACGACGGACAGAGCTCCGGGCCGCGGGGTACGCGTCGAAAGTCTCATCAGTCAAGCGTTCATTTATAATGAAATTCCTCGACACGCCTACACAATGCTCAAACTACTTTAAGCTGAAGGATCTTTGATGTTTAAAGATCAAATTTTCAGACACTGTGGACTGTTTCGTTGGACAAATGATTTGATTTTTTTTTTTTTTTATCATTTTTATCATTTTTTCAACAGCACTCCGGACCGTACTCGGGACGTTTTTCGTCCACAAACGTTCACGATTCCTCCATATCCATTTTTGGTGACAAACTAATTTTTTTATTCGCCAATTTAATAATTATTTCCACCGTGCGGTAAAAAATTTCGAATATAACCGTTAAGTCCGACAATTGTCCACTTCAGGCTACCGTCTATGTGGACTCCTGTGAATGCGCACAATCTGCCGGAAGTAAGTGGTACCCCAGATCTGTTTTCACACGGCAACGTTTTTCGCGAGAAAAAAAGTGTGATTGCGTTTCGCACGCGAGCAAATCGCTGCCGGAAGAGTTAATTAACGACCCCAGTGAGCACTTCCAGATACAGCATGACTCGGCCCAAACCGACCCACCAGATATCCCGAAATCCGACCGACTCAACCGCACGAAATTGCGATAAGATAGATCGTGGTAGACATTCGGTCTCTCCGAAGTATCCGGGGAGATTCCGTTGTCAAATTTACTCGACGCTCGCACTCTCCTCTCCTGTCCACTCGGCAAAGCCCTCGTCCTTATTCCTAACTTGTTCGAGAACGTGGGGACTTCATGGGGTTTCCCAACCGAAGCGGCACCTGCCATTCCCTTCGGGGAAGAAGTCTCCGAGGAATGCGAAAGAGCTAATACCCAGCGAACGTAGTCCTTGCCTGAAGCCCCCTTGGTCCACCTCTCGCACTGCCGCCGCGGTCAACGGAACTCGAGACTTTTCTTTCCTACCCGTTTGTTCTCCTCAGCCCGCAGGATCGAACTATATTGCACACATATGTGTACTATACTGCATAAATATGTGAACTATGTGACGACAAGCCTACACTGAGAGAAGAATCTAATAAAAATTACCAATCATCTAAGAAAAATTACCATAGCGTATAGTAGTAGTACGGCATCAGCGCGCCACCTATGGTAGAAAGTCTGAGATATCCAAGAATTTTTACCATAGTATCTAAAAAAAAGTTCTTATAAATCCGGTACTTCCTACCATAGCTGGCGCCCTAACACTCTACTACTATGTGCTATGGTAATTTTTCTTAGATGATCGGTAATTTTTACTAGATCCTTCTCTCAGTGTATCAGCTTCGTCTTCTCTGGTTTTCCCAATCTACCCATGAGAGCATCAACGAATCAGCCTCCCGTCTATCGGCAAAGACCCGCGTCACAGAGTTACGACCAGGAATACGGAAGAGCTAATACCCAGCGAACGTAGTCCTGACCCAAAGCCTCCTTGGTCCACCTCTCGCACCGCCGCCGCGGTCAATGGAACTCGAGACTTTTCTTTCCTCCCGGTTTGTTCTCCCTAGCCCGCAGGATCGAACCGGTGTCCAATAGAGCGCCTGGAGTCTCGGGTCGCGGAAAGCCCACGACAACAAGATCCTCCGTCGTCTTCCATTTGCTCGTCTACCAGTCTCGTTATCCTCTCCCTCGTCTCCGCTTCGTGGCTTCCCGGTTCGTCTGGCAACTTTCGAGGTTCTCCTACTTCCTTCTTTTTCCATTCAGTGAAGAAGAAGAGGAGGAAGAACTTGATGGAGGCCGCGCTGGCAATCCTCGAGACGAGCCAACCTCGTCCCGTTTCTTCCACGAGCTCCTTAAGATCTCCCCTCCCTCCACCTCCGCCACCCCTCCTCCGGCCGATATAAATTAATGATGCGGCGAACGGAATGTTTTGTCCAATAAGACGAAGATGAATAAGAGCGGAAAGGTAAAAACAAAGAAGAATCGGGAGGAAGGAAAGAAGGGAGAAACGACCGCAGATTGGATCGAAGAAATTAAATGGACGGGCGGAGAATGGAGCTCTCCGCTAGCCGGGTTCTCCTGAGGGACTCGTTGGGATAGCACTTTCGTTCGTTCGCCTTTCTTTAATCCTTTTTTTCCCCGCCCTCCTCCCAGCTGCCTTCGGGGAGTGATCGAACAAGAGTGCAAGAGAGTCTCCGATAGCAAAAGCGTGCAACCTATCATCGCAATTTCGCTCTATAATCGAGTCCTCCGCCACGAGCCCACTTGCTCGTGGATCCATTAGACAATCCGGCATGGAATTCTGTGTATTCCCAACGATCACTGCACATCCGGAAGAGTATTGGTTTCTTCCTCCGTCGGATCTCCGATACGCGTGCCAGCGGATCGCCGTTTAACGCGCAAGTGAATCGGAGTGGGTAAAGTGCCTGGAGAGGACTCTGGGGACATTGGCTGTAATTACAAGTCAACCGAGGGACACCGCTGGCTCAGTTGAACTGCCAGGCGTTTGTTCCTGGTTCGATCACCGCTCGCATTGATGGAACTTAAAAAAAAGTTGCAGATACGAAATTTCATATGGCTTTATCGTACTGTTAAATTATTGGCGAAGCTTCTTCTATGAGGAAGTATTTTCTGTGTCGTCGGTTTTCTCCCCCACAAAATCTGACCATTTTGATACATTTTGATCATATTCAATGCCAAAGGTCTTTGATCCAAATAGTAATGAAAAATTATACAAGATAGACCTACCACCGAGAATTTCCAAAACATTCAAAAACGAAGTGATGTGATCACTCTATTGGCGTACCAAATTTCACCTCGCTGTCTTATACCGTTTCCTGTCGGTGTTGTTCCGAGTCTGAGAGAAATACGAAATGCAGCATGGACAATAAGGAGTACACAATTAGCCTACGACCGAAGTCCCAATCGAAGCTGTAAAAAGCCGGTATCTCAACCCTGAACAACGCTCCATTATAAGCTAAGGATCACGAGAAAGTGGTGGAAGATTCTTAAGGTTGGTCCAGCGAATATTTGCCCAAGGATTGATTCCAACTCTCCGCCAACTCTCGTTGCAGTGTGTCTGGAATGTGTGTGACCTCACAGATATGTGAACCATATTGCACAAATATGTGAACTATGTGACGACCACAAGCCTATCAGCTCCGTCTCCTCTGGTTTTGCCAGTCGACCCACGAGGCCATCAACGAATCAGCCTCCCGTGTATCGGGCAAAGACCCGCGTCACAGCGTTACGACGAGATCCAGCTGCCGAGCGCCAGGTCGATCGTTGGTTGGTTCGTTCAATCGTTCGTTCTGGACGCTGGGATGCGTGTAGCGTAGGGCCAGGCCAGTCGATCAGCGAGCAATCAACCAGGGAATTTAATTCATTGCCGCGGCTGGAGAGCAGCGCATCCACTTTCCGCTGCCTCTCCGTTCACCTCTTCCGTTATGCCAATAAGGATTTTGAATATTAATCCCGAGACCAGCGGACGAGGGAGGGGCAGAACGCGGCGAAGGTTTTGGCCACGGTACCATATAGGTCGATCCATTCTATGGTAATTCGGGCGATCAATCTATCGGATCGTTGACGCGACCTCCTGATGGAACACGCATCGGTGAACTAAACGCATATGCGACGGATCATGTGGATGTCGAGGAAAACCTACGAATATAGGAGTACAATAGTTTTAAGCTTAGAACACCAAACGTGAGTCTGATCGAACCTGGGCGGTTAATTAACCCTTTAATTATCGGAAACTTTTTGCCGATCGCAAAACATCCCAGGCACTTCTTTTAAGTGCCTGGGATTGCCTTCTTTTAAGTACATAAAACGATACGGACGTTTGTGATAAATGTTCTTCTGCGCTATATAAAAAAAAAACAACACTTCAAGGTACGTCTGTGCATTTTTTGCAGATTTTTTTTAGTACATTAACTTGTTATTCGAATCGTTCGAAGATTGAACGCGTATTCGGTAAGTGAAGGGTTAAATTCATTATCTTTTTTGTCAATGTGTCCATTTTATGGCATTAGGTCCCGGTTTCCCATTTGTATGTTTTATAGCTAAATTCGGGAAAAGTCTCATCTCGTAAAATACATTTTACGATTCAAGACAGCCTCGATTGATGGAAAATCAATATTTCGCTTATCGAATCCGAAAAATTCGATACGAAACTTGAACGGATCCGGTTACCGTGCCCGACGTGTGAAACGCACCTCTGGCGTTTCACCTTTTTTTTTAAAATAATTCACCGTCGAGACCCTCGCTCGTCTCTCGACAAGCCTCGCAGCGCTGTGTCGTTGAAAGTAATAAATTCCTTATTGATTCACCAACCATCCAGTCCCTTCGAAAATTTGTCAATTATCGGAATTCGAAGAACCTTTCAGCGCTTATCGAACATTCATCAGCAAAAAAAATGAGGGGAGGGGTTGAAATACCCTGGAATGCAAGCAGATAACGATATTCCTCGCCGGTTATTATTAGCAGGTGTTTCTGACGGTAAAATATTCATTCATTCGATAAAGAGTGAAAACGACACGTTCCATAATTCGTTCCCCGTGTAAAACATGAATCGCAACGGGACACATTAAGGTTGATGAATGCACGTAGAACGTGCCGAGGCTGATGAAAATTCATAAACATTTCTTGTTATTCTTTATGACGCCGCGGATGACGAACAACCCGAGCGTCGAGTAACGCGTCGCGTAATTAAAGAAGTTTGCTGGACCGTCGGTACCGTGGAATTCCCGTTAACGATTTCCTCCCTCACGGCTGGCAGGGCATTGGCCAGATTGGCAATAAAACAATGAGCTCCCAGTGCCGCGTTCGCTCGGGCGACGAACGTTGTAATCTACAACACCAACAAATCTGGACGTTGAACAACGCCCGCACCGCGTCGCTCACCGGAGCGAATAAACGAACGACGCGAACACTCGCTTGAGCTCTGGCTTATACCCCAGTTTTTTTAACCGAGTGCCACTCCGGAACACGAACAAAGCGAAGAAAGATCGTTCGAATCGATTCTGATTCCGACCGCGCAACTCCAATGAATTTCACCCGACGAGCTGACCGATCCCTTTTCCTAATACGAACCTCTTTCGATCTCGCCTTCGAACTCCGATAAAATATCACCGATTTTCCACAGGTGCAACTACCGTCGGCGATTTAACTCTCTCGCCGAGATTCTTCGGCTTGGGAGATTTAAGCTCGTGTGGCGGAGCTTGGGTCTCACGCCGTACCCGGATGGGGCTGTTGGGGACGATTGACACTGTTCCCTAGGACATTGGAAACATTTTCTCAGATTTTCCGCGCTGGAAATCCCTTCGGTTCGTATTCCGGAGCTTATCCCGATGGACGGTGTCTTCCAAGATCACTGGGAAAATGCCTCAGAAAAACATTGTACTAAAACAAATTAAATGTTTTATTTTCGAGACTCGCCATTACGTCGTTCTCGGTAGGATGTCATTTGGTGAAACAATGTTGACAATTTTTTAATTCAAGATGATTACCGCTCGAAACGGTAAGTTCAATTTTGTTTCGATAAGTTCTTAAGTAAAAATTGCGGATGTGGAGTGTACACTGACAGAACGATCTCGAAGAATGTACCTAGTCATATGGGAAATTCCCAGCAGGCAACATGTCACACTTTTTGTCACAATTTTTGCAGGGCATTGCACCGGCAATTTTTACCCAACCCATACGGTAATTTTTGGGTGGCTGATGAAAATTGTGCGTATATCTCGCTAAAAATTTCGTGGGTTAAGACTAAGAATTTCGTGGATCAAAACTAACAATTTCATAGATTAAAACTGAGAATTTCGTGAATTAAAACTGGGAATAACGTCGATCAGATTTGTTTCTGTATTTTATACATAAAAGAAAATTAATCAACACAATATGCCGGTATAACCTACAAACCTAAAACAAACTGTTCGGGATCGTGACGTCACAATGACCATATTTTCTAGTAAGAAGTACTTGTATTCTACAAAAAATTACGGGAGATTCGGGTAATATCTCTGATAGCGAAAATAACCATATTTTCTAGCAAAATGTGTTAAGTTCAATACGAATGTTTGTCAGGAAATCGCTGTAGTTTCCATATACCTGAAAGTTCTGTCGGTTTTTACCAGAATGATAGTCATTTCTATCAAATCGTTCTCTTACTGTTGGATTGATTTAAGGGCTAATCGGGTTGGACCATATTCGCCACTTTGATTCTATCCTCCCACCAAAGAAATACGAATGTTTCTCCGAAATTATTGAGAGAAAAATGTTTGATTAATTTTAGTAATTGTTTCAATTTTTCTCAATGCATCTCGTGCCGATAAGCTGTGGCAAAGTAACGCATTACTCAGTAAAAAAAAAAGATCGTGCTCTTAAAAAACAATTTCTGTCCCGAAACGTCTACAAACTTGTTCCCGTTAATATTTGTAAAATTATCAAATATTTGATCGTTTTGACAAACATTTGAAAACAAAGAAATATTTGGGAAAATTATTTTTGTAAATAATCGTGATCGTTTTGGACAAGAAACGTTAGTACTACTTTTCTGTGTAGTCTCCGAGTGCTATCGAGCTTCGCCCTTGCGATGCTGAAGTCACCGTATAGCGACTTCCGCGTTGCACGTTTCCTATCGAAGAAAGAAGTTCTCTTATCAAGTGTCTTCTTTCTCTTCTTCTATCTTTCCGAGAAGATAATACCGTTTTCCTCGTGGCTCATGAATAACAGGCACGGTAGACGCAATTCTTCCATCACTCGTTCGCGAGATTATTCTCAAGCCCGCGAATCCGCTTATGTATTCTCGACTATCTGAACAGACGGTTTCATCCAAGATCGTTGGAAAAATCGCTGAGAAAACATTGTAGTAAAATAAATCAAATGCTCCATTTTCAATACTCGCCATTACGTAGATCTTGCTAGGTCGTAGAATATAATTTGATGATTTGACCAGTTTTTATTGAAAGGGAATTCGCAAGACCTAGTAATTTCCATTAAGTTTCGATAAATTCTGATGTAAAAATGCCGAATATGGAGTATGCGATTGATTTAAGAGCTAGGCCATGTTCGCCACTTCGATCCTTTGCTCCTTCTAAAGAAAAGCGGTATGCAAACTATTGTCGGAAGAATGTTTAATTAATTTTAGTACTTCTTTTCTCAGTTGCATTTCCTCCCGACAAACTGTGGCAAAGTAACCCACACAGTAAAAAAGGTTTGTTCTCCTAAAAAAAAAAAACAATTTTTATCCCAAAAACGTCGGGCTGTCTCGAGCGCTATGAAGCTTCGCTCTTGTTATGCTGAATTCACTGTTGCGACTTCCACGTTGCATATTTTCCATCGAACATAGTTCCCTTATCGATTATCTTCTATCTCTTCGCCTTGTATCTTCTCGTCATGAATAACTGGCACGGTAGACGCAATCCTTCCGTCACTCGTTCGCGAGATCATTCTCAAGCCCGCGAATCCGCTTATGTATTCTCGACTATCTCGACAGACGGTTTCTTCCGAGATCGCTGAGAAAATCGTTGAGAAAACAATGTACTAAAGCAAATCAATGGATCCATTTTCAACACTGGCCATTACGTAGTTCTTGGTGGGTCGTACAATGCTGTTCGTGAATATATGGATTTCCTTGCGTCTTGCTGTACATCTTCTTCGGTGTCTTCGACTCGGTTACGACACACAACAAGATATCGAGGAAGATAAAAAAATCAGAAAAACCAGGCATTGATGAACCGCAGTATACGATATAATTTGGTGAAATGAAGTTGACCAATTTTTGGTTGAAAGGGAATTCGCTCGGGCCAGTAACTTCAATTTAGTTTCAGCAAATTCCAAATGGCGTATACGATTGATTTAAGGGCTAAGCCATATTCGCCACTTTGATCTTTTGCTCTTACCAAAGAAAAGAGGTATGCAGACTATGGGGAGAAGAGTGTTTAAACGATTTTAGTTAATTTTTTTCTCATTTCTATTTCGTACCGACGAACTGTAGCACAGTAATACGAATTAAAAATGACACAGTAAAAAAGGTTTGTACTCTTAAAAAACAATTTTTGTCCCAAAAACGTCAACCTGTCCCAAAACGCTATGAAGCTTCGCTCTTGCGACGCTGAATTCACCCTTGCGACTTCCACGTTGCACATTTCCCACCGTGCAAAGTTCGCTTATCAAGTATCTTCGTTCCCTTCGTCTTCTATCTTCCAAGAAAGATAATACCATTTTCTTCGTAGCTCATGAATAACAGACACGGCAGACGTGATCCTTCGATCACCCGATCGTTCCCAAGCGGAATCCGCCCTGGGATTTCGAAGTGGAGGAGAACCACCGCCTTCCGTGTGTCTGTTCAGGGATCATCCCGTCCCTTATATCGATGGTCGCACACTCGTGAGGTGAAAAAACATGGAGATGTATCGATGTTCTGTCCAAAGTCGTATCAATGTACAGCACGGAGGATCGTGCGAGCTCTGCGAACCGCGGAATGTCTCTCAAATGTTGAAAAACACTTCAGGTAACTCTTCCGCAGTTCGAACGTGACCGGCAGCTCGACTCTCCTCGAGAACTTCCTCCTCGCGGTGTTACAACTATAGTTCGATACTTTCCAAGGCGTCAACCACTTCTCCGACTGTTCCTGCCATCACGCCCGACACTCAACCCGACGAGAGGGTTTGCGGATGTACTTGAGCGAGTTCCACTTTCCTCTGTCAACGAACAGGAGGGAAATAGGAGAATTCGGCCACGAGGAAGGTCGACGTATCTTCGCAATACTATAAACCAGAGCAGGGCGAAGTACCAAAAAATACTTCAAGGACAAAGTACAAGGTACTTGAAGTATCAAGTACTTTCTGTACTTGAAGTGTCAAGTACTTTCTGTACTTGAAGTATCAAGTACTTTCTGTACTTGAAGTGTCAAGTACTTTCTGTACTTGAAGTATCAAGTACTTTTCCCAATTAGGTTCGTAGAGTTAAGCATTAACTAGAATTTAAAAAAGACGCAAAGTATCTTGCACATGGCTTCCTCATTTATTACGATTTTCCACATAGCTTTCTCTATAAGGAAATTCGTTGATCGATTTTGGCTTCCTCATAGAGAAAGTAAAACTTCCGACTGGCGAAGAGTGAGTTCGGCCGGTGAGAACCATAAATAATGAGTGTCTCTTTTTCGAATCAACTCATTAGCCCTTTACTCGGTGAAGGAGATCTCGCCATAGCACGACACAAGTACCCTTTGAAGTACGATGCAAGTACCCGATCCTTCAAGTACTGGCCAGCACTGGTGTAAACATTGCAAAAAAAAATCGGCGGGTGAAAAAAAATTATAAGTCATTATAATTTTTAATTTTCATCAGTATTTAACGTCGTGATAAAAGAGAGATTTTTTTATAACGATGAAAGTAAAAATAAAAATTCTCCATAGAAAATGTTTCTCTCAGTTATTTTTCATAATTTATCATCTTTTATTTCATTGAACTTCAGAACAATGAAATGTCTAGTCAATTATCACTGTCACTTTATTTTTAATTTTTTTTATGTACGTCATTTTTTTTTTGCGAGAACATTTTCATTGGCCTGATAATTCGCGACCTATCCAGTCATCCAAGCTGACAAGCGAGCTGTTCCTGACTCTCCGCGTCCGACGGTATTATCGCAAAAATTGTTTGCCGGTGACAGCCGCGGTTCTGCGTCGTTACCGTACACTCGAAATTGATAATAAATTAACCGAGTCATCCCGAAACATTTCGCGGTAATCTCCGTTTGAAAGAATTTAATACAAAGAGAGCGAGCGCCGACGATAATGCGCCTGTGCGAGCGTGCGTTAACGGATCGCGAGTTTCTACCTACTTTTCTCCGTTGTCCGCAGGCTCAGCGCATAACGTACGAGCGATAATAAACATCGGGCTTGTTTTACCTCACCGCCCGTCACTCAACCCATTTTCCCATTCTCATCTCTTTCCATTATATTCCTCGGCCAAAACCGCATATAATGAAACGAAATTTTCACCGGTCCGCCTGATAGGTCGACGTTGCAGAGCGTTAACGCAACGCGTGCGCGATCCGGGCGAATACGCACCGACGAAAAACCATAGTGGATCAACCTCGGCTCTGTCTCTCGACCTCAATGGAGGAGCAACCTCGGCTCTGTCTCTCGACTTAGCTTTGGCACTGGCCGAACAAGAGAGATTCGACTTGCTGGATGCAAAAGTTTGTAAAAGCTTCGCTGGCTGAGGCCACAGTGAACTCCATTCAGGATCAACATGCTGATGTTGCTGAAGGGGATTGAAGATGGACGGTGACGATGCAGCGGTGGAAATACATTTGGGGATGCGCTGGCGAAACGGGATTATCCATAACGGATACCTGAACCACTCAAGCGCTATTACGTGCCTATTTAACTCAAGATATCTGGAAAAGTGAACGATGCATTTGTCCCGTTTTTGGCTCTCACATAGAGGAAGCTATGTTTATGCAAAATAAAAAAAATCGAGATTTTATATGGTTTTCTCGTAAAACTTGTAAATAAAAAATTTCATATGGCTTTCTCATAAAACTTGCAAATTGAAATTTTTATATGGCTTTCTTATCATGTTATGGGGGAAACTTTCACTACGAAGAAGTTCAATTCTTCAATTGCAATGAGACGACAGAACGTAAAGCACGTGTTTTGTGCGTGATTATTGAATAAAAAAAGTTTAGTTTAGTAACAAATATTTCAGTTTAGGGTTGATAAATTTGATTTCAATTGCACACATGTCTGGTCCACGCATTGAATACTCTTTTAAAAGTTTTTTTAGTGAATTCTATAAAGAAAACAAAACCTATTCCGCGCCGCTACTTCAGGCCGTGGAAATCTCCATGCGGATGCGCGATGGAGAGTGACGAGTCGGGCCAAAGGCCGTTCCACAGTTTTCGTGCTGCTTTTTCCCAGCACACACACGTCCCATAGACCGCATGTGTTTAGGATATCCGCATGCCTCTCGACCCCACGTACCTTTCACAACCCACCCTATTCCGCTTTTTTACGACCTGCGTTCGCAGTCCTCGTGCCTCGTTATCCCGCGCCTCCGGATTCTCCTGCCCGTGAATTCCTGCAGAGCGATACTCCGGATGGATGTGTGAGTTGAAAAAGATGTTCGTGTGCCAGCCGGATACACGGCAGGAGGATGAAGTAAAGCCGAAACACTACTGTTGCGTGGCGTCGGTACTGGTTGGTGTGTGTTTTTTTCCCCCCGGAATTGAGGTCGGCCTGCCGTTAGCCAGAACGAAAAGAAGAGAGGACCAAACGGCTCTGATGTGCCCTCCTAATGAAGATACGAGGGCACATCTCCCACGTACGCACGTGCTGATATTAAAACCCTAAGCGAACGAGAAAAAAAAACTCCCCCAAACATCGAGCTAACTACGCCTCTTAGTCCTTCGCCTCTCTCATCGTCATTTCACTACTCCGCCATCCATTCTCGTTTCTTTAGTCCCGGCTAACGCGTCCGCTGAGGCTTTTGCCATTGTTTCATTCGGAGAGAAAAATTCCTCCGTCGCCCTGCGGGACTAGGACACGTTCTTCCGTTCCGGAAAGGTCGCATACGACCGTGAAGAATTCACTTGCTGCTCAAAATAATTGTTATTTTTTTTTTTTTTTATTGACACAATTGAAGCAACGGCGGAAACAGATTCAAGATCGAATGTTGATGTTTCAATCTTGTAGGTAATTGTGAAAAACAGCATTACAGTTAAAACGGCAATGGATTTTTTTACCAACCAACAAACGAGTTTTTCTTCGGTACTGCGCATTTTTTTGCCACTACAGTGGAACCTCGATTGATCGGGTGCGGATCAAGCGGGCGGCGATTTGACCGTGCCGAGCTTTCTTTATTTATTTTTTTGTCTTCAATAAACTTTTTTAATCTTAATATACTTTTATAAATTCGTTGTTAAGTTTGCAATAGTCTTATCCTATGCCTATCCCTGGACGGACTACACTAGTTTCGTTTACATACATCGTTTGTCTACATTAAAATCAAAGACCGACGAAAGTGACAGAATTTTTTTCAAAAGCGAGACTAAAAAGAGCGTGATAATTACAACTACACTGAGAAAAAAAAATTGATTGGATTAACCAAAAGTCGCGGTGACATACGTTCAAAGCTGTTATCTGTTTGATACAAATAAAGCATCGTCTTGTTAAACGATTATTTTCTTCAATTTATTCAAAATTTGTTGATTGAAAGAAACATTTTTTTTATACCAACAAAATACACCTTTGAACGTATGTCACCGTGCATTTACTTAATCCAACCATTTCCTTTTCTCAGTGTAAATACCAAAGTATTATTAACCGTACATGTAAGACCTCGCATGACTACGCTTTTGGTAACACCATACAAAATAAAAAGGCTTTATGACACGAATGCGGATTCTCCATGTATTTCAATGACCGTATATTCGCAAAAGTCAGGATCAATTCTATTTATTTTTCGTCAGACATTCAACGGCGCAGTTGCGTCAGAAAAATGCATGCAGACTAAACCGTTCGAGCATTCATCGATCGTCCGTGTAACGTTCTCCAAAGATTGAAGAATACCCAATTACCGTCCCGTTTAATAGGTCAAGCGACGCAGCGATGACGACTGATGCAGGTTTCATCGCATATGCTCCGAAGTTTAGAACAGAAAAAACGGAGAAAAAATTCCTCTGTCCTGGAAACCTTATGCAGGGCACAGCAGGCCGCGAAAGTAAATCCGGGCTGTACGGGACACAGCCACGGTCCTTGCGTTACCTTCAGGAACGTGCGACTTCGTAACACGGTGAATTTATCGCCAGGATCAACCAGTCCCGTATCTCTCCCGAGCGTCTGGCAACGTACGAGCCATTTTTATTCGGGGCAAAATAAAAAAAAAATTTGAAAAAAAACTAGAAAAAACAAAGAGGCGGAAAAAGATCGAGGGAAAGTAAGGTGCGAGATCGCGTTCGATGGTCGGAAGAGGGGGGTTTGCAAGGGGGTTTTCACGGTGCGAAATTAACGAGGCTCCAGCACGAAAGGCGAGAAAGAGGTTTCCCTTCGAATGTAACAACCGCGGGGCATCCGCGGATTACTCCTGTTCGATCATGTCTTATCTCCGTCGAAACTGCTCGCGTATCGAAGTCCCTCGCGGGGTAAACAAATATTGGTTGCCGGCTAGATTATAAGCCAGCCCTCTTTTCACCTTCGCCCTCCGGTCTTTCGCAAAGCCGCGAGGGCATTGATCGATATTCCGCCGTGCACTCGGCGAACTTTAATACTTTACTGCTGTGCCGGAGGATGCTGCGATCCATTATCTTGTCGACTCTCCTCATTCGCCAGTCATGCGTTTATTCTCGCGGCTTTTCCCTCCACTATCGGAGAGCGTGTATCGCAATAGGGACCCGATTCCAATTCAGAGAAATTCACCGAGAGCCTCCGTTTTAGATAAGAACAAACGAATATAAAAATATCGCTACCGAAGTTCACTCTCGAACTTTATCGGGGATTACTTTCCGTACGGGCAGAATCGAGGCCGTATATCGGACCAACAGCTCCATTCGGTGCAAGAAAAATTCACGGAGCTCCCGACTTCAAACTGTTTTAGATAAGGCCAATCGGATGAAAAAACAAACAAAAAAAACAATAGTTTCCGAAGTCAAGTGTCGAAGTTTGTCGGGGATTATATTCCGCGGGCAAAGGATCGAACCGCTATCGGAAAAACAACTCCATTCTATCGGAGAAAATCCACCGAGCTTCCGGTTTCGAATTGTTTTAGATAAGACAAATCGAAAAAAAGACAAACAAAAATAAAATCGTCTTCGAAGTTTGCTCGTGAATCTTAGCGGTGATTACGCCTCATAAAATAAGAATCGAACTTAGTGTCGGAATCAAAAACTCCATTACGTTCCGAAACCTCACCGTGTTATCATAAATCGAATCGAAAATTAAGAAAAAAAAAAATCTTGAAAGTTCACTCTCGATCCTTAACAGCGATTACCTTCCGCGAGAGAAGCTTCGATCTGTGCTATCGGTCACTACTAAATCCGTTCCAGCGATCTCGTCCGCTTCCGGTCTGATTTCGTCCCTGCCCGTGCAGAAATTTAGTCAGGGGTGTTTTCTGGGCCCTTCTAGACTTCCCCGACTTTTTACGGGGCCTAGAATGGAAAACTAACCAATGCCCGACTAGGCTTGTCACACTTCGAAGTATGGGGCCTTTATAAATTTCCTTGTTAGGCCCCATGAAGGCTTCCTCATTAAGCCCCTACTAAATTAGTACATAAATTAAATTGAAAAATATTTATTTGCAGATCTTTTTTGGATTGTTGCGCATTGTTCATTAGAGAAAATAATTGATTCAATTTCTGATTTATTAATGTCATTGTTAATATTTTTCCTAATGAATGATTTATGTATTATGTTCAATAAGAGTCCAGCACTAAGTTTCTAATTTTCAATTTCCTTTGTGGAATCCCCAATAAACCTAAATAGGGCCTCTGTTGAAATCGTCACTGTAGAGTGTTCGATTGGAGCTTGCTTTCCGTTATAGGACCCAGCAAGTCGAAATGTGGGTGCCCTTCTATGGTTTCCTTGACAATCCCTTATCATTCTATTGTGGACTCCTATATTGGGCCCTGTAGGGTCCCAGTTTGGATTCCCTATTATGGATTCCACGGGTATGCCTGTAATGGCCCTATAGTCTATCTCGGCCGCCCAACTAAATTTCTGCACGGGTGCCGTTCCGCGTTTCTCTTTCACCGCCCCTTCCGCCCCACCCGTTCCGCGTTTCTCTTTTACCGACCCCACCGTTGATACTCATAAATTAATGAGTGGCCGAACGCCGATCAATATCCAAATTTCCGACGGTTGCCCAGCCCATTAATACATATCGCTGGATTAGTGCTCCGGGGCTCGACACGCCTACATTTATGCTCGAGCATAAATGATACAAACTTCTGGCGTTGGACCAGCTACGAGTACTTTAACGTTTGTGGGACCGACGTCGATGTGCAATCGGGGTCACGTGGGACTCGGTGTCGGTCCTTCACTCGTGCACGATGCCGTGGATAACGTTTCATGTAGAGAAATGTATATCCGCGCTCGAAGTACTTGCTTCACTCGCCACTGCTGTACTTTGGTGTACATCCAGCGAGCGAGGCAACACTACAAACCCTCCCAACTAATCTGTTTCACAATTACACTGGAATCATTCAGCGCAGTCACTCGAACTATCGTGCCATGCTGTTCGGAGCCGAGAGCGCCTGTTCGAGTTCTTTTTACCAGGGTACACACAGTCGAGCTGGGAAAAAAAGCTTCCCGAGAGAACGTGACATGCACGGAATTAGCTTGGCTGCGAAAGCGCAGAGCCGTGAGCCGAGCCCGCCACCACGGAGATATCTCTGCGTGCATGTATATACGTGCATCCGCAATGCTGCGGGAATTTCAGGAGTCCCTTTTTGAGCGGGCGGGTAAATTGTTTAAACGAAGGGTGGGAGGGCCGTGTCGGGAGTTCACCGAACGATTCCCCTTTAAACAAATAGGATCACAGTTATTCAGTCGAGAGATGTGAGATCGGATTGGATTGTTTATGAGAGCTTGACTTTTTGCTGGCTGGTTGTTGATTCGTTGCTCCGTTGTTTTTGCGACGTCGCATGGTTTTATCGGGAAAAGATTTTTGCTTGATGTGCAACTTTTTTGCAATTGGTTTATTTAACTGGCAGGGTTTTTGAGTTGATAATTGACAAAAAACGGTCCTTTTTTTACACCTCTTTATGCACGATTCTGTATACCATATTTAATGTATTAGATTCAGGATTAAACAAGGATTATTTGTATTGAATTTTGTGAGAATCGATGGAGGCATTTAAATTTTATATGAAATCGATTTTTTTTTTAATTTCGCCCAAAATAACCACTGCTTAAGCATATAAATCTTGTGCTGAATGGAAATTTTGGGCAAATACGTGATTGAGTGAAAAACACGACGATTGGATTTTATTAACGTCCATGTAGGAATCCCTAATGGAACCACATTATCTGTTTTTTTTTTTAGTGGCTTCAATTAACTTTCTATTAGTTGAACTTAATTCCGAGCTGAAGTGAATAATTCAAGATTCCTAGATAATCCATGGATACGATTCACGAAGCAATTTACGAAAACATTCACCTGCATACACTTATGTCATCGGTTGTAGTGAGACGCACAGCACCAGCACGCCTTGTTAATAACTTGCTGGATATATGCTAAAAAAAAAAATTCGGCATTGATTGTTGGCAAGAACATAGCCAAATGTGGACACACCTTACGCAATTTTTCCATCATCCCATGCGGACATATGCTGCCTATTTGCTGGCGGGTTGTTGGCAAAATACTATCCGAGGAGACGCAATGAACCAGCAAGCCTAGCTGACACCTTGCTGACGCTATGTTCCTAAGTATTATCGCTATTGAATGCTGGCAAATACCCAGAAAAATGCGGATGCACTTGACGCACTTTTCCCACCATCCTGTGCCAACAAATGCTGCCTAATTGCTGGCGGCTCGCTGGTAAAATGCTAGACCAAGAGAAGAATCTGTTAAACCGACCGATCATCTAAGAAAAATTACCATAACTCATGGTAATATGCAACTAGTGCGCCACCTATGGCAGAAAGTCTCAAATGATCCAAGAATTGTTACCATAACATCTACGGAAAATTCTTACAAATCGGGAACTTTCTATCATAGGTGGCACCTTAGTTCCTCACTACTGTCCTATGATATGTAATATCGCTCAAACGATATAGACATATTTACTAGATCGTCCTCTCAGTGCATCTGGAAATAAGTCATAGCTATAAATTCCCATTAGTATTTCAATAAATATCGCCCGCGATTTTTTCTTTAACGACACGTAACCCAGAAACCAATCGAATCCCTCAACAGCGATACCCACTATTGCCCAGTGATCAATTCCCGCCGCGCCGACAGGAGTATTGCGTGGTTCTCAAGACGATTACTACAGGATATATCCGAGCCACGGTGAAACGTCCACGGGCGGATTTGAACACACGTGCGAACAAAGCTTATTGGCAGGGACGTCGAAATGGCGAAAGCAATGAGAGAGCGATGGTCGTGGTAGCAATGGCCAGTGGGCAGCTTATATAGGGTACTTCCTCGTGGACATAGGCGACAGCTAGCCGCTGCTGCCGCTGCTGCTGCTAACAGCACGCGACTTCGAGTGTGCACAACGCAGAAGGATAGATTGCAGCAGGCACCCGAGCTGACCCGTAGCGATACATCATTCGTGTTCTCCGCTCGAGCGTCAGGAACTGCTTGTTACGTGGCAAGGCTAGCCGGTTCTCGGCTCTCCTCTCTCGTCCTCGAATCAATCCGAATTCGGTCCAGGAGGTGCGGTTGTACTTGAGGATATCCTTGCGAGGCGTACACTCCCACCCCCCCCCCCCCCCCCCACTTCCCCCCGTTGGGTACTGTGCACAACGTTGGCGAGAGCCACTTGCTTTAATAGCGTCTCGATAATGTTCCCCCACGTGTACCCGTGGATCTAAGGCTTTCGGATAATCAATAGGTCACGATCGCCGGGACCATCCAACATCGTCTCCGATATTTGTACACCTACTCGTAATGTAACAGGACGCGAGGCCACCGAGGGCTATCCGCGGGATTGAACGAGCTGATTAGGATGTATAGGGCAGAGCGGGGCGAAATGGGACTGTGGGGCAAAACACAATTTTCCAATCATTTTTGGATGCTCCGTTTCATTCAGAGCTGCACAAAGTATCGAAAAGTACGTAGTGTAGGTACGTGCGTACGTAGTGTACGTAGTGTAGTAAGTACTAAGTACCGCAAGGACTTTGAGTAATGGTACTTAAAGCACCGAAAAGTACTTTGGTCTTTTCGAAAGCTCCGATAATTGAGCAATATTTGTTTATTTATTTATTTAATAACGGTCCGGTCCGAATTACAAGGACGATTGGTAAACCCATCGCCTAATTAACAATGTGAGAGAGATCGATTGCTTCCAAATGCACAAATTTATCGCTAGTACATAAGATGTATGATGTAAAATGTTATTTTTATTTTCAATATCTTAACAAATTAAAAAGAAAAGAGCCGGAAATAATGACAGACAAGCCTCGAGGGGTAATTTCTCCGATTGCCCGGAGATAAATTTATCAACGACTTTATTAACAGCGCCGATATGATCTCGCTGCTCTTAAGCTCCGAAGATCCGAGTTCCTACGATAATCGGTCGAGTGAGCGGAGTTCGCTAAATCGAAACGGGGGATTACGAACTCGAGGATTACGGCAATCGGAGGACTCCGCTCTGGTGAAGAATCGTTCTGTAAATTCAACCGACTTTCCTATCAATCTCATTTTCCTAATCCTATCAACTTAATACTTTTTTTTTCAGTTCCATCGTTACACGAGTGGAAAAGATTAAAAATGTTCAATTTTTGGATCTGCGATTTCATCTCAACATCAGCAGTGCACGAAAATGCGATGTTATGGAAATCACCTCGGCGATAATCGATTTTCGCATGTCGAGTGATCGTCTCGTTGGGAGCCTCTCGAAACGGGACCTCATCTGTAAATTCACCGGTTATGGTATGACGGTTCGACGATGCTGGTTTGCGGTTTACCGACGATACCGTCCACGCTTCCCGATTTCGAACGATCTAGCCTCGTTATATCCGAGATGGGGATCGTTGGAGGAGTCCGGAGCAGAGGCGGTTGGCGAGTGAATGCGTCGAATGCGATTATCGGAGCGTATACTCCGGCTCCTGCCGCACCAGCAATGAGAAAGCAGAGGAAGCTCGTTGCATCCTCGGTCCGCGTGTACATGACGCAGGCGAAGAGAACGACACGCTCAACGCTCCTCGATCCACGTGCATGTGCGAACTCGTATTCCCACGAAGCTCCTCCACCATCGCCGTGGCCAATAATTGCCTCCCAAAGTATTACGCCCCGATCGTTCGGACGTTATGATCGTCTCACCGTCGACCACCAGAAGCAATACGCAGAGCAATACACTAGTCTCGTGTACGCCTCTGGGGATTCCCTTTGGCAAAACCTGCGGTACACCGTTTTTTCAATGCCACTCTCTGTCCCTTGAATCCCTCGACAGGATTCAGCAGGGTTTATTGTTACGTCCTGCCCAACTCGTTGGAGTGTAAGGGAGTCAGTAACACGGTCGATCTCTCTTTTTGGGTCAATGCTGGGCAGCGATTGTTCTGTATGCTGGAAACTCGCGGTGCTGGTAGGACCGTTAAGGGTCGTAAGGTCCGAATTCACGATGGCGGTGACGAAGTCTCGCCGGTACAGAAATGTCATCAGGGAAATTAATCACCAACGATCTTTATTTTTAGAGAGAACTCAGCTGCATCGCAGATGTTTTATTTCTCCGTTCGCAAAGGTCTGAGACACCGAAATTTCTAGACCTATTTCTTTATTCATCGGAACCGTCCGATGCGACGAAGCAGCGCTTTATACCGGGGACAGAGATTTCGGCTTTTACAGTGATAGTTTACTGGATAAGACGATTTGTGCTTACTGGTGATTTCGATAAGACACACAGTAAAAAGATTTATTGAAATCAAATAAATTTCGATCTTCAAATGACATTCACTGAGATAGAAGAAATGTTTTTCTGGGTGCAGGTACACGTGGAGGTGTCGTCGAAGAAGAGGTTTTTGGTACTCACTCGATGGTTATACTCGGTTTTGCCTAAGATGTTGAACTCCGGTTGCTACAATTATTGTACGTCGAACGTATATCTTTGGTTTATTAATTCGACGAGCATACAATATGATTATTTCGGCCACAAATACACTGTTTCTATTTATGATCAGGTACGTAGCCGTACGAACAGGCAGTCTTACGAGCTACGATCTCTAATTGAGACAGACTGCAAATGGGCTGATGCAAAATTTAGTCTTCCTCCAGACTCGCCTATAATGTTCATTTTAAAATCATCTTTGCCGTTACCCTTAGAACCATTGTTGTATAGTCTTGTTTACTTGACTATATTTGACTTTCCTTGACTTGCAGTTGCATGGCGATCGCTTGGGTACATCGAATCAAAGTTGCATAATGGTCAAAAGTTTGCTCGAAGCAATCAGTCTCGTTCCACTATACTGTCGTCATAGTCGCGCAACTCCCAGATGCATGTCCGGACAACCCTAGTGCGACTGCAACTGCGATGTAACTCCGAATCCATGGTTGCACCAGTTTCCCCAAGGTTGCAGATGGTATGTTAGTGGATGTGCAGACCAGAGCTTTTTTCGGCTGCTCTGATTTGAAGATAACCGAGCTGATTTAGACTTGTATATTACCGTAGTCCGGATAGGCTGCTATCCTAAGCCCTTGCGGAGATAGACACGTGGCACGTTGAGGTAATATGAGTTACCGCAATAGTGCGCGGTAAATTCTGTAATTGGCACGTATAATTGTTCTGGCCACGTTCGACGAATTCGCGAGCCGATATATTGTGGCACGTTCGATGGAACTGTGCGCTGGGTTTGATATATAGGCACAGGTGAAATTATGGTGAGTTACGTAGGATGTAACATTGTACCGCGTTCCGCGAACGGATCCTCAGGCGCGGGCTTGCCTGACGACGTTGCCGGGAGGACAAAAATTCGACCTGAGGGCGACACGAAAAAACATTACTCATATGTTAAGCGGTGTACATTTTTTTACCAACCGGTCGTTCGTTTTTATATCATGCGAGTGACTTCATAAGATAACAGATGCACCGCTAAGTTAACGCTAGTTTCCTTATGGCTTTTGCGATATCTTGAAAAATATCTATTCGCGAAAACACTGGAAACTGTAAATGTACCAGTGGCTGACCAGCTATTTATGGATGTGTCCGGATTTTCGGACAAGACATGTTTCAATGTTTCGGGTAAGACATGACCCAATGTTTCGGGTAAGACATGTCCCAATGTTTCGAACAAGACATGTCCCAATGATTCGAAAAAGACATGTTCCAATGTTTCCGAAAAGACATGCCCCAATGTTTCGAACAAGACACGTCCCAATGTTTTGAACAAGACATGTCCCAATGTTTTGAACAAGACATGTCCCAATGTTTCGAACGCTCGCAAAATTCTGCGAGTAATGACGCACGAACTCAACTCAATAGTTCGTAGCGACACGAATAAGAATAAGGTATTCCATTAATTCCTCTAATAAAAAATGTATATTCGTAGAATAATACATGAAGATATCTTGCATCGATCCCACCTAACATAGGTCCTTTCAGGTCCTGCCGGGAATCCTATTACTGGAGCTGTCAATTCACGATTCCGTGTACCAGTCTGTGGACACAAGACTGGTACGACTATCGTCCAAGCAAGTGTAACAATTAAATAATCATTTCCGCATTATCTATGCGGATCTTTTGCATGCATATCAATTACTAATCGCAGACACCATTTCAGCAGTAACTGCTATTTGTGACCATAATATTCGTAACAAACTCAAGTCTGCGGTTCAGTTGTCCGATAACTGGGACGCGTCCAGAACATTTACCGTAAATAGCCACAAAAATTGATGTTCGCATGAAACATTAAATTTCGCCTCCGCTTTCACAGAGTCCCAAAATAGCCAAATTTATTGCCCCGGCAGTCTCGCAGTAGGAGACACGTGCGGATGTTCCGCGAGGTTGCAAATTAAAGTAGAATCGATAATCCGATGCGACGCTCGGACCGCGTTTAAAAGTTTCACGGCGCGTCACTTCTCATCGGTTTTGTTTTTTCTCTTCCGTCTAAATATTTAAAACCAGCTAGTCTCGACGACACGAAGCTAGCGATCGTTTCAAGCGCGCTTCATGCCGTTGACCCTGCGTCCGACTGCGAAGTTAAAGCGTGCAGAGCTCGGCGAGGCGAGAAAAGTATGGAAAAAAAAAAGAAAACCTTGGCTTCTCATTCCAGCGATAATCGATGAGCCGGAGATCTCTCGAGGGTCGCGAGAGGGAGCGAGAACTGGGGAAACTCGGCTGATCGTAGTAAAAACGACAGGGACAGTCGCTCGTCTTCCTCCTCTCCGCTCTCTATCCATGGATTAGCGCCAAAGGGGTTGACGGAAGTCCCTCGCTCGTGTCCCTCGGGAGCTTCGGTCTCGCGAACTCGACGATCCGACCGTACAAAAGATACGACGAGGCTTTAAAAATTATACCAAAGACCGAGAGAAAACTAGCGATTATTAAGCTCCGATGTTTTAAAATTAAACGGCGCGATGTTCGAGGCGACGAGTAGCCTGGAAGAAAAATTAATTTCCGGTAACGGCTGCGAAAATCGTCGAGCCTGGAAACGGGCCGTCTCTCGTTAATTACGCATTTCGAGCGGAGCCATCCGAACGAATAAAGGCCGCTCTTTAATATCACCGTTCGCAACCCTCCGCAGGTTTACGTAGAGGTGTAGTCCAAGAAAATGGTTTTTGTAACACGTGCAAGAAAAATTCCGCTTTTCGTGCCTGTAATGTGTGGCGAATGTGGCGCTTTCTAGCAGAGGATGCGCGAAAACTTTTTTTTGTAAAACGTGCACGAAAAGTCTCGCGAATGTGGCGCTTTCTAGCAGAGGATGGGCGAAAACTTTTTTGCACACTTTTTTTTACATCGTGGCTACCTTTGCGCATACTTTTTTCATACTAGTTACTTTTGCGCACACTTTTTTAACACTGTAGCTACTTTTGCGCACACTTTGTTAACACGCTAGCTACTTTCGCGCACACTTAGCTGGCAGCACTGTAGCTATTTGTTCGCACGCAATTACCGGTACGAAAAGCCGCAATTTTCTTGCACTTGTCACAAAAAGTAATACGCGATACTCGTACGAAAAAGCGGTCTCCCGACGGCGGTTGGGAAGTCGGCAGCGCTCGTCTCCTCTCGAGCAGCCAACTTCACAACCTTCGTCGAAAGACCGCTTTTCCGTACTAGTATCGCAAAGTACTATTTGGTACTCACTCGATGGTTATGTTTATTTTAGCGTCGTCTTTCTTGCTAGGGGAAACCGGGGCAAAATGGCACAGCGGGGTAAAACGGGACAGTGAGGGTGAAACTCAATCTTACAATAATTTTCGGATGCTCTGTTTTGTCCCAACAGTACATCCGGTTTTTTAAACCTGTTTTGTCCCACGTACCACCATCGCCGCTATCCAAAAGTTATTGGAAAATTGCGTTTTGTCACATTATTCCGTTTTGCCCCGCTGCGCCGTTTTGCGCCGCTCTCTCCTACCCTTACAACCATCGTTCTATAGTCTTGTTTATTTGACCGTATGTGACTTTATTTGACTTGTAGTTGCATGGAGATCGCTTGGATACATCCCTGGAAACGGGGGCCGTCTCTCGTTAATTACGCACTTCGGAGCGGAGCCATTCGAACGAATAAAGGCCGCGCTTTAATGTCACGATCCGCATCTCTCGCTGGAAAAAGTGAATTTAAGGGGACTGTGCGTGATCGCTCAAACGAGGCCGATCTCCCCTTTGAGGGAATCGCGTCGTGGGGTCAAACTCGCGATTTTGCTTAATTACTTCGTTAGCGCAGTCGGATCTCGATGACCCGAGTCGGGAGGCTGGGCGGGGTCGGACATTGATGCGATGCAGAACCGAGGGTGAAATATCGAATGAGCTTTTTCGCTCATGAATAAAAATTGCTTTTTTTTTAGCGCTAATGCACGGCGCTCTTACGGATCGTGTGACTGGGTCGTTATCGCCGATTTTCGACGCTACAGTCCAGGTGTCAAGGGAAAAAAGGGGAGAGTCAACCGGTGGAAAGTTCGAGCTTCGAGCCCAGGCTGTGTGTTGATTACTTGGCGTTAATTGCTCGCGGCAAATGAATCGAAGAGTCCTCTCAACCCCCTCATTCGCCCCGCCGCTTAATCCTTTTTGCCGGAGAGCTGGCTCCAACTCCGGCGTTTCTCCCCGGCGATTCTTGGCGGATTCTCTTCATTCCCTCTCGTGGGAAATTGAAAAGCATCAGAGAGAAACGGAAAGTGACCGGCGCCTCTTGTCGTCCTCGGGGTGGCGAGAGAACAGGCCCTCGCAGCATCGTCTCGCCGGATAAGCTCGCCCTCTCCATTCCGGAGTTTTACCACCAACTCGGAGTTTCAGCCCCCATCATGCCCCCACGATCGCCCCAACGCCCCCTTTCCCGGCGCGAGATTTCAACGAGAGAAACGCGCCAAAGAGCTTTTCTATTACGTTCATTTTAGAAATTACTCGGACAACTTGAGGGTTAATGGAATTTCGAGATGGTAAGAGTATTCCCATCTGGGCGTCCCGGATCTCGTTATAACATCGGCAACTGGGTCATCGATTAATTTTTAGTTTCTTTTTTGGCGGTTCTTTTTCCGTTTCTTTTATCGGCTGTCGCGATCGGATGCATATATGCATATTTAATGAAGCTTGTATCCGCATTAATTATCCAATTATTTCGTACCTCGGAGGTTTCGCGGCGTTCTGTCGAGAACCGGGAAGGGAGAGCGTGGCAAAATGGCACAGCGGGGCAAAACGGGACAACGAGACAAAACGCTATTTTCCAATAACTTTCGGATGGTGGCGATGATTTTACGTGGAAAAAAGCCGGTTTGAAAATCCGGATGTACAGAGTAAAAAATTATTTCGTAAAATCCGAATACGAAGGTACGTAAAAATAATTTTGTTAAATAAGTGACAAAACTCGTTTTGTTAAGGTTTGAATATACAAATCTGTCATTTTATTTCCCGTGGCATTGACAATTTTAGATCGTACTTTTTTTTTTTTTTTGTAAAACTAGAAAGTAGATGGTGGGCTCGAAAAATCAGCAAATAAAATATTGTGGACGCTTGTGGACAATAAATTGTTGCAAAAAGTACAATTTTTTTTTTTTACTGTGTATCATTGGAACAAAACGGGGCATCCAAGAATTATTGTAAGATCGAGTTTTGCCCTCGCCGTTCCGTTTTGCCCCGCTGTGCCATTTTGTCCCGCTCTCCGCTATCCGAAGCACGGACCTCACCGGGGTCGTTTGGACTCTCCGGAAATCGCACCGGCGGCTGTTATAAACCCAATTTAATTTCGGCGAGCTTCCCTGCCGCACTCCCTCACGGGATAATCGTCCAGACGCGACACCGGGTATTTTTCATCGCGACCTCAGAAATTTAACGCAACGAAGAGCGTATTCTCGTGGCGAGGAAGAAAAAAAATTCGCTCGTCGCTGACCGAACGGAAATCCGAGGGAGACTCCTTTGGATTCCGCCCAGTCTCGGCCGAATTAGTACACGCGCGACTTCCGGGCCCGCTCCGGGCCATTACGGGGCGGTGGGTTGATGGAAATATTTTGCGAAATTTCCACTGTATTTCGTGCGCTCCTCGACGCGTGGCCCAGAAGCGATCCCTCTTCCTGCGGGATAAAGCACCCTAAGGTATAAAGGACTTTCGGGGTGGATTAAAGATGAAGTGGGATAAAAGCCAACCGGCGTGAAAAGTGTTTGGACTTTCGTGGGTCTCGAGGCAAAGCCACATATAGAGATAACTATAGCCTAACTTCGGGATGGAATAAAATTTCGGCTAGCGCCGAAGTTTGAGTTGAGCTGGCGAAAGATTTTAGTGGTGGTGGCGGGTTGGTTGGTAACATGAGGTAGTGGCGAGAGAAACTCTTAGGTGAAGACTACCGTCTCGTCGTCTCACGGCGAACGATTTAACGATACGAAAGTTCAACTTCTTAAACGTCAATATACTACTTTGTAAACTAACAATCGTAAATGCCCTCAAGTACCTTTGGCTCTCGGTTTCACCTCCGCGCCTATTATCACAGTAAAATGAGCCGAAACTTCGAGCCGCGTTCGGAGATGTACGCAATAGGAGAGACCGGGAAACGGTGCCACTTTTTTTTCTTAAGATTATGTGAAATAACGCGGACGGTAAGAACAACTGTAACGAATGCCGTTTTCAGTATACAAACAGTTGACGAAAAAGAAGATTGCCTTTCCCCGGAAATTGGCAGAGGAATGGAAGACAATCTACTTTTTCCTCGGTTGTCTGCGGTCTCAAAACGGCATATGCATTAAAGTTTTTGTTACCGACTGGGCACTGGCAGATGGGTCAGAGAGTTTATCGTATTGCCTTTAGCGGAATGTCCCGTTTTCGTCAATGAGCATTAGCAATTTTGTTTCCGCAAAAGCGCAACGGTCGGAGCCTTCTGAACAAATTTGAATGATGACCCCGAACGTTTATTAGGCGTTTTGATAATTCCCGCAACTGACTAATTTTTTTTTTTTTTTTTTTTATCAATTGAATATTTGTCTCGCGCGACGAAACACGTCCACGTCGATGTTTTGCGAGTCGTAATTGTGAAAATTTCAAATTTTTCTAATTTAATATTATACGTTCAAATTTTACATTTTTTCTCTTTATATTTATCTATTTACAAATTTTCCTAATTTAGTGTTATACACTCGAGTTTTATATGCCTCGTTTTTTCGATGCACAACTTGAGTTTTGTGTAAAGGAGTTAGGCAGTAAAAAAATAAATAAATAAACATTTTTGCGCACGTCGGGGTTATCTGAAAATTGCAGCTGAGCAGTCTCACAGCGCGCAACACCGAACATGATCGAACAGTCCTTCGCGGAACAGAATGTCCTTACGACGTAACTTGGTGTCGTTTCAGCGTGTTGCAGAACAGCCGCGCCTCCCATTGGAACAACTTTGATTCGTAAAATTCAACGATCTCGTTACTCGTGTGGAGATTAAAATTTCACTCGTTTAACGACTTCTCTCGCAGTTTCAGTAAACTTGAGGCGAATATTAATCGAATCTCCTCAACCGACTCTCGTAAACTTTCCGGCGAGCTTTAACGCGCGAACTACTGATTTTCGTTTAACATCGGCTAGTGAGATTTTCCGAGTGCGTGAGAACTCGAGCCGGAGAGATCGACGTCGTACCTGTGTGTGCGAGCAACTTGACGTTCATCGACTCTGACAACCAAGCCGTGGGCAACGTCCCTTTTCCTGTGTACTTGGGAAATTGTCCGTGCATTGTCCCGCTCCGGGGGTTTAACACACAGCCGTCAGCACCGCCGAGATGTCCGTGCGAGGGCCAATCGATAGGGCGAGACTATGCCGGAAACCATTGAGAGAATGCTGACAACATGATCGAATTAAGCCCTCGATCGATCGCCGCGTTCTTGCCTCGAACACAATTTACGTCCCTTATTCTGGGACATCAAGCCGCGCATTATACTGCACATGCATATGTCGAAGGGAGTTCAAGCTCATACGCATCGGAAATTTACAATCGAATATCGAGTAAAACTGACGTAGGAACAGGAGAAATTGAGAAGAGGGCAAAGATACGACTCGGATTGACAAGGTGTTTCGATATAATAGTCCTTTGAGCATCGCCGTCTTGCGCGAGCGATATGCAAAGAAACAGGAATACAAAATGCAGGACCCAGAATCAGGTCACGCCGACAGCTCTAACGCGACTTGCGATACGTGCAATCGCACCCCGTCTTGCCCTGAAATTTTCCTTATCAAAGATCTTTCTAAAATAAACGCGAACGATGCAGCTGCAAGCATAAATTGTTGACTCGATAGACAGTTATCGAAATATTTGCATTTATCGACAAGGAGAGTAAAGCAGAAGTATCGCTGTAAAACTGCTACGTTCTTTATAAATCGTGCTTCCTTCGATATTATAAAAATATAAAATAATAAAAAATTATATTATCCAATGATAGTCGAGATAAGAGTAATTTTTCGAAAATTGTTTTCAACCTTTTTTTTCAATTAGTAATAATTTTATTATTGTTATTATTGTCAAATAATATATTTCTAAAACAAACGCGACTAATGTAGCTATAAGCATAGATTGTACAATCGATAAATTATTCTCGAGCAGTTTGAATTTATCGAAAAATAGTGTAACGGAAAAGTTTCGTTATAAAACTGCTACGTTCTTTATAAATCGTGCTCCCTTCGATATCCAAAAATATAAAATAATAAAAAATTATATTATCCAATGCCAGTCGAGATAAAGAAGATTTTAGAAAATTGCTTTTTCAACCTTTCTTCAATTGTTAATAATCATATTATTCTTATCGTCATCATTAAATGATAATTCTTGGATATTATGTCCGATTGATTGGTTGTTTCGTTGCCGACACGCCCAATCTCGAGATCGAGAGTAAGACAACCGTTTAACATCTTCTCCCCACAATCGTCTGAGTGAAGAAATAATGGCCGTTATTTCCTCAAGCACGATTCGAGGCCGTTCGACAATCGTCGACAGGCTATAGGTGACTCGTCCTCGGGCTTGCGGAATATAATGCAAGTGTGCCGCGCACATTACGGAAGTAAAAAGCAGCTTTCGTTCGCCTGGTTTGCATCGAAACCACGACGACGACGACGACGACGTCGACGTCGACGTCGACGAGTGCAGCGAGTCTAACGCCGCGCGCTGCTTGAAATGGAGAGGAAACAAGGGTACGGCGATGACGAGGGAGCGAGACCGGCGAGGGAAGTCGACACTGGAAGATTGCGAGCGAGAAAAGCGGGGTGGCTGGATGACTGGAGACGGAAAGTAAAGCAAGAGTGGGCGAAATAGAGAGGGCATGACGAGGGTGCGCTGCTGTAACCCACGGGGCCGAGGAGAGCCGTTGTCGTCGTCGACGCCGACGCTGCGCGGGCTCCGGCGGGCTTTTGTTAAAGAGACAATTAGCATTCTGCAAACTGCAGCCACGCCGGAGCTTACCGTCAGGGTCATTAGAAAAGCACTGGGGTCAGCAGTGAGGCGCCCTGGCTTGACGAGACTCCGACGACGAGGAGAGAGGACGATTGCCGAGGGCACGAGGCATCCTTCTCTGGCCTCGCATTAACCCTTTCGTGCCTGAGGAGACACACCTGTCTTCGGGCTTCCGCCATAATACCGCACAGGTATGTGGCGGGGTTTTCATTCCTTCAATGAGAATATAAACAGTCCGTTTATATTTGAAGAAACAATGTGGCGTTTTGTCGTATCGTTAAGAGCCGATCATCCCGAACTATACCCGAAAAAAAAAAAATAAAATTAATAATTTTTGTTTTGTTATACGAAATTTTTGTATTTTTGTTATTTTTTTCAAAGCCTTCACTTAAACGTCAGTAGAGGAATTTCAATTTAATCGAAATCTTCATCTATTCAGAGTTTAAAAATCCATTGGCATTTTTTAAACTCTGAGTAGATGAAGGTTTCTATTAAGTTGAAATTCCTCCGCTGACGTGTAAGTGAACGTTTAGAAAAATAAATAAAAATAAAATACAAGAATTTTGATTCGAGGAAGATAAGTGACGGGAATAGAAAGATATATGGAGCATAGAAAAAAATCATTTTTGTTTTCCCTACATATGAAGGTTGTGACAGGAAAGTCAGATTCGAACTCTTTCCTCGACGTCACCGTTCACATTTCACAATTATCGACTTCCATCGACCCACACCGTCGGCCACACAAAAAGAGTGACAAAGATCATTTGCTCGATAACTGCGATAATCGCGAATGGTTATGTACTTTGTCAGATTGAACGTTGAACTCGTCGAATTGAAATTGTAATTGTGAAGCAAATTGTGTGATTCGCTGGATCGTAAAATCCCACATAAATCAAATAAACAGAGTTGTATTTCGCCTACATATTTCTCCGTCTACTTGATTGAATATTGTGAATTCTCTAAACTTCCTCGGGTCTTCCAATCGAACTCCTCTGTGATTGTCTCATAATTAATAAGTGTTAGTCGAGCGATTTTATAAACAGTAGTTTGTTAGTTTTCCTAAAACGAATTGGCAGTCGAATTAAGTCGGCAACAGAAGTCTATAAATTTTTTCGTAACATCAAACCAGAGCCCTGTTAGTCGTAGCCGCAGGCGCATCAAGGTTTCCTAAATTTCAATACAGTCGACTAATGAAAGAAACCTCTCTCAAGATCTAGCAGACGAAAAAAATTCTAATATAATTTTTTACAACCCAGAATATGCGAAAGTTTCCATTGAATGGAAATCTCTCGACCGACTTTGTGAAGGATCACAAAAAAAAATGTTCATCGGATACGAAAAGTATCGAAGAAAAAGTGAGCTCCGAGAAGATAAAGCAAGATATAAATAAAGGAAACCCCATTTGTCCCCGTTCGTATGAATTTCGTGTGGACATCGATATATCCACGGAGCCACAGACGGAGCATAGATTCCCAGAGGGATGCAACGGAATTCCGGGGCCTCTCGATTCGAGAAGCCCAAAGCCGGATTCTCCGTCTCACAGCCGGAAGTATGTCCGAGCTTCCGATAGACTTTTACGAGCCACTGCAGCTACGTGATCCACGTGTCCTGCGGTCCGCGAGTATAACGACCGGCACGGGCACGTAGACCGTGGACAAGACCAGCGAAGAAATCGGCGAGAGCTCCGGAGTTGTGTGTGCTCAGCTGTGCTCCACTGGCCAGGATTTGGCGCACAGGCAGACGGAAAAAGAAGAGAAAAAAAGGAAAGAAACCGAGTCAGCTTGGCAAGTTCGGTGGCCAAGAGAGAATCCCGTTTGCACGGAGGGTATCTCTTTCGGACCGTCGGGGAATCTCTCGCTTTCTCGCTTCGGGCCGGTGTCGGCCGAGACAACACATAGCGTAGGGTGAAGCGGGACAAAATGGACCATTCTTGCCGACTTTTCGTGGACGGTAAAAAATAAAAGTTTCGGTAAAAGTTTCGTTTTGCCCCGTTCAACGGCGCATATACCAAAAATCGAAGGGAAGAAGCTGCCGGGCGGTCGCACCGTACGATCCAATCCGGGCGAGAGTGAGGATGTAAGGAGCAGTGGGAATAAGAGAAAACGCATTGGACGATACGCCATGTAAGAAGTAACGAAACTCCTACTTTACCCTCGTTTTTTTTTTTTTGAGTTTTTTTCGCCGAGCGAATCTCGAGAGAACCGTAAAGAGATCGTGATAGTGGGTCGCGAGGAAAAACGCCCGATGTTTTTGGCTCCGAGGAAATCCAGTCGACGGAATGGTAATCTCGTTACACGTCCCGAGGAAAGAGGAATCGAAATTCTCTCCAGCTTCCAATATGGGTTTCCCTAATGATATACACTTTCGATGAAAGGACACTTTTCGGTGGAAAATGAAGTTCATAAGATGTCTGAAGAAGTCGAATGGAATCTCTGAATCTCATTAAGAGGGAACGAACTTTGCCGAAGAGCGGAGGAAATTCAATGCATTGAATGATGCTGATAGAGGAGAAGTGGAATGGCGAACGGATTTCGAACGGTTGATGATCTTTGGGGGATTCAACGAGAAAAGAACCTACGTGAATGGAGAAAAAGAAGAGAAAAAAATGTGCCCGAGAAGACGGCGCTTTCTCGCAATTGTAAGTAAGAAAAGTACACGGCGATATCACGAGTGGTTGTTCGGAATGGAAGAGCATGACGGAACTCGGAAGGGTTTCATTGCTCTACGATCAACCGCCTGGAGAACATTCGGAGAACATCGACAAAGCATTAAACTCGTCTCCGTCGACGCACGGGAGCTCGGTGATGAAAGGTGGAAAAGCAAGCAAGGTAAAACGGTGGAGTGCACTGTGTATACTGCAGCTTCATATTTCCCGTATGAATGATCAAGCCCTCTCCGAGCCTCATCATATGGAACGGGGATAAAAAGAAAAGCGGTGGGAGCAATTTATGCCGTTATGCGGAGGATATTAATGCCCTTTATCCTTGAGAATTTTCTGATTCTCTGCGAAGGGGATTCAAACTACTTTGCGAAACCATACTCGACGTCTTTATTCGATACACTAGGCGAGAACAAATATCTTTGTGCAATAACGTCGAGAGGAAAGCAGACGAGGTATCGAATACTTCGAGTCGGACGGCTTCATAATAAAGCTTATGAGAAAACGTTATGAGAAAATATTGATAGATAGATAGGTTTTTATTGGCTCCGGGGATAAATCCCCTAAGGACAGATGCGATAAAAGCGGAACGGAGCTAGGTTAATACTGGTATAAACATAGATTTGGTAGCGAAGCAGGCGTAAAGTAGTCATTATAATATTAAAGTATGTTATTAGAAAATGTAATGAGAAACTATGAAAACATGTTATTATAAAATATGAGAAAATGCGAGAAAATCTTATAAGAGTATTTCAAGATATTATAAGAGTATTACGATAATTTATCAAAACATTTTATCAGAAAATATTATCGGAAATATTTATCAGAAAATGATGTAAAAAAATGTCTATCGAGAACAGCGAGTATGTGAGAAAATCTTTAATTTTTCATGGCATGGAAGTTAGCAACGTTGCTCCAATTTTACCATTGATTGCTGTCACTTTTCTTAAATATATGTATTTTATATAAAAAAAAAAAAAAACTATAACATTAATATTTAAATTATATAATTATTATTATATACGTACAATTATAATTATTGTAAATATGTATATTATTATATTGCATTATATTATATTATCGACTCGCTAGGAAAGCAACCTTCTGCGAAACGTGACAGCTGTCAATAATTTCGTTGGAGCAACGTTGCTAACTTCTATGCTTTAGTTTTTCAATGTTTAGACTGCTTCCGTTCGTCCCTCGTGCGGGGTTGAGTGACCGATGGGGTGTTTGCGGCCCGCGCGCCGCAGCTTAGTTCGAGGGTCATCCTATCTCCTTGAGACACCCGAGAGTCGACAGTGACCAAGATCGTGGTCAGCGGTAGGGTGAGCCGGGAAACAGGATGATGGAGCCCATTCGGTTGCTCACAAGAGCCGATCAAGGGAGATCGATTGTGCCGCAGATCTATAGATCCACCGCGATGCAGCAAAGGAGAAGGGGTTCGAAGGAGCGAAAGTCCACCGTTCTCCGATACAGCGTACCGCCCGAATTCAAGATCCACTTTGGCTAAGACTGAGTGCCGCAACTCATCGACCGACGCTACTTTCTGACAAAGTAACTGCGGAAGTTCAACAGAATGCAGGTATCCAAAGAGCCTTCTCCCGGCGGCTCAGACTTCCCGAAGTACCTCAGGACTTCGGGTCCAGCGAAGAGTGACGCGTCCCGTGGCTCAACGTCTTCGCGAATGAACATCCGGCAGGGCACCTGGAATGTTGCCGAAATTCTAAGCCTCCCCTGCTTTCCGCTAGTTAGCCAAAGTACGCGTTGCAAAATTCACCCTTTCACTGCTGGTATGTTCGATTTCGATATAAAGCGACTTTGCATTCGATGGGGGCTTGTCTGGCTGCTCGGAACGCATGAATCTTGCATATTTTCATAGAACGAAGGGTTTTTGATCTTATAATAAGAGCTGGAGCGCCTACAGCGAAAGCTAAATTTAAATGTTCGATTATCAAGCGACTTTGCATTCATTTGGGTCTGTCTGACGGCTCGAAACGCATGAATCTTGCGTACTTACATTGAACGAAGTGTTTCTGACTTTATAATAAGAGCTGGAGCGCCTACAGCGAAGGCAAAACTCAAATGATCGATTTCCATATAAAGCAACTTTGCATTCTATGCAAAATTGCTTTATATCTGCTACTACTCTGCAGCCAATGTTAGACGCACAATGTTGAAATAACGAGTACAGTTTAACGAGATCTAACAGTCTCAAGCAGAAGAAATCCCTGTACACATGCATTCGAGGGGCGAGCGTGCCCGAGAGAGCACATCGCGATAAAAAAAGAGTTTTTGCAAATCCATTCGACGGAAACTCCGGCGAGAAAGCGGGTAGAAAAAGCGGGCGAAGGGGTTGCAAACGAACCAGAGCCAGATTCGATTTAACGGACTGGAATTTATGGGAAAGCGATAGAAATTAGTCCGAAGTGAAGTAACTCGTGTATATACGGGGCTCGAGACTCCTCTACTACAGCTGAGGACCGAACAT
This sequence comes from Amblyjoppa proteus, assembly GCA_963922035.1. Classification (NCBI taxonomy): domain Eukaryota; kingdom Metazoa; phylum Arthropoda; class Insecta; order Hymenoptera; family Ichneumonidae; genus Amblyjoppa; species Amblyjoppa proteus. The sequence goes on along the minus strand of OY998234.1, from coordinate 21,737,682 downwards.
TCTTCGCAATTCGCCGGCGGACGCCGAAACTTTCGAATTCCCTCTCACACCGATATACAACCGCGCGGCTGTTCGTTTTTCCTGAACGGGGCTTTAAATCGCGGCTCGCTTCCCTTCGCATGTTTCTCTGCCTCGCTTATCCGATTCTAATTAGCCAGCGAGCGTATTTAATGAATTATCGGGGCGCCTCAACTTTTCCACTGAAACACGAGGGGTTTAATAACAAAACGCCAGCACGGTTTGCATCCCCGAGGCGGCCGCGCTCCGCTATTGAGGGCCTCGTTGAACAATCTCCTTTTGTACGTGTTTGCCGGATACGTGCGAAAAAATTTCAAAAAAAAAAAAAAAAAGAAGGTGAAAAACTTACGGAAGTATACTTTATACACGTTTGCGTATGAAAAGAATAGTGCGAGTTTACGCGGGGCTTGAAAGCTTTTAATTATTTCGAGACGTCGCTCGTTTGTCACGAAACCACTGCGCGGCGAGTTGCGAGAGGCGAGAGAAGGAGAAAACGAAGAGTAACAACGAATGAAAATACAAAAAGAGGAAAAAAAGATATTAACACCTAGGACGACGAAAAGGTGAGAGCGAGAAACTTTTTAATCAACTGGTTTGCGGATAAGAAAAGTTGAGCTTAATGGAGTTGGGACGAGGTTGGACGACGCTCATGAGAGCGAACCCGACGATGACCGGCGGAGCCGCTCGACTCGTCTCTTCTATTCGTAACGAATGAAAAATCCAACGATTTTGAAGAAAAAAAAAAAACAGATTTTTCTTTACTTCAGGGCTGGTTTAATTTTTTACTCTATATTTTTTACTAATTTTTTTTCCGTCTCGTATACGATCCGTCGGGTATTCACTTTACACCCGTGTCGGGGCCAGCTAAAGCGCAGAGGCTCGAGTTTCCATAAGGCACCTCGGAGGATCGCTGAGAATGACTCGAGAGAGAGAGTTTTGCATACGTGTGAGCTATGCCCGCTCGGCTCTTCTGTCTTTCCTACACTCGGTCGAGTCAACGATGCGTGCATTCGTAATTACCAGGACGCGGTTCCGTAGTCAAGGAGTTGCCAGTCCACTCACCGAACCCGCAACTTCCATTCACCAGCGTCAACGAGACCATAATTAACAGACTCGCAATTTACCCGCTGCAAACATTCGGCCGGTAAACCGAGAGTCTCAGCTTTGTCCTCGGCTTAGGACTATCTTCAACCGGTAAGTTTAGCGCACATTCGGACAAACTGGTGCACTAAAATATTTATTATTGACTACAAACCCGAGTTCAACATGCCGAGTGTCAATTTGATTTTTTTTTTTTTTTTTTTTCAAAGCGTTTGTCTATGATTTCAGGCTGAGATAATTTTTTTAAAGGTCTCCCACTTATCACCACTGAGAAAAGGAAATTACTAAAATCAATTAAAGGCTTTTTTTGCCAATAATCGCAGGTATTTTGGTTCGTTTGTACGAGAATGCGATTTATTGAAAAGAAGTAGAATTTATTGGTTCAGGCAAATGACATTCGAATCAAAACATTTTAAGCTCATTTTACTAAGCTCATTATACAGATTATTAAAAGAAAAATCTTCAGTAAATTCTTTTTCTCAGTGTCGACCGAGTTGAAGATACCGAGTTTCAATTTGATATTTTTCTCAAAGCGTTTGTGTTTGGTTTCACGCTAAGATAATTTTCTTCCAGTTCATTTATCACCACTGAGAAAAAAGAAATTACTAAAATTATTATTCTGTTTCTTTGGTACGAGGATACGATTTATTGAAACGAAATAAAGTATATCGGTTTAAGAGAATGATGTTCGAATAAGAACATTTTAAGCTCATTTTACCGACTTATACGGATTATATAAAAAATAAAAAATAAAAAAAAAATCTTCAGTAAATTCTTTTTCCCAGTCTCGCTTTCACGAATGCGCGCAGAGATATAAGCAGCGTTGAGTTTCGGTTCTAAACAATCTATAAATCCGGCACACTTGTCCCGATTCGGAAGAGGGTGGCAATATCGCGATTAACGGTGAAACAAACACTGACCCGGAGAGCGGCTGTGGGACGAGTGTGCGAATCACGCCGCGGTCTGATTACGTCTCGAGCGCGGGGAACCGCCGAGTGAGAGCGAGAGAATTAATTCCACGCCCCACTGGCACAATTCGGTCGTTTCAGCATCCGCGCCAGATCACTCCCCGGACCACCTCCGTTTTATTCGCGTGACGCAAAGGAAAAATTGCTTCACAAACCCATATTGCCTCCCTCGATTGATCGTCAAATCGATACGTTTAACCCTTTCTTTTTTTATTTTTATTTTATTTTTTCCATTTTTATTTATATTCAAAGCTCTCTCGTCCCCCGACTCGACGCGCTCACTTAGTTCCCTTGAAACGCAATCCTGCAAAGCTTTGCACCCCCGGTGTGTATATTGCACGCTCGCCACTCGCGCTTTTTTTTTTTTTTCTTCCGCTCCCTCTCTCGCCCCTTTGAGCGGTCCGCACGCTTCAAAGGAAATCGCGGGGGCTGAACTGAAGAATGACGCTGCCGGTTGTGTGTGCACACATGTGTGTGTGTGTGTGTGTGTGTGTGTGTGTGTGTGTGTGTGTGTGTGTGTGTGTGTGTGTGTGTGTTTATGCACCTCGAGACTCGCTCGCTGAATAAAAACGCAATCTTGAAAAATTTCCGTGCATCCCGCGGCATTTTAGAGCAACACGGGGCCCTTTGCAAGGCATTTTTAGTAATTGGTGGCTCGATTCGAGTGCAAATGAAAATTATAACAATTTTCAAAAATTTAAAATCTTCGATTCGATCCATCAAACTTCACTGTCCGGTTTGTCTTTGATTTCAAAGGATCGGAGCGTTCAAAAAATAAAACTGATCGAGCAAAGTTATTTAATGTCTTTCAGAGAGACTTTAATTCAATCCAAATTTGGTGCTCCGTTTGTAGTTTTTTTTTTAAGTTATTTTTTTAGTAAATGGTGTAATTTTTAATAATCGGTGGCTCGATTCGAGTTGAAATGGAAGTTATAATAATTTTCAAAAATTTAAAATCTTCGATTTGATCAATCAAACTTCACTGTCCGGTTTGTCTTCGATTTCAAAGGATCGAAGCGTTAAAAAAATAAAACTAATCGAGCATAATTATTTAATATCTTTCAGCGAAACTTTACTTCAATCCAAATTTGGTGCTTTTTTTTTTGTAGGTTTTTTAAAGTTATTTTTTTAAGCAATTGGTGGCTCGACACGAGTTGAAATGGAATTTTCAAAAATTTGAATCATCGATTCGATTCATTACCCGATCCGTTAAACTTCACTGTCCGTTTTCTCTTCGATTTCAAAGGATCGAAGCGTAAAAAAAATTAAAACTGATAGACCAAAATTATTTAAGATCTTTCATCGAAATTTTACTTAACTAAAATTTGGTCCTTTTTTGTAGCTTTTTAAAAAGTTATTTTATATAATTTTTTTTTTTTTAGATCTTTCGAGTTATATGGGATCTATTGTGAGAACTTGATGATTCGTTATTGTCACACTCACCGTCCGCAAATCTTGTCACTTCACTCGTCACGTGTTTTCTTCTTCCTCCTCCGCTTATTTATTCTCGATCGTGTTTATCGTGCCCCGCAATCGCGGAGGGGTGGGGGGAGGGGGTGGCGGCGGGTTAATCCGAAACTTGTGGATCGTGGAACGGTCGGCCGCTGACTGACTGCTTCGAAAGCTCCCAAGCATCGGCCCCCTCCACCTCGCCCACGTGTTCACCGGGATACCAGTAGCGGTAAGCTCTCCGCCGTGGCGGAAAGCGCCTCGAACGGTGGCCCTTACTAACCGTGGAAACGCAACACCGACGCAGTAGCGGTGTCATCGCTCGGTGGGGGAAATTCAAAAAAAAAAAAAAAAAGGAACCATGCCGATTTATTTACCTCGATGAATAATCGAGAAAATATGCAATATCGTGTCTGTGGCAATCTCGATGAAAAGATCTCTTCTCCCCATCCGCGTCGCAACTTTGCGAGATTCATTTTTAATTCACTCTGACGAACGCAAAATAAACTGCGGGATGTAAATTACATTCGCCCTTGCATCTGGTGTCTCACGCATCGCGCCTTCCTCGGAATAAATTCGTCGTTCCGGCGTCGCGTCAATGATTTAAGGTCGTTTTTCCACATCGCGAAGTATCGATCGATTTTCGTCAGAACTGACGAGTCCGGAGAACTTTCGATTGGCCATTAATCCGGACAATCATTCGTGAGACCTACTCTTGGAAGACCTTTCGGATCGCGACGCTTTTCGCGTTATTACTTTCACAAATCGCTCGGTCATGTAGATTGTCACGTTTCCGGCTGTTATGTACGCGTCATTCTCAGCTACGTGTACTGCCAATCATACCGAATATAATCACCGAGCTCTCTCGTCGTGATCCATATTTTGCTTCACATTTTCAGCGACACACTGTCTGGTCCGTTATTTTCCAGACCTGATCGATTATTAAGCCTATCTCGAGAGACGGATCGGATCGTCTCGGGAACTCGGATATTTAAGAGATATCGATGACACATTTTATTATGCCTACGCATTTCTTTCCTACCGGTATACGTAGAGTAATAATAATAATAATAGTTATAATGATATTAATAATAATATGCGCAATCGCAAGTCGACGACTCAGCCGCTCACCATTAACATCTAACATTCAAACAGGCAAACTTTCCACCAAACTCACCGCAGCGCTATTCACGAATATTAACAAAGCATTTTGGAGTAGGAGTAAGGAGTAAGTTATAGCGACAGAAATAAAAATAGTCGTGCTTTACGATTTCCGTTGACCGGTCTTTCCATCACACCTCGTCGAACGATTGAAGGACGTTCGACGAGATTGTGGAAAAGCTCAGGTACGAGGTGTACACGATGGGGTGTACACCCCGGATGACGGGACAGTCGGGAAAGCGAGTGAGCAGAGGATAGCGGAGTGGGAACGTCAGCCTCGGGGCGGCTAGTGGAAAGGCTCGGGCTTGGGTCAGACGCGATCGCCTCTCCATGTATCACGCGCTACAATAGGCCGTCTCCGTCGAACGAGCTCGCTACCGTATGCGTTGCCTGTATCGCAACACACTCTATACACGGTGTAGGTTGAAAAATCTCAACGACCACCGCCCTACCGCCGATACATCAAATTCACTCTGCGGCTGAAAGATAATCGAAAAAAATAGAATTATTCGAGTTGAAACGAACCACCGGGATAACCGCATCGCGATCCGTCATCACACCCCAAAATGCAAATCGCCCACGTCACGCGGACGTTCCACCGATTAATTTATATTTACAATCGAATCGCTCACCGGCCGATGTCCGAGATGGAGCGATACATTTTTGCCGATCGACGCAGATTTCGGTCGATCGGTCGAGCATAAAAAAAAAAATGATATATACGTATATATACATATATTCATGCACAAAATCCCTGTCTCATCAATTTTGAGAAAAATTTCGACGTAAATGAATAATGGTTTAGTAATGGTTCGGAATAGCTTTTTTTTTTAATCCTTCAATTTTTGCGAAAAAAACCTGCAAGTTTATCCGTTTATCAGCTTTTTTTAATGGACTTTTTTCGCGAAATGGACAGGATAAAAAATTGCTTGTCACTCATCGTTTCAAGAACTACGCCCAATCTATTTTTTGTGCCGATTGCCAGTTTATTTTCCTTGCAGCTTAACATTCGACAGAGAAATTCGTGCCGGAAGCCGAAGAATCTTATTTACAGCGACAAACCTCTTAATAATTATATACATACACTGTGAAAAAATGTGGTCTGAAAAGTTATGAACGGTGTTGGAAGATTTTTTACATAAACTGCTTCTGAAATTTCAAACACATGTGCGTTGCAATTTTACAGTCAAATTTTTATATTTTATAGAAACTTTTGAAAATTTTAGGTAAAAGATTTGTTATTTTAGTATCAAGTCTATTAATTTTACAAAAAAAAAAAAGTACATTGACGTTGAATTAATATAAGTTATTTGCGAAAATTTAAATTTCCGGCATATTAAATTTACAATTAATTTTTACAGTCTAATCAACGGTAACAAGTAAAATAATATAAAATAAAATAAAAACAAAAACGACACTAAAGCCGAGTAAAAATAATATTCTTTTGGTAACCGAGTGCTTTCATTTGTCCTTGAGGATTCGATATTCATATCTGCGTACATCAATGCGTTGATACGAATTTGAAAGTTACGACAAGGCACGGAGCTTCGATCGCTCCTGTCCTGTCGTCTCTCGTGTCCAATGATCCGCGTAAAGTACATCGTTCACCGGTGCTCCGTCTTGTTCAAGTAAACGGAGTCAGGCAGGGGGAAACACGACACGATCTCGACATCCTGGCATTAAAAAAGTACCAGGACCTTGTGTGTGTGTTTTTTTTTTTTCAAATTATTTTCTTTAGTACCGAACGTTCCGCGTTAGCGATTTTATTCTCTTTCGTTTCGCGTCACGTTTATCCGCGATAAAATAGATCAGCACAGCAGTGTGTTAAGAACGTTTGTGAATACTCGTTTCAGACGAGCCACGCGGTACGAAGATAAATCGCATTACTATAGAAAAAAAGTATAAAATAAAAATAGAAAAAGAAACCTTCCGGTAATGCGCATGGCGTTGCGGGCCATTAATTTTCTCACGAATGACATCTAACCGCGATGCAGCAATTTGTCTTTATCGATTTTGATACAGGCGAGCAATCGCGGACGATCGTCGTTCTACAAGATTTACGAATGGTACGCGTAAATCCAATGGTTATTCGGGAAACAAATTGATTGGTTATTAATAAATTTATCTTTCATTAATTTATTAAATTAATTCGTTAATCGGAGAGTCGCACGAGAAATAAATTCACAATTGCTCCGAAAAAGTGAAGATTCATTTCCACCACGGGTTTTCAATTTAGCGACATAAAGAAACCCCTGTGTGGTTCAGTAAGGCACATAAAAAAAAATGTTCCGTCTCTAGAAATCGATTCCAACTGATATTATTTCTCACAATTGTGGGAAATTCCATTTTGCCCCATATTTATTAATTTTTTTCCAGGCTACCTAAATGTGAGTAGCTAATTTCATTTGCCGACCCAAAAAACCTTAAAGCACCTTTCGTAAATCGATAAAAACCGCATTCGTTCATTTGCTGGTCCATTTTGCTCCACCCTCCCATAAATATGTGTAAGTCCTCTCGAGTATATCCGACGAAACGAGCGTCGAAATTTGAGTTCCCGAAGTTTGACGTGAAATATAATGAAAATAGAAGGGCAAATCTAGTCCGATCATTTCCATCGTAGTTCGTCCCCTCGCGAGGAAGCATTGGTTGTACTTTCCGAATCCACATTGTCGAAAACTTATTCGCCGTGTACGTCGGACACGGGAGGTATATCGGCAAGCTCGGGCGCACTCGTTTCGCGTCCAATCCGGGAAGCGAAAAAAAAGAGATGGTACTTGGAGCGTTATCCGCCGAAGAAGACCCTCTCTATCGTTCTCCATCGGAGCCCAACGGGGAATATAACAACCGTCCGGCACACTCGGCACATCCATATCCGCCGTCCGACCGAGTGACCCTGCCATCCCGAGCGCCCCCCGCTGAGTGCCGACCATCCTTCACCATTTCGTCCCCAGAGCGGACAACTGAAAGTGAGAGTCCCACGAATTTATTAGAAACTTTCCCCGAGACCCTCGTCGAAATCATCGAGCATCCCATTTCCTCATTTGTCACTCACCCTCTTATCAAATGGAGCTTCGAAGCAATTTTTTTTTGCAAATTGTACGGCGAGGATTTTCCCACGAGGCAGTTTCTACCCATTGCTACTTCTCACTCGCTCGGATATTTTACGATGGCTGAGGCATATATATGTGTACTCATCTATAGGCATGAAACCGGAGACATCGTTTCTGCTGAATGGATCGACCCTTTGCTCATTCACTTCATCCCGCTCCTCCTCTTACTGTTTCCTTGGTCCGTTAAGAACCGCGACTAATTCTCTCGATAACTTCTCTCTATTCCTGCAAAGTAAACTGTATAGCGCGAATTAATCGATTCATTCGCCGACAACCGATCGTCCGTGCGTGGAACAAGTCTCTCTCTTCATTATCTTTTATATTCGCGAGCAAGCTGGAAGAGACGTGGAAGAAAAAAAGACTTTTTGTTTTGGTGTCGTAGTTCCTCTTTTTCAAGGCTTTGACTTTTTGTGAGCCATCTAGCCGCTCTTCTCGTCAATTTGACCAATTCGTCGCTTGTAAAGTTCGCGGCTGTAGCCGCTGTTATTCCCCATACTGTGTTGCATTTGCACACCCAGAATAATCATTTATTTGACGGCCACCGTTGATTTTGCTTAAACCAAATAAACGGTGGCCGTCAAATAAATTATTTTTGTTGGTGAACGAGCAGGCAAACTGCAGAAAACCCGAGGGAATGACTGGCGTCGATACAGCTGCCAGTCATTCCGACTCAGTCTTGATGTTCGTAAGGTAAAAGGCCCAGTTTATGACACTTCTGCGCAGCTCTCTCACTTTAAGCGACTATGCTTCAGTTACCCCTGTCAGAAACTGGAAGAGTGTCAGAAACTGGGCCCTTTACCTTATTCGATACTTCGAGTACGCACACCAATCCTCGGAGTTCGACTGCCCGCGCGACGGTTTCAATGCACCTGTTAGTGCACTGCTAGGTCATCACCCATCCAAGTACTGACCGCGAACGATTCTGCTTGACTCTGAGCACCACCGAAGACCTACACCATACGGCGAAAAAAAAAAAAAAAAAATTGTTGCGACAACAAGAATTTCGTTACCATATCTGATTTGCCTGGTTAACATATGGACAACAAAATATTTTCCTGTGGTAACAAATATTTTTGCTGCCACAGCGATAAATTATTAACGATCTACATTTTGTTAGAGAAACTGAACTATTTTTCTCCGTGCAACCGCGCATCCACCGCTGTCAGCGAAAAAAAAAAAAGAGATTGAGGTATTCCGCTTAAAGTGATGACATCTGGTGAGGAGCAGCCGAAGCTTTTGTGTGACGCCGCTTCAGCTGGCGTATCATAGTCTCGCGCTATAGGCGCTGCCGGGCTGAGCAAAGTCAACGAAGATTAATGGGGCTGTTCCTCTTTTCGCAGTCGAGTATAGCCGACGGACGTGCGCTGCATAAGTTACACCCGATGAGGAGAGCCAGCCTCTCATCGTCCGAATGATCCCAGATTCGTTGGCTGGTAATGGGCTATCCCAAAAAATGCGACGCGTATCTTCATCCTTCCCCGCCCCTCCGCGCTTCGATCATTCACATTTCGCTCGGGCAATCCGGCGCCATCAACGAATTCAGTGAACATTCAATCTCCTCGCTGGTGAAATCGAGAGAAAGAACAAAAAAAGTGAAAATAAAAAAAAAATGATTATTTCCGTACTGCGGGAGGTGGAGAGCGCGCGGAGAATACGGCTATCGATATAATATTTCCAGCGATACTCTGTATCGGCGCGAGCGATTGAATATAAATGAAACCCCAAGCAATACATAAATTTAACATTTAAACGGTAGATACCGATATTTCATATAGTTGTACTTGGCCATTTTACGATTCGCGAATTAGAGAGGTGTGTCCAACCCTGAGCAGTCTGACAGAACGCTTTCTTGAAGGGCTGAAGGTTTCAAACTGTTTGACGAATAGTGTCTGACGGTTATCGATAGGAAATCAATACATCGGGGTATCGACAATTTGTCGATGGTAAAAATTATTTTAAGAAGGTTTGATGCGAGCGGAAACAATGACGGTAGCCAAAATTGGGTGTCTTGACATTTTTTCAAAGTGGTCGTTTCTAGCGTTTATCGATAGAAAATCAATACTTCGGTGTTTTCGTTTGATCGCAAAAATTACATTAAAAATGTTTATCGCGCACGATTCTAGTACTTAATTGAGTAACGATTTACAAATCACATCGAATTCGGATAAAATCTTCACATGGTTGATATGCAGGTTTGGAATTATTCTTTTCTCTAAAATTACATCCCCGAAAATATTTCTCTTATTTTCTTTGAAAAATTTTATTTGCCAAAAAAAAAAAGAAGGCTCTTGAAATTAAAAAGGCGGTCATTTCGGGCGTTTATCGATAGGAAATCAATACATCGGTGAATCAATACTCGGTCGATCGCAAAAATTATATTGAAAAAGTTTATACCATGATTCATTTAATAATACCAAGGTTCCAAATATTTACAAATCATTAAAGACGTTCGATTCTGTCAATCGCAATAGGTCGTATTCGAATTTCCGCAGTTTTTAAACCGCCCGACGAATTCATATAAAATCTTCACGCGATCGGTACGAAGGTTTGGAACTATTTTTTTTCCCCCTGAAACGATTTCCCAGAAAATATTGCTCTCTTTTTCCCCGAAAAATTCGATTTGCCAGAAGAAAAAGAAGACCGCGCGGCTTTTTCGACATGCAAGCGAGAACTGTCAGTTCCGCTCCGCTGTACGAAATATCGGGACTGATAGGATTTACCCCATGCATGAGGAAGCATCTTCTCCTATACACACTCCGCTCGACAGGTGCTTCAACCGGCGTCGTCAACGTCCGTCAGCATCAACGACATCTCAATAATCTTATATCCACACAGAAGTCTCGGCGAACAGGCGTTGTCAAGGCTTCCATCCGATACAATCCCTCGCTCCCCTCTCCGCCCCCTTCCGTAATCCTCTCACTGAAAACGTGATTTTCCAGCCGTACGGGGGCGAATTACAACCGAGCGCGAGAGAGGTATAACGTTCCTTATGCTTAACTTCGAAACTGGATACAATCACGGGGGAGCGCGAAAACGTGATCGAAATGTTAAAACTCGACGCGACAGAGGTGCATGTATACAGACACCAATACCTAGGCGATACTCATAGTTGTAATTCGACTACGAACGGGACGTTGTGCTCGCCGAGCCAGCGGGAAAAGCGGGAGCTTCGTGGTTCCGCGCTTCCCGGCAGACTGGAAGCGGCTTTCCCGACGGCTCTCGAAATACACTCTGGCGAATCTTCCAGCCCGGACTGGAATTCAAACGAATGCTCTCTTTTTCCACTTCCGGCCAAGATTTCAGCGAGAGAATCCGGCACATCGAAAAGCTCGCTTTGCTGGCGAAAATTATGCAATATTGCAACGAGCCTCGACCAGTGAAACGAGGACTTTCGATGCCTTTGCGCTGTTACGCCGCGAAATGTCTTTCATTTTTAAAGTAAAAATTCTATAAAATTAATAAAAGATTCAAGCTGGGTCAAGATCAGATGTCTCCGGTTTCACCACGAGTTTGAGGTTCGATCAAGGCGGACACGTGCAGAATCGCGAAGTCAGCATCGAACGATATTCGGTATTCGCGGTTGCCAAGCGGCTAGAATCGGCAAGGTTGGCAAATTTCGAGTCAGTCGTAATCGAACAATTAGGGAGCATAATCGGAACTCCAGACTCACGATAAAAAAAAACGGCAAGTGTCTCTCGTATATTATGTACTCTCATGGTTTGTTCTAATCTCATCAATGATAATAAAGCACTTGTTAATATTCACGTACAAATATTGAATAATTGTTAAGGCATTTATACCTTTTGCGTCCCAATAGCAAAGTGGAGAACAGCGGCAGAGTAACTCTGCCAGTTGACCAGGAACAAAATTATGCTCGAGCTGTATGGTAAAAAAGTTGAAAATTGAAATTTTTCATATCGTTGCTCAGAAAAGTTGAAAATTAAAATTTTTATATCGGTATCCCACAATGTTCCTTTATTGACAAAGCCCTTTCCTATGATGAAGCCTGTATTGTTGGCTTCCTTATAGAGGCAGCTTCGCGAATAAATGAACATTATGAGACAGTGATACGAAAATATCACTTTTCAACATTTTCAACATAAAATTTAACCCGTTCGATCGATTCTCTCGAAATTTCAATGGGACAATCGGTCGATCATATTCCATCTCTGTACGCGCTTTCAGCCACATAGCTAAAAAAAACTGCAAGAGCTGGAGTGCGCACAGACATTATTGAAGAAACAAAAAACGGCGTACCAAAAAAAAAAAAACAGCTTAACATTTGTTGATAAAATGTTGACTATTAAACCACACATGCTGTGTATGAAGTTTCAGCTTGATCGCTCCAGGCCTTCTTGAGTTATAGCGGTTTGAAATTTTCCCATCTGATTCACGGTTCCAGACATTTTTTTTTTTATGTGTTTCTTCGATATTTCGGAACAATCTGAGCCCATTTTCATTAAAAGTTCCAAACTTTTTGTTTCACCATAACGAAGCTTCATCTGAAAGGAAGCAAAGAAAAGACCAAATGAACTCGTGTCGTCGCTGCGCGTTTGTCGACAAGCCTCAGCGACAGGTTGCAATCCTACCGTGCATCGGACAAGTTTTACTCGAGGCATGCCGCATAGCCGGCTCTGTCTCCAGCAGGGTCGGAAAAGCTTTAGAAAATTAATTTACCGATGAATTAACAATTGCAATCTACGTCGGGGACGAGGAAGACTGAAAACGGGTACAAATAGGACGATGGTTAGTGTACATGTTTTATATAGGTGGGTTACAGCGGCGTGTGGGACTTCCTTCGAGCACACTCGATGCCGAGAGTGAATCACGGTGTACGGCGAGAGAGATGAGCGAGATGCGCATAAGATAAAGCGCGGTCGAGATGGACCGACGGATGGAGAACGATGGAGAGCACGGAAATGTAGTTTCTCTCGTCTTGCACATCTGTTCTCGCCTGCGTCGCTTTTACTGCTGTACCAACGGAATTTCCGTAGGTAAACGTCGATTTAATCTCTCGATACGTGTATACATGTGTGCATGTATATAGATACGTACAGTTTGTAGAGCAGTAGTAACAGCATCCAGCTGACAAACAAATCAGAGCAGACGGGAGATTCGGCGACTGGTATTAGCATACCCGTTGTCAGTTCCACGACGAAATTGCGATTACATTAAATTAGTTTCGAAGCTGGAGTGATCGATCGAACGTGTATGCGGATCGAAGCCGTGGACAGCCAAACACATGTCTTCGACGTAGCGACGGGAAAAGACGATATTGCGTCGGTAGGAGAAGCGATTTACTCGATTACAGTAAATTTATTTAAACCGAAATAAATTTAATTAAATAAATTTGTTCGAATAAAAGTGTTGCTTCTGTGGGTAAACGGAGGGTAAAGAAAATCTTACAACTATAACTGTTAACTATGTAATTATTCACATGCCCGTTGTCAGTCGCACGACGAAAGTGCGATTACATTAAATTAATTTCGAAGCTGGAGTGATCGATCGAACGTGTATGCGGATCGAAGCCGTGGACAGCGAAACACGTGTCTTCGACGTAGCGACGAGAAAAGACGATATTGCGTCGGTAGGAGAAGCGATTTACTCGATTACAGTAAATTTATTTGAACCGAAATAAATTTAATTAAATAAATTTGTCTGAATAAAACGAATCAATAAAAAAAATTAATACAACTATAACTATCTACTTGGGAGTGAGCGGGGCAATACGGAATCCCGAAGCAAAAGCATTCGATGATTGCCTTCTTATGCTCCACGAAAAATTGGTAAAAATTGTCCGTTTTGACGGTTCTCTTTTACGTAATTAAAATGCATGAAAATACGAATTTTAAAAAATTCGCTCAACTCCCCAAAGACTTCATACACATTTCGCGATGTTCAAGCCTTGATGTCCAAAGTCAAGTGGTCAACAAAGAATCCACAAACCGTCGATTCTTCATTGCAAACAACTACTTGACCGATAAATATTCCATTAATCAACTTTTTCCAACGGCTCTTGTTTCTCGCACCGAAAATCGCACGCATTGAACCTTCCGCCAAGATTCCCTTATCGGTAAACAGTGAGCTTTTTGGGACACTGAGAACAGCGATCTCGCGTCTGAGACAACTTTACCGACGTGGTAAAGCGCAACGACGACGTACCCTCCAGTTGCAGTCTCTTCGCTACGTTAATTACGCGATAAAGCAGAACGGATCGACGAAATACAATGCTGCGGTGGGCGGGGGTGAAACGGGGGCGGTTTCATCGTGAAAGGCTCGAGATATATCGTACGAATTCGCGTTGTTGTCGGATTTGCCGGGAGGGAGACTCATCTCCTCATGGGAATCATCAGGATCAGTACAGAGAGCGTCGTTCCACTCCGAAGGGCTTTCGATCTGACGGAGCGAATATCCGCGACACAAGTCCCAGTAGCAACAGCAGCGGCAGCAGCATGAGCGGGAAGCATCCCGGATTCGGACGGCGGAAGAGACGGCGGAGCGGAGGAGCGGAGGAACAGGAGATGAGGAGAACGGGTACGCGCATTGTTCGTGGTCGATAGTTTCTCGCTCGAGTGACGTACACACCGGGGACGTGGCAGTTGACAGTTTTTGCTTGATTAATTGTAACGGACGATGTTAGGAACCTGGAATAGTTTGGTCCCGGGGCTTCGCGTACATCTGCAGGATATTACACGGATGAATATATACGCAAATCGCCGGTCCGTAAAAAAAAAAAAAAGTATAAAAAAATTTCCTGTACGAGCTCTATCTTTAATTAATTACGCAAAAGTTGGACAGTAACATTTTTTTTTTTTTTACATAAACTGTTTCTGAAATTTTAAATACGTATGCGTTGCAATTTTACAGTAAAATCTGTATTTTGTAATGGGAATTTTTGTAAATTTTAGGCAAAAGATTTGTAATTTTAATATCCCGTATTTTTAATTAACAATAAAAGGACATTAATGTTGAATTAATGTGAGCAATGTAAGCATATTTCGATTTATAGCGCGTTACGTAGACGATTCATTTTTAAGCAAAACGCGGTTGAAAATCCGGATGTGTGGTTACGACAAAATGGCGTATTCAAAAGTTATTGGAAAATTGAATTTTGCCGCCACTGTCCCGTTTTGCCCCTCTGTCCCATTTTACCCCGCTATCCTCTAATGATAACCAGTAACAATAATAATAGTGCCGTCTATCGTATTTACCACGTAGGTGAAACAGATATTTTAAGAAAATACCTTCATAAAAATTCGGCACATCATTCAGTTTCTTGTTTTGAAAAATCTAGAAATACTGAAAAACATGAAGAACCGCGATTGATCGAATATAATTTGATCGTAACATTTTTTATTCGGGTGTATAAATTTAAAAAATGAACTTTTCCAAAAATTTTGACAACGAAAAGTGTCGAGCGGTTGATGAAAAAAAAAAAAAAAAAATATTCCTCGACAGTAAAGAAGCTTCGAGCTCAGCGGCTTAAAAATAATCTCACCAAGCCGGAAGTGGCCGAAGCCGAGTTCGCAGAAATGTTTTTTTAATTCAAGAAATCCATTAAAAACGAGCAAACAAGCGTGTCCCCATCATCCGGCGGAGTACTTAAACTCGAGGTCGTTCGTATTTATGAGTACAAAGATTGCGGTCAAGAAGACGCGGAGAACCGGAAGTGATGCGATCCGTTTGTTTCGCGGCGTGCAGGGAATCGAAAAAAGGATTTCTTTTTTTCCGATTGGACGTGGCAGACGTTGTTTGAGCCCCGGAAATTGGTAGCTCGCTGGCCGTGTCGGTGGCTCGTGATGCCGTGGGAAAGGGAAAATGCCATCCAGCGAGGAGAACCAATGCGCGCGTGGTACAGATTCGTGGAAAACAACGAGCACGCCGATACTGGATGCCGAATGCGGACGAACGAATGCGAATGCGTTTGATCGGCATGGAATCGTGTCGGATGCTCGAACAGAGCAGCGTGAGAGCGAAGAGCCAAAGTCACACGCATACTACGCTTATTCTGGCATCGTTACTGGCGCTGATGCCGCATGTTTCTCCCGTTGGCCGGCAGCCAATCCAGCCATTTTTCTTCCACCCAACGATTTTCATTCCTCTCCGCGTATCACATTGTACAACGGTGTACCGGAGACTACCGGTCGGCCCGATCGTAATCCGTTGCGTAATTAGCTTTAACCGAATAGAACAGAGGATTAAACACGAATGGGAATTTACATTGTAGCTTGACAAAGGAGGGAACGCGCTCGAGTGGGGGCGGACGAGTGGCGATGTGAGGAAAAAGTAGATAAAATCGTCGGAGTCAGCCGGCGAGATAAAGTAGTAGTAGTAGGTGTGCATTTGTTAACAATACAGACGATGCATCAACGACTGTCACAGTTTTTAAACATTCATACTGCATTTAGATAATGTCAACGGGTCATCGATCGAAGATATCAATTTTGCAGGGAAAGCTGAAAGTGCGCCAATCATTGATGTTTCATTGTTAACGGACAAATGGTACTCACAAACTTTTATTTTTTTGCCATTTTTATGTCTAGAAAAAATCTAAATATGAAAACGTCAATTTTCAACTTTTTCAATTACACACATCAGAGCTCGGTGTAAATAGCGAGACATTTATCATTGTAATTATAATTGTAATTATAATTTTAATATAAGTTTAATGTAAGTTTAATTGTTTTTTATGTAATTTTATATAATTGTAATTATCGTTATTTTTTCGTAATGAAGACAAATTTTCCGAAAAAACTTTCCCCAATTTAAAAACCCGCACACACGAGTGTGCTATTTTCATGTCAAAATGTAGAGAAAAAAAAGCAAAAAATAAATAAGTATCGCAAGAATTGACAACGATTATCGAGCTTCGTTATTTACCTGCTCTATCGGTACCCGCGACCGAAGTTTTGAGGATCATTCGACCGCAAATCCACTGGTCTGATTGTGCCGAAAATCAACCACAAAATGATTGCACGACCAACTGATCGTAGCGCCATCGCCTCGAAACAAGCTACTGGTTATATTCGGCATGTGTGTCAAAGAGGTTGTATTTGACTATTCCAACCGCGAAAGCACTACAAATTCTATTGGCTGAGGACCTTGCAGTAGTTCAGCTCGAGGTGGTGGCGCTGCATTCGGTTGAATTTGCCATTTTTTTGCGGTGGATTTCAGGCACAGACGAACCGGTTGTTTTTATAGTCGAAATGCCGTCGATGGTACCGATGGGGCGTGTTCTCTTGTTGATGGATTCTATCTGTAGTCTCAGTTCGTTCATTTCATTGGCGATGGGGCGAAAACGACGGCCGCCTCGTCCTTGAACACCTCCGAGAGCCTTGTGACGTTCCGGAATTTTCCCTTGAAACAGAGTCACAATGGGGCGGTGAGATGCGTCAGCTTCTCGTGCTCCTCGTTCGCGGAGGCTGGTGAGGTGCTTACCTGGGCTTGGGTATCGGAGTCGCGGTTCAACTGGAACTGCGACGAATTTTCCTCTTCAACGACAATGAGATTCATCCGATTGTGGGACCCGCATTTCCGTATTGTAATCATTTTGTGAAATTGCTGATCTCGTGCGGAAGAAGAAACGGCTGGTCGGTCTCGCTGAAATAGTGCCAGAGCTCGGTACCCTCGTCCTGATCGTGGAAGGTCAGGTCTGGTAGGATAACTGCTGCTGGAAATAACGTAACTTATACCTTGTCGACACACTCTCCGTCCAAGCATATCTGCAACAACACAGTATCATTATTGTCTGCAAAAAATGAGTGAGCTTAACCTATCATGAACAAAAAGGTCCGGTTCGGAACTTTAGTCAGTGGAAATAACCGCATTGTCGGCAGAGGGTTAGAGTATCGAGCGTCGGGACTCACCTTCGTATTCTCGTCATCACAAAAGGTGCCATCTAGCGGAAATCCAACTGGCGAGCAGGTTTCACCCCAATATCGATGTTCCGAGCAGAACAAGGACCGGCAGGTCGTGCGTTTGTTCGGCTAAACGGAGCAAATAGGGGGTTAAATATTCATTTATGATTAAGATAAGTGTCAGATTCATCATCAGCGTGAAGAAGTACATGGAATACAGTCCCGGAGGGACGACTAACTCCAAAAAGTTTATCTGTCATTTTTATTGCCAATATTGCAAAAATGAATCATTTTGCGCATTTCAAACAGTGATTTTTTTGCCTCCTGATGGCACCGTGGACAAACCTAGGTACCTATCATGTTCTACGCCAAGAAATACACAAGATGATGGATATGACGGAGTTAAAATAATTCGATAAAGCGATGTCATTTGAACTTTTCGAGTAAAAATTGAAAGATCGAAAAAAAAAAATTGGAACACATATGCATGTATTTACATGCATGCACAATTGCATGTATTTATCGCGCCGAGCACAGATCCTCCATCCATTTTGACCGAAAACGTAAGGTTGGTGTATTTTTTCGGGCTAAACCTGAGTCAGCCAGCAGTTTTACCTAAAAGTTAAATACGTTAATGTTGGAAAAAAGTTGAAAATTGACATTTTCATAGAGCTTCCTCATAAAAGCTGAAAATTGAAATTTCCATATCGCTTCCTCATAAAAGTTGCAAGTTGAAAGTTGAAAGTTTATATTTTCATATTACTTTCTCACAATGGTCCTTTATTCGGAAAGCTTCCTTCATGAGGAAGCCAAAAATCTAGTAAACGCTTTCTCATAGAAGGAGCTTTGCAAATAAAGGACCATTATGAGAAAGTGATATGAAAATTTCAACTTTTTATACCCAAAAAGGCAAAATTTGAAACATGCAAGATTGGCTTGAATTTTTTATCGAACTAAAAATCTGCCTCAGGTACTACTTATGATTACGTGGTATGCCAATAAGTCATTCCGATCTCCGGACAACACGTCATTTAAAAAATTGAAAACATGCAAGATTGTCTTGAATTTTTTTTTCGGACTAAAAATAGTGCCTCAGGTACTACTTATGATTACGTGGTATGCCAATAGGTAATTCGGATCTCCCGATAACACGTCATTTCCGACGCTTTCCAATACGTTTTGCCAGCCATTTCATGCAGGATGTTGTTTATCGACGAGTGCCAATGACTGTGACCCGAGAACTAAATTAGCTCCAGTGAACGCGAGGAGTAAATAGTCCCGCGATAGCGGGACAGGCATCGGGGAGCAACTCGCCCGTGCGACGGTTACTGCGCTGTCTGACTCGTTCATGCTACACCTACTGATACCAATGCAATATTATCCGAACACTCCGGCGCGGCTCTGTACAGCCATCGCGTCTGTATCGAATGCCTCGCTCGAGTAACAGAGAATTTCTCGAATCTCGAACTAACGGGCACTTGATCCTGTTAGTCTCGACACACAGCTCACCGAGACGTATAGACGTCTGTGTCAATTGCATACTCTCGATACTCTCGCTCACCCGATCTCCCTTCCACCCTCGCTTACCGCCGCGGCAAAACGTATCGATGCCCCTCGAGAACATCCAGAGCATGCAGTTATCGAATGAATTTCCTATTTCGTACGCGTCACGGTTCCTGAAGCTTTTATTATTTTCATAGAGAGCACCGAGATCCTCTACGGATTGTGCAGGTAAGCGTAATTCGACCGTAATGGAGATTCGTTTATGCGCTCTGAAAAGGTTAATTGTTTTATCGGAGATTGGGACGGTCGTTGAAAAGATTTTAAAAAATTCATTATTTAAAAGATGTGTTTCAACTCTACTTTTTATTTTTATTAATGACGGTCATGTCTTATAGGTTTAGACGGAAAATAACTATTCCAATCTTAAAAACCCACTCAACACGCTGTACAATTAAAGATCTCATTGGGTGTTTTGTCTCAGACGGTTGTTCTATATTTTATCAATGAATTTCAGGATTGTAAATTTTGAAAATATTCTGATACACACTGACATTTACACTAAACAATCTGATAACTGTTTTCCTAAAGAAAATAATCCGCTGTTATATTTTTTTTTTATTTATTCCGTCATCCGAAGTTTGGCGTTCCATGATATCTTTCCAGGATTAAAAAAAAAAATACATTAACCGATAGCCCGGCTCGATACATGTGTATTTTTTTTTCGTGTTGCCTCGCGATATTTCGAGGTTCCGTGATGGCGTTTTCACTTCGACTTGACTCGAACTCGAGCGAGCATTTTCCCCGATATCGCTTTTTCTCACCGGATATAAAATCCGTACGCTACATCTTTACTCGTCGTTTTCTCCCATCCTCTTCCTTTTGCGGGGTGTCGCTGCCCTCCCCCCCCCCCTCCTCAACCCCTTGGTTTTTCCATCGCATCTCTCCGTCTCGCTCTTATACTATAGTATGTACGGTATTTCTCCACTCTCGAACTACCGGTCGAGCGATAGAGTTTCGCCAAGTGCGCTTTGCATCGAATATGAGGCCCATTTATCCAGGGCGAAAGGGGTCTCGAGAGTACGTACGCTTGCATTGCCGTTGAGTCTCGAGAGCTTTTCTCTCATTTCGAATGCAACGCGGAGGGGCAGATAGAGAGTCGCGAGTCCGGTGCAGAAGCTTCGAAAGATTTGGATGCGCGAGCTCGAGAGCCCGGCCACCCCCTTCAGCCGAGTGCTATCACGATGGTGGACGAAACGGGCAAAGTGGAAATCGAAACACTTGGGCATCACTTGCAACGGGAATTCCCGGCAGGGGGAGTTTGTATGTTCGTAAGAGATGTGGACATTAACGGATGCGATGGTAGAAGCGAAAAAAGAGAGTGCCAATGAAAGCTTCGATAGTCTGGAGGAGACTTAGGTCGAAACCTTACTTTGATGATAAAAATAGCCCATCAAATTTAATACGAGATCGGTAGAAAACCATCGCATTCGCCCATAGAGAAGGAACAGTGCGAAAGGTAATAGAAATAATGCCGTCGCTGTGGCCAATAGAAGAGGGGTTGAGATACACATGCATGGAGAATAATAAATTATTCGCCCCGAGCAGCTGCTTTGTCAATTCAGCTCCAGGCGATTTATTTCGTGACGCCTGCAAATTCGCTGTTTGCCAATGAATCAACTCGTTGGACCAAACTATTAACTGGTTACGCCAAGGAATTAATTGATCAACAACAAATTGATTCGCTATCCCATGAGTTTAATTCATTGGCAACCTATTCATTTGTTCTCCCATTCAATTTATTGATTGGCAACCAATTAATCTGTTGTTCTAACCGAATAATTGATTGGCAATTGATTGATTTGTTACACCATCGAATAGGTTGATTGGCAACTGATTGATTTGTTGTCCCATCGAATAGGTTGATTAGCAACTGATTGATTTGTTGTGCCATAGAATATGTTGACTGGCAACCTATTGATTCGTTATACCATTCAATTTATTGGTTGGCAACCAATTTATTTGTTGTCCCATTCAGTTAATCGAATGGCAATCAATTGATTTGTTGTCCTATTCAATTCATCCGATGGCAACCATTTGATTTTCTTGTTCTATCCCATCAACTGATTGATTTGTTAGTCCAACATATTACTAATTACTTTCTTCCATGGAGGGTTAACGATACATTTGATTATCACAACCCATTTCCCTGGGAATCCGATCATTGGCATATGAAACAGACAAAAATTCACTCTAAACATGATTAAAAAAAAATACCGACATACGCTCCTCGTACCCAGTGCTGATATTACCATGACCAGCTTTTCCTTATTCGAGCAAAGTGGCTATCCAAGCGAATCACGAATTTTCTTCCCAGGATCTTAGCAAAAAGGAAATCTCCAAGATATTCTCATCGAGCAACATCAGAGATTCGATACTCCGCGATGCTGGAAGTTAACTTCTATCGCTGACGATTCCAAGGAAGGTACGAGTCCAACGCGTGCTCGCGACATAACCGTTTCGGAGAACGATCTCTGGAACGTGACCTTTTTTGAATCTCGACAGGAAATCGCCAGTAGCAAAGTGGCAGAGAAGCATCGGACGCGACCCACGACCTCCGGAGTGTCAGAGATCGAGTCAGCCTCCGGCTAAAACAGCTCGCCGGTGGATCGGCAAGCTGTTCCCTTCTTCTTCGCTGGACCAGAGTGGTCCGCGCTAACACCGCTATCTCTCCGTTTCCTGCTATAGGACGTCCCGATTGCTCCATTTATCCGGAAGCAATTTGGCTAGCGAGACCAAATGAAACCCATCGATTTTCGAACAGGACTATCGACGAGAGAGAAAATCAGGACTACAGCGAACGAGAATCTCTTCCCACACATGTAGGACGCGTTCCGATGCGTTCTCGACGGCCATCGAACAGGAAGCTCGCGGGCTGCGGTTGACGCGAGGATAAACTAACAAATTCATGAGAGCGAATACCAATATAGGATGGAAGAGAGTTCTCTCTGATCGAACAAATATAGTCGATGTCCCAGATAAACATCGCGTCGTAAGAGTTTTATTGGCCGGGTCAGATGAGGCACAGAAAAAAAAAAAAAAAGTAACCGGATGAAATCGTCGCTGATTTCATTTCGTCAATACGAGATGAAATTAAATTTGATTATTTTAACGAGCCAGGCGAGTCCGGATAAATCGTGTTACGAAATTGAGCGAGCGAGTGTCTGCTTGTGGGAGGCAAGTCAAAGCGGCTCCATCGGTTCGATTGCGGAAGGCTCGTTTGCGGGTTGGCCGGATGCTCTCGCGGGGTTGGATAATTGCGTCAGAGAGAAAGCGGCGACCCCTCGGAGGGAGCGCGAATCGGTTAGGTGGGAGTTCGTTAAAAACATAATTTACCCTGATTATTCGAGTACGCTGTTGATTAGCGGAGCAAACAAGACACTATTTATTCGAAGCTCCGCTATCTTCGTTCCACTCGTGCGTCACGGAGTCTTTCCGCGATTCTGGCACAACCCTCACTCTCACACTTTTGCCCGACCGGGACCCCGGGGAGTCTCTCTCGTGTGTGCTCTACGGAACGCAAATGATCTGCAAATGTTGGTGAACGATTGGATATTGATCCGGGGCAGCCGGCGCGGCTAAGCGTCGGAGAGAACCGGAAAAAAATTCTTTGTTTCACGTGAGGTCGTGCGATCGCAGAATCCGAATTTCCTATAAGTCATGGTGACACATGCTTTGAATGCGTTTCGATAACTATCGTCTTTAAAGGCAAACGCTTTGTGATTGGGTAAAAGTCACTTTTCGCAAAACCTTCTTAGCGAAACTATAAAATAAAATAAAATGGCCAATATAGAGGGCCCGGTAAACACATAAGAACAACTGTAAATCATACACTTGTACATGGACATTTTCCAGACGTTTCAATAGCAAAATAACAAAATACAGCAATATGCTTAATGAACTAAGGAAGACAATTATTTAATTAATCCCCCCGAATATTGTGAGAACCTTGGGCTAAACGATTCTGGTCGATGGTCCTTCGGCAATGTCAACGAAAGTATTGTAACTAATTGAGTGATGTATCAAATATTGTATGGAATAATTGATATTGTCAATAAATACACTTTTACTGCCACTATTCAAATAAAATAAAATAAGTGGTTAATTGCCAGATTTTTTAAAGCCGACTGCACGCAATTCTTAGTATTCGATACATGGCCTCAATAATCTATAAAACATATAGTGAGGTCCCATGAGAATGTTGATCGAGTCACGTGCTTGTTTGTTTCTGATAGTCATACTGGCACAAACATCCAATCGCCAGAGGGGATTGGGGGGGTGATTGAAGCTACTGTAGTGATTTGGATTGCTCTCTTAAAATTGATTGCGTTCGCTCGCTTGGTCGCATTGTACATGCACGGTTGCATTCAGTTCCGCCATCTGCTCCTGTTAGTTCTAATATTGACGGATATACCGACCCGAAAGACTGTACCACTGTGCGTATTTTCGGAAAAACCGAATCATGATAAGATTGATGAGGTAAACCTGCGCTCCCTTGTTCGACGCCCGCACTATACATGCACGGTTACATTCGCTTCAACATCTGCTCCTGTTAGTTCTAATATTGACGGATACACCGACCCGAAAGACTGAACTACTGTGCGTTTGTGCAGAAAAAGCGAATTACGATAAGATTGATGAACCAACCCTGCACAGCATTCCTACCTGTCAATTACCTGACGAAAGCATAGACATGACTTAGGAAGCCCAAGATTGCTATTCGATAAGAGAACATCTCGGCACATCAATCGCAGATATCGAATCAGCGGTTGCTACGATTGATCAAGTTATCATAGTCGCAGTACTGAAGGAAAAAGTATCATTGAGCCGAAAAGATTAGTCTACCATCTTGAGGAAAAATGGGAATTCAACTCGAAATTCGGCTATTTTGTATATAATCTTTGTTATCCTGAATTATACTATACATGCATGGTTACATTCAGCTTCAACATCTGCTCCTGTTAGCTCCAATTTACCGATATACCGACCCGAAAAACTTAATCACTGTGCGTATGCGCAGAAAAACCGAATTATGGTAAGATTGATGAGACAACCCTGCACAGCATTCCCACTTACCAAATACCTGACTAAGGCTAGTGATCTTGGGAGGCCGAAGACTGCTATTCAATGAGAGAACATCTCTACATATCAACGGCGGATATCTAATCAGCGGTCGCTATGATCGATCAAGTTATCATAGTCGCAATACTAAACGGAAACTTTCTCCGTCAAAACAGAGGGAAGAAGTATTATTCAACCGAAACGATTAGTCTACCATCTTGAGGAAAGATGGGAATTCAACTCGAAATCTGGCTATTTTGTATATAATCTTCATTACCCACAGTTGTTGAGGTAGCTTAGCCGAATATCGACTTCAGCTCGAATAGGAGTTGTTCTCGCCGCGTCGGATAAATTACGGACCGCGCACACTTGCCTCTTCGGAGGGTAGTTCAAGCAGCTCGTCTCCAAATCTATCCACCGCCGAAATATGAAGAATCTCAAAAAATCCCGAAATCTACTGTACCGACTACGTTTTCAACCCTTAAAAACCAGCACAAGTTCCTTACTTTCCGACAACCGGCATTTTCACGATTGAAGTCTTACCAACCCAGCGAAATTCTCCCTACGACTTCGAGACCTACATATCTTACAACCCCTTTATGCATACAAACCGAGCTCTATATCCCGGTTATTCGCGTAATAACTTCGCGCTTGACAGGGTAATTGGATTTTTTTACAAGGAATCCGCCACCGACGCGAGGCAAACTTTGTTTAAAGCATGCAGGCGCAATTCGAATATTTATAAAAATCCGTACGTGTCCCGGAAGCTGAAATCGCAAAATCTTTCGGTTCGTATAACACGTTGGCGGTGCATGCGTGTTTCGTTACAAGGGAGGCGAAGGGTGACGAGCAAAGCAGAGAGCGGAGGCGTCGCGACATAAATATTCATAGGATGTATATGGCACGAGTACACGTGAGAAGAGCACACCCTTTGTGCATAGGTGAAGGGGCGGAGGTGGGGGGAAGGGCTGATGTTTTAAATTGGCGTATACGATGGAAGCTGGCACGGCGTGAGCTTTCTTCCGACGCGCCGCTCCGTCGAGAGGGAGAGCAGGCCGTGAAAAATGTCACGGACAACATCATTCCAGCTTACGTCATGCGACATTAACGCATCTTTCCGTTTCAAAGCGTGGCTCACTGTCGGAAGCGACCGGGTTCGAGGGGTTTTTTCGGCGTCCGGCCGGCGCTACTTTTTTTACCGCAGCAAAGAGGTAACGGAGAAGGCCGAGGGTGAGAAATACCGCGTTTTTGTCATCTTCACCCAAAGCCCTAGATCGTCATATCGTCTCTCGTCTTTTTTGCTCAAAACTTTTTTGTCTGTTTTTTTTTTCTCTCATTTCGTAAGAGGTCGATATTAATTACCGATTATGCAAACGCTTTTTATATTACTAGGACTGATGTAATTATCGCGATTATGGTCACGAGTTGACGCTCCAATTAATTAGAGTTGACGTTGTAACTAATCAGTTATTAATTGCCAATTAGAGCGTTGGCTTTCAGAAGCGACGAGTGAGGATTCGCCGGCTGGGAATTTAACAGACACGGGATGGCGACAGAGAAACTTTTTTATATCCGATGGCCAACTAATGATTAACAACAATAATGTCATAATTATAATCACGTTATTATGGTATTTAATGTATTATCATAATCGCTGAATCAAACTAATTGGAATGGTTCAATTTCGTTACATTTGGAGTTTGTAAAGGCGTTTCCGAGTTCCAAAAAACAAAGTTTTGGACCTGAAATAAAAATTAGAGCGAGAGAAGAAATGATCGAAAGTTGAAGAGCATAAAGAATATCCCAGTTATTTACGTGGAACGTCGTGCCGAGGTGAATTTGAGCGCAATGCGACGCTCCCGCATCGGCCTTTCTATGACATTTTTTCCACTCTTTTTTTCGGGGTGAAAAGCTCGGGATTGGTGTGAGGGGAAAAAAACGGCGCGGTGCTCGCTGTGCGGGTATCGTAGCTTAAATTCACCAAGCGTGAAAAGCCCTCGGCGCTGCCCGTGTAATCGCGCTTACCGGGCCGCTTCATCATCGTTTTATGGACCCTCGGATTCTCCCCTCCAGCGTGAAAACCGAGAGAGGCAATTCGCCGGTCGAACTCTCGAACGTCAGACGGTCGAGTGAGAAACACACTGAGAGAGGGAGAGACGATATTCAGCCCTCGAGTCCTTAAAGGGCGATGGCTTCCGGCCGAGCAATCCCCGAAGAGTGATGAAGCAGTCTCCGAAGATCCTGGCAGATCAACCTCCGCTGTGCCCAAGATTCAAGCCCCCTCCCCCCCCCCCCAACTTTTCCCGAATGGCGATTCACTAAACAGCAATTCCGCTCTTCATCTATTATCCGACGTCTCACGCTTGTCATACGATATACTTGATGTATTTACGATCCATTAGAGGATGTACAAAACGATTCGCTGACACGTGACAGGGCAGATGATGATAAAAAAATCTCATAAGCCGCTTAAAGAAAAAATAACGAAGTTTTTTGGTCCGTCGGATTCATTATTAGGTCGTGCGAAAGATTTGGCGGATAAAAGAAACATGAGACAAAAATCGATTTTTTAGGTCGAATTTCATAATTGCTAAAGGCAATGACGTAATGTTTTTTCGATCCCAGCGCTCGCATTTTTCGACTCGAGTAGCACAAGCGATATTTCGTAAAGAATTAGGCAGACTCGATGGGGAATTCGAGGTTTATGTGCGAATAAAATGAATAGTTACATAATTACAAAATTTGCTGAACGTATTTTTAAACATCGACTCTTTCCGACATATGAAAAAAAAATAAATAAATGTCCCAACAAGGTAGAAACCTCCCTTAACATAAAATACAAAAAATGTCACAGTAGGTCGTTCGAAAATGAAGTTTGAGGGCCGAATTTCATTGACCGCGAATGTAATGCAAGGTCAAGTTGGCAGACCAGACAGTGAAGCAAGTCGGTGTTGCTTTCCGCGAATCCACGGCGACGAGAGCCACTTTTTTTTCAACCCCGAACGCTTTCCAGCAGTTGGAGGAGAGCAGTCTCGAGCAACTCTGCCGATTAACGGTGCTGCACTTCTTCCCCTCGCACTAAGTGCTCTAAGTGATTTACTCGAGCTCCTCCGGCGGCGCGGCGGTGCTCTTGACGCGTTCAAGAAATGTAAAAGAAACACACTTTCGACATTGGAAAATGTATGAAGCACGACGGGATTCCTTCGGGAGCTCGAGTTCTCGTCAAAGCTGCTTACGTGAATTAAAAATATCCCAGAACCGTTCGACCTGATGGAACTAATCGTCCGAACACTGCAAGAAACAATCGAATAATTCATTACTTCAGAAATTAACAATGCTTCATGAATAACAAAAATCCACTGCCCTTTCACTGAATTCCACGATCCAATTTATCCAGCCGACGCAGAAAGGATTTTCACTCATGAAGCCACATCATTTCGCCGAAACTTCAATCGGCCGAATCGTCGCATAGCCGAAAGTCACCGGCCCTAACGCAGTTTATCCGAATCGTCAAACTTCCGAACTTTATTTTTCCGAATCGTCAAATGTCCGAATTTGTATTATTCCGAATCGCCCTTTCAACGAATGTCACTCTTCCGAAACAGTAAATGGCCGAACGTTATTTCTCCGAAACGCCATTTATCCGAGACGTATAATACTTTACAACTGGAAAGGAACACGAATAAAAATAATTAAATAACAAATTTAGTTTTGTGATGCGGTTGATTGGCGATTCGTTTAAATGAAAATTCAGATAAATGACGATTCGAATATTTGGAAATTCTGATGAATGTCGATTCGGCGAGTTGATGTTTGGAGATTTAATCATTCGGAAAGATGACATTCGGTGAAATTATTATTCGGAAAAATGACGATTCGGATTAATGAAGATTCGGACAATTGACGATTCGAATTAATGAAGATTCGGACATTTGACGATTCGGATTAATGAAGATTCCGACATTTGGCGATTCGGATTAATGAAGATTCGGACATTTGACGATTCGGAAAAAATGAAGATTCTCACATTTGACGATTCGGAAGTTTGATGATTCGGATAAAGTGCGTTAGGACCGGTGACTTCCAGCCATACGACGATTCGGCCGATTGAAGTTTCGTCGAAGCTACTTGGCTCCTGACTCATCATCGCGATCAAAGAATCGAAGATCGGGTCGTAAACCCGGAATCAAACGTGTCCGCCAAGGAGCCAACGCTCGCTTCACCAAAGTCGGATGTGCAGGAAGAGCGCACCGAAAGCTCGAGCCTTTAGGCGGGGCGTTATAAATCCTCGCATAAAATTTAATGCTGGCCTCCCTCGGCCTTGCAGCGACATTGCTTTATGTCCAGGACCTTTGTACGAGTGCTCGCCGGGCTCCGCTCCGGAGGATGGAGGGAATACAGTGCCTGAATGTGAGAGTCCTTCGGCCGTTGCGAGCAACCGGGGGAGCGAAAACGTTCTCTCGATATAATAAGAAACTCGAGGTTGAGTAATGCGAGGTTATATTTTCTGGAGGATTCTCAGGTAAGTCATGAGCCAGAGGGGAGGGGGGGAGGGGGTGGGGGCCTCGGTGAAAGGACGGAGTGCGAGTCCGAGGCACACTTTTAGATTCTGGCTCGCGAAAGTCTCTTTCTCTTTGGGTATTCTTCCTCGGAGAGCTATCGCGGCAATGGCGAGGTCCAACTTCTCGCACCCTCTCGTATCCATCCGCGAAGTAGCCTTCTATCTCCCTCCGAGGGAGGGAGAGACCAGAGACCGTTCCCTTGTATCCCCGGTTAAATGCTGTACAAGAAATCTTGAGCTCTCCCGTCCGCGAGAATTACGAGCGTTAAAAGGAAGAAAAAGCCAAAAGGGAAGGAGAGGATAGTTCGCCTCGACTCTTTCCTCCGGCCGACCGAGTGTGGTGTATAAGGCTAGGGGGCGCTGAGGAGAAAAAGATTTATTATTCGTATGCCCGATGAGATTAGTACGCTGCAGCTGGTGTGTGTGTGTGCATGTATCGGGGCCATCGAGCTATAAAACTCTGCCTCGGAGGAAACTGCGTTAGCCGTGCATGGTTTCTGCCGAAATCATGCATTTATTAAAGCCGAAAAACGGAGAGTCTTCGCGCTATGATTGGATATTTTTTGCTTAAAAAAATCTTTTCATGCGTGGAATAAAAATCTGGTAAAAATAGGCCCTTTTTCGCAGCTCGTCGCCCGGTCACTCACAAATTGAGGTTCGATGACATTAATCATCGTCGTAGGACCGTTCGAATTTAATCAAGCATAATCGTCGATAATTTCTATCTAGCCGACCGGAAGTGTTCGCAGAATCGGAACTAATCAGTAGATTCTTCATTGTCGTACGAGTATTTTACTGTGACTGGATATTTATTAAAATAAAAAATATTTATATACATTTTCATGCCTGCGACAAAAATTTGGTAAAAATAGTCCATTTTGCCCCGCTCGTCCTTCGTTCACTCGCAGATTGATCTGCGGCGAGATTAATCATCGCCGTAGGACAGTTTGAATTTAATCAAGCATAATCGTCGTTAATTTCTATCTCGCCGACCGGAAGTGTTCGGGGGAATCGGCACTGATCAATAGATTCCTCATTGTCGTACGAGCAATCCCTTCTCGGTTCTCCTGTGACCAATATGCGATTATCCCGAGCCCGTGCCGTCTCCGGAGACAACAAACGCCCGGCCAGTTTCCAATAGCCTCATACGTCACTGCGGCGTGTAAGGGGTGGGCTTGAATCGGGCGTCACGGGCTAACGGATCTGTTATGTGTGCCAACCAGTCCGAAGCCAACAGGCACATCGAGAGCCGCTCATAGTCTTCGGGGAGTTCGGAGAAGCACGTAATACACCTCGATAATCCCGCAGCCCTGGCTTCTCGTGGAATTTCAAATTTTTTGAGCCAGGTCACCGCACACACGTCTGCGGTAATTCTTCTTCCATACTTTCGTGGCACAGAAAGCGTCGGGACTGATCAAAAAAATTACATAGCTGGAGCAACCATACCAAAGTGGGGTTGGTCTGGCCGGCAGTTAACATCCCAGCAGTGGCACGAGACCGCGTCAAGCCGGTCCAAACCCTACCTGAATAGTCACTTTCTACTGTGCAATACAATTCCCGGAGGGACTGCCTATATTTTCAGTAGTTAAAATAGTAACCACCATTGATAATAACAAAGGTATAATAGCAAATGAGAGTAGTAAATGATAGTAGTAAATGATAGTAGTCAATGATTAATAGCAAATAATTAATAGGAAATGATTAATAGGGAATTATTAATAGGAAATGATTAATAGCGAATGATTAATAGCGAATGATTAACAGCGAATGATTAATAGCGAATGATTAATAGCGAATGATTAATAGCGAATTATTAATAGCAAATGATTAATAGCGAATGATTAATAGCGAATGATTAATAGCGAATGATTAATAGCGAATGATTAATAGCAAACGATAATAGCAAACGATAATAGCAAACGATAATAGCAAATGAAATACCTTTGAACATAAACTGTCTGTGCAGACGTTCCCTCAGGGAATATTTCCGTACAGTGAAAATAGCTATATCTATTCCCAGCAAACTTTTTATGCAAAGCATCAAAGCGTGCAGAGATCCGCGTGGAGACGAGTATAAAAATAAGGTCTCAATACACATCGTTCGTGCATTCAACATGCCGACACGATCCTATCGTTCGCCTCGGGTTTCGTAATCAGGGGATTTGGACTCTTTTCCGTCGTCGGAGTTGTGCGGCTTCTCTAGCATGGCACAATCCCCATACGGCGATTACGCAAGACCCGCGAAAGCGAGACTCACGCCCTGAAATCATTGTAGGACCGCGCGCGTACACATGCGAGGGGAGTCGTGGATCATCCGGGCTCGTCTCGTTCAGCGTCGAAAACCGATAAACTCGCTCGCAATCCGGGTCAAACGGATATACCAGCCTTTCGTCGGAACACACGCGACACTGTAACGTGTACCTCGGCAGATCTGCGTGAAACGCGAAAAATAAAATCATCCCCCGAAAGGGGTTTGTATCTACAGTTTCCATCACGCTCACCGGGTGTCTCTTCGGACCGACGGCTACGAACGTGCCGGTGCGCAACTTTAAATCCCGTCCCTTTTATCTCGCGGCGGAAACACGGATCGCGCTTTACGGCGTGTGCCGGGAAACCGGGCGAAGGGCTGGAATGACGCGAATCCAGCAGGGACCGAACCTGGGAGTTTATGCCCGGGGAAAAAGTTGGCAAAAAATAAAAAATAAACGGGGCATCTTGTCGTTGGGGTGAATAACATGCCGAAGCAGAGTCAGACAAACCAGCGCGACGGCGGAGAGGGACGAAGGGGAGTGAGAATAAGAGTCACGGAACAGCTAACGGCCATTCGTCATTTCGGCCGGGCCTTGATCTTGCGAGTTACTCTCCCAGCATGAAAAGCCGAGAAGCCACCGTGGTCGGCTCTTATCGCCTCGAGAGTCTACCTTTTTTTTCTTCGTCTTTTTTTTTTTCTTCATTTTTCCTCTCGGTTTCTTCTTTCTTTCTTCACGACCCAGCCAGATGCTTCCCTCGACGCGGAACGTGGCGGGAATACGGAAGCGGTCAAACTCCCTATCCCGCCTGTCGCCCCTCTATATATGCATACGAGCGTGCATGTCTTATGGCCCGTACGTATACGAGACGCCTCGCGACCGCGAGCAGGTGTGTCCGTGCGGGTGTGGTTTTCCATTAAAAGTCAGCCACTTCGGGAATTTTCTTGTGAGCCGAGAGGGCTATCCATCATAGACATGCAACCCACCTACGGAGCCGCTGCTGCTGCTGCTGCTTTCGGTCTTCTCGCTCCGGCTATCGCTTCTTGAGACACTGCGAGTCCACGGGTTATCGAAGTGAACTCTGCCGGTCCCAGGAGGGCGCTCGCTTACGCGCGGACCCTCGGGAACACGTCGCTGCGTTTATTGGCACGGTGGTTACGATCCCTGACTCGTTCGCCAGCGTCAGGCTCGTGGCTGGTCGGTGAAGGGGTTTACTACTGGCAGTTCCAGGGGAATTTCCTGTAAACCGGGAAGAATGATACTTATGAGGCGGTGACAGGTACAGAAAGAAACGTGAGGATGGTGAGAAGTAAGGGAGCGATGGAATTAGAATTATATGATTTTTCGCGAATAGATTCTTCGTTAAATCTAGAGAACCAGGAGAAATGTTAGTTCGGAAATCAACAATGCTTACCCGTTACTATATACGAATCTTTTTTCTTTTGCAGAAGAAAGTTTTGCACTTTACAAGCAAAACTTCAAACTTAGGGCCGTTATATAAAAAAAAAACTTTTACAGCATTGAAGTTCATTCGTCACTGACGAATTTATCTTTCTCTCGCCTACATAAACCTCGTGTCTGATCGGTGAAGGAGTTTACTACTGGCAGTTCCAGGTGCATTTCTTGTAAATCGAGGACGAAAGGAATGAAACCGTAAATAAATCAAAGCTCAGCCGTCGCAATATACGGATCTTTCTTCTTTTCTAGAAAAAAGTTTTGCAATTTACAAGCCAAACTTCAAACTTCGAGCCGTTGCATAAAAAAACTGCTACAACATTGAAGTTCGTTTGTCAACGACGAATTTATTTTTCTCTCGTCCGAGGACGAATGATCCTTATCAGGCGACGAAAGGTTCAGAAATAAAACTGCGGATGATATAAAATAAGGGAACGCGGGAGTAAGAATTGTAGGATTTTTCGCGAATAAATTCTTCGATAAAGCCGGAGAACCGGGAACAATATTCGTTCGGAAATCAATCAATCATTCGTTACTATATACGGGTGTTTTTTTCTTTTCCAGGAAAATGTTTCGAACTTTTCAAGCAAAACTTCAAACTTAAGACCGTTGTATAAAAAAAACTTCCACATCATTGAAGTTCGTTCGCGACTGACGAATTTATCTTTCCCTCGTCCGGGTCAACCTCACGTCTGATCGATAAAAGGGTTTACTACTGGCAGTTCGAGGCGAATTTCTTGTAAACCGAGGACGAATGATCAGGCGATGAAAGGTTCAGAAATAAAAATGCGGCTGGTATAAAATAAGGGACCGAGGGAGTAAGAATTATAGGATTTTTCGCGAATTGATTCTTCGGTAAATCCGGAGAAGCAAGAAAATATGTTCGATCTGAAATCAATGCTCAGCCGTTACATACCGATCTTTATTATTTTCTACAAAAAAAGTTCTGGACTTTACAAGCTAAACTTCAAATTTAGGACCATTGTATAAAGAAAAAAACTTCTGCAGCATTGAAGTTGGTTCGTCACTGACGAATTTATTTTTCTCTCGGCCGCCTCTCCCGGATCAGCTCTATTTCCCCGGAGCATAAATCACAAATGGCTACGTTCGTATACCGCGAGGTCGTACCAACGGAGAAATGTCTATCGTTACAGGATCAAAACAAATTTGTCGAAATGCCGGGGACGTTCGCGGTGAGAAAGATTTATAGATCGTATACTGCACCAGTGGACCAGTAAAGAAGAATAAGAACAAGAACAAGGCGGGTAGGGAAGAAGAACAACACCACGTAGGAGTTGCGCCTGTGGCCGTCCTCCGACCTCTTCGACCCTCCGGGCCCGCTCTTCATCTTCCTCTCTTCCCCATTCCGTTCCAAACAGCTCGAGCGTCTCCGGCGCGGTACGTGTGCTCGCGAACGAATGGAGGGTCGGAGATTTTATAGCCCGATGGAAACTTCGAAGGAGTGCCATCAGCTCAGGCGCGTGAGAGTCGGCGATGTGCCTCGGAGAGAGTTTCTCTTTCCTCTGCGGCCCCGCTCGGCGAGGGTGCGAGCCGCCCCCGGTGCCATCGAGCGAGACCGCAAATCCTGGCTGGAACTTTGCATAGGCGAGATGCTGGTCCGATTCCGCGGGGCGGTGCTCCTCCACGGACCTCGGCCCGTTATATTCGGACCTCGCTGCTGGACGAGAGCCTCGATCAGTGCTGTATCACCGCCTGGGCCAACCTAGGCCATGGTCTGGGGAACCACAATTTGGGAAGTAATGAGAGGCGGCATTTTTTTCCCAATGTTTTACGAAAACATGGCTAAGTTTTGAAAAATTTACGGATTACAAAAAAAAATGTAATAATTATTACTAAATGGTCTACAAGATACGAAGAATCAAGGACAAAATGCATTAAAAAAATAAGCATTTCAAGGTGGGACGGACAAAAAAATTTGCAACCTGTATATCCGAACCTCAACATCGCTCTTTGTATGTTGCTAAGTATGTCAGTCATCAATTGTTCGGCTGAAAAATCGTTTTCTGTTTCACGACGCGTGAACTATCTTCGATCGACGATATCTCAACATCGTTTGAATGCTTTGACTATTTTGTGCATTGAAGCAGATTTGACAAGTATGAAATTTGATAGCCTCATTAGAGATTTAGCGAGAGCAAAAACTGGCATCAGGGCGAATATTACGATGTCGCATTCATTTGAGTATCAACTGTGATCGGTCGCAATAAAAAGTTTGAGATATATTCCATATTTTGTTATGCTTCTGTTTAGCTTATCACATTGTTATCGTTATTTAAACCCTTCGGGGAGGGGCGGGGGGTGGCAATTTTGCATTAGCCTTGGGGCGCCGCGAGGTCTAATTCGGCACTGCCCTCGATGGAGCGCCGTTCGTGCTTCCTGGCTGAAGATGCGCGCAGCACCCGTGGCCGACGCTAGTTTCTATTCCTCTTCGGCCACGACACAGTAAACCACCGGAACTGCGGCACGTTCGAGCGTTTACGATGATCGTTACTCGCGGCTTTATCACTCGCTGGAAACGGCGAAACAATCGCTGCCGTTTAACGAAACTGGAGGCGCGAGACCGGCGACGGGTGCCGATAGAACATCGAGGATGGAGGAGCGGCCCGGGAGGAAACGGCTTCTGGGAAAAGTTTTAATATCAAAGTTGGGCTTTCGGAGTGTAAAAGGGTCATCAGAACAGGCGTTTCCGACACTCGTCACCAGTTACCCGCAGATTCGAAAAGTTAACGGAGAAATTACCACTGTGGAAAATCGTTTGCGGTCCGTTCGGTCGAACGACACGTTTCCCACTGAAATGGCCCCAAAAGGATTTTCGAACTTCGATCCGCCGTGCGAAAGCGAAAAATAAAAGGTTCCAGGTGCCTTTCACACACCGGGGAGTAATAGGAAAAATATTCAACACGATTACTATCGACGGGCTCGAATGTTTAATTTCTTCTTTTTTTTTTTTTAAGTACTGCAAGCGAAAGCTTTCAGCTCCGAACTCCGCTCTACACGATATTCACAGGCATCGACTCTATCGACAAGCCAGCTTGGCAGCTCATTCAAACGACTGTAGAAAAAAGGGGAAAAAAGAATAAAAGGGTGAAAGATAAAAACACTAAAGAGCGAAAGAGGCTTGGTGCGGACGGCGAGATAGTAAAAATAGTGATAAGTATCGATGGACCAGAGAAATTAATTCCCTTTTTAAGTGCTGAGGGAAAGCTCACGCCAGCATTCCTCCGACTGCCCACCCTGCCTCCAGTGCAGTTTACGCTCAACGCGGAATTCACTTCGGCTATCGGCGATAGGTTCACCACGACGTTTCCGACGAGTCGGTCGATACGTTCCTGGGGTTGAGTTTGCTCCGGTGAGTGAGTCGGGTCACTCTCTTCCTCCTTCGCCGCCAACCCTCGGCCCTCTCCCAACCACCCCCTCACGCTCACTCCATGTAGCAGCGGAGAGAAGGGGTTTTCCGCTGGAGGACTGCCGAGGCTCGATCTAGATAAGAATTTCATTTAGTTCACTCGGACTTTATTGCTTCCGGTATCTGACGACGCGAGGCTCGCCTCGCCGTAAGTTCGAAGGAGAAAAAGAGCTAGCGATGGAGTAAAAAAAAAGTAGAAAGAAAAGATCCAGCGGAATCTAGTGAAATGGAGAAAGAGTTCGAGGAATCGAAACAGAGATTCAGAGGAATGAAAATAGAACTGAATATCTCGGATAGGCGTCGTGTTCGTCCCGGATGGGAAGCTGGCAAGAGTCGGTGAGCGGGGTAGTTGGTAGGTTTTAGAATTCGTCGAGATTGAGCGAATCGCAATGTTCTGGAAGCTCCTTTGACCTGTCAGGTGGATGACGAGGGACAAGAAGGAGCGAGAACGAGGGGGTGAGGTTCCATGCAACGAAGTGAGGAGTGAGAACTCGGTAGGAGGCGTCAAAGTGGAAAAACACAAATGTTATCCGCTCCATGGGGAGTCTCGCTAACGAGCTCTTAATTGGCACGTTATGGCTCCATTCGTGAGTACTCAGTGAATAGCGAGGCTCCGTTCCGCTGTCATTGTGCGCACCGGCAAGGGTAGATGCAATAGGCGGGATCCCGGTTTACTGTTATGTCATACCCAGGAGAAAACTCGCGTTTTGTATTTTATATTGCCATTTTTATTTTCATCGTTGTGCGACCCGAATCGATTTGCCCGTTGGTACATATCGAGATATGGACTTTATCTGTTTGCAAAAAAATCCCAACGCCTCGGGCCATTTCCACTCCGCTGCTACAAACCTGCAACGTCGAAAGCTCGATAGCGTCAAATAACTCCGGTCTTCTCCAGGAGGGAGATGGGAACGGTTGGCAAGATCTTTCTTAAGTGGAATGTTCTGTTCTTGATAAGGAGTATTCGCAGTCTTGTTGCCAATGAGACGCTTGTTAAAGCATTCCGAGCAAGTTTGCAATATGAGGTTGGACGAATGCAATGAGATTAATCGGGCATCAGTGATCTTGATGAAGAACGAAAAAATATGGCCTACTGTGCCCCATCGGTGTTGAACATAGTACAATATGTGGTACATCATTTTTCTTCTTCTTTTTGCACCATATTCTCCTTACACTTTGGACCCACACAATACATGCACAATAAAACATTACAAACCACCCCTAAAAAAATTGAACTTTTTTAGGGGTGCGTTCTGTACGCTGGAAGCTCGCGGTGCTGGTACGACCGTTCAGAATTGTAAGGCCCGTAACGCACCGTACTGGCAATATGCCGGCTCATAATAGACCCATTGGACTCGCAAATTACCTTTTCCTGATTCTCGTCGACTTTAAAGGATTTTTTGCTTTCATTAGAATTAACTCAGCTGTATCGCAGATGTTTTATTGCTTCGCTCGCAAATATCTAAGACACAGAATTTTCTTGAGGATTTGTTAATCATCTAATTAAAAAAGTTTATTTCTTTATTCATCGGAACCGTCCAATGCGACAGAACACACTGAGTGCCGTGGAATTCTTTTTCCATTACACTAAACCCAATTTTTGCCTGTACTACCATTCTATCTCTGTCCACCCAGTTACATGTTCGTATGAACCTTTTATGAGCAAAAAAAATGCGCAGCGGGATTCTTTTTTAAATTATTCACACCAATTTCACGCAGCGAAATTGGCTACAAATCGCATCTCGACGATGTGTGATTCATATGAAACCGTGCATTTCTATGCTCATATTTTACCAGCAGGTCTGTAAATCCCCGTTACAATTACAACAATCTTCCAGGGCGCAAATAGAACGCCCAAAGCAACGAAATTATTGTTGTCGGATCGTGTTTTCCTGTCGAATTTCACTTGGCCGTGTCACATCGTAGATTCAACGTCGACATGACGGCAGAGAGCGGCTGGAGCGTACCACTCGACGCAGATTCATCATCCTCGTTTCATTAACGATCCCTTCCTTTCCCCGCCGCCACGCCATCCTATCCGGTCGGCCCTCTCTCTCTCCTCTCTGTCGCGTCACAGAAGAGGATCCAGGCGTGCATTGATGGAACTACGTGTAACCGGATCGTTTGTACTCATCAAGTCCTCGTCGCACGGTCGCACACCCTCAACCCACCCGGCCTGGCGCTAGCTCACGTGCGATGGTACACTCATTAATATTCATTAGGGTACGACCGAAAACTCCGGATTCCTCGTCTTCCCACTATATACGAGTGACGGGACGAACGAACTCTCTACCGGAGAACTGAGGAAATGGGGCAAACACCTTTGGGCTTCTGGCAATGCACTCAAACCTCCATACAGCCGCACGAAGATGTGACGTAATACTCTCGCAAAGCCGACTGTAATTCACTAGCGTGGTCTATGCAAGAGTGAAAACCCCGACAGGAATTATGGTTCCCGGGGCATAGAAAAGCTTCACGGGCAAAAAAACGACGCGAACATTTATCTCGCACAATTTCCGTGGTTGATTGTGACGAACCTCATTATAAGTTTCAGAATAACTGAAAAATCCAGCCTGGAGGAAGCGGATGGCCACTGATGGCCGCGTATAACGCGTGCGTGCGTATCCCCACAGCTCCGGAAGAGGCTCGTATAATAGGGTTTCCATTAAATTTGCCTGGTGTTAAAGTTATGTTAGATCTCGTCCTATTACCGAACACAGCGAAAAGTTCTTACGACAGAGTCGCTCGATATCTCTTTGATGTTTATCCTCCTCATAGCGGGAAGGAGCGCGGCAAAACGGACTATTCTTGCCTATCTTTAGAGGAACATAAAAAACCAAGGTCTCCTATATTATACAAAACATCGTCCGTTTTCTCCCTGGGTGCCCCGCTCTTTCGTCCTTGCCTCGAAACTCAACGACCTCCATTCCGTTTCGATAGGTACCTCTGGCTACTCGGTTCCAATACCACAGGTACCTGCATTGTCCCGTTGAAAACCCCGACCGTGGTTTGCGAACCTCTTCATCGTTATCACCCCAAATCCCAGAATCGATTTTTATTATCAGCTTACAGCTACACCATCTTACTTACCCGACCAGTGATAAGTCAATTCTGGTCCAGTTCACAAATCGGCGAAACTCACACGGTTTCGTACCTGCGCAATATTTTGCGATCCGCAATAATGTCCGGCCATTCGGCGCAGACATTGAAACTTAACGTCGTTTCCTCCCTAATGGGAAAGCACACGCGTAGATAGGAAAGGCATTGCCTGGGAACGTACCGTTATAAACGATGACGCTTAATGAATGAAACAACGCTGAAACTCGAGTGAGGATTAATGAGCCTCAAGTGCGTTCTGACCGTCGGTGGAAGAGCCCGGAGGATTCTACTCGATTCCCACTTCCGTTTCGAGTGATGGTGTTGGGCTCGCACTGTGGATGCAACTGCCGCTGTTTCTCGCTAATGGATTGTTGCTTTCTCGCGTGCCTCAAATACTTCGAGACTCGCCCCGAGGCTGCAGGAATTCAACCCATCCCGTATCTTTGGTATCTATCGTGTTTCGAAATAGCGGCAACGCCGGATACTTAAAGCAGCTTCGGCTCATCGATCCTACAGGTATGTACATACATCCGTTACTTGGCTTACCGTGAACAGTCTCTGGGCTCTCAGCCTGGATGGAGCGACGGGGCTACTGAAACGGGCGCCGGGGATAATTTACGAGATAATAAGACGCTTCGTATAATCTCACCGTATCCTCGTGGAGTTGAGAAGTCACGTGTGAAGTCGTGAGTGTTGTGCCTCACGTCTCGGAGGGGATCTGCCTGAAAAGTACTCGAGGCACGTACCTCGAACGTTGGGACGAAAGTTTTGGGGGTCGCTCGGAGTTTCCCACCTCTGTAGAGCAGAGATGAAATTTAATCGAGGGTACAATTACGATCGACGCCAATTCCAGTCCGTCCGTCGTGAGCTCCAATTTCGCTGATCGAGTTGGATGAACATTCATCGTATCTTTAGAGGTTTTCTTTTTTACTTGCGAACGCCTGGCGGATTATTTTAGGGATTCCTCGGGCGAGAATTCCTCGGAAGCCTTGAGTTTGAAGGGGCTCCTTCCACACGCAAGAAGTTCTCAGGTACTA
The DNA here is from genome assembly GCA_963922035.1 of Amblyjoppa proteus. Taxonomy (NCBI): domain Eukaryota; kingdom Metazoa; phylum Arthropoda; class Insecta; order Hymenoptera; family Ichneumonidae; genus Amblyjoppa; species Amblyjoppa proteus. The sequence goes on along the minus strand of OY998234.1, from coordinate 21,697,569 downwards.
CCAGCGTTGCCTGGCGAAGTGATTATGTTAGGTGGAAATTAACGAAGCACGGAGAGAAAGTGAAGGTGGACTTGCGACATTCAGCTCCGAGTTGGAGGAATAAAGTTTCATCTATTGATTGAGGGCCGTAGTAAGGTAGAGTACCGATATAGAAGTTGAATTTCGAAGACCCTCGCGTGTATCACTAACGACCGACCCTTCGGTAAGCCGCGACCCCAAATTCAGATCGAATAGTTGAGGAGAATTGTAATTGAGGCTGTGCAATAGCTATGTAGGGGAGACCGAGGCAAAACGGGCACATCGACTAAAAATAGGTATTGGGGGCAAAACGGGCACCGTCTTAGCTTTCTTATAAACGACTTGTTTCAGTTTTCTGGAGTTCCTTACAAGAACGTTGCGGAAATAAGTCAAATTTTTCATGATAAAAAATATATTAATATATCGATCGAATCGGCATTTTTGAAAACTGCACGTTAAGAATTTTGTTCGAAAAGAGTTTTTTTTTTTCTTCAATTATTATCTAATTAATTTTTCGAACGATTTTTGATAAATCGTTCGAACTTTCTGTCTATTTTACTTGATCTTTCTATCTTTTTCGAACTTACTATGTATTTTTCTTAATCTTTATTTTTAAATTTTTTAGTGGTACGTGTATTTATTGATATTTAGGTATAAGTATTGACGATGCATAAGAACTTTTACATACACTTTGTAGATCATATAAGCGACAAAATAACAAAAAATGTCAATGAGCGATCGACCGGAGTCCTTCAGCTCCTCACGGCCTCATTTTTGTGCTCCAAACAAGTTTCGTATCGTTACCATGTTAATAGCTCACGTCGTTCGTAACACATTTCAATCAACATCGATTGCCACTCTGCAAGCTTCAACCTCTAATAGCATCCCTTCATAGTTGGAATTCCTTAAATTAAAAAATATAATAATGGTTATCATCACAAATGGTACAGTTACCAAAAACAGTGCAGTGTTTAAAAAAGAAACATACATATATATTAAAAAAAAAAAAAACCTTAATTAGAAGCGAAGCAAACAGTCGTTTTTCCAGTGACCGACGAAGGGTTTAACGTGAAAAGAATCCATGAAAAAAAGGCTCCATCGAGAGACACGACAGAGCGGGAATGAGAAGCTGCATTCGGTTCTCTCTTCATCCGGCCTAGCGCTGCCGGCTCCGCGGCAGCATCGATATTCTATAATGCATTAGCCATCCTTATTCGAAGCGGAAGTCCTGATCAGATAGATTCTCCATCGGTGGTAGCTGGAAGCTTCGCCGGTCCCCGGCTGGCAGGAGGTTCATATATTTCGAAGCGTCGCGCAGCTTGGAAGGCCATCGAATCCACTACGTAGCCGGTACATAGCGTTGCAAACCGGCGGTACACCCGCAGCTGCACAACCTGAGAAATAGCCCGTCTCGGAGAAACGCTCGGATTCCCCGGCTCCGCACAGCCGACCGTTATATATCAAATAGCTTCGACTAAAACCGACGTCGCAACTTTTGTCCAATATAACGCGAGGGATGTGTAGCTCCTACCCCGTTATGGAGGCTGTATCTGCTTTTCTCAGCGCGGATCGCTGCAGCGTCTCTCTAAGCCTGCGTTCTGTACTGCCGCGTCTCGCGACATCCGGAGAGGGATGAGCCGAGATTCAACCCCTCGAGCGACTCTGCACTACCTAGGAGAGAGAGACGGTTCACGTTACAGATTACGCGATCAGATAAATTTCTACGGTAACAAATAGATTCCGCGGTACAGTGAGATCCCGCATGGAAAAAAAGAGTTGTTAAGATCAAACAGAATTTCGTTGAATCAAGCAAATCCGGCGGTTGCGGGTGGTGAATGAAATATTTAGTTAAGTTGACTAAAAAGTTACATCGGCATTAAGAAAATCATTTCATTGTCCCAACTAAGAATATGTTTGATCGAACAGAATAGGCAATTATATCGAAAAAAAAAAACCTTTGAAACAAATATGTAGTCACACAGAGGAAAGAAAAGTTTGGCCCAACTCAATCTGGAGTTGGGTCCCAGTACTGTTATTTACGTTATTTGTTACTAATTAATTTCATACATGGTTACATCGTATTTTATATGATCAATTATTATCAGTACATTGCTGCTTATCGATATAACACAATTTTTACAAATAAAAATTCTATATGTCCTAACGGGGCTCGAATCCGAAACTAACGCATTCCGACTACGCTACAATTAAAGAAAAAAATTTTTTTTTTAATAAGTTTATTTTCAGAAACAGATACAGGAACATATATTGATTGTTTGAAAATACTTAAAGAAAAAGACTAGACGCCTATGTTACGCAATCGTAACTAATATCAGAGCCAGTATCGGTTTTCGGAGCGCAGGTGCACTAACTGTTTATGTACCCTGATGCAGAGAGTGGGGTTAAGGGGGGGGAAAAAGGTTGAGCTGGATGCAGAAAAACCCCTGCTACGATATATGCAATGAGAACTTAAAGCTCCACTATGCTACAATCGCTTATTGATATGTGTTATTGATATGTTGATATCGGATATATAAGTTATTCTCCGTCAATAACTTGGACTCGACTTCAATTGATTTGACATTGAAATATCGAAACAACTTGAAAGTTGTTTATTGTGGGTATAATATTTGTGAATAACTAAATTGTCGTCTTGTCGAATTGAACAAAATCATTTTCAAGATGACAAATGTTCGTATATATACGAACAAATCGAATCGCAATTTTTTTCAAATTGACCACATATACGTTCGAGTCAAAATAATATTCCTTCTGTATGGTGACAGTATATACGATTGAATCGAAAAAAAACTTGTTGATGTAATGCAGTTTTGGTTCAACTTGAACCAACCAAGGTTGTAATCGCAATAACTGCTACGCAATTGAATCGCAATAACTGCTAGGCAATTGACATAACCACACCCGTTTTATTGTTTCAACAACGGTGCAGCCTATTTGAATGCGCCCGGATCGATTTAAACCAATTTTCCGTGACCGCAGCTCCGAGGTTGATATTACCAGACCTTTTTTTTCGGTGCGATAACTTTCCTGGGGTGTGTTTTCTTCGAGGATAACGGTACGAGGTCCCATCGAAGATTATAGCTTTCTGAGCGATGCTAAACCGTTCGATTAAAGGCCGGAGTCTTTAAACGATCCCCCAGGAAGCTCGAACGACATCTCGGAGCCTCCGCGGCGCCTGAAGAGCCGTCGAAGCCTCTGTCCAACCCCTCGGAGATGCTCCATAAAAATCGGAGACTATATTTCAGAGGCAGCACCATCGTTCCGAAAGGAGTCACTTCTCTTTCGCGATACTACCGTGTCCATATGCTACGCGTCGGAGGAAGAAAAAAAAATGATATAGCTCGAAAGTACGTGGGAAGAATTGCTCATGGCAAAGCGTCACGTTCTCGAGCCAGCGACAAGGGGATGAGCTTCGGGCTTCATATGTTTCCGACTCAACGAAATGAGGACTCTCCGGCTCTTCGATATCTCCTCCTGGAAGCTCCGGCGACACCGGCAGCGGAAAATTGAGAGTGCGTCGTAGTTTTCCTCATCCTTATTCTCACTCCACGCACTCGCCTAACGAACCGTGAATCGTCCGACTGCGATTTTTGTTTTTTTTTGTGAATGTGCAATCAATTATTTTATCATCGAACACGTGCTCGACGAGATAACTCGGTGATCCGCAGGAGGACCGAGTGGGAAGGAGCTCTCTCGCTTCGAGTTTGGACGAGAACCCGTTGAGACAATTCGCCATAAAGTTTTCGAGGTCGTCCGGGAGCGAAGTCGATAACACTGTTGTTTCAACAACTCTCGTTCGCCCTCGTCCTTGCTCTTTTTCTTTTGGGACCCTCGTCTTCTCCCTCCAGCGAAGTGTCCTTGCGCAACCTTTGGATACTTTTTGACCCAGCAAGGGTCGAAAGCGGCGAAGCTTCGGGTACACGACGGGACGGATAGGAGAGAAAGAAAACAACGCACCTTCGGCCTTTTACGAGCTTTCCTAATGTACGGAACATATGGCACCTTGGCTGGCAGCTCTTTACGATGTCGCGCATTTGCTAACCCCCCCCCCCCCCCCCCCCGCAAACGCCCCCGTCTCACTCGCGGGCTGCTCACGACATCGACGACCATTTGGCGTCAGAGATTCAATTCCCGCCGCCTGAATTCCAGCCACGCAAAATCGTAAGAGCGTCAAATCTCTCTCGTGCATGCGACATCAGAGTTACGCGCATCTTTCTCAGATTTTTATCTCCCCGCTATGCGAAAGTCGTTTCACTGGCGTTTCCTCAGGATTATTCAAAGTGGCGCTTGAACTTTAATGAATTTGATCGTTCTCATGCAAATGCCCCGAAAACAAAAAAAAAAATGAAGAAAATACCCGCGTTTTTAGTCCATATTTTTATACTAATCCGGATATACAATCTTTTTCGTCCACCTAATATTTTTCCACGTGCTCGAGTGCGTTATTCACGCAGCTCATGATCCAGAGAAAACAAGCACCTTGGATATTTTTAAAATACGGAAGTATGATCCGTTCCCTGAAGCACTCTTTGTACCACTGAATTTCCGACTTTGCTAATGCGTTCCGATTGTCGAACTTGGCTCGCTCAGGATCTTCGCGAACTGTGCTTGGCACAGGTCGCATTCTATCTGTTGACACGCCAGTGAGGTATTTTCTCGCGTCGATTCGCCTTTCGATTCCGAGCGCTAGATCGATAAGCCATTTGTCAATTTTCGCCTGCGCGAAACTTGTCGAACTCGCAGCCGAGTCTTCCAGCAAGAGGCTGCATGCGCTGTATGGTCCGTTCCCATTGATCATCTGGAACAAATTTTCGGTGTCATTACTCACTGACGTTGCGAAAACATCTTCGAGTCCCCCAATGACCCGCTCTCAAAGTCTGATCGTTCCCGGATCGTGACCTCTCAGAGGCTCGCCACATCCGGATTGTTCCAAGACCCATTATGGGACCTGAACGCTTTCTGTGAACACTTTTCAATCAAAAGTCACACCAAAGATGTTTTCACGAAAAAAACGTCACCAAACTTGGTGTGTTCCTCACCGAACGCCAATAGCAGGCCAGAGCTTTTTGCAATTCGATCAATAAGTTCTCTCCCTCTACCGCAATCCCTTGAAAGAGCGTCAAAGTCAACACTCCCGAGCGACCCTCTTCGACGGATTCACCGAGCGAAACTTTCCAAGTATTTTTCCTAACGCCGTTACCATTCCTGCCGAACGGAAAGATCCACTCGTAGGGATTTGAATAAGTACTACGCGATAAATCAGTCCTGTCATGATTAGTTCGTTTGGAATTGGTAATCTGCAAGGCATAGGAAACTTCGTGGTCAGGAAAGTCGAGATAGTGGCGCGGGTAAAAATCAAGTTACCTTCTGTAGCCACATTTTTGAATAATTTGTCGGGTCTAGAGGTCTCAAGAATAGTCGATATTCGAGACCTGCAGCTCGACCGTTGGGAATGGAGATTGCAGTGGATCCTGAGGCGGTATTCATTCTCTTTTGCAATTCATTTCTTTGCGATTTGTGAAGATACTCGTGTGCAGTGAAGTCTCGGTTCATCGCAAATAATCTGCACTGATTACCCTGCGATTTCGATTCTGGTATATCTGAGTCGCTCACTCGGGTGGCACTGCCGTCCGAATGAACCGTGAAGACGTTTCCGCGGGAGTCTTTTGTCACGAGCAAAATCCCATCGGAATCGTGCCCGTCCGTTTTTGATTGCGGAAAATTATAAATCGTCTCTGAGATTCTTTGATCATCCTCGCAGACTCTTGACGAGAACGTCAGATTGTTCTCCCCGATTCGAAGTTTTGTGTCCGATCCTATACTCAGGTCAAACAATCCTTCGGCCGATATCGCAATAACAACTTCGTCGGGCATCGACAATTGGCAACTTTTATTAGTTTGATCGTACGCGACCGTTGCGTAGCACGCGTGCTCCATGCGACAGGTCATGAGAACGGAGACGAAAGCGTCCGCCAGTAAAATTCTAATTCTGTTCTGCCGGGTGGTGAAGCGTCGAGTCGAGGATCGACTCGAAGCTGTCCAGCTCACGTTACTGAATCGCGACAATGTTGCTTTTTCATTCGGATTGGACTTCCGGCTGTTCTTGAAAAACCTGTCAAACTCTTCGTCGCTCCAATCGCTGATCAGCGGCTCGGCCTCGATCAGGAATCCTGATGTGATACACGTGCCGTCTGTGGCAAATTAGATCAATGGGGAGAAGTTCATTAACTAGCTCCATTAAGAAAGTCTTATATTTCCACACTGTTGAAAGTCTCCATTTGAAAATTCATAAAATGTATACGAAGTTCTATGCATATACAGTACATTAAATTTCATTGACAGGTATGTAAGAATATTGCGTTACCGGTGTATTAAAAACAATATTGTTTCCGGTAATTTTATATAACTTTGTATATTAAACGTATTGTAAATTTCATAACATTTTTAACAGTGATACTAACCTCGCAAAATTAGTCTACCTTCTTACCGGTTCAACGAAATATTACCTAATTTGAGTGGTAAATTTCTGATAGGTGTATTAAATTATTTTTTAAATAATTTTATAACCACCGAGAAATTTGTTTATAAACCATGTACTGTAGGTTTCTTCAGAAAAATGTTCTACACAGTAAAAAAGGTACCAACGTTTCTTGTCCACAAATGTCCGCAATTATTTTCTTGTTAATTTTACAGTAAACATCATGTCTATTTTACAAAAATGTCTGTCAATTTTACGAATATTCTTGGTAAAATCTACAACAAAATAATCGTGGACGTTTGTGGACAAAAAAGGTCTGTCAAATGTTTAAGCCTTCATTACAACATACAAAAAAGAAGCTATTTATCCAATCTTCAAAGCGCTATTTTGCGACAAATTTCGGGACGCTTTGAACAATTAAAGAAAATCGATATTGAATTACCGGGAAAGGAGACGATCAATTCACCCTTAGAATTCAGAACCGTCTGCGTGCCATCCTCCCGTCTATAGAACTTCTCGCAAACCTCAAAGTCCGTGCTCGTTCTCACGAGAGACTTATCGAACACTCGGGAAACCTCATCGTTCACCGTTTCGCACTGTCGACCGTCGTGCTCCACCGTGGTGTACCTAGTTATCTTCACTCTCCCAGCTTGTTCTCCGGGCGAGTGAGTTTCTCCCTGAAGGAAGGGTGGATGATTTTAGCCATTCTCACGATCGACACGTGTGCTCGTCGTTCAATCACGAACTACGATTATATTTGGAAGATTCCTATCGGGTTGAAACGAGACTCAACATTTGCATTATCCAACGATGTCGCAATCAGAGACCGTTTTCTCGGTGACGAAGAAGCTTTGCGTTTACCCCTCGTTGATATCGAAGACCTCGACTTCTTGCTCTTCGATGTTTCCTCTGAAACCCTCAACCATCTTTATCTTTCGAGAATAGACCAATGGTTCAATTTCATAAGGCCATATAAGCTGTGTTCGAACACAGCCTGTATGCCCTTTTGCCGTTAGAACACCTGTGCATATATATCTATATTAGGGTGGTGCTTAAATTGGACATTTTAGAATTTTCTGACGGCCACCCCGTATTATCCTGAGGTATAAAATAAAAATTTGATGTGCAAAGGATCGCCGAAATTAATGCATTTTAGAGGTCGCTACCGGCTATTTAGATAATTAATAACTTCGGAGCATCGAAATTTAAAGTCAAAATGAAAAACTCGAGATTTTCTTGGAGACAACCCGTACTTCCAAAGTATGACGAATGAGAAAAACTCTGCGAAATCCCTATAAAAGACGTTCGTTCGTCGATTGAGACATTTGATATTTTTTTACCATTCCAAGAATTTGCCGACTCCCTTTACCAGAAACGACAAATCGTCTGGTTTTTTTTTTTTTTTTTAATTTAACTTTTCTTACAACATATCTTTTCAAATGGAATATTGGGTTACATTTCAGCGGTAGATTTTCACTTAAAACATTTTGTAACTATTAGCTAAGATTGTCGCAAACTTTGTTTTTTAGCCCTTGGTAGTGACCTCGAATAGTGCTTCGATTTCATAGGGATTTCGCAGAGTTTTTCTTATTCGTTACACTTTGGAATTGCAGGGTGGCTCCAAGAAAATCTCGCATTTTTCATTTTGACTTTAAATTTACATGTTGCGAACTTTTTGATTTTTTAAACAACCAGTAGCGACCTCTAAATATGCATTAATTTCGGCGACCCTGCGGATCTCATATTTATTTTATACCTCACGATAATACGGGTGGCCGTGAGAGAATTCTGAAATGTCCAATTTAAGGACCACCGTAATCTATATAGGTCATAGTCAGGTGTATCGATCTCCAGTGGTGCACCTTTGGTCAAGTTTCCATCCCCTCCGTGCTCGGAGTAACTGGATCTTGTGGTCTTCCCGAAGTTCAAGCATCGAACTATCGCACCGTTCGGACGCAGCACTTCGACCGTCCCGTCGTCGTAGAACTTCAGGACAGTGCCATTCCTCAGGAACTTCCGGTAATTCTCTTGTGACACGGGCCCGCACTCCGGACCCTTCGAAATGTATCTCTGAAGGATGTAGAAGGGATTCTCCGAATTGTCACCTCCGACTGGTTCAACCAAAAGACCCGAGGGCCAAGAAGCACGGAAGTCAAAGCGAAGGCGGCTTTGATTGATCTCTGGTTCAGATTGTTCCGTTATCGATTTTGTTTTTCAGCGTCGCTCTAATTGACAATCGTCACGATTTACCTCCGAATTCCTGAGCTCTGCTAAATGCGACGACGATTCCATTCTCGGTTATAAGATGGAACGGTATCTTGCAATTATTGCCAGTACCAACGACGCTCTCGAGCTTCAGCAAACAACCTGCCAAGCTGATACCGATTCGCAGATGTTTCTCCCGATAGAGCCATTGAACGAGATCAAGTTCGACGACGGTTCCATCGGGAGAAACGAATGTTTCGCTCTCATTGGTAACCTGCATCCTGAAGTTTCCCAAATCATATCCGAGGAATTTGTAAGGCTCGTCATCTCTGGCACACCTCAATGATGGGACTTTACGCAGTGGCAAGGAAGTCGCGTCGATTTCGACAGTTTTCACCTCTTTCTTGTCCTTTTCATTCGGAGTTTTGGACGTTGCGGTTTTTTCCTTCTTAATTTTGCTATCTTTCTCATTTTTTTGCGTCAACTTGACGCCCTTTTTTGAAGTCGAATCTCCAACAGCCGATAACTTCTCTTCGTCATTTTTCCTGGCTCGAGCCTTCAAGGAGCTCGGTAGGATGAAGTCGTCGTCGGTGAAGGTTGTAATTTTCGTAACATCAATGTCGCTGTGACGGCTCAATTTTCTCGTCAATTCGCCGGCGCTCGTTGACCTCCTTCCAGCTCGTTCGATTTCCATCTCGCGAAGCCATTCGCTCTCCTCTCGAATGACGTATTCGCAGAAGTTTCGCAGGCAAACCGGCGTAATGATTCTTGAAACTCGATGATAACGATGTTCACGTTGGAAAACTTTGTCTTGCCGGCGAGTCGTTGATGCCGGTGAACTGCGCGCATGACCAAAGCAGATAAGCATCGAGTCCGTCGTCTCCAGGTACTTCGACTCGAAACCCTCGAATTTCTCGAGGCATTCGCGAATCGATTGCAGAAAGACATCCGAAGTGAGCGGGCGAACGTCGGTAAAGTCTGCAACTTCAAACGAGCTGTCCACTCTACCTTCGGAAAGTTTTTCCAGCCGTGACTCGAGAAAGCCAGGTTGAAGCATTTCACGGGTATCCGTTAGATAAAACAGTTCCGAGCAGCCCAAGGTATCACCGACTGATTTATCATAATCAATTATGCTATCGCTCTTGGAGCAGCGTAAATTGGAAATGGGATTTTCTCCAGACGCAAAAGTTCGACGGTCCCCGAGAATCTTGGAGGATAATAGGAAAGGATCGGAACGACTGGAAGCCGGGACAGCACCTTTTTCCATTATCGCGACTCGGCGATCTTCGCTTCGAGTAGCGATTCGATTAAGACCGCCGTTAATCATTTTGTCGAAAACCTGAAGGTGGAGATAATGAACGAATCTTGGAAAGTCCATTCGATCCCTGAAACAATGGGTTATCTTGTTTATGTGACAACGATAATTCTTCTTCGTCGATTCCGGTATTTCATCGAAATTTTTCCATAAACCGAGAACCCTCGAATCGTGAAGACTGCGCACGGCCAAATTGGACAAGGACGTTGGTCTGGGATTTATTAATCCGACGATGTCGTCATCCAAACGGATGTGATGCGTTTTCAATTTGAGGTCGTCATTTGCAAGAATTATATCTGGGTCCTTAATCCGGCAAACTCGCTGTTCCTTCAACGTTAGGCCATGCCGCTGATTCAATGCATTTATCCTCTGACGGTGATTTTTTAACTGATAGGGAATTGGATCATTCGAGTCTTCGTCAGACTGCGATTCGACGATTTCAACGGGTGTAATTCCACTCTTCGAAGTTCCAACTGCCCTATCATCCGAATCTGTCATCCGATCGCCTTGAAGATCAGATTCCACCTGCGCCAGCATAGCTTGCAGGATGACGCTCACGAAAGAGCACTCGGCCGGCAGCGAGTCCATAATCTTCGTGTAAAGGGGAAATTCTCGAGGAGATTCTTTCGGAATCTTCTGAAGCTTCATACTCCGGATGTAGTCAACGTGAAACCGTTGAAGCTCGTAGAGATCATAGACAATGCAGGACACTCTGTCGTACAAATCTTTCCTCGATGCCACCACCGTCTCCGCGTCATTGGTGCCCACTTCCGGTGGGCAGAACGTTTGAAAAATAACGCCCGAGTAGTCTTCAAGGTTCGCCGGGTGATTTGCACTTTGGTCCAATGTCGACCAGAAGTCCCGAAGGGTTTTCCGCGTTAGAACTGAACCTCCGACGATCTTTCTCGCTTGATCGGTAAGATCGCCATCGATCGCCGGATCAGTCTCACTGCTCTCGGTCTGTTCGCCTGGCCGTTTAATCTTCAGGATGCAGGTCAGCGGCAACCCGGCTCTGATGAGTTGCAGCGGCAAGCCCGGATCTCGAAATCCCGTCAGCAAGACATATAAATCTGGTCCATCCTCCGGTGCGTCATCGATGTACACCTTGTCCCTCCACTCTTCGCCGCGCTTTCGCAGATGAGTGGTTGCTTTCTCCATCGTCGGAGCTTCCGTGCTTCGCTCGGACTTCGTTGATTTGGCCGACTTCATCGAGCGTTGCGACTCAACTTGTGCCACGATGAGCATGGACCGCAATTCTTTGTCGATGTCGCCGTCGATGTCGGATTCCACTTTGGTTCTCGCGATCGATTCGATTTTCGCGCGATGAACAAGATATTTGACCAGACCTGCGACGAGCGGAGCTTCCAAGCTCTCGCCTTGGGACATCAGCTTATTCGCTTGATGGAAGACCGTTTGGGCCGGTGGACACTTGTCCTGGTCAACCTTCGACAGAGTTCTGACGCTGGTCGTCACTTTCTGGAAAGTCAGAGGATAAATGGCTTTTCGGGAACCAGCGTCAGCTGCCTCGTCGAAGAGTTCCACGTATGTCGAGTGTTCTGGCAGAGTCTCGACGATCATCGTAATCGCGCATCTCCAGTTCTCGTCGTTGATGTTTACGGCTCTCAAAGCGTCAATCCAGGAATTCGGAACTCTGGTCTGCTTCAACGAATTCGGAGCCAACCGTTTCGCAGACATTTCGTCTTGGATTCTTTAACCTAAAGATCCGCTTCAACGTTTTTAGCGAAAAGACTTCGACGCTGACAGTTTGGATGACAAATGAATACAACAAATTTGAGCCCGAATATCTTTTTAATTCATGGAGGATTGAAGAAAAATGTAGAAATAAAGGGAAAAAGAAAAATTGAAGAGAATAATTTGACGCGTCGTCAGAGATATGTGTTGTAGAAAAAAAAAATGAAGGCAGCAGCGAGAGGCGATATCGCTCTCGACCCACATTGCTTCTCCGTGAGAGCCATGGAACACCTACGCGGGAGAGGATCCGGGAACGAGATCTCGAGCGGGTCGCGCGCATCTCACCTATACTATTCCAAAGTCGTGAAGCGAGCATTTCATTCCATTGAATGGATGAAAGCTCGTCTCTTGCAGACTGGCGTCGACGCTCTCTCGGAACCTCGCTTCACCGGTCGAAATGAAAACCGGAGTGGGTTAACCAGGCCGAGGGTTGCCAAGAGGTGCCAGCCGGCTCTCGTCCCCGCTGTCTCCCTATCCCTCTCCGGCGCGGAATCCCTGAATGAAGAAAAAGTGGAGTCGTATCGCTCGTCCCGTGAGGGCGTGAAACTTCCCCAACGAAGCAAACAAGTCCGGGTGACGAGGAACGACTAGAAAAGACGACGACGTATTCCCAAACGCTTCTCGGGTCCTACTCGCGGGACTCTGAAGACAACTTTCACGTAATTCTAGGACTCCATCCTGCATTTTCCTTGCAAAAAAAAAAAAAAAAAAAAAAAAAAAAAAGAAGAAGAATATACCAGAAGAGTATCGACAATTTTCAAGGAAAATGTTTCACTACTCAGCAGTCCAGCAAAAATGTCTCGCAATCCTCTCGGTCCTCTTCGCTTTTACCTTCGATGGAGAAACAAGAAGTATCTATAGAACATAAGTAGATCGTGATAACGAACGACTTTAGTCTCAGCCCTCCGAGCTCGTCCGACAAAAGGAGGAAATAAAAAATTTAATTAGTCAGGCACCGGATATTATATTTCAATTACATTAACTTTGTCTTACATTTCCCTCGGAAAGATGATTGCTTACTACGCTTCGCGGTCTTTCTTCGCGGTGTAATCCTCTTGGTCGTCCCTCGCCTCGGTTTTGTTGGAGCTGCGAGAAGGGCGGTCTTATAAGCTACTTGAGAACGAGGGAATGTCTTTCATTCGCGAAGTCTCTTCCTTTGAAGGCGACGACGACGAGGATGACGCCAGCAATCGGCAGGTACAAAGTCCACACCCCTCTCCTCCCCTCCCCCCCCCCCTCCCAACCCTCATTCTCTCTCATGTGGCACTACACTCTCTCGACATCCGTACCACTTTCGACCCAAACTTCTCACGGCCCTCTCCCCCAGGTCGCAACCCTTGACTCGTCACGACGACGAAACAACCCTCCTCTGAAAGCGCACCCGTGCTCACCTGCAGCCTCCTCGCGTCCCGACAATTTCAATTTAACTACGAAATTCCCGGAGCGAGTACGTCAATCTGGCGCTTGTTTACAGATTTTGGCCCGGCAGTCACTTGACAGTTTCGAAATTGGGAGAGAAATACGCGTTTAAGTGTACACGGGTGATAAGGTGAATGCGGGGTAACGGGCTGGTGGGAATGGGAAGGTGCATTTGTCGTTGTCCCGTCGGGAATTGTGTGTGTGTGTGTGTGTATGAGCAGCATTTCATACTTGCAGAACGAGACTCCGATTGATCGAAGAGCGCAGTCGTGAGAGGATTCAGCAACTCTGCCGAGGCGGTTATATTCATTTTCAACTTCAATCTTCGAGTTTTTTTTTTCGATAATTGGTTTAAGAGCGAAACAAAATAATGAGTAATCATTATTGGTATTCCTTATACCTGTGTACTTATATACGGCAAACACTTTGGATTAAGTAGCGCGTACATTAGTCATCTTTTTCCATTGACGCGATCTTTACTATGAAACGAACTGTGACTTTATTTCCACCAAGTTGTATTCGAGTTATAGTTTTTATTGTGTTTACTGGACATTTTACTGACTTTCTCAAAGCGGAATTGCCGGGAAATTTTTGGCGTATATGACGAAAAAAAAATAACGAATAGAAAAAAAAAGAAACAATTAGCAAGAACAGACGAAAAAAGTTGCGAAAGGTGACTGAGCACGAGTTCTCGGGGGAGTCTCCGGTCAATGTCACTATTTTCCACCCTCCACGAGACTCTAGCGGATTAAACAGCGCAGTCGTAAGTGGATTGAACAACTCTACCGAGGAAGCGATATTAACTTTCCACTTCAATCTCCGAGTTTTTTTTCGATAATTGGTTTAAGGTCGGAACAAAAAATGAGTAATAATTATTGGTACTCCCTATTCCCGTGTACTTATGTACGGCAAACACTTGGGATTAGTAGCATGTACATTTGTCATCTTTTGCCACTGACGTGATCTTTGCTATGAAACGAACTGCGAGTTTATTTCGACGGGGTTCTACTTGTGTTATCGTTTTTATTTTGTTCACTGTGTATACTGAGAGAACGATGTAGCAAGAACTTCTGGCCATCTAAGAACAATTACCATAGCTCATGGTTGTGCGCAACTAGGGCGCCACTTATGGCAAAAAGTCCCAGACTTTCCATGAATTTTAACCATAATATCTACGAAAGGTTCTCATAAATCCGGTACTTACTGTCATAGGTGGCGCTCTGGTTCCCTACCGCTTTATCTCTCAAGCGATATACAATAACCGCCTTTCTCCCAACTGCATAATTCCAACCGACCGCGTATTTCCAAAAATTACGACCGTGTAAGTCCAACTCGGCCCTTTCTCAAGGTCCGTTATCCGCTCGATGGGGAAACAAACGACTCCTTCCCTTTTGCTACCTGCGAATGATTTCGCCGTCAAGTTAATTGACGTCGTCAGTATATTTGATTTGGTGTACAGCCTATTCGTGGTCATATGTTTGTGTGCCAACATTCACGGTCTACAGTCTTCGTGTCGAGTTGTCATCGTGTCGACTTTTTCTGTGTCCACCTAATACACTGCCAACGCCGTCGTGTACTGTAGTTATATTTAGTACAGCCTTCTCTCAGCGTATTCAAAGGGGAATCCCCGTGGAATTTTGGGCATAGGGTAATCGAGCCAATCAATGGACAGGGCCAATGAATGGACACTTTCCATAAGAGCACGTGCATAAAAAACGTTTATTCACTGGTTTTTTCATCTGCTTAACTGTCCATTCATTGGCCGATTCACCCTATATGAGGAAAAAAAAACAATAACGAATAGAAAAAAAAAAAAAAACAATTAGTGAGAACAGACGAAAGAGGTTGTCAAAGGTGAGTGTGAATGAGCTCTCGAGGGAGTCTCCGGTCAACGTCACCAATTTCCACCGCCCAGGTAGCTCGAGTAGTCCTCGCATCTTCTTTCACCGACCATCCATCAAAAACTCGTGTGGAAAAAGCCCTGGGAGGGTCGTTCGCCCTCACCGAACTAATCTTCACATGCATATAGATATCTTTTTCCGTCTCCGGCGCGCGTCGCCCTCCTAACGCCGGGCGCATCCACCGCGATAGCCTCTCGAATAGGGTTTCCGAGCTTTCGGGATATCCTTAGTCGGAGCGGAGTTCTCATCGCGAAATTTGTGGGAAAGGGAAGGGCCAGAAGCGATGCGAACAAAAGTTTAATTTATGCGAGACTTTAAATCCCGAACAGCGTCGGGAAAGCCGGGCCGGCCTCGGGCTAGGTGGAAGGTCCGCGAAACGAGTTCATAGTTCTCCCGACGACGCTGAATTAGCTCATTTCTCGCAGGGTTGGAAACTAGGAAGAGACCGAAAGACGACAATATATAGGTATATACCAGTTTGCGTGAGAGGATGATGCCAGTTTTCCTAAACTCTGCCCGGTATAAATCGTCCCAAAAAAAAAAAAAAAACAGAAATAATTTCTTTCGGAGCCACATCATTTCGCCGAAACTTCAATCAGCCGAATCGTCGCATGGCCGAAAGTCACCGGTCCTAACGTAGTTTATCCAAATCGTCAAACTACCGAACTTTATTTTTTCGAATCGTCATATTGTCGAAACTTTATTTTTCCAAATCGTCAAACGTCCAAATTTTTATTATTCCGAATCGTCGTTACAACGAGAATGTCACTCTTCCAAAATAGTAAATGGTCGAATGTTATTTCTCCGAAACGCCATTTATCCGAACGTCATTTCTCCGAACATTATTTGTCCGACTCGTCATTTTTCCGAACAATAATTTCACCGAATGTCATCGTTCCGAATGTTAAACCTCCAAACGTCAACTCGCCGAATCGTTGTTCGTCCGAATCGTTATTTATCCAACGCGTCAGTCATCCGAAAGTTCGGATGGAGTCTATCTCCACCGGCACCAGCAGCTCTAAACGGCATTGCGAGCCTGCGTAATTTTACCTACCGCGATGCATAAGCGTAAGATTGTTTATGATAAAATGGGAGTAGAAAAGTATTAGAATAGGTCGACGGTTAGGCTAGAGGGGAGCTAAAGTAAAAACCGCGGATAAATGGAAATTCAGATAAATGACGCTTCGGATAAATTACGATTCGGGCGAATGACGATTCGGCAAGTTGATGTTTGGAGCTTTAACCATTCGGAAAGATGACATTCGGTGAAATTATTATTCGAAAAAATGACGATTCGGAGAAATAACGTTCGGCCATTTGCTATTTCGGAAGAGTGACATTCGTTCAAAGGACGATTCGGATTAATGAAGATTCGGACATTAGACGATTCGGATTAATGAAGATTCGGACATTTGACGATTCGAAAAAATGAGGATTCGGACATTTGACGACTCGGAAGTTTGATGATTTGTACAAAGTGCATTTGGTACCGGTGACTTTCAGCCATACGACGATTCGGCCGATTGAAGTTTCGGCGAAATTATGTGGCTCCCTTCTTTCGGCTTTTCCTCACCCAAAGTTTAGAGCGCAAGAATTATCGCACCTGAATGGCAATATTTTTAACGCGGAATGCCACAAGAATTTTTTATGCGTTCAATATTCCACGCACCTCCTCGAGGCAATGATAATTTTGCCTTTCCCGCTGTAAAGTAAATTTCCGGGATGCCCGATACGCTTTCGCGGTTGATATCTGTTGTGGTCGAGCGCGGCCCTTTGCGTCGATACTTTTTTCTCGCTTTGCCAGAGCCCGGCGAAGCAGAGAAAGAGCGACGAGAGAGAGAGAGAGGACTCAACCGGAAACTCTCGGTCGCGAGTTCCAGTCAGCCGTAATGGAAAACGTATTACCTACGGAGTCGTAAGTTTCGGACGTCGGGGCCAGAGAGGAAGGGACGCAGAGCCGGCCTGACATTATAACGCGGATGTGCAGGCTGTACTTAACGACGAAACTCCGGGGAAACTGTAATTTTCGCGCTAAAAAAAAAAAAAAGGAGAAAAAGAAAAACCCCTGGCAGTGCTCGTGTGAGAGCCGCGAGAGATAGTGGTCGAAGAGGAGACGAGAGTGAAATCTGCGAGCGTTGCCGGGCAAGGGAAAACGAGCGAGACGAAGGGACACGGACAAGGATGAGGCAGGTCCTACACTGCGCGCCCGTCATTCCCGTGTGTGTGTGTGTGTTGGTGTGTGAAATACGAGAGAAAAAAAAGTTTGACAAATGAAACAACGAAAATTATTGCTATGGACGGAGAGACGGACCTGGATGAATGTCGGTCCGATGGAGATGCATAAATAAAAAGGATTTTTGGCCACCGATAAAATAAAAAAGGGAATGCAAAGAACTCTTGAGCAGGCATTGATTCGCCGAGGATGTGGCACGGTTTTTGTGGCGGTGCATTGAACACTTTAAGAACGTTTGGGCCAAAATTGCGGCCGGGGAACGGAAGAGGCGCTCCGTTTACCACGTTGGTCAGTGTGAGAGTAAGAAACGCAGACAAAGCAAGCGGCTAGAGAGCGATAAAGTTTATCGTTTATTGAATTTATCTCAGAAAGAAAATCGTGTATCTTATTGAAATTTGGACACAATCGGTCTGATAGTATCCTCTTCGCTGTGGTAGGTTTTTTTATTCGGATCTCACCGAAATCGGCGGAGATAATCGCTACTTTCTGGCGTTACCGATCCGCTTCCGAAACGCTTACACGGTACCTTATGTAGCTTTGTACACGTGTCACTAAAAAACTACGTAGTCAAAAAATTTGAAAAAATTACAAGCCCTTCGGTGTGTCTTTGCCTAGAAAGTAGCAAAGTTTTATAGCGATCGTCATTTAACGTCATTTAAAGATGACGATGTGTTAATTTTTTTCAACAAATTTATTTTATCTATTTGTCTCAAGTAACTCTATTTAATTTTTTTTTATGTGTTTTCCTTCAAAAGCTCGACAACTCTTTTGCACTTCCGTCACTGCCGAGACGTTTGACTGCCCGTCAGGGCGAAAACACGCGAGTTATGCATTCCACTGCGATCCGCCAGCTCGGCGACTTCCCGCAGGCTCCAGTATATGTTGAAACGGCAAAAAATTAACAGATTTTGTTTGTACTAAAACTTCAGAGCCTGATCGATTTTTGAGACAATGCATTTGTACGCGGAGGTATCAAGTCACGGAAATAAACCATCATTATAAAAGTCAGGTTAAAAGCTCGTGGTGACATCGTAAAATATCGTCAGCGATCATTATCCATACCTACAATCGCAAATCGCACACTTCACACTCCATAAATTTTCGAGTGTTACATCGAGCCCTGACAAACTCCGTGTAAGTCCTTGTCAGGCCTCTTTCAGACCCCATTAAGGCCCGATATAACGCTCCAAAATGTCCACTTAGACTTCGGCGAAATCGTCAATCCTCAATGTCCAATGAGAAATCCCGGAACATCGAAATTATTTTTATTGACTCTGATGTTATGCATACATCCTCTTTTTATTTATTTATTTTTACCCCAAAACTCACGTTTGATGAACGATGCAATACCGTAACGTAAATATGCTTTAAAAAAATTATAAACGCCTTAAGCAGTTTTTAAAAATACACCCGAGAGTAATAACTGAATTGCGAAGGTACCGTTAAAAAATGCAATCAAGTACTGTAAATAACTGACGTTTCTGTATCGAGAGACAGCGCAGTGTCCTAGGATATTGCGTTGCACGATGACATTTCGTGCAGCCGGGCAGACACAGCGCTGCACACACATGTTAAACTCGACTAGTTGCCGCAGTTGTGTGCTCTGGTTCGAATGCAACCCCCCGAGGTGGGTGCGAAAGCCAACGGCGTGGCATCGGGTCGGGTGGTTTGTTTCGTGTCCACGAGGAGTTCAGTTCTCTCTAACAATAACTGACGTACGTAACTCGCAGGTTTGTCGTATTCCAGCTTTACCCGTGCGAGCGTGTGTTTCCTCCCGCGTTCGACGTAGTTTTAATCAAATGATCATTTCGTCGCGCTTCCTCTCGCCGCACATAATCGACTAACCATTTTTGGATGTAACAGACTTACCCACCCTATCAGCTCCCTCGTCCTCGCACCCGAAATAATAGCCTAACGCGCTTAATTAGCCAAGCGAAGCAACACGTTGAAATTTCCGAGCGAACTGTTCGTCGCGAAAAATTACTTTTTTCTTCGCCTCTTCGTAAATTTCTCGGATGTTTATTCTCGCAAATTATAACTTTTTCAAAGCTCTTGACGCCAGTCGCGTCTCGGGCAATATTTACCTGACTCCGGAATACCCGATTGCCCGAAACTCGACCGCTGTTTCCCTCTTCGTTTATAATTCAAGCGAAGACGCTCGTCGCACCGTCCCGTCGAGATTTCTTTGATTCCGCTGAAGTATCTCTGACCGATATGCAGGCTCATATTTCCCTTGGAAAGTTCCCGTTTCGTGGGGCGAGGACTCGATGTTTCCGGAATCTTTGAAGATCCCTTGACGCAATACCTGGCCGGACGAGCGTGCTGTTGCGCTTGAGTCAATTTGCCAGAATCTCCAGTGTCGTCCGGAGACTGCATTTCAATTTACACTGCTATCAGATAACGGTCCATCGAATCAGGAGCTGGCAAATTTGTCAACCGAACGATCTGTTGTTCCAACAAATCGCGGCAGACACGTCCCGGATATATTTTCCGCTTGGCCAATCGACGGGAAACTACGAATCGATCTTTGTTCCTTCATCGCTCCGACTCAGCGTCGTAAACTCCTTCCTGAGCTTCCGCGAGAGTCCACAGCTTCGTTACATCCGGTCGTCCGATACTTCACTCTTATTTGCCCAGGATACGTCCTTAAGTGTTTATTCCGCAAACTAGGAAGTTTGATATTGTCTCTTTTCATCTCCAGCTGGTCCAGCAGATGAGAAGTTTGCGTTGCGAAATTCGAACTTTCTTAAAAAAGCGTCTCATCATTTATGCGATGTCGTTCTTTCATTCCTCGTCGGCTTCTTTGACCCTCTTAGGATCGACGCTCACCGGCTTACGTTCCGAGACTTTATTTCCCAAGGTAGTGCAGAAGTGATTTTCATCGAAACGATTATATATATAGGGCAGACCGGGGCGAAATGGCACAGCGAGGTAAACTGGGACAGTTGGAAAAACGCAATTTCCCAATCGCTTTTGGATGCGACATTGCGTCCCAGCGATGCATCCTGATTTTCTGCTCCGTCTTGCCCCACTCTTTCATCCAAAAATCATTGGACAATTTCGTTTTGTCTCATCATCCCGTTTTGCCCCGCTGTGCCATTTTACCCCGCTCCTCTTTGAAATGAATGATTTGAAATGAATATTGCGCCATTTTTTATTCCCTTGTCTCTTCTCACTATAATTTGCTTACTCAAAGGATTAATAAACGTTAATTTTAGCATCGTATTTAAAAATTATCTCATGAAATCTGGACATTTATTGCTGAGAACATTAACCAATTGATATGTCGACAAAGATAACCGATTATATTATTGAAGCAAATGAGTAAAATGAAATAAAAAAATATCAAACATATAAAGTTTTTCATTACAGTACCAAGTTCCCGAGGATCTTACTGAAATCGCGCCTTTCCCTATGCATATAGAATCACACCCAGAAAAAAAGTTTATTTGACGGTCACCGTTTATTTGGTTTAAGTAAAATATTTGATTTCAATAAATATTTTACTTAAACCAAATAAACGGTGGCCGTCAAATAAATTATTTTTCTGGATGCCAATCTATCCAAGATTCGAGCAGAACCTGAGAGAAGCTGTGATCATATTTATTAAATTGCGTGCGACAGTTCCTCCGCAGAAAGCTCGGTCGTCCCTGAACTATGTTAAACTTAGTCGATTTCCAGGTTCGCCCCATTGTCACCCATTTTAGTCGTCGCTCAATCTCTCCCTTAGAATTCATCTGTTCGATTAGGAGCTACCGAGGGATCTTTTCGCCGTTGGAAAACCCCCCATTGGATTTCGTTGCATGGTCCAAAAGTTGGTTCCTCGTCGTCGTCGCATCGACGACCGGAAGTCCATTCTTCTTCGTCTCCGCGCAGACTTCCTTTGTCGACGCCTGTTTACCCTCGCGCTCCCGCACCATCGAGCTCGTATCCAAACTCTATCTTCGAAGAGTTTTCGTCTATCGATTTCACACCGTGATCTCGCCCGGCCATTCCTCCATCTTCACCGACGGTTTCCAACGAGCAGCTTCTACAACCCCCTTCTTCGCTCTATCTATATCTTGGTGAACTGCTTTCAACTATCGTCCAACTCCGGCGGTTGCAGAGGATCGAGCGCAGGAAACTCTCGTTCAAGCTCACTTTTCGAGCTCTCTTTCTCCCAGCGAGAACGCTTCGAAAGTCCACGCGGGCGCAATCCTTGATCGAGCGACCTCGACATTTCGGCTGACCTGGGATCATAGGATCATTCGCGAAGCGTTTCTTCGAATCGTGGCGAGACTCTTGATTAACTTTTCACATGACCTTTTTGCACGTTCTTCGCCCAGGTAGCTGCAATACACGCTCACCCGAGACACGCCGCTTAACCAAGCTGAGGAGGTCTTTTTTCAGGATCAAGTATCGGGATCGAGATAAAAGCGTTTTGCACTCGAAGTTTTCTTCGTTGTTCTTACACTGACTTCGTGACACTCTCGTTCCCCTCGAAGAAGCTTCGAGGGTGTTTTTTATTTTACCATCTTCACAGCGACCATACACTCGAGGACATATGCTGAAATCAGCTCAGTCCCCTCGAGCATGGGATTTCGATAATCCGGTCAAGATTTATCCAAAACTTGGGTGAATGGAATCTTGCGAAGGGTGACTCGTGCCGTCGATTTGGCTCACAGACTTCGCGTATTAGAATGCGAAGGGCGGGACCTTCGGCTCTTCTTCCATTTTGTTTTTCATTCTTGCTCGCTTAGCCCGCATCGCCCCTCGATGGCCTCGATCGCTTAGTTACATAAAACGCCGGATATACCGAAAAATTTTCTACGCCCAAAAGTTTAGTTTCGGCGTAATATGGATGAACGGGATTAGCTAAGGAATCGAAAATTTTACACCTCTCCGAACGGTAGCCGGAGATCGTTAATTTCTTATCTCTGTTATTGGAGAATCTCTGTGGTGGAGAAAGCGAGAGTCGCAAAAATTGATTTCCCATCACTGAGGGCAGTCGGACGAGAAATTCTCGAAGTGAAAGGGAAAGTCAATTCGCCTGTATATTCGCCCGTAGGTCCTGCGCACACAGAGCTTGATTAATCGGTACGTTTATATCGAGGACCAAGAAACCGCTCGGGAGATCCTCAGACTCTGTAATTTATATCTTCTGTGCGAGAAAGAGTCCTCGAGACTCGTGAATTGCCGAGACGGAGGTAAGGGATCGATCTGTCAAGGAGAAACGGACCCGTCGGCCCAACCTGAGGAACATCCTTCCTAAATTTGAAGATCCTTTTTAAATTGCTTCCAGAAGATGGCGATAAATTAATCAACTAAAAGAAAACTCTGGCGTAGAATATAAAAATCGGTAAAAAAAAAAATATCAAAGTCGATTCCACTTCGTCGAATGTTTCGTCGCGTCAGACAAATGTTGTATTCCTTAAAACAAAAAATAAAAGTAGTCAGTCGCGGGGATTGTCGAAGCGCCTAATAAACATTCGGGATCATAAAATTCCGCGCACAGTAGTAATAAAACGTTTGCGAGATAACCGAACTTTTTTCTGCATAAAAATAATCCTTTGAAAATGAAAAGAGTCGCAAAACGGTAATTCAGTAAAGCAATGACTCATTTATGAATTCGCATGACCAAATACGTCGCGTTGCTCTGCGAGGGTCAAAGTAGCGCGAAACCTTTTTACCTGCTTAAAATATAACAGCGCAGCGATCGTCTTGCTCCACACTTAAACTCACTCAATTTTCATTTGACGACTTGCGAAAAAAATGCCCTTCCCGTTGTCTATCTGCCAATGAATTGGTTTTACTCCACTCTTCGAATGTCGGAGACCCGCCCATCCTTATTACTTCAGCTATCCACCAACGTTTAAAAATCAGTCTAAGAACTTCAGCGGTAACGAACGGTCGCATCTTGGAACTAATACCGAACGGCGCGTTACCGCAGATCCAACCGAAGTTCAGGTACTTCACTCTATTTTATACAACAACGAACTTTAATTTTTAACTAATCAGTTTTGAGTTCGCTTACGTGCAACGGTGTAAATATTTGTTGTGTTTGCTAAATAAATAAATACTTTGTGTTTTAACCGCGTTTTACCGCCATCTCATCGACAATGAAAACAACGATCGTTGGTGATTAAGTTCGCACCCACCCATAAAAATAATTTATTTGATGGCCACCGTTTATTTATATTATGTAAAACATTTATTTCATTTAAATGAATATTTATATCATTTAAGTTAATATTTACTTAATTTAAATAAATATTTGACTTAATCTAAATAAACGGTGGCCGTCAGATAAATTATTTTTCTGGGTGTGACGAAAAGCCATACGGGCGAGAATTCGTCACCGGCAGTGAGTGTTCAGGCCTTACAACCCTGAAAACTATCGCGAGTTCCCGGCGTATAGAACATAGATTTTCCTGCATTTATTATAGGCTCACACGTAACTGGGTCACGCTGTGTAAATCATAGCTCTCGTTGATCATTCAGGACTCCGAACTGAGGATACAAGTACCGCCAACTAGAGCATTAAATAATCCATGCAACGTCTCTCTCAACCGTAATTATTTACGCTTATCTTTATTTGTGGCAAAGTTACGGAGTTATAATCTCGACACGTCGACCTTGTTAATGCTCGGTATGTAGTGGAGTTTTCGGTGAAGGATTTGTGTAAGCCCTGAAGCGAGGTGGCTCGTTTGGCCACTTTCATCCCTCTCATCATCTCGACCCGCGAACCAAGTTCCATCGACCACCGGAAACTACCTCGACGTTACCAGTTTTGCCGAATACTCCGTTCTCTCTTCCTCTTCACCTGCCCTTTCTCTTTCCGCCAATTTACCGACTGTTGTGAGTACGTTTAAGCAGCAACTATCGGTAGTCGAGAGGAGTGGAGTAAGTGGCTGAGTTACGGATGTGAGCCAAAGCAAAGTGAGTTCGACATACATAGGCAATATATACGTTCTGTTTAGGAACTGGAAGGGTAATGAGAACGGCAAGAGTATACGGGATGTGCACGTTGTTCAGGCGATTTAGCAGGGTGGTAGTTAGAGTTTCTGGTAGATCGCGCGATGGTGAGTAAGTTATACTGCACTTGCTGTTCTTCTGTGCATTAAATGAACGCTGTGAAGGGCTCTGGGGATGTAAAGTTAATTGAATAATTCAAACTGTCACTAGGATAATTTATTGGTTAATTGAAATATTACACGGAACGAAGGTGATGAATTTGTCGTGAAATGGATGCGAATACGGAATCGAATTTCCCGCAGGTATTTTTTGGATATATGCCCAGTTTCCTTGTCATGATTGACCTAATCTAGAGGTTCACGCCCTAAGGTCGAAATATTGCTGTTTAAAGAGAATGGAGTGGTTTTATTATTACTGCGCACCGAATTTTTCATAACCCCTTTATAAGTATTTCACTAATTGCTCAATATTTAATATGAAATTTTACGCCAGAAGCGAAAAGCAATCCATTCTTCTGATTTTGGCGGTGCGATATAATTTTCGGTGTTTACCATTCGCGAAACATTCTGAGGCACGTCAAGTGCACTGACGCTGCTAGAATCCGAAATATTGTATTATCTCGCGAAAATCGACATCGTTCAAACATCATCGGCCTCTGCCGTCCGTCCGTCAAACTCCTCAATCTCAAAGCCACACGATATTGAAACATACTTTTTCGAACGAGCGGTTATATGATTGTCGTGCGAGGCCAAACGACAAGGTGGGGGATCTAGAAAAAAAAAAAAAAAAAAAAGAAGAATACACCAAACCCGAACACACACCGTCCGCGGCGAAACCCCACAACACCGTTCACTGAGTTTTAATTAAACGTCGATTGATCGAATTTGACGGTTCAATTTACGCTTTGATAGGTTTTAATCTCCTCGTGAAATACAACGTCGGTGAAGGTTGCGTTGTGTTACTGTCATTGTGATTGCGATTTCTGATGCGAGCTAACAGTATTTTCCGTCGTTCAGGCGGTAGCAAAATAATAACCAATTGAAAAAGAAGAACAACGTTCGATAAAGGCCATCGAAAAAGATGCTAGTATTAAATGATCAAAAAAAATAACAATATTAAACGATCCCTGCGGTATTTCATATGATGGAATTGATATGTTTTTCGTATTAGCGCTGCCATTAATTTTAACGGGTTTCGAAGGAAATATGATTTATTATTTTATAAGTAACAAGTGTGGATTCCCGTCCAGTGAATTATCGATCAGCGTCATACTGTAAGCAGAAGTTCACCCAGAAAAATAATTTATTTGACGGTCATCGTTTATTTAGATGAAGTAAAATATTTATTCATTTTAAATATTTCTTTCATTTCAGTAACTGTTTACTTAATTAAAATAAATATTTTACTTCATCTAAATAAACGTTGGCCGTCAAATAAATTATTTTTCTAGTTGTTCACTACGCTCGAGATAAATCGTGCACAAATTTCTTGCGTTGAGCGCTGTGCGTTGTGCGCCAACAGAATTTTCCGTCGTTCAGGCGGCAGCAAAATAATAACGGATTGAAAAAAGAACAACATGCGATAAGGACCATAGAAAAACCTGTCAGTTATAAATGATTTTTTTTTTGTAAAATCAATATTAATCGATCCCTGCTGTATTTCACATGATGAAATTGATTTCTTTTTCATTCTAGCGCGAACATTAATTTTAACGGTTTCCGAAGGAAATATGATTTATTATTTTATAAGTAATAAGTGTGGATTCCCGTCTCGTGAATTACCGACCAGAGACGTACTTCTGGGAAGCAGATGTTCTCTACGCTCGAGATAAATCGTGGACAAGCTTCTCTCCCGCTCGCTCGCCCGTCGAATTCTTGTGGGAAAGCTCCGGATGGTACGGAAGCGTTTGCGAATCTTAGACAGTTTTCCGACGGAAGAGGAGGAAGATAGGGGATAAAAAGAAAATGTAAAGCGAAAGCTCGCGAGAGATGCAAGAAGAGGCACGAACGAGAGGTACTCGAGATAGGGGAGGGGGGGGGGGGGATGAAAACGAAATCGTGGTTGGGAGAGGTATGCATATAACCCTCTCTCCGCCTCGTCCTCACACCCTTTTCTCATGACTGTAAACTCCGCGGGGCGCGGCAAGGATATACGAATAGTATCCCGCTGAGGTATATAGTGTACCATAGTATATCCGTCAGGAAATATTGAATCGTTTATGGTAAGTGGGCGTACGCAGTAGCTATAAGATGGAAAAATACGCTATCGAGAGTATCGGCGTAAGTAGGTACCTACACCGCTCGCTTCATACAGTAAACTTTTTCGAGGAAGTTCTTGAAATTTATAGAGATCGAGGATAGACGAAAAAAAGAAGTCGACAATCGAGACTACCGACTCCGGATGTGTCCCTAGTAGAGTCGTGCACTATCCATGCGAACTTCAAAGATTACGTTTCGATGAAGATGCAAAAACGATGCTGAAATTTTCGATTGGATTATCATCGTCCTTAATTGGTTATGGTAAGTGGGAATACGCAGTAGCTGTAAGATGGAAAAATAAGCCATCGAGAGTATCGTCGTAAATAGGTATTTACATCGCTCGCTGCATACTGTAAACTTTTTCGAGGAAGTTCTTGAAATTTATAGTGATCGAGGAAGATGAAAAAAAAAGAGGTCGACAATCGAGACTACCGACTCCAGACGTATCCTTTGTCGAGTCGTGCACTATGCATGCGAACTTCAAAGATTACATTTCGATGAAGATGCGAAAACGATGCTGAAATTCTCGATTGGATTATCATGATCCTTAATCCTGTAGGTTCAATCCTCATGCATGCAGTTTCAGTAACATCGTACCGTCGAGTCTAGACGGTACGAAAGCCGAGTGGTTAAGACGTATTGCCAGGTATTTCCCAGGAGTGCTGGCTTTGGATTTTTTGCCACCCATTCCGATTCTTCCGATGCCGATGTCTCGATGATTTCGCCGGGGCTTCTTTGCTTCGTTGAACGGGGGATTCGCTCGAAGTCTGCGCCGCACAGACGTCGCGACATTGAGGCGATGGCTCTTTTCTGATGAGGCCGATGACACGTACCGCTCGGCTTTCCCCCCGTTGAACTGTGTGACGTCGGTAAAGTCGCGAAGCACGAGCAGCGGTTCATGTTAGCTTCCGGTATCCCCGAGCTCAGTATTTATACGGTGGAAGGAGACGCGCTATATAGGCGGTTTTGCCTTCATGGGTAACCAAGAGAGAATATCAGCAAGCTCGCAGGCTAGGAAGCCTCCGGTTGTTTCTGGCTCGCGGATACGATAGAGCGAGTCAGCCTTCGACGCCACGGGGCGATGGGGCGGCGGATGCGAAACTTCGGTAAGTAATTAGAAAGCCTGGTTGTACCCGCGGGGAACGAGCGCGCCTACCAACCCGGAGAAATTGATTAAGGAAATATCGGAGCCTCTGTTTATTCACCTCGTTTCGTTTATCCAGACTCTCACACACACTCACTATCTCATTATACCGAGAGCGCTACTCGTTACCGGGATATTTATCCGTCGTAGATCTTACTACGCCGTGCTATCTCGTACGCCACACCGCAATGCACAGTGCACCTTCCGGTGTTTCGATTTTTTTTTTTTTTTGTTAACTGGAATATCCGTAGATTATCCACGACTTTCATCGCGCCAGTTACACCGGCGGGACGAGACCGCTGGGATTGCGAATTTCCTTTCGACACCGCAGTCTGCAATTTTTATTTCCAACTGAGGTAAACCAACGCTGTTGCTGATCGACCAACGAAAATCCTGCTTTAAGGCAGCCACACTGATGTTTCCGAATTGATAAAGGTTTCAAGCAAATATTTCTTGTTCGCGAACTTTCACAATTTTAAGAGGCCATACTGCTGTTTCCAAATTGATAAGGGTTTCCAACAAATATTTCTTGTTCGCGAATATCCACAACTTTTTTTTGCATCTTAATTACATTTTTTTTTTTTTTTGTTATCACGAACTGTATTAAAAACCTTTGAAATCTTTACTGAAAAAAATGGTAACATATTACCAGCTTCATCCTAGGTGAAAGAGCCTATGATGGAATTATTAGGTTTGTTCGTATTCAATGTAAGCTGGAGCAGAGTGCTCGATTTTACGTGGAAGATATTTCTATATATCCAATAAATATAACATATCCAATAAAAAAATATGTATTCAATAAATATACATAAATATTCATATATCCAATAAATACAATAAATATACTTACCACGTAAAGTAGAGGGCTCTGCTCCAGCTTACTCTGAAAATGAACAGACCTGCAGAGCCTAGCATCTGGAGCATGATTGAAAATAAAACTATTTACCTTACATCGGCTGCAACTATCCTTGAAGTGAAATTACTGGGAGGAGATTGACGAACACGCGAGTTAAGCGAAAAGAAGCTGTCTGTAGTCTACAGATTGTTTGTATAAAACGTCGAGGCATTTAGGATGGCAGCCGGGACAAGCTTTGCCTTTGCGCTAGGTATATATTTTCCGCTAGAGTTGAGGACCTTTTTTTTAACTGGAATACACATAGATTATCTACGACTTTCATCGCACCAGTTACACCGGCGCGGGCGAGACCGCTGAAATTGCCAATTTCCTCTCGACACTGCCATCTTTAATTTTAATTTCCAACTGAGGTAAACCAACCCTGTTACTGATCAACCATCGAAAACCCTGTGTAAAGGCAGCTATACTGCTCTTTCCGAATTATATATAATTTTATATACAATTGTACAGCAATTATATATATATATATATATATATATATATATATATATATATATATATATACAATTGTACAGGATACAATTGATAAAGGTTTGGAACAAACACTTCTTATCCACGAACCTCCAGAATTATTTTCTTGTTATTTTTACAATTTTTCTTGTCATCACGAATTGTATTACACCCCTTGAAAAACTTTGTTAAAAAAAAATTGTA
This sequence comes from Amblyjoppa proteus, assembly GCA_963922035.1. Classification (NCBI taxonomy): domain Eukaryota; kingdom Metazoa; phylum Arthropoda; class Insecta; order Hymenoptera; family Ichneumonidae; genus Amblyjoppa; species Amblyjoppa proteus. The sequence continues at coordinate 21,668,301 of OY998234.1, read as the reverse complement.
AAATGTTACCAACTTCAGCCTAGAGGAAAAGGCTGGAGCACGATTGGAAGTAAGAATGTTTACCTTACATCTATCGGCTGCAACTAGCTTCGAAGTGAAATTGGCTGGATGAGATTGGCGAACGCGCGAGGCAAACGAAAATAAATTGTTCGTAGTCTGAGCGTTGGTTACGCGAAACGTCGAGGCATTTAGGGCAACAGCCTGGGCAACCTTTGCCTTTGTGCTAGGTACAAATTTTCCACTAGTGTTAAGGACGAGAGCCCGGGGCTTGCCCGGCTTGTACATCGTTCAGTGCAGCGTACACAGGTGGCACATCGTTGCGAAGTCCTCCCGTCGCAAGTTACACAGAGAGTTACTAGGATTTGATGCTTCCAGCAGCTAAGCAGGCATGCGATAATACGAGCTTAAGTGTGTTTAATGTCGGCGCCCCATTAATGGATACACGCGTATTCGGCCTTAAATTTCGTCCCTTATCAAATCTACCCTCAGCATGACTACGTTCTCTCAACCCGGTCCAGTACGTGCATAATTATACGGTCAAAACGTTAGATAAGTATCGTGCAAAGTAACGTTTGTGACGATAGGCTTGTCACTCTTTTTTCATCGCCTCTGAAAATGGACCTCTGAAAATTGACCCAAACAATTGAGTTTTTTCTTTCGCAGCGACGTTTTTTGTTGCCTCTACGATTCGTGCGAATCCGACTGTTGCGTTTCCAGAGGACAATAGGCAGGGGTCGATTTACGGTAGGATTCGGAATATGTACCTCTGAAAATTGACCCAACCAATTCAGATTTTTTCTCTCGCAGCCACATTTTTTGTTCTCTACGATTCGTGCGAATTCGACTGTTGCGTTTCCCAAGGAAACTAGTCAGGGGTTTATTTACGGTAGGATTCTGAATATGTACCTCTGAAAATTGACTCAACCAATTGAATTTTTTCTTTCGCAGCCGCGTTTCTTGGTGTTTCGACGATTCGTGCGAATTCGACTGTTGCGTTTCCAGTGGACACTAGTCAGGGGCTTATTTACGATAGGACCCCGTGCAATTTAGATGTCGGAACAGTGAGAAAGACGGATAGCGCCGGGAGCGTTAGTGGCGGATAGGGGGTGAGCTTTCGTGGTTGCGGTTAACCTGACGGCGGTGGGACGGTATGCTAAAGTGCGATGTACAGACAGAGAGGCTAGCGATCCCGTGGGAGTACAGAGTTTCCCGAGAAGAAAGGTGAGATGAGGCGGAGTGAGATTCCCCTTGCTCGATCGCTCATAGCCGGCACTCAGCCGGAAGCCAAGCTAGGGAGAAAACAAACCGGGCGCGACACATGAAATACAGGGCGCGCATCGGGAAGTTATGCGTATTGTACACGAACGTTTTACCCAGTCTGCACACTGGGAAAACGTTCGCACGATCCCTCGATCGTCGCGTCACCCTTGTAGCGTCGAACACCGTTGATACCCACAAAACAAAAAAATCTCCGGAGAAGCGTGATAGCATTTTACACCCGTGCGAGCCAATGATTGCCTCGGAGCGTGTATTTTTGTGTTTGTTTCATTTTTTTTTTGTTTTTTTTTTTTTTTTGTTTGCCGGCAACGGAGCTGGTTGACGAAGGGTGGTTGGAATACACGGTAGCTGAACGCAAAGGCTCCCTCGCTTGCCCTCCGGCCGATAATCCGTTGACCGATACAATCTAGCGAACGGGTGAAGCTCCCGCGGTGAAAGCTATACGCGAATAACTATAGCGTCATGTGGTAACGAACTCTTTTCTCGTATATAAAGCTCGAAGCTCTACACACTATCGACAAACTAGTGATATATAATGGGGTAGGGTGGGGTGGTACGTAGCGCCGAGAAAGATCGAAAGAGTGAGAAAAAGGAAGGTGAAATCGGACTAGAGTGGCTAACCACAAGCACGATATATAAACTAACGTATGTACCTGTAAAAAAAGTTCGGTGCACCGGATAATCCACTGGATTTGGTAGTTCGACGGTGCACCGTGAAACGGCGGAAAATAGGGTGGTTGTCGAGGTTTCCGCCAGTATTTGGAGCGAGGAAAATACCAGCAACGGGGTAAAAGCTTTCTCGCAGATCCGCAGTATTTTTTAAATATATTACAGTGCGCACGAGATCTATTGTTTGCTGGCACGACGAAAGATAAGAGCTTTGCATTATCGCGTGTGTGGTTCGACGAAAAAAAAACAAAAAAAAAAAACAAAAAAATACGGCGGTAAGCAAGGGATCTTCTCGTCGGTCCTTTTCAGCCGATACCGTGTAGCGTCCGAAAAACGGGATAGGCCAAAGGACCGCCATTTTTTTTTTTTTTTTGTTTCCCTTTTTCTCGATCGACCGTCTGCCCGGCCGGGCATTCTCATCGTGATTTATGGAAGCGTCCAGCTGGTATTCTCTATATCGTATGACAAAAGAATGTTCACGAATGATATCTTTCGTGAATTTTTTGTTTGTTTATTCGCCGACGATAGAGAACGAAGATACGAATCGAAAGTGTTGGATCCATCGTTGTACTGTGAAATATCCTTTCGCAATTTAGGAATTCTAACCCGCCTAGAAAAAAGTAGTATGGGATTGACTCCGGGTCCACCCTGAGTAGGTGGATGGGATTGATCTGGGAAAACCGACGGGCATTATATGGACTTTGAGAGCCAGTCATACTAGTCCCATACGCTTTCCCATAGTGATTCTCATTCTTACCGTACCGAACAAATTTCCAACAATCTATCCCATACGTTTTCCGCTAATCTATTCCATAGAGGAACTGCAGTTCCTCTTCCAACAATTTTCAACAATCAATCCCATATGTTTTCCCATAGTCTATTCCATAGAGGAACTGCATTTCCTCTGTGGAATAGACTACGGGGAAAACGTATGGAATTGATTGTTGGAAATTTGTTTGGTACGGTAAGAATGGGAAAACCTATGGGAAAACCTATGGGAAAACCTATGGGAAAACCTATGGGAAAACCTATGGGAAAACCTATGGGAAAACCTATGGGAAAACCTATGGGAAAACCTATGGGAAAACCTATGGGAAAACCTATGGGAAAACCTATGGGAAAACCTATGGGAAAACCTATGGGAAAACCTATGGGAAAACCTATGGGAAAACCTATGGGAAAACCTATGGGAAAACCTATGGGAAAACCTATGGGAAAACCTATGGGAAAACCTATGGGAAAACCTATGGGAAAACCTATGGGAAAACCTATGGGAAAACCTATGGGAAAACCTATGGGAAAACCTATGGGAAAACCTACGGGAAAACCTATGGGAAAACCTATGGGAAAACCTATGGGAAAACCTATGGGAAAACCTATGGGAAAACCTATGGGAAAACCTATGGGAAAACCTTTGGGAAAACCTATGGGAAAACCTATGGGAAAACCTATGGGAAAACCTATGGGAAAACTTATGGGAAAACCATCCAATTCCGTGGAAATTGGATGAGTATCACTCTGGGAAAGCGGCTGGGATTATTATGGCTGGGTCTCAAACCCCATATAGTGCCCATCGGTCTTCCCAGATCAATTCCCATCCTCCTACCCGGAGTCGACCCAGAGTCACTCCCATACTACTTTTTTCTACGCGCGCAGCTCCGAGCCCGCTCCGGCTGTGCGTACGCTAAATGGTCCGATTATTCAACGCCGGAGAGATGAGAATTACCGACGCGCGACTGAATAGGCAGTTTCGAGATTTAACGCTAAATTAATTAGAGCGGCATCGTAAATCTCTCGTGATTATTTTGAACCCGTTGACGCATCGAAGGCGTATTTGGCGAGTGAGTATTAGTTTTGTAATGGAACAGTATGGGCGTACGGAAGGGAGTAAATTCATTTTAGGGAAAGTTTTATCGCGTGTGAGAGCGCTTGCGAACGACAAGTCCAAAGCGGGGTAAAACGAGTTGCGGACCGAATGACAAAAACTGGTAGCGTTGGTAAACGAAAGGTCACGTAAGCGCGAAACAAGGCAAAAAGCAATTACCGCTCTATCACTGAACTCGCGTCGTCTATAAAATTTTTGCAATAAAGCGCAAAACGGGAGGTTTTCGCGTCGCTCCTGATACATCGTTCGCACACGACGCACAAACCGCAGTCCTTCCACATCGATCTCCCTCGGGATTTCGATAATAATGCGGCGGATAGCAACATCGTTTCATAAATAAATAAAAATAGAAATATTTAATCATCTTTGATAAGTCCTATTATCGGAGAATTATAATTTCACTCGATACCACGATAATATTGCAAAATTAAAAAAAAAAAAAAATTACAATGTGGATAAAATTACATCGGAATTCACTACAGTGCACCTGCTTTTAATTAAACAGTATCGACAGCGTCCGTTCAAGAATGGTTATTTTCTACGATGTAAAATATCTATAGAAATTTTTTTTTTTTTTGCAACGCTACTTTTTCGCTGCACGATTTTTTTTCTCATTTTGATAAAAGCCTCGAATCGATCGCCTCGGGATATTCGAGTGCAGTCTAACTTTTGACGATTCTCCGTGTGACCGATCATACGTGATTAAATGTTACAACATTTAACGACTACGCCATACATGGCGTCAGGGATTCTTTTCCATGGTCGTTCGTCGCCGGCATTTCAATTTTTCAATGACGAGGCGAATTGAAAACCTCATCCCACACAGTCAAGATGGATCTACACTCGCGGCAGCGACTCGACGTTCCAGAAATCATAGGGTAGGTCGGGGTGGTATGTCGATGATTTTTTTAAACAATGAAAATTTGAGTTTGTAAAGTATAAAAAAAAAACCTTTAAATTTTGGTCGTAACCAACTCTAGGTTCACTCAGAACTTTCGATATCTTCGATGCGTGATTTAATTGCCGCTCTATAAATGAAAATATTTGCGGTCGGCCATGTCACCCGGACACTGGGTGATAACGCCATAATAATGGTCGTCGATTGACCTGGATAAACATATATTTTATGTTGTCCAAATGAATGGCATGTTTAAGATGCCAAACTAAAAAGAAAAGGTTTTTTTTTTTTTTGCAATAAACCATAAAAAGAAAAGGTTTTTTTTTTGCCATAAATCATAAACTGGCCATATCACCCGGAAATGGCGGTGATATGACCACTTACAATATTCAGTGCAATCATATTGCATCAACAAACGCTGAAAACTGTGCGAACAGCGGCGCCATTCGTTTCTTACGTTTAAAGATAATAGGGGAGAGCGGGGCAAAATGGCACAGCCACAGAGGGGCAAAATGAGACAAAATATGATTTTCTAATAACTTTTGGATGGTGGCGATGGTGGTACGTGGGCAAAAACGGGTTTAAAAAACCGGATGTATCATTGGGACAAAATGGGGCATCCAAAAATTATTGTAAGATTGAGTTTTGCCCTCACTGTCCCGTTTTGTCCCGCTGTGCCATTTTACCCCGGTCTCCCCTACGGCCATATCACCCACCCAACCATATCACCCTGGCTTATCCTACTAGCATATCATTGTTGATCCAGAGGATTAACGCTCTTCCCTCGTGGTTGTTAAATAATTTTCACGACCACGTTTTTATCTCTATCGTTGAAATTCGAGAATTTTCGTTTACACACATAGACATATAAAGATGTGTACTCCACATCCGTTTAAAGCGACCCGGTAGCCGGGGCGCGCAGATGAACAGCCACGAATCCTTACGGAATGAAAGGGGTGGCTCTCGCAGCTTGAAAACTCACCCAGCAACATCCGAGCTGTGTGCTGGATAAATCCTAACGCGCCTTTTCTTTCACTTCTCAAATAACCCAACCACCCTCGCACTTTTCTTCTCATCCTTTCGAACCTCCCCCTATTCCCTTCTTTGCCTTCTTTATTTTGCCCTACTTATTTATTTGTTTTTTTGTTTTTTTTTTCTTTGCAACCCTCGGGCAGATCTCGGCGGCGATGGAGATCCAGGTATGCGCAGAAATGAAGCACACAACTTTACCGTTGAATCAACGAGGATAAACGACCGCGAGAGCTCGGAGAATCCATTCAATCGACAGAGATAAAGATTTCAAGACTTATTACGGAGAAGCGCCGTAAAATCTCTGGCTTTCAAAGACGATTCGTGAAAGGCCGATGTATTATGTTACTTTGATACACAGCCTGCTCATCCAGTTACAATAGTGTTAGCGTAACAATAGACAATTAATTCATCGGATGAGGCAAACGGCGCTTTTCAACTCGCCACCATGACGATGATATCGCAAAATTGCTTAGGTGAGCGCTGCGTTGAATAGTCTATCAAGTCATTGTATCAAGGTATGAATGAGAGAGATCGTATTACCCACTTTAGTAACACCACCTCTTATCCACTTGGTAGCGTCCGAGGTCGGAAGCGAAGTATCAAGCTTATCGTCTCGTATAATCGACTAGATTTATTCAATGTACAGCGCCTTCCGCTTTTTAGAATCTCCTCTTGACTTCTCGCACATTCTCGGTTCCATTCCAACACTGGTTGCAAGTCCGATCATACCTAACTTAACACCCTTAAATCCACGCATACATTACTTACATATCTCGTACATCGTACAATTGACTATTTGTATTGTTCGCATGCGGAACAGATAAATTTTTGGCGTAGCTTTCTCTATGAGAAAGTTCGGTGATCGATTTTGGTTTCCTCATGGAGAAAGCGCAAAATTTTAATAAATCAGGAAGACATGTGCAAGTTACTTTGCACTTTTTCGTAACACAAAAAAATGTCTACATCGCAGTAAATTGATAGTAAAAAAATTGTCCTGACAATTTATTTTAAAAAAATCGCTAATTGCTAATTGCTATTTATTATGTATTTTTTCCCCACTGATCACGAATTTCCAAATTATTTTACTCCTAGAGCCACATTTGATGCGTAAACTCGTGTCGGACGAAAAATACGAATTCTTCGAGATATATTTAAACCCTTGGATAATTTTTTTCCAAATGTTCAGTATTAGTCTAAAGAGTGTTCAGTATTAGTCCATCGTCATATCATTTATAATATAAACTACACGAAACGATAAACCACTGTATCGTTGCACGCATCGTTGCGCAGAAGTCATCTTCGACTTCTAATGTAACACTGTAAAAAAAAATTGCATAAAATTCAATGTACTGGTACTGGAAGTTTTTATGCATAAAATGGTGTATTAAGTTTCGTGTACAATTGTGATGAAGAAGTAACGTACAGTATATCAAAAACTTAAGAAATACTTTACTTTTAATGAGTTACCTTTACAATAGAAGTGCTTTAAATTCAATAATTTACTTTAATATCACTGTAAAGATTCATTAATTTTTCATCACAATTGTACATTAAATTCAATGTACCAGTTTTTGCATAAAAACTTACAGTACGTTACACTAAATTTACAGTGTTTTTTTAACAGTGAAGCTTCAGTCGATGTTAGCAGAAATGAGAATGAGACATTTTAATGAACGCACGCAGTAGCAGCGCAGTTCCAGTAGTGGAAAAGCCATAAATGTAAAGGGACACCTGCCTAGAGAGGCAGAATGTAGGCAACAGTAACGTTTGAACCGGCGAACAAACGGCGGTGAGTGAACAAACAGCGTAGCTGAAGCATCGAGGCGTCAGCATTGTTGCACGAATGTAAATACTTACGCAACAGTTGCAAATTGGAGTCTTTGACGTTTGCCGTGTTCTTTAGTTTCCTTGTTTCTCGGCTTTTCATTTGTGCCGAGCCCGGTCGAAGGTGAGAGTTTTAGGGAAATGGATAAAGATAAAATGGAGGCCAATAACTGCGCCGTTTAGCCAATTTGTATGGGTTTCAATGGTACGCTTCGCAAGTTGAGGCCGCGCTGCACACAGTGCAGTAGAGCCAGATACAACCGTCGGATCAGAGAAAAGCTCGAGGCAGTGCGGACGTCGTTGTTGAAGTCGACGGTTGGTACGAGAAGCTGAAGAGAGAGGATCTCGGGTACGCTTCGCGCGGTTGTACTGCGATGCTCGGAATGTTTAATACCGTCGCAACGACACACCACCGAGTAATGGCTGCTTCGGCCTTGGAATAAATCTCGTGGCTTCCCAGACCGACCTCTGTCTTCTGTTTCTCCTGATATGTCCTTGTCCCGCTTAGTTCTTCACTCCGTTCTTAGATGTCTTCGCCGCGATGCCTTCCGAAACTCTTCAACCGCTCGCATTCCGAAAAAGATTGCCTTAAACTGTGTCAGCGGAAACAAGAAAAAATTGGAGAAGTAGTAGGACGAAGTTGAAGATGAAGGCGAGTCGAACGGTTTTGAAATAAATTGCGTGGATCGTCAAGAAAATGGGTGAAGAGATTAAAGACATAACTCATTGATAACAGTTTCATTAAAAAAAAAAATGAAAAATCGGGGGATGTGAAGGAACGTGCGAGAGGACTCGATCTTCGAGCTCAAAGAAACCTAAATAATACGCCTAAGGTGTCCCGAATGATAGAGTCGTGAGTTTCAGAGAAAAATTCAAACATTTCTCAATGGGATGAAAATCTGAAAAAAAATCAACCATATGGGAGGTGCTGCAAACACTGTTTTTGTATAACAATAATTCCAAAATTTTAATGACAAATTAAAGATAAAAATAATTTTTCAACAAATTACCAGGCAATTTAACAATTTTTTTCCATAAAAATGATTCGTTTATTTTTCTGAATACGTATTAATTTTTTCAGCATTTTTGTGATCTTTGCGAATCGCGTATTTTCTATGCTGAATCGATTCAACATTGCAACATTGCAACATTGCAACATTGTTGATGCAAATAAACATTTTTGTTTGTACCAATCAATGGATCTTTGAACGTGACTCACAGAAATGGTTGGATCAACCAAGGCGCGGCTCGATTAATCCAACCATTTCTCTTTCTCAAAGCGGGAATGAACGTTTTCAACGTGGTTCCCAATGCACATGTCCTCTGCGATATTCTTCGATGAGCGACCTTCGATATTAATATCGTCATCGCCAACGCCTCGAATTCTTGCCCGCATTTCAAACACCACCGGAGCTTTCAATTAAATTATCAATTAAATTACCGTGCCGCTGTTTTCAATTAAATTATTCAAATCCCGGAGGAATTCCCCCTGATACTTTTGCTGAACTTTTGTATTACGATTGAGGCTTCAGCATAATTTTACATTCTCTGCGCCAAACGTACTCACTTATATTTTAATATAACTGGATGAAGCCTCGAGTACGCTCGATTGACGCTGCAGCTTTGTAACAGTATTTTAAATATTAGTCGATTTAATTTACCATTATGGAACGCGCATATTCACGCTGAGAGATACTCGCAGTGATTTTCATAAAGCTACAACAATGTTGATCTTTCATGTAAAAAAAAAATGTCAAATATCACGATTATATCTCTCGTTCGTTTACGAACATTCGAAAAACTGTACCGACATGATTATGGCTTGTTGAGAGAAATCATTTCATTCTGACAAGCATTTCTATTCTCGTGCTAATATATGAGAAATAATAGCGAGAAGTTACGGATTTATTGAAAACAGCGATGAAAATATACAATTTTTTTATTACGCTCGCTCGAGATTGTATAAACTCGAAATAAAAAATACGAATGGTTGTGAAATTAAGCGCACAAACCGAGTATTTCCTGGAATGCTCCTATCGGTGAAAACCATGTAAAGCACGAATATTTTCCTGCACTCGGTACACCCCGGTACTGAAACCATTGTAGCTAACATTTCCAAAGGCCGTTATCGAATATCCGTTATTTGTCCAGTTCAGCCATTATTATTATTTTTTTTCTCCATTATCGTGTGGAAAACTCAATAACAACTTTATTAATTAAAAGTGAATTTACCGACAATATTCATGTTAACCATGGTCGATGAGAATAAAGGCAGCGAAATCGCCGCGCTCCGTCAGTGTACTACATCCGGTTAATCAACGGACTCTTCAACCATTTGCTATCCTGTCGGCCGAAAGCTAACAGCGGCTACGCACACACTACTTCTACTACTACCGGCTCGAACAATTTATAACGATTTACCTAACATACCCGCAGTTCGCAAACAGATTTTTTTTCTCTATCCAATAAATTCATGCTACATTAATAGTCTCCTTCAATGTGTGATCCTCTGTCAGATTCAGTGTAGGATGAGTCAGGGTTATATGGCCATGCAGGTGACATCGTCACCCGTAATATCTTTTAACGCACCAACTAATTGCACTGCCGTTTGCACAGTTTTTAGTACATGTGGATACGATGTGGTTGCGCTTAAAATGATATGATTGTATGTGCAAGCCTCAGTACGATGTGTCACGAGGTGTTGAACTTCACAATTTTCGGGTGATACGGCCAGTAGTACCATTTTCTTTTCAGTCTGGGATATTGAACATCTAACGGAGCTAATTATTGGCTTTCTCTCGTTCATGTAGCCAACATAAAATATACTGAGGATCTAATTTAAAGACATTATTTTGAACTTATCATCGAAGTTTGGCCCGAACTTCATTGCCTGCTTAAGTTTGATCTTAAGTTTGGACTCACAATTTTATCTTAAGGTCGGAATTAAGTTGGTTCTATGGTAATATCAAACTTAAGTCCGGACTTAAGTTTGATATTAAGTTTGATCTCACGTTCAAACTAATATCATAAAATTCGACCTAATACATGTTTTGGATGGTCGCTCCACGCTTCTCCATGCCTAAACGAGTACTATTATTGCTATGGCCATATCACCCGTAGTGTCAAATTTATAGAGTTGCAATTAAATCACACATCGAAAATATCGAAAGTTCTGAGTGAATTACTTCAGTTCGAGATGTTTCCAAAGTTGCTTACGACCAAAATTTAAAGGTTTGCTAAACGTCAAATCTCCAATTTTCATTGCTTAAAAAAACATTGTCACATCACCCCGACTTACCGTACTTGATAACTATACTATGTGTTAGATCGTTTAGATGAGACAAAACGTCTCGTTGATTGAAACTAAGAATTGTGTCTTGGGCTACAAGTAGACTTAAGCAAAGTTGATGTTGAGCTTAATTTAACGATATTGATATCAATAATGTCTAAAGTAAGTGCAACCAAGAGTCAAGAGGGATTTGCGAATGGTCGAAGCGCCGTCTCTTGGAAACAATAAGCAAGAATATTAATTTCAATTATTGTTTATTTTTTAGGAAAACATCGAATTCGCGTGCATCTTTATCGAGACCTGACGGAACCTCGTCGAATCAACGCGGTAATGGATAAACTTGTTCGCGATAATTCCGATAATTGTTGGCGTTGCAAGAAACCCCGGTCACTTGGTCGATAATACTGTTCGTGTATTTCGTACGAAAGCTTGGACCGGAAGCGAGAAACTTCGACACGGTCACCGTGCGCCCCTTTTCTTTCGTCCTCTTATCCTGGTAAGGATCGTCGGAGTGCTCGGGAAACTTGCCGAAGCAACCGGCGTGCAGACCTCCCGGTTGTTTTGGAAATGGCACGTAGAACGGAGCAACTGCCTCGCCAGCGTGGCTTCCGAATTTTCCATTTTCTGGACGCACGTAAGTGGGACCTGGCTTCGGATCGACGTAAGGATTCGGTGGAAAATAATCCAGTGGTGCGCTCGCGGTGAGAAACTTGGCAGGATGTCTCGTGAGCTTTCCTGCTGGTGCAATTTTATCGTCGTGATTACCTTGAAGCGAGTCTTTCATGAATATTCCTCAGGTTCGGTACCTTTTCCGTTCTTTTTATCCTGAGTATCGTACGGCTCCGTCGAATGTTTTGGATAGGGATTGAGGCATATATCGACGTAGCCCGGTCCACCTAAAGGATTCGGTTTGATCTTGAAGTTCGGAAGTTCACCGCGGGAGTCGCCCTTGATTTTTCTCTTTGCCTCATTGGACGATCTGACCTCGGGGCTGAAGTAATCCGGTGGTTTTCCTATACAGCCGAACCAATCGTTCGGTGTCGAGTGCAGCTTAGCAGGCGACGGTGGAAGCATCACTCGACCATCGTCGCCGGCTCTCTTCGGAGGAGGAGCTTGCAAGGCCTCGCCGTCGAAGATCCTCTTGAAGGTGTTATCGAAGAAATCATTGGGTTGTCCGGCGAGTAATTGACGACCTTTGAAATCACCGCGGCTCGTGCGGGCTGCTGCGCTGCGATACTTGTCGAACGGTGCAGACGGCGTGTCATCGAAGAAGCCTGGAAGTAAACCATTTGCAGAAATCTGCAAAGAGATTTGGGACTTCTCTCCTCCAGATTTGGTAATTACCGACTCGGTCCAGATCGACTTTTCCATAATGACGTCCAACCTCACCGCTGTAATCCGATTTTCCACGCCTCCCAGCCATGTCAGAACGGTCTGGCGTCTACGGAACTTCCGGTGTGTAGCGAATAGCTGTGAGTTTCCGGTCTAGATATTGGCGCGTCCACTGGGCTTGAAGCCCAGCATCAGCAACAGCAGCAGCAGCAGGCTCGTTGCTTGCTCCTCGCTTCGCCATTCTTTTTCCCGGAGCAGCACACTTTCGCCATTCGTCGCTTATCGATTGTTCCCGGGGAGACAAAGGCGAACGGCACACGGCACACTCTGCAAACTCAGAATAGAATGACACGAAGAGACCTCTCTCATCCCTGCGTCTATCTTGCTCACTGCGAATTTTCGACATGAACAAATACGTTCGTACAATATCTTGTATTTGCGATATTTCGTCGCCATTTTATTGGCTTCCTGATTGTCATGCGGAAAGGGCTGAACCCATGTGATAAGAAGTCCCATGTAAGAATAATTGGAACCAATTTCGTAAGCAGCCTCATCGTCCGCTAGCTTGGATAGTTAAAAAAAAATCAGTAATCGAGAAGTATTTTACACTGAGAAAAGGATCTAGTAAATTTGGCCATATCGCCTGAGAGATATTACCATAGCACATAGTAGTAAGGAACTCGGACGCGACCTATGACAGGAAGTACCGGATTTATAAGAATTTATCGTAGATATTATGGTAAAAATTCTTAGGAAACCTGAGACTTGTGCTATGGTAATTTTTCTTAGACGATCGGTAGTTTCTACTAGATCCTTCTGTCAGCGTACTAATTTTAACAAAATCCTGGAGTATAAGTGCACTCAATATCATGGGCAGAGCTGGGCAGCACATAAAGTACATGAGTATTTATTTGGTAATTAAAGTATCAAAGTACTTTTCGGTACTTTAAGTACTATTACTGAGAACTACGACCAAAATACTTGTACAATTTTGAGGGTAGCTTCCTCTTTGAGGAAGCTGTGCTCAAAATTGTAATAAATGAGGAAACCATGTGCAAATTACTTTGCATCTATTTCGTAACGTAAAAACATGTCTGTCTCATAAAATTATTTTACTCTCAATCCAATATTTTTCATTGAAATCCTAAAATACGATGTTTCGTGCATAAAATCGAAACTTTCAATGTCTCACTCTATTTTCGTCCCAAAAAAGTCAGCGGATTCGTGTTCAGCGGGAAAAAAATACGTTGAATTACGTGGCAGTTTATTTTTAAAAAAAGAAAAAAAAAATTCGTCAAAAAATTGCAAGGTTACCCCTTTAGAGTCAATTTTTCGCGTTTTTCAGCGTGCTGAAATTGCCCGATAAAACGTTTCTAGAACTTCTGACAAGACCTTATCTTGTGTATTTTTTCCCGCAGAACACAACGAGCACCTCAGATTTTCCCTAGCTCCATTGAAAGCCGACATGTCGACCTTTGAAAATCCCGAAAATCGACGTTTTCCAAAAGTGGTTCAAAAAATGAAAAATCGTTGTTCACGCGATTTTTTTTTTGTTCAAGGCCATATTCCCCATATGTTTTTCCCGCTGAACACGAATATAACAATTATTTTACTCCCAGCTCAATATTTTCCATTTAAATCCCAAAAATACGATTTTTTATGCATAACATGGAGACCTTTCTCACTTTCGGCCACTGTACCAGATCCATACGTCCCAGATTTAGTTGTTATACATCCAGTCGACTTCCACTCACTACCCCAAGATCAAGTCGTCGCAGTCCAGTCGATTACTCTGTTACCAACGATTGGAAACGAAGAGTTTGGACGTTTTGAAAAAATGTTGGCCCTGAACCGGGCAGTTTACTTTGAAAACTCTTCTCCAAATTTCATACTCGTGGAACTCCGCCTATTCTGATTAAGAAGAAAAAGTACTGTGTACTTTGTATCTTCTAAAAGTACTTTAAGTACGTAAACTACTTTGTACTTAAAGAACTTGCGGTACTGTGTACTTTGTATCTTATAAAAGTACTTTAAGTACGTAAACTACTTTGTAATTAAAGAACTTGCGGTACTTAGTACTTAGTACTTTAAGTACTTTTCGGTACTTTGCCCAGCACTGATCACAGGAAATGAAAATCGTTTTTATTCATAAATAGAGAGGAACACATAATTGATGTCGTGAATTCAATGACTCCAGAATTGCGAAGGAAAACTGAGAGTTTGGGTCTCAAAGTTTTCCCAGATCCGAGAAACTTCAGATTCCCATAACTTTCAATATAATCCCCAATATTTCCATATTGTCTCCCAAGATCCGAGTATTCTCAAATTATCATGATTCGCGGATGTGCGTATTCGAACTCGGAGGTGCCGTTTGAGTCGTCAGCAACGACAACGTGGAAGAGGAGAAACTTCGATGTGGAAGTGGGTATGAATTCGACCTGCACATCTGTCCTAATGAGTTGCTCTTAATGAGTTGACGTTGGCGCTGCAGCGGTGTTCTGAGAGATGGTAGATGGTTCTGATGCGATTACAGGGAAACGTTTCATTACTGTGTTTAAGGGGACGACTGGCTTAATCTCTATCTGTTCCTCTCTTCCACTGTTTCCCCACAGATTCATAGAGGGTGTTGCATTGCTCACGTAGGAGATGCCCTATGCAAACAATGCGGTCTTTTGTCGGCGTGTAGCAGATAAAATAATAGAGCTCTTTCCAAACAAACTTGGGCTCTGCCTTTGACTCCCGTCTCGTTTGTCCTGATGAAAACCAAACATTTGCTGTAAATCGAGCCATTCTACAACATCCTGTGCCATTAGCATTGAAAACAAAATAGCTCTGATTAATTAACTCCTTTGACTCCTGTTTCAAGCAATTAGATACTCGGTTCGTTAGTACGAATGGAAAATCAGAAATCAATAGTTACAGTCTGCTCGTTGCACTCCGAAAAAGTTGGGATGTCACGATATTCATCGCCTTCCGAGATCGTCATGTCGTCTATATCGCAACCATTGTTGCCCTCTTTTTATTCGTTCCACGATTGGTCTATCAGCATAAAGTATCATTTGCAACATAATTTCAGCCTAAACTTTTTTTTTAGACTGATTTTCAAACCGGAAATGACGATTTTCACTATAAGGTCACATGCGATGAGAAAATCTGTCATTTCTTTTACCGCCGGTGATGTTATGCAGAGAAGTTTTACTTCCGATTCGAAAATCTCATTTTTCGATCGGAAGTGACGTCATACCGGTCGACAGTTCACGGTTGAAAATTGTATTTGCAAACCGGAAATGAAGTATTTTAGGTATGACGAAGTTTCCGGTCGAAAAATGCGTTCTACGGTAAAATATGGCAAAGCCGAAAGTCGCGGGAACGCTTATCGTGTTTTGTATCCATTATTACAATAAAAAGATGATTCCCCTATCACAATAATCGGTCAGACATCTTTGTGCCTCGAATTAAGAATGGCAATGTAAAGTGCTTGGGGTTGCTGGTATCGTTCGGAGGCTCAGCCAATTTTCTCTTCCTATCTTCGTCTCATTGTCCGTGGGCTTTCAGACCGAAAAAGCGAGAGGGACAAAGCGCGAGAGTCAGACAGAGAGCAAGCGATGATTTGAGGCTGCAGCAGCGAGAAGGAAGGAAGACGTTCCATTGCGCGACAACGGGCCGCACCGCTATGATAATAACTAAACTTTCGATTGCCGTTGCGGCCACGACGGCGGTGGCTATTAAGATAAGACGGGGGCGGCGCGCCGATTCTTCGACTAAGTCAGTGCCGGAGTTCCTGCCGCTGCCGTTGCTTCGGCGAACGGAAACGACCGTCACCTTAAAACTAACTCGAAGATTTAGCCTAAATGGGAGACGATCTCTTCCCTCCTACTGAAAGGGTCGCGGTCTCCTTTTTCGGTGGTGGTCACGTGTCTTTCGAAAAAAAAAAAAAAAAACAAGAACCATAGAAGAGAGTCCTGCAAGGCGGAAAGAGAGAAACGCAAGGGTCGAACGAATGAATGAGGGAGCTGGCGAAACGGCGAGGGGACGACGACATCCGCAGTAGCTCGCCGAAACTCCCCGGGTGGTTTCTGTGTGTGATACGGTGGTAGATCGATTAAGATTAAACGTCGGGGCTTTGCCGAGTTTAAGAGGGCTCGTCGAGCCGGGAGGCGGGGATTGGCCGATGGGGGAGACCACAGCGCGGTTTCCGTTTTACGAACGACCAGGTCCATTCGGTAATGGGAATCAAGAGGGGTGGGTTAATTTGCAAATTGAAGAGCATAGAAGGGAAACACCCGCAGAGAAATTACAACGTCGGACCGATGTCCTTTTCCCCAGAATCTTCGAGCAATTTGGATCATATCTAAGGGATGAAATGCGATGCCTGCGGCACGAGGAGTAAGGAACAAGTAACGATCGACGCGTGCATTCGGCGGTCCCTCCCAAAACCGTCTTTGCTCGAATATACACAGAAAAAAAATCTGTACTTTTTACAACTTATTGTCCACAATTCTTTGTTTTTCTAATTTTGCAAACTAGAAAAATAACAAAATCTGCCAGCAATTTGGATGATTTCTAAGTGATGAAACGCGATGCCTTGCGGCACGAGGAATAAGGAACAAGTGACAATTGACACGTGCATTAATTCGGCGGTTCCTCCCAAAACCTTTGCTCGAATACACACAGTTAAAAAAAAATGGTATTTTTTACAAGATTTGTCGCCAAACGTCGACCATTTTTTATTTGTTATTTTGCTAGTTTTACAAACGAAAAGTACAATCGAAAATTGTCAATGACGCGGAAAATGAAAGGACAGGTTCGTATATTCAAATAAGTGACAAACTCGTTTGTCACATATTTAACAAAATTATTTTTACGAAATTATTTTTCACCGTGTACGAAGTTTAGACTCGCATCAGTGACGCTGCAAAAGTTCCCGGCGGAGCGGATCAGCGTTGAACCGACCCTTGGACGGTTCTCCAGAGAAGCTCCGCTATAATCGAGCGAGTTCATTGCCATAGTCAGGAGTCGAGTAATACGGAACACTAATGGCGACAGCCTGGCGACGTCTGTGCCGTCTCTCCCTCACTCGCACTCTTCATACTTGGCGAGAGAACGACGACAACCGACTCTACCCGGTGACGGCAAAAACATCCTGAATATATTTCGTCCTGCGACTACTACAGCGTGATGCTTCTCGCGCTTTCGTTCGAAGAGTTTGGCAGGAAGGACGCGTGAGCGAGAGAGGGAAAGAGAGACCGTGAGGCAACCGTTCGAGCTGAACGCCTCGATTATGCAAATGAGTAATAAGAATTGCTATGACACTTATAGCGCATGTTATTCATACGCGCGTTAGCGAGAGCCCTGCTGTCGAAGTGGCAGAAGGAACGAAGCGGTAAGTATATATGGAGATGGTTGGGAGTTATTTTACAACTTCCATAAACGCTTCCGGGGTGCAGTTAAGCGTGAAGGAGGGAAAGGTAAGCATCCAGTAAGGGGATGGACCTTAAGACAAGCCTGTAGAGAGGTTCGATTTCCTCCACGTGGAGAATGATCAACTATTGCGTGCTTCTGAACACTGAACTATGACTTCGATGCCGATGGCTGTTGAGCTCAGATCAATCCTTTCTGAGAAAATACGCATTAGAGGGGGATGGTTTTTAATTTACAGGCAACTCATGAGTTGAATCGAGTCTAAATATCGAGAATTTTATTTTTCTCGGATACCACACAGGGAAAAATGGCTTTGCTGCTAACCAAATGCGTTTTACTGACAATGACCTCGTTTTCACAGTAAAACGATTAGTGAAAGCCGCTAAAAAAATGGCCACGTAGAAGCAATTGGTTTTGCTGTCGCGACAAAACTTTCTTGTTTACTGCGACGATTTAGTTCGCTATGAGAACAAACGACGCCTGCTGTAATTTGCCGGTTGAGTAATGAGTGCGCTAATAGGAGAGTTATAGATGCGTACATACATTTATTCGAAGATTAACTCACTGCCTTTGTATTTTATCATTTTATTGTATTGAAAATAATGTCTGTATTTGCAATTGTGATTTCTTGAAATTTGCCGTATATGGGTGTATTAAAGTGCGAAAGGTATCTTTCGCAGTATATGCATCCACATACAGCAAATTTCAAGAATCCGCAATTTCACTCTATTTCATGTTTACCCGAATACGAAGGAACTGTTTCTCGAGTTCCTTTATTTTCATTTTGCACGGCGACCGTCTCGAGCTCATTATAGTTGTTGGCACATATACGAGTCCCACTCAGTCATACAACACATTTTTTTGTTGCAGTAACAAAGCAAATCACTCCAAGGGAAAAATGTTGCTATTGTTACTACAAGGTGGTTTTCTTATTCCAACACTCAGAAGCTAAATTTGTTACGATAACAAAAAAATGGTTGCACCAACAATTCTTTTTTCTCCGTGTAACAAAAGTGACTTCAAACTTCGCCAAAAGTCACTTCAGACTTCGCCAAAAGTCACTTCAGACGTCGATGCCGATGGCTGTTGAGCCCAGATCAATCATTTCAGAGAAAATACATAGTAGAGGGTTTGTTTTTAATTTGCAGGCAACTTATCAATTGAATCCATTCTAAATATCGAGAAATTTGTTTTCCTCCGATACCAGCACCAGAGCCCTTTCCTCGTTCCAGCAGTAACAAAAGTCACTTCAAACTATAAACGTGGAGTTCTTCATTCCACTCGACTCGAGCGGTTTGGTGTTCATTCCTTTTTCCTTCATATCTCCATTCCCATTTCCTTTTTACCTCTCGAGGAAGCAATTCTTATATTCGTGACTCGACGGCCCGTGACGAGGAGTCCTTCTTATCCTTCAACAATCTCCTCTTTTATTACGGATTCTCATTGTCGACAAACATTTTCTCTCGCGATTTACCAGGGGCGGGGGGGGGGGAAGGGAGAGGGATGAGAATCAAGTCAGGGAGAAGCTCTGCTCGGCGTGCTCCGATAGACGGAGGGATCGTTCGGCTGAGTGGCACCCGACTGAAAATGTGACTTGAGAATGATCCTCCAGAGTGGATGAATATTATCCATTGAAATCGATATTCCCGAAGATTCTTCTCGACCTCGTTACGCCGGAGTCGGAGACGGGGATAATCCGCTCACGAGCCCGACAAATCTTCGGAAAAGTGCGCGAAGATTTCGGAGCTTCCTCAAGCTCATTCGCTCTCATTGTAAGGATTCGGCCGACAGCCCTGCCCTGCTTCTAACACCAATTCCACCGGGTAGTCGGAAGACTGTGACAGAAAATCGAACACGGCTCGATGGAAGGCAAAAAAAATCGGGGTCTACTTTTGTGACTTTGTGTCAAAATTCCCAGTGGTAAGGCAAAATAAACAATCAATTGCGAAATTAATTAGCGAACCATTGAAGAATGATCATCCAATCTCGAAGTGGAGCTGTCTGGTTGCCTGAGAGGATCGTCCGGTCTGGCTCACTCCCGAAGGATATCGTAACGATGCTCGTGTTGTCCTTGCGCCAGAAGCCGCTCGCCGTTTTACTACACGCTACCCTATCCCATCGTCGTGTCGGACTCCTCGCGATCGGCCGCAGAACTGCGTCCAGAATTATCTGCGCCAGTGGTCTGCCAATGCGGTTCCGTGGCCATTAATTCGACGGTTAGCCTAAGGGGGTTTAAATAATTAATCCCTCGCGCGAGCGCGCGAGTGCATCGGGGCCCTCTCTTGGTCTCGCTCGCGTGTCCTCGATGCATCTAGTTCCGCGCACTCGTGCCGATTAAAGCCCCGCGATTAAGCCGGACCGCACTCATGTGCCAAGGATTCGCAGTATACATACGTAGTTCTACCGAGCATGGTCTCATTGACTCTCGCCAGATCGATCGGCGATGCTCCAACGTTGCTCCTGATGCGGCTGCTGCTGGTTCTGCTACTCTGTCACACCGTCCATAAATTATCTCGAGAGCATCAACCCGGATAGTGTGCCTATTTACGTATACGAATTGAACGGGTGGGTCATCTTGACCATCGGTGCAGCCGGGATAATCATTGATCCCGGCTGTGGTTCCGTTGTTGTGGATGAGTGGATCAATAAACTCTGTGAACTCTGATTCATGTTACGTGTAACCAACGTGTCGCCGAGTCTCGAGTACACTCCGAAGTCTCCGTTAACGTTACCTCATTGCAATCGATTCATCGTCGAATCGACAAGTCATCCTGGCTACTCATAAATCCATCTCGGGGCTTCGATATCGAGGGAAGCAGAAGGCTGTAACCCGCAGCGTTTCACATGTTAAAGGACGTAGGATTGCGTACGATACGCCCGTTTGTTTCGTAGTAGCGGATGTTGGGGAGCGTGGGGCAAAGTGTTATAGTGGGACAAAACGGGACAGTGGGGCAAGACTCTGTTATTTTTATCATATATAATAAAGTTGGGAGGATTGGATTCCATGGGTTCCTAATAACCGCTCGATTTTGAGAGTCTATTGTCGTAGAAACTATCACCTGTCAATGTCACCTCGGCAGTTCTTGACCCTGTTAAATAATCTGCGCATCATTGACGTGGCAGAAAAGATTAGAATATTCTGATTGGCATTTTACACTTTATTTTGGATGTAAAATATGCACGATATATTCTGCATCAACTTATAAGGATGAATCTAACCTCTTGGGATTCGTGTCTATAGGTAGTCAAATGTTTTTTATAGGCTGTTGTTTTTCGACCAATTCCTGCGACAGTTCTGACAGCTCTGACAGTTCTGACAGTTCTGATAGTTCTGACAGTTCCAACGGTCTTTTCTAAGATAACCGAGCGAATCGTCCTGCGAGGTTGCGAGAGACGTGGATATTCGAGAGAAGTACGAGAAAATATGAGAGACGATAGTTAATTCACAAACAACGAGTTGAAGATTAGGACAAGAAGGTAAAGGTTACAAGGATTATTGGTCCCATCATATAATCGGCTTACCCTTGACGTACCAGGAAAGGTCAGAATCACTCCCACATATACTCGAGATTTCGGCGTTCATAGCGTATGGGAATGAATTTCGAAAAGCCTAAATCTCATACAGAACACGGGAGTGGAATTCCATAATCCTATATACGCGTTAGGCGCGAAGCGTCCGATCGCCAGTTTTTTAATAATTTTTAGATGGCCCATTTCGTTTTAACGCCGTTTTACCCCACTCACCACCACCGCCACGATCCAAAAGTTATTGGAAAATTGCCTTTTGCTCCACCGTCCCACTTTGCTCCGCTCTCCCTTAGATTTATGCACGTGTGTCATAACTCTCAATATCCGGCGAGGTGGTCGTCCTTCGACGAAGAGCCAGGCGTCGCTGTCGAGGACTGAGAGAGCCCGAGATGGGACGATGAGAATAATGAGATGCGATGAAGGTGTCTCGGGTAGCCTTCGGGATAAAGGTTCTCGAGAAAACGTGTGCGCCTCTCACAACGAGGCACTTGTTCGATGAACGAGTACTTCGTCCTTCGTCCCGACTGAGTGACTTCGCGAGTGCAGCGGTTATGCTTGGAGGGGATCAATGAAGTCGTGCCTAATTAGCTTACCCCATTCATCCCACTTTGTCCTCGCAGAGGCCATCCACGGGTCTTTCCTCCTCGCTCGCTCTCACGAGGGTGCTTTTCGCCTACATCAGGTAGCGCGCGCAAGAAAGCCATCGTCGGAAACTGCCGGCACGATCGAGGCTGGCGCCCGACTGGATGGCGAAGACGTCGAGTTGGCTCTCTCGTCGCCGAGCAACCTTCACGACGCTAATTATCGCTGCTCGACTATACCCACGCATCAAACTTCCATCCGCCTCGGCCTCACCCGCGAGGCTGTTGACACATGAAACTTGGCTTTCCCTGGCGTTGATCCAACGGAAAAGGTCCGGGAGGAAGAGATTGTTGACGCTCGGGATTACCGTCGCTCACGCTACACATCCAACCCCTGGCTTCACAAACTACGATGATAATTATCATGTTCCCTGGAGATAATGATTGGTTGCAGTGTTATGCGGTATCGAATCTTCCCTGATTTTAATTGAAGATCAAAGTTGAGATTGATCCGACTGCTGCAACTCGACGCCTCGCACTCCGTATCGAATCTGTACGCGCAGTTGATTATTGCGCTCATTGTTATCCCTCCCCGAATGCACGATATGGCTGATGATACGAGTCAAAGGGTTTCGAGCCGGGTTTGCACGGGCGGAGTGTCGGCGTTGTTGGCAAATTGGCGGTCCACGGATCTGTCGGCAATGACCAGAGTTTGATGAAGTAATGGACGTTCTGTGTCGACGTGTTGACCCCCTCCGACGTTTGGCGATATATACGCGCGCGGAGGTGGGAAGGGGTGGGAAGGGGGAATCGGAAAGCCCCGTGCCAGCCACTAACTCTCCACCCACGCATTCACCCGTGTGTACCTGCGTATAGGTACGCGTGCATAACTGACGGCTTCGAGCCGTTGTTCCAGGCCCACACATGTGTGTGTGTCCTCCACGCGACAATTACACACACGTCAGTGTCCATGCACGTGTGCACACGTGACGTATGTGTGGACCAAGTTCGGGGATTCGCACGTAGGATGTCTGTAAGACACACCGGCTAGCCGAGAGTGGAAACGGTTGAGAGTTGAGTTTGTATATCGGGGCGTGTGTACGTGGTGCGAGGCTCGTCGAGCCAGCTTGACCGCACCGCTGGTTCGGCTAATCTTTCACGAGAACTACGAATTGCTCCGGGCCACATACCGGCAAATCGATTCTACTCGCCGGCCCCGCGCATCGCCCCCTCGTACCCCGTTGGGAAATGCCCGAGAAAGGGGCAAATCCGTACTTAGGATCGTACAAGAGATTCACCCGGATAGCGACTAATGAGACTATAAAGCTTTGTTCCGTCTTGCGCCATTTCCTGGGGTGTTTCCGCCCTGGGGAGACATTGCGGATGAATTGGATATTTAAATTTGAGTCCGTGTGGCGGAATTGCTTTAGTTATTAGCGATGTGTCAGCTACGGTTATTAGAGTTATATCAGCTGCGGTTGTTAGCGTCAGTGGCGGCGCTTTGGGAAACATTAAACGCTCGCTGTGGAAAGGAAATGCACGGAACTCTCGTTCTTCATTTTGGCGTTCCCGATCCCGATGTTTTTTTTGCCGTCTCTGCAACATAAACTTCAAAAGGTGGTATTTCATGACTATGCAATTTGCCTTTCGTAACGATGACACTGTTTTTTTTTTTTTTTTTTTTTTTTTTTTTGCTACGGCTTCGTAGAAAGGCAATTTGCGTTGCGAACTTGGTATTGCGGGGCAATAACGGAAAATTGCGGGTTTCGAAAAAATACGGGGAGAGTCGTTGGTTCGAAAAAGCTTTTGGGATTTATACGTCAACGTGAACGAACCCGGAGTGCGGTGCATCTCGCCTCGCGGAAAACGATGAAGTAATTCTTTTTACTTTCAAATTTTTGTCTGTATGCAGAGTGGTTGTTACTCCAATGTTATTGCAAAAAAAAAAAAAAAATGCCGCTCCTAGGTAAAATACTGAATAGTAGAGCTTTTGCACCATTTTTCAGAATTTCATACCGATGTTTATCGTCGACATTTCTCTCGCAACATAAATGACAAAAATAGAGGATTTCACAGCTATCCATTTTCCTGTGTTAAAAGCGATATTATTGGCTCTTACCTGTTTTCGCGATCGGAGCACAACGGTTTCTGTTGCAAAGTTCGGATTGCAGGGCGCAAAAAATTGCCAGTTTGGAAAAACAACGAAAAGTATAAAAGAGTTGTTGGCTTTAGGGAGAAACGCTCTCGGCTCTGCTCCCGAACATGTGCCATTATCGGGACCTCGTTGTATCGCGGTCGAAGCCCGAGAACGTTGGACTCACAGCAGCCCCTCCGAACGGCAACGAATTGAATGTAGGAGAGTGTGGGGCAAAGTGGCATAGCGGGGCAAAACAGGTTATGAGAAAAAACGCATTTTTGTAACACCTTCACGAAAAGTCCCGCTTTTCGTGCCTGTGGAGTGCGGCGAATGAGACGCTTTCTAGCAGAGGATGGGCGAAACCTTTTTTGCACACTTTCTTCACATCGTAGCTACTTTTGCGCACACTTTTTTTCATACTAGTTACTTTTGCGCACACTTTTTTAACAATCTAGCTACTTTTGCGCACCCTTTTTTAACACTCTAGTTACTTTCGCGCACACTTAGCGGGCAGCACTGTAGGTATTTGTTTGCACGCACTTTATAGGCACGAAAAGCGGGAATTTTCTTGTACTTGTCACAAAAAGTAGTATGCGATACTCGTCCGAAAAAGTGGTCTCCCGGCGACAGTTGCGAAGTCGGCAACACTCGCTTCCTCTCGAGCTACAAACGTCACTCGACTTCGCCTCGTGCCGTCGTAGCTCTCGATCCGGCTCGTGCAGCCGACTTCACAACCTTCGTCGAAAGACCGCTTTTCCGTACTTGTATCATAAAGTACTATTTTCCAATAACCCTTCATTGGTGGCGATAGTGCTACGTGGGGCAAAATGGGTTTAAAAACCGGATGCATCGTTGGAACAAAATGGGGCCTCCAAAAATGATTGTAAGATTGAGTTTTGCTCTTGCTATCCCATTTTGCCCCGCTGTGCCATTTTGCCCCGGTCTCTTCTATGCCCTAGGATAGGATTGGAAAGATATGTCGAGTAAATAAGACTTCAAGTACGTACGATGAATTTTTATTTTTATCTCCTCTTCCACCTGTGTGTCTGTGTGTATGTGGGTGTGGGTTGTGTCTGTGTATTACAAATAGTGAACAACGAATACCGACATTAAAATGATTTTTCATCCTCCGCAAAAGCGCATCCACCGCGTCTTTAGCTATTAAACGTCAAGGATGTGAAGTCGCGGTCTCACTTCATCATTCTATAATCATACTTATTATTATTTTTATTCATCTTATCATTTTTATAGTGATCGTTATTAGGTATCGATAAACTATGGTGTGTTATAGTTTTTTTTTTGTTTTTTTTTTCATTCGTTTTTAATCGTTTAATCGCTCGATACATTGCTATTGATGAGAACGTGTGTATAATTCAATCGATTCTTCAGCCAATCTTTTTTTTTTTTTTCTACGATTTTTTTTACGCTGATCACAGGTGACTTCGCCGCGCCGAAGAATCGACCCACTCTCTATACTCTTACAAGTCTTTTCCTTTTCGATAATGTATCTCGATGAAGATGATGTGAGAACTATGGACTAGCGTCGATTAGATTATTCTTTTTTTTTTTTAATTTACTTTATTTAAACACGGAATTGAGTCCTTAATATTCGATTTCGATCACACCGGGCAACTGACTCGATGAAAATCCACACGATTTCGCACACAAGATCCACCCACGAAATTCATCACGTATATAATTATAATCTCGAACGTAAATGTCCGCGGGGCAATTTTTACAGCGCCCTCAACAGTTGCTCTCTATCTCACACAACTGTCTTTCTTCGTTTATACAAACACGTGTTTTACATCTAAAACGCGCGATAATCGCGTCGATATCGTCTCCTTATAAGATGTAACTTTACATAATCGTTATCGTGTGCTAATTGTCTACGTAAATAAAATAATTCACCTTTAATCTTCGTCGACACTGACGCACTCGAAAAAAACTTTATATACGACAATCACGCACCAAGTGATACTCACTCCATACATTCATTTAGTTATTTTTTTCAATTTCTTTTTTTTTTTTTACTTCATTTTACAACAGACTTATGAGATAAATTTATATATAAATCGAGAATTTGCGAAGAGGATTATCTTTTGTTTTCCTCGAAACGCGCGTATTGTACAAAGCATGTCACTTGCTACGGCTCTTAGGACCGAAGATAGGAGAGAACGGGACAAAATGGCACAGCGGACCAAAACGGGATAATGAGACAAAACGCAATTTTCCAATAACTTTTGAACACGTTTTGGTTTAAAAATCTGGATGTATGATTGTGACAAAACTGGGCATCCAAAAATTATTGTAAGATCGAGTCTTGGCCTCGCTGTACCGTTTTGACCCGCTGTGCCATTTTGTCCCCGCCTATACGGCTGATCGGTTTGAGTTTCGCGCTTTTCTTCGAGAGCGCTTCGTTGTCACAAATTCGGTCCTGTATCGAGTACAGGAAGTTTGTACAATCGTTTATTTATTTTCGTTACAATCGGTTTGAATATCGTCATCGATTATCGCGAGCTTTCCACGCTAGAGTGGAAGCTCCGCGCGCAGCCCCGGCGGAGCCAGCAAAGTAGTGACGGCCGGACGTGATCAGACTGCTCGGGTGTTCGAGTCGCGGCTTCCGTTTCCGAGTCTCGTGGACTACTTTGCAAGGCGTGGTTGGAACACAAAACAATCGCATAATCGTCTCGAAGATACATTTTTTTTTAAAGGCAAATTTGATCTCAAATTTCATTATTCGAGTGATTTCAGTGAGAAAAAAAGGGGTTTTTAGTGAGAAAAAAAAGGGCGAAGTAAAATACCGAAAATCCCGTTGTCCCGATTTTTTTCGTCTCGAAATAGCGTTACCGAACGAACGCTATATAACTGGGTATTAATTGCGAGTCGTCGACTGACGCGTGACAATGCGAGCGGCGCATTTACGAATTTCGAAAACCATGACCGCTCCATTTTCGCCGAAGATTTTTTTAACACAAATTTAATTTGAAATTTCATTATTCAAGAGCTTTTCGTGAGAAAAAAAGGGTTTCGAAACAAAACACTGAAAATCCCATTGTCCCGATTTTTGTCGCCTCAAAATATCGTTACCGAACGAACGATGTATAATTCGGAATTAATTGCGAGTCGTCAAACTGACGGGTGGCAATGCGAGCGGCGCAGTTACAAATTTTGAAAACCATGACCGCTCGATTTTCGGCGAAGCATGGAACAACGCGTGGCGAATTCCGTCGCTCGACAGCACTTTTAACCGTGCGGCCCGGGCGTGCGTTATGGTAATTAAATTTATCGTC
Source organism: Amblyjoppa proteus (assembly GCA_963922035.1). Lineage (NCBI taxonomy): Eukaryota > Metazoa > Arthropoda > Insecta > Hymenoptera > Ichneumonidae > Amblyjoppa > Amblyjoppa proteus. Next base: position 21,641,134 of record OY998234.1, on the reverse strand, counting down.
GAGTGTGAGAAGTACGCGGATTCGAGGGGGGGGGGGGGGGTGGTTTCGTGCGGAAGGGCCGAGGTCGCGTGAGGGATTTGCGGTTTTCCAAACCGTTTCGCGCCTCCGGGGAGCGTGAAATATTTTGCACCTGCGGGCCCGCAATAATGCTTTTGTTAAATAATCATACAGAGTGATGGCGTATGACGGCGGGGCTGATTTACGCACGGCGAGCCACCGCCACGACTCTCTCGCTCTCGTGCGTCATTGTCACAGCGGAGCGGTTCGCAAGGACCAGCAGTTCGTTGTACGTACCTCGTCCTCGAGCGCCAAGCCCATCTCCCGTTTCCGCTTTCTCGATCGTTATTTATCGGGATCGATGACCGTCGGCAATCGAGAATGCGCGGCCTGCGAGCGAAGGCCTTCGCGGCCTCAGCCCGGTCAGCATTTATTATCACTCTTGTCCCGTGTCGTTTACCGCACAAATTTCCTTCCGGCGCCGTCCGACCGACGCTCAAGCCCCCGGGAAACGTAGCTCCATTTTTCTCGGGAACTGGACACGTTATTTCGATCCCATGCTCGGTTAACAATTTATCATAAATATGAAAGAAAACAAATTATCGGGAGAGCGTGCAAATTATTTTTTGCTTTTGTTTAGTGAACCTTTGGTTTAGTGACATTTTTTTTGTTCGAGATTTTAGTGTCAGAGTATATAAAATAGTCTAAAACGTCGAGAAATATGATTTTTAGCTGGCGTTCGGATTTATGTGCATGTGTGTGTAACAGACGTGCATCGTTTAAAACGACTATAACTCAGAAACGGTTTGAGATAGCCAGTTTAAATTTGGTACACTAGTAGAGTCCAATTGAAGATTTTACGCAATTTTGATTTTTTTTTTTTTTGAAAAACGTCTGTGGTATCTCTATCGTGCGTAAATTTCAAGCTGATGTCCTAAAATTGCATACGAATATCACATTATGATCAAGGACCTTTGGTATTGAATTTGGCAAAAATCTATCCAAGCGGTCCAATTTTATGACATTTTGGTTTTTGTGAAAGATTACTAAAAATTGTCTAATTCGAGTAAATATGGAGAAAGCGAAAAATACAGAAAATGCTTTCTCATAGAAGAATCTTTGCGAATAATGCAACATCGTGAGACAGCCATATGAAAATTTCAACCGTCAAATTTTATGAGGAAGCGATACGAAAATTTCAATTTTCAGCTTTCTAAATTTATTTTTGTTAACAAAAATCACGCTTCACTCGTCATCGTGGGGTGTCGCGAATTTGCATATTTTTGCCCCATTGGAATCGGAGAGACGAGGCGTGCACGGAACAGATTGTCTGCAAAGACGGAATCGACGGGGATGAGAAAACGCACGCGACGGGCGGAAGAAGCTGCGACGAGGAGTGCCGGAAACGAAGCGTAAAATTGAATTCGGTAAGCAAACGTCATTCTTTCAGAGCGAGGACTCGGGCTTGCCGGTCTTTCTCCCTCGGAGCGTATTGTATGATCTAAGCTTCGACAAACGGGGCGAGGGCGACGGCTTGCGGATGTTTACCGGAGCTCAGTCGTCGTCGTCGTCGTCGTCTGCGCTCGTCGTATTCCCACTCTATTCAATACAATCGATTGTATTATGTATATGTACTTTACAATAGGCTGTGTGCAGACGCGTGCGTAGCTGCTTATCGTTTCTACCATTTTCAGCCGATTGCGCTGAATCGAAAGACCGAACAGAGAGCTCTCGTGTTTTTCTGGGCCGCGAGCAAAATTATTCTCTCAATCGAATGTTTCTCGACTCCTGTTGTTGTTGTTGTTTCTCTGGTTTTAATCTCCGGACCGTTGAGAAAAAAACGACTCTCGATTCAATCAATTACTGTACGAAATTGCTTCAGGCCTCGACTTTGCCGTTGCGAATTTCGCCTCGACAACGGGGAGCCGAAACTCGTATCAATGGTCCGGCACTCTCGGTAGTCGAAGCTCGTCGCTATTTCATCGATTTTTTTTTTTTTTTTTTATACAAAATATTATACCAACGCACTAAAAGTCAGAGAATTGAGACGAGAGACGGCTGTTTTGTGCGGAGAATATACAGCGTAAAAAAAAATTGTAAATTTAGTGTACCGGAATGGAAGCTTTTATGTAAAAACTGGTACATTAAATTTAATGTACAATTGTGATGAGAAATTAATATATTTTTTTCATAGAAATTAAAGTACTTTTATAGCAAAATTAAAGTGAATGATTATGAAAAGGTATTTCAATTATTTTAAATACACCAAACATTTTTTTTTCATCACAATTGTACACGAAATTTAACATACCAGTTTTTGCATGAAAACTTCCAGTTCCGTACATTAAATTTCATACGAATTGTACAGTGTACAGCGACAAACAGGATTCTACATTAAAGAAAAAAAAAAACATATTTCCATGCTCAAATGTTCACGAATACTTCCCAGTCAATTAAAAAGAAGTGTTTACTTGGTTAAAAATACGATCCATCGACAATGAAGCAAATAAAAGTTCTTCACCGCTTCGACCGGACGATATTTTTTTAAACGCCCAATTGTTTTCTCCTCCGATTTCGCCAGCGGCAAAATGCATTGGGTAATATTATCTTTCGATGCGTGACAAAACGGGCAATGAATTTCGTCGATTTCGGTGACAATACAGCGATCGTGATGATATGTTGGAAAATTTTCTCTAGTACTTCCCGCAACCGGCGATTAATCGGGCCGAAAACACGTATATATCGGTAGCGTTTTTACACCGAACTGGCGCAGCGCTGGAGCCACGGAGGAAACGCGGTTAACGTCGATTTAATCATGGTTGATGAGCCTCGATCGCACGGAGAATTAAATCACACGTTTTTCGAGCCAGTGGGCTTTTCCGACACGTCAACCGGCCGCTGCGAGGAGGAACGAGAGTTCCCTCCTCCCCCCCCCCCCCCCCCCAGTCGTTCGTCGGATAATAATTGGAAAATTGTCCGTACGGGCCAGCGTTCGCTCAACACACACACACACACATACGAGCGACACATCTCACGTGCAGATAAAACCATAACGAACGTGTGCGGTGTATGCAATGTCCGCGTGGAAGCGTGGATTGATCTGACTGACGTTCGTCGACGTCAACGAGTTCGCCCTCATAAATAAAACATTCCTCCCTCCGTCGCTCGGTGCGCCCGGCGTTTATGACCTCTGTGAGCTTCTCCGTGAAATATAAAATGAGAATAAAAAATAAAAAATTGAAAAAAAAAAAAAAAAATTAAAAAAAAAAGATAAAATGAATTTCTGCGCGAAGAGGCAACGAACACATTTTGCAGGCTCGAGACCGTGCGATTCGAGTCATTTATTAAACAGTCGTTCGATCGAGGCCCCAGGCCGTCCCGTTCGGTCTGGTGGAAAATCGCGATATCGCGCGGACGAGTCGGTCGCAGGGGAAATTTAATGAGGCTCGATTCGTCTAATCGATAAATCAATCGTTCTAGTTTCATTGGACTTGGATTTTCTCCTTTCCCTCCCTTCGTCTTTACCTTCGCTCGGGTCTCCGGAGCGTCGTCGATATTTACAATGCACAGCCGAGAAATTCAAGACAAGTTTCTCTCGATTACAATATCCTCGCTATTTTTTTTTCTTTTTTTTTTATGTATCCAATCGATCGTATTATAGTGCGTATATATATTTATAGCTTATAACATTGTTTTCTTACTCGTCACTCACACACTCTCGGGATATTCGCCTTACGATAGAGTTTAATCCTCAGTCACGAAGTGGCTCCGCTCGGATCATCGAAATCCTATCAAGATTATTATCTAATCGTAGAGTTTAATTTTATTACTTCGTAAACCTATTTATTTTTATTAATTTTTTTTTTTAATTCTTCGTCTCTCCTCGTTGCACGGACGACGTGACGAATACATTGTCGTCCGTTCGATTATCACCGTTATTCTCGAGATTATCTTTTTTTTTTCGTTCTTTTTATTTCCGCTCTCGGCCAGGTATAAATAATTTATGCCGTGCCACGTGTATGAAAAAAGAAAAAAGAGGAAACGGCGCATTAGCGTCGAATAACGCTCACTCGTCGCGATGGAACGATGAATATCGCGAGTTTCGTGTTCGAGTGAAATACGCGACGCGCGACGGTGACTTCCGGTCTCGCGCGTCCGGTTCTGATTACGCACTGGATTTGACGTCGGAAACCGAGAATTAGCGCCGAACGAACGGTCGATCGGATGATTGAAAGGGGCCTCATGGTCACCTCAGTAGAGTGGCCGAAGTCAGCACTGCGATTAGAACGAAGGCTGCTCTGATCGCTGCACTTCCGCCGTGTTGCATCGCCGCTGGATTCTCTCCTGTAACAGGCGGTAAAAACAACGATTAAGTAAACTTTTTAATCTCACGTCATCGTGCTTGGGTGAGCTTAAGGTTACTGCTGCGAGGGAGCCGTAAAGTTCGCAGTCAACTTCTCTGTCATCGTTGATAATATTTGCGCATTATATGTTACCGTAAAGTACCGGCGCTATCTAATAATATCGGAAGAGATAGAGGTATAGATTTTTTGATCTCACACCGCCTGTAAAAGTTTTGTTATCGCTATTTTTGCTCGATATTGTTAATGGGTAGTTGCGACGGTGCGGACGAAGTTCGAAAACTTCATCGCGGGAGATTCTCCGAGAATCATCGGAGTGAACGAATTTAAAACTGTAACTGGTGAGAAGGATCCAGTAAAAATCGAGTATCCGAGATAAAGTCTTGCTCGGCTCGTTGGAAACTATCGTGTCGATTTCTCAGAACAAGTGCGAAATTCAATGAAGAACTTTTGTCGTTTGTGTATAGAAATAATTTGTCGTAAATGTGATGAAAATTCTCACAAATCTGACACATTGTTGTAGATGACGACACAGAGGCTGTGTCAATATAGTTATGGTCCGATAGAATAGTTATAAATATATAGCCTGGGGCATATACAAATATTTTCCTAGTAAAAAAAAAAAAAAAAAAAAATTGTATAAATATAGTGACATTTATCACCCGACATTGTAATATTTTCTATTGGATTTTTCCCCACTTCCACATGTTTAATTTTCTTATTTCCTTCTCTTCTTGTGCGAGTTCGCAGTCGGCATTGAGATTCCTTTTCCCGTCGTCATTTTCATATTATTATAATTAAAACAAACTTACATTAACGCGACTCGAGTTTAGCCCTTTTGAAGCGCCGATCTTCCGCCACCTCGTTAAATTATAGCGTATCAAAGCCCCGCGGGTACGCGTAGAAGTACGACTTCGTCGATGATACGTTGCGCGACACCGAATCGGGTGAAACTTTTGCGCGAAGGAGACGAGAAGTTGGCAAAAAGCTCGTTACTTGCCCTTTGACTGAGAAGCTCGACGGCTCAAACGCCCCGAGTAGTGCAGAGAGCCGCATGGGAGCCGGCGACCGGTAATGCAGATATGCAGTCTTTTTCGTTGCGGCATGGCGTCGACGAACCCGCGTTTCCACGACACAGAGGCGAGTTCCCTAATTTTTATTTTCAAACTTTCCAGCAAAGTTAATTAATCGGGCGGTGCGAGAGTTCATGAGAGCTCCGATGTGGCCCCGCGGTGTGGTCGACGCAACGGGAATACCGAGCTGCTGCCGCCGCTGGCCGGCAAACCGATAGCGGGTCGGTCGGAGAATGCGTCGCGCGTTACCCGCGGACTTTAAATCCCACGGGAATATAATTCATTCGATTCTAACCGCGCCAGCCCGTCCGCGGTCGCGCCGTCAGACTCTCGCGAGCGCAGTCCCAAAGACAAAAGAGTGAAAAACAAAAAGGACACAAGAGAAAAAATTTTTTAAAAAAAGGAGCTCGCACTCCTGACTGCGAAATATCAACGCACCAACCTATGGAATTTCAAGCGCTTCTTTCATATAAATTTTGTGTGGGGGGGGGGGGGCTTTTTTTGTCTCTTCTTCAGCGTCGCGTCCGAGGACTCGAATAGGCGAGGATGAACCGCTGGCCAATAAATCAGAGGGGATTATGAAACTCTAGCGAATTATTTCGGGGTAGGCGTGCGAAGGACGTTCAACACGCTGGCGTGCATATTCTAACGAGCACGAAAATTATTATGAAACGTAATTAATTCGAATTATTCTTGGTAACTGAGCGCTCGGTACGGTGGTCCGGAGAGACTAATTCTTGAAACGAAATTGCCCGGAGCGACGAATCTTCGGTGAAACTTTGCTTGATCACACTCTCGAGCTCGATCTCGTGCAACGATCGAGATATATACATCGATATATCGATGTATCGATCGATTGATCGATGTATATATATATAGATATATAAGAAGGAAACTTATGGCCGAAAAGCCCGCAGCGTCAATTACCGAAAAACAAAAAAACCAATCTGCGCCGGTGAAAAATTTATGGATCTGTTTACACGGTCGGTTCTCCGCATAATCCAGAGAAACACTGCGCAGCCTCCGGCAAATTCGCGTTTCCGTGAATCCTGGAACGAACGAGACTCGCATCAGTCTTTTTCTCCGGCTCTATCGTTAATTAGCTTCCGACTTTTGTTCGCTGGGGAATATTCAACCTTCTCGAGCCGCCAGTCTGTAAAACATGAGTCGCGTTCCCTGAGCTTAAAACAAAAAAAAAAAATCTTCATTACGTTAGATAAAAAAATATCTCGCGTACCCCGCACAGAAAATTGCGTTTAGAAGGAATCTTTGTCAAACATAAACCTCCGAGTGAATTGAATTAGAAGAGTCAAAGAAGATTCCTCGGCCATGGAATCGTGAATTCATTGGCCGCCCTAATTAATGCAGTCCAATTAACGAACGGAAAATGAGAGTAACGGCGCGTGGTTCGTTAATTATTTCCCTCGGACTTCATCGGATCTTGTACTTTTTTTTTTTTTTTTTTTTTTTCCACCAGTGGCTCCGGAGCGAGCGCGCGGAGACTCTGTATTTTCAAGCCCGTGTGAAACTCGATTCAACTGCGATCGGACACACGACGCCGTCGTTATTTCCGTTGGAGCGTTCCGCAGGCAAAGCTAAATAAACGAAGCCAGCCAGCAAAATAGTTAAAAAAAAAAAAAGAAGAACAAAATCGACTGTCGTTGGGAAGGAATTGAGTGTCCGGAGTCTCCCGGGCGCCTATCGCGGTGAGTGGCCGACGTGTATCGGACCTCGTGAAATAGGGTGAGTTCTCGCGGAAAGCCAATAATGGGAACGCCGCTCTATGTGCAGAACGAGAAGGGATTTCACGGAGCGCAGTAGTAGTGGTTTGTATTGCCGCGATACACGGAGTATGAGCTCGAGGACGTTTTGCCAAGGGAGAGAGAGAGAGAGAGAGAGAGAGAGCCCGAGACAACGAGAGAGGACTCCTAGTTGCGGTGCCGCTGGTGGAAAGTGGCTACTGCGATAACGTTATTGTCCTTGTCGTTGGATCGCAAGGAAGCGGGCACGTCGGAGAGGCGAGAAACAAGCCAGAACGCTGGTCAAAACGAACCGATTTCACGGCAGGATACAACCGCACAGCTGGAGGATCCTCCCCCATGGGAGGGTTCATCGTGTCCGGTAGAGACTGTGGCAGCGTGAAACTGGGAAAGCTACATAGCTCTTCCATATTAGTCATTCGGAGTCTGTTATCTGAATATGCCCGAAATAGTTCAATTTTACTTGCAAAGCAAGCATGGCGAAAGGGAAAACAAGACACTTTTTTATCGTCCCGGTTCATCGTTGCGCTTCTTTGCCGCAGGTGAATGTTTAGTGATTTGTTTGTAGCGAAGTAGACACAGAATGCAAAGAAGACACATTGACATTTTTTTTTTTTAGTCATAAGAGCAACAACTCCGTTTGCGGTGTTCTTTTTGCTGTAACAGCAACAAAATTTGTATTTGTAGCAAACGCATTGTCCTTCCAGCAAAGTTAATTTGTAGCGGAAACTAATTTTATATGTCACGAAAGACTTGCTGTTGCTGCAAACGAATTGCTGGTATAGCCAATTATTCTCTGGTGTAGCAAATGGTTTGCTGGTCAAGTACTTTCTTGCGTCACCTGTTCAGTTTGTGGCAAGCGATCGTCAAGCAAGAGTATACAATTCGTATACTACAAAGCTTAAATAATTGAGTATACAATTCATACACTACAAAGCTTAAATAATTGAGTACACAACTCATGTACTGCAAAGCTTAAATAATTGAGTATACAATTCATATACCACGAAGCTTAAAGTATTGTAGGAAGTGATATATTCCGATGTGCAATGGAGTAAAAACATGCGACGCGTTAGAGGACGCAAGAGCCGGGACCACGATTCGCCGAGTGGTCGGGAGTGCAGCCAAAACCAAACAAAAAAAATACAAAAGAAGCGAGTTTCCGTTTAGATTCAAGATCAAATTTAATTTTTAGCCAGGAATGCATATGTGATGCATTCTCAATGATTACTTGAATCACAAGTAATGTCTCACCTATACTGTTCGATGTAGCTTATAGGGGCATTTGAATAAAAAAAATTGTGTTAGGTTTATAGGTAGGCATAACGGTTAGGTGGGCAGTTCGATCCCCATCCCAGGCGGTTCTTCTCGCTGCTATAGGAACTTCGAGTATTCGCGCTCATACATTTTTTTTGTTTGTTTGTTATCAATGATTTTTATTTTCTTATTTCTATTATCATACTCTATGCATCATTAGTTTGTCACTTAATATCAAAAAGTTATTTGATTAAGAGGGGAAGAATGAAAGCAGTATGAAATCGTTCAGCAGTAACAGTTGTGCTGTTGCAGCAAATGACATTTGCTGTAATAGCAAATCCGGCGGTAACAAATACTTTTTGTTGCCGCAGCAAATACTTTTGCTGTCACTATACTGACATGAGATATTTCCCGTGGAAGCATCTGCTATGCTGAAGCGAGCAAAACGTTTCTCTGCGTACATCCACGAACGACCCAATTTTCAGGAAATCGTATAGAAATTATAGCCTGTAAAAACGATCTTTTTAATCGTAGAAAAAAAGAAACAATCCAGATCTTTTCACAACGGCAGACCCACACGGAGAAAAATAGTTCTGTTTCTCTATCAAAATGTAGTTCTTTAATAATTTCTTGTTGTAGCAGCAAAGATATTTGGTAGCTACAGCAAAATATTTGCTGCCACAGCAATATATTTTGTTGTCGCTATGTTAAGCAGATAGATCAGTTATGATAACAAAATTCTTGTTGCCCCGACATTTTGTTTTCTCCGTGCATGGGTTACTTTCCGCTTGAATATCATCCGAAAATCGCATCTCGAGCTTTGAAGATAAATCGTTAAAAGCCAGTTCACAGTTACAGGAAGCATCGCATCTGAGTGGCAGAATCGCTGTGTGTCGAGATAGGAAACTCTACCAGGTGCAGGGAAGTTTCCCTGCCTCGTCTTATTGGTTTGCGGGTGTCCGCTCTTGCGAGATAAATAATCGATTGATCCTCTTTCTACCCTCCTTCTGCGTCGATATACAACAGAAAGCAGAACGGCACCGCACAGAGGACCGTCCGACTTCCGGAGGATCGTAATCGCCGGCTCGTTTCGAATCCGGTCGGACCGGCGGCACAATGGCCCGTTGATCGAAGGCCGAGAGACTGCGAGCGGTTGCGATCGTCAACGCCGGACGATCGTTGCGAAAGATGAATGCGAGGCTGCGCTTCCCTGCAAGCACCACCTCTCAATTGTCTCTATCTCTGGTGCTCTTCCTCCCGATGTCGCATTCGTTCTCGCACACTGGCATCGCGAGTAACACCGGGGATATAGAAGTTTCCGTTTGCCGATGCCCGTTCGATCCGAACGGGAACACGTTATCCTACCTCGGTTCGATAACGTCAAGCATGTACATGGATTTCGCGGACAACAGCGTTGGAACTCTCGTATGTATGTATTCCGTACGGTATCGTCGCCACCACCTGAACGTTTCTGATGCCCGACGGTCCGGGGGGTATTCATCTCTCTGTACTCCCGCGGCTTCCGGACATCCTGCCGTAAACTCTCTCTACCCGTCCATTTCCCCTCTTCGTTCCCGTGATTTATATCGGGCGCGTGAATAAAAATGAAGGGATATCGTTTCCATCTGAGTCATTACGCACATCGTGCAGTGTCCCAACGCCCGGTCTGTCATATCTCGTAATGTTCATTAGAAAAAAAAGGGCTGTCCGACGAGAAACGAAACGTGTGGGACTGAGTATTCGCTATCGATTTCAATTTTTATCTTCTCACCATTAAAATTTAACTGCTACGAGGATTATTTTAGGGATATTCCATATATCGATAATAGGACGATTTTTAGTCTATACTCGATAGTTACCGTCATACAAAAATTGTTGTTATCCTATTAGTGATCATTGAAGGATTAACGCGATCTAAACCGACTGCAATGACTGACTGAATAGATACAACTTTCTATAAATCTATCATCCTTGTTCTATGATATAAAAATTTCAAAGTTACGATTCACTAAACGTATCGCTGAGGCTATCGAAACAGAAATAAGAACAGTGAGATCTGTATCCGATGTTTCTCACTTGCCGCTCTGAGCTTCGTTTTGGCGTCGTGTGTGGTCCGCGAGAGGAGTCGCAGAGAGTTGTGGAAGGGTCGTGGCACTGGTAGGAGGAAGAGGGTTGAGAGTGGAATTGCTGGTGGATGGTGAGCTGCCCGGGTCGTTGGGTGCCGGCGGGCTGGTGTGCGGGCTGCACCGAGATGAGGCTGGCCCGTGGCCAATGAGCCCGCCGCGATTACGATTGTTTATTGCCAGCGATACCGGTCAACTTTTGCCGAACGGCAACGGCCCGGGCGATGGCGAAGCTGGAACAGGGAGGATTGCCTGGTTCCTGCGTTCCCAACCCCGCCGCCGAATGCTCGCGTAGGCTATCGGAGGGTGGTAGACCTGCGATGCAGCCCAGGCGAAGCCCATCTCCCTGGTAAGAGCCGGGTCAACGCCGATGAACATCTTTCCGCGACATTGAACAGACTGCGGGAAGCCAAATGGAGAGTTCAGCCTCTGCGTCGCAAACTCCGTGCCATCACGAGCGCGTACATCCCGCGACAACGACACTACACCGAATACAAGCGATCCTATCCATGTCTCTCGACGACCAGACGATCATATCGGAACCATTTTTGATCGCGCAAAGTCTCGTCAAACCTTTCATTTTAGTATTCAAACCTGGTGTATCAAAATTGTTGGTATTGGCTGACATGCTCCAGTTCTCTTTGACGCAGGCATTCTCGACCATGCGATAATTTGCACTGTATTGGTGGAGAACGCGGCCAGAGGGAGCGTGTCTACAGCCCCGGGGAAGTCCCGTCGGTCGACTACCACCACCATAACCCCGTTTCCGCGGCCGGGTCACGTGCAAAAAAGACCGTATGCAAATTGAGCTGTCAAGCACCCTTGGGAGATTCCTTCTGTGTATTATACATGACTGCAGAGCACGGCGAGCACGGGCGCGGGGCGAAAAGGGCCGCCTCCTCTGTTAACTACATCTCACCGAGGAGAGCTTTGCAAACTCCTCACGCTTGTAGTACGCGCGGGTTAGGTGAGCTTCGTAGAAAGCCTCACCTTCTACCTATCCTCCGCTTGCTTCGCTCCCTGTATGCTTCTCTCCCGGTGTCCGCCTAGGCCAGCGTATACGTACCGTGTCTCATACAGCGAAAGATAGATAGAGGGACGCATACACAAAGCAAGACGGAGTGGGCGACGAGCAGAGGAACTGCTTCTACGTCTGGTGCTTGCTGCTGTTGTGCTGTTCCACTGGTAGTCGGGCTGCCACGGAAGAGCAAGAGAGCGAGACATAGAGGTAGGAAGGAAGGAAGATAGGGTGGTCCCGGCTTGGTTGGGTAGGAAAGGGTAGGCAAGAGGTAGCCTAGAGGAGCTTGAGGCCAGGGTTATTAATGGGCCGGGCGTGACACCCCGCGAAATAACCTCCCTAACCCAGAGCTTCCTAGCTACCCGAGGGCACCCCGGCCAACTAGTAGACTCCTCTCCCACTCCAGCACCTCTATCTCGTAGACCACTGCTAGTGGCTTGTCTTCTTGTCGTAAGCGTTAACTGGGCCAAGAAGTACTCATTTTCGTGAAATGAGGTCGATCGCCGGGCTCTCAATTCCATCCTCCCTTCGACGTTCTTCCGGGGTCCTTCCTGTCCTTCACTCTCGCCAGAACTTCCGGTTGGCTATGTGGGGATTAACGTGATATCGTTTTGGAACTTGATGACACCAAGAAGTTCTTTCTTAGCTAACGGGATGGAGCGAGCTAACGTTGAATCTTGATGTCCAAGTGTCTCTGGAGCGACCCGATGATTCCCTATGGTTGGGTCAAATGGAACTGGACTGTGGCAAAATGTTGGAAGACCTTTGCAAGCGCGGAATAAGCAGGATTGAACGTTCAAAGTGAGAGACAGAGGAAGAGGCGAGAGGAGAAAATGAAAAAGAAGTTACCAACAGATGGGGGAGGACCTGAAATCTTCGTTGACATTATGTTAATGTGGTGTTATTTTAGAACTTGAAGACACGAGGAAGTTCTTGCTTAGCAAACGGGATGAAGCGAAGTAACGTCGAATCTTGATGTCTAGGCGTCTCTGGAGCAACCCGATGATTCCCTATGGTTGGGTCCAATGTAACTTGACTGTGGCAAAGTGTTGGATGACCTTACAAGCACCGAATAAGCAGGATTGAACGTTGAAAGTGAGAGATAGAGGAAGAGGCGAGCGGAGAAAATGAAAAAGAAGTCACCAACAGATGGGGGAGGACCTGAAATCTTCGTTGGAATCTCACTCCGTCTGGCAATGGTTACGTTATATGGCGCATGTGCCCTGGTGGAACGGCTGGGCGATAATTTTTCACTGACTCCGGTGAAACGACGGGTGGAAAAAAAAAGAGTAGAGAGGAAGAGAAGAGTTGGGGGCACGGTGGCGGGCAACGGTATAAGGAAGATGCTGGTTAGTGGAAGGACAGGCCAAGAGGAAACGAAACGCAGCTGAGAGTCTCCGACTGTTGGAAAGGGTAAGTGGATGTGGAAGACATGGCCCGAGGGGCTCTATATCCGTCTCTCTTTTCTTCCTTTCTTTTTCACGTGTCCCTCGGGGTTGGGTCGCGCGAGAGATAGTACCGAGTAATGCGCGTCGCTCGCTTTCTCGGGTCACATCTAATTAATAACTGCGGCATATCGCTGCGAGTAATGTACGTTAATTGCAAAAAGAAGTGTGCCAGAGGACGGAGAGTCGGCGAGCATACGGAAGTGGTGGTACTTGGATGCTGGGTACGCTTCGCGAGACTCTTAATCACTCCTCTCGCACCCTCTTGCCACTGGAATTTCACACAAAAGAATTCAAGGAAACTACGATTATATCAAGCAAAATTGAAAGAGAAAACTGTGAGCGAGCGACACTTGAGAGAAAATGTACGGTTTTTTGTAAATACGCCAATTTTCAACCGTGACGGTTCGTGAATAGAAATTGCTGTAGTAAAGTACTGATGGAGGGGCCAATAATGAAAGATTGCGAGAGGAACTGGTAACGAGATTGTAGCGTGCGAGGCTCTTCCGACTTTCGCGAGAGGGAGGGAAAATAATGGGGTGAGTCCGGACTTGGGGAGCTTTTGTGGTCGATTGTCGGTTCCAATCGGCGAAATAACGCCGCCTCTTTTCCTATGGTTCTTCGCCGCTCCGCCCAACCAACGGCGGAATTTCGGCGACATATCGGTTCCAGACTCGAATACACTATCGCTGTTTCTACAGACGCGCTATACTTCTGGGATGCAGACAAGGTACCTTACTTCGTCGGACGAGGAACTGCTTTGGTATTCGGGACTCGAGCTTCGACTACTTGTCAAGCAAACTCGTATTACTTGGAGAGCATTACGGCAGTCCTCCGGAGTACCGTGGCACTACGTTACCGGTAGTACACGCGTATAACACACGACGTTATAACTCTCCCGCTGTCCTGGGCTCCTCTCTCCCACTCTGCACCTTACCACCATCTCGTGCGACTCGCATACTCATCGCCTTTCACACGATAACTCACACCTTTCGCTACACAGTTACATACAGGAGTGATGCAGAATCAAGGCGTTTCCGCGAAAACCGTAGAGGTATTTCTTCGAAGTAGAGGGATAATCTATGATCGTGGGAAGCTCGGTAACTCATCTGACCCTCCGCCTGTCGGCGAAAGATTCAATGGTTGCGTTAATATCTTGACCCTGATTCTTGTTCAAGCCGACCGATAACGGTAGTCAAACTTGGGAATTCTTGAGGGTTTGAATGGCTTAGCGAAGGAAATTGATCATCCCGGATACTCGACAACGACCGGAGTCGCGGACTCGTAATTCTGTGCCCCAATAGGTAGCCTAGTACAATTTTGCGAGCGTTACATCAGGCGCAGATCGGGACCCGATAAGGTCTCAGTAAGACTCTATCAGGGTCCGATGTGACCCTCAAAAATTTATTCTCGGGCAGGGATAATCTATGGTCGTGGGAAGCTCGGTAACTCATCTGACCCTCCACTTGTTGGAGAAAGATTCAATGGCTGCGTTAATATCTTGACCCTGATTCCTAGTCAAGCCGACCGATAACGATAGTCAAACTTGGGAATTCTTGACGGTTTGAATGGCTTAGCGAAGGAACTTGATCATCCCGGATACGCAACAACGACTGCAGTCGCGAACTCGCACTTGTGTGCCCAACAGGTACCCAAATAGACATTTTCGAGCGTTACATCAGGCCCAGATGGGGTCCTAATAAGACCTCAGCAAGACCCTATCGAGGCCCGATGTCACCCTCAAAAATTTCTTCTCGGGTAACGCGCGTCACGATCACCTCGGCCCCATTTTGTCGACAACCTCTCCGTAACCAACGTTGTCCATATTCCCACAGTATCCGTACTTTCCGCCAAGCTAGTTGAGCCATTCTCTGAAAGTTGCCATATTCCTGAGATACTGGAAATCCCGCGTTTGCAAAATTTCATAATGCGGATAGCGCGGCTCACGATACAGCGCACGAGTCGACTTATCACCCTCACCTCCGTGACGATTTACGTGGGATACAAAAGTTTTACGGCCGCGGCGGGGCGTTACGTTGAAACGCTCGTCGGTTCGCAAGAGGGATCCTGCGGATCTTCTGCGGTGTTGGTAATTTTTTCCGGGCATGCAGGGAGCTCAGGTGTCGAGAGGTATAGAACGCGGTGACGCGTCTCTTGGCATACGAAACGCGGCATTTCAACTGGAAAGCTCAAGTGGGACGCACCAAGTGGGACGGCTCTATGGGCGTGCTCCAAGGCAAAATCTGCCCGAAGACGACGTTAGGTTAAACAGAGCGCGAGGTTGCAAACTCGCGCGATGCACGATAGGATGCAGGGACATTGCAGCAGAAGGTCGGTGACCGTTCTCCGTCGCTCTGGACGCTCGTTAGCAAACGCAAAGCTCGCAATTACAGAAACGCCTCGATTGTTCGTCCGCACGTCCAGTGGGCAGCAACGGCGGCGGCGCAGTGCCGAGCCGAAGTACCACCAGCACCGGCAGCAGGGTCAGGGAAGTCTCGAACGTGCGGGCACGCGGCGGTCGTGACCAATGTACGCGCTTGGAGCGAAATGTGCGGGACGGTCCGGGCATGTTAATTGTAATTAAGCCCAGCCGGGAGAGACGCGATGCCGGTTTGCCTGCCCGCCGGATAACGCTCCCGTGTGTTTCTCCCTTGGACGACTGGCCTTCTCTCTTCGCCGGATCCAACCGGGGTCCGGCGTTCTCGTGAATGCGAAGTGCCTGCGAACCTGGTAGGAGAGATTGGGCAATTCGTGCGGTCTCGTTGCACAGAGCTTACACGGTACCGGTATGCATAGAGGATGTAGCCCGGCCAGGAATTCACTGTGTAACCTGCTGAAGTACCAATAACGTTCCTTGCATATTAGTTAATTTACGGGGCCAAAGCGCAGCTGGCCGGAAAAATTCTACCGAGGATACGCACAATTTCATCTTGGGGCTTCTCAAGAGTCGCGGCGTGTTTGCGAGTTTCTCATCATGTGCTTTATTTATTTTTCCTCCTAAGTTTTTTTTAGAGGGTATGTTTTGTACTAGACGGGGGCTGGAAATTGTTTGGTGTACTATATAGGATGTAATTTTTCCGCGGATCTTATCCCCACCCTAACATTTTGTGAACTGGAAAAAATGATCCAAAATTCGCATGCGGACTGCCAAAGCAGAAAACTGTTGTTTCCATTCTACTCTCAACTCTGACAATTCACACGGGATTGAAACGATTAAGTATCACTTTGACAGTCTCGCCGTCGTCGTTTGAATAACATATGAAATTGCGAGAATTGAAAGTAGAAATGACATTTTTTAAAAATATCTTTGGCAACCCGCAAGTCGGCAGTTAAGAAACGATTCTTTACGGTTAATTATTTTCTCCAAGAAAGGAAACGTGTAAGCAATTAGAGTGTTCGAACATTCTTTTAAGATCCGTTCAATGGACTCAAAGCGGAAAGAGCTTTGAACGAAGCCGTCATCGCCAGCAGTTACCGACGATTCCAATCTCGTATTTATATTCCAGCCCAGCCCCTTCGATTATTTGGATCGTTTGCGACGGGGCTCCAAGGGTGGTGGAAACGATGAGGAACTAATGGAAATAAGGCATCGTCGAAGCCGATGAACGGCCGGACCAGAGAATCAATTATCGTCGCAACCTCCTCGGTGAAGGCGGGTCCTTAGGAAAAAGATTATGACCCGCTGGGCTACGAAGAAGATCATCTCGAAGTTCGCCCAGGGCTTTTATAAATGGCGTGAAGAAAAAAAAACCGAAGAAAAAAAGACGATGAAGAGCTTCGAGGCTGCTGCAAGCAGCTCAGCCGGGAGCGTGGACCGTCTGAGCCTCCGGCAGTCGGCAGCCTATAAACACCTTTATCTGGTCGAGACACTACCCGGGCTTTTACAGCGGGTTTTTATAGAGCCCTTGACCAGAAGCCACGCTCAGCGCCTCATCTTCCCTCCGAACCGCGAAAGCTCCCTCTCCACCCTCACTCGAATTCACCCCGTCCTCGTAAACGCGAACGAACCAAAAGGCATCAACGTCGGAACGAATCTACATGGAACATTTCGCTGGAAGACCATCTTTATCGCGCGCATTCGACGCTGACATCGCCGACCTCGCTGACTCGCGACGTTACAAAATATAATAATCTTTTATCTTCTTCACGGTTGGATGCGTCTTGACGGAAGCGAGAATCGTCGGAGATCATTCCGAGCTCCGATACTTCACCACGATGATTACACCACAGTTTTGCACCATCAATTTTCTTGTTTCGTTTTTTTTCGTGCAAAACACCACCCAGGACTAGGTCGCCAATCTCGGCGTCATTACGCCCGGATAACAGTCAAGATACGCCGGTGGAATAATAAACTTTGTATAGCATTGTTACACCAAGAGCTCCTTTCCGGTGATGCGCGGTGAAATATTTTCCCGATGTTACGGAGCTATGTCTCTAGTTACTGTATATAAACCAGGAGCACTTACCGTTAAGTACGTGAACGGAGACAGTGGTCGCGGCAACGTCGGCCAGGGCGCAGCTGTAGTTACCGCTGTCTTTCTTGTTGGCGTTTGCGATGTAGAGCCTCGAAACCGCCCCCTCAGCTCCCATGTCCGTTTTCACGCTGTAACAGAAAGCAGAGACGCGCGGCGTCGGCAAGTCTCATCGCAAAACGAATCTCTCCAGAGGAACCAAAAAAAAAAAAACTCGACAACCCTCCGACTTCCTGTCCTGGGGAGGAATTCGACGGTGAGATACGATCACTTTTATCCATAATTGAATTTTGATCCGAGTGGAGAGCGTTGCCAATGGCTCGAACTCACGGTCTCGCAGGAACACGTAAGCGTCCGAGGTAGAAGCAATGAGCTTAAGTGATCTCTCACGGTATGTTCCGAAGAACGGATTATGGGAGTAATCCTGGTTCCCCTGGGTGCGGGATAGTCAGAGCCGGTCCATAGTCTCGGGGATGGCCGCGGTGCATTGGATTACCGGAACCGGATATACACGAGAGAAACGCCGCTGGTGATTCTCGGCGGGGCGTGCGGAACGGGAGACAACGAGCCGGGGAAGGGTCAGGACACAATAGACCGTCAGTGGAGATTCTCTCAATTGGTCTCATCCTGTGCGAGTACAACGTCCTTCGGCTCGCATGCTACCGGAGGGGAATTGCATCTTCGAGCTATTCAGCGGCTTGACACACAATCCTGCAAGCGTACGCCTTGCCTGCGGGAGATTGTGTTTCGGTTTAATCTCCAGCCACCGGGCTTTACATATCACCGTTCCCTCCTCCTCAGCCCCAAGAATCGCAAATACCTTCGGGGAAAATGGAATCCTCAAACGTGTCAACATGAGACGATGGAGGTTGGGGAAGAGCTCCGAAGTTCGTCGCTCGCGGAGTCGGAACGCAAAGGCATGGAAACTGGAATCTCTAGGAATAAAAAGGTTTCCGCGTTAAAGATTTCGTACGTTTAGTTCAGTTAAAAAATTCATTCGTAATCGGTGGAACAGTCGGATGCCGTGGCGACATCCGACTTAGGAACGGCGAGGGAACTCGAGGAACCGTGAACGAGCGTTTCTCCACGTGGAAATGGGTCCGTGTTCCTCTTCGTGGCTGCTCTTCGGATGTGAGCCTGCGCATGTGTGCGCGCGGTTTGTACGTGTGTTTAGGGGGATGGAAACTACAAGACGAGGCATATCTCTTCCACCCTCGCTCCTTTCGCTCGCTGCGAAGAGGCGGAGCACCACCGCGCCGGATACTAAAAGCACTTGTTGCCCCGTTATCGTTACTCTCGTCCCGCTTTCACTGCCTTTTTCCTCTTTCACTCTCTGCCTCTCGCGAAAACCTTGAAGATATCTGGGGATGGCTCGCCTAAAAGAGCGTCGTGGTCTTTCTCACTCGGTTCGGCTTTTTTCTGATGGCGGAAAGTCACGCCGAAATGGACATATTCAGATCGTGATGCTTCGAAGCTAGGTCTGTGATTAAGGTAGCACTTGCGGTACAGCCCTGCCAAACGTGAGTTTCGGAGAAAATTTCGAACACTTCATGGGATAAAAATCTGAGAAAAATCAAGTGTATGGGAGATACTACAACAATTGTTTCTGTGAAATAATAATTCCAATTTGTCGTTAGCAAATTGAAGATAAAAATTATTATTCAACAAATTATCCGGCAACTTAACTATTTTCCTTCATAAAAATAATTCGTTTATTTTTCTGAATACGTATGAATTTTTTTTCAGAATTTTTTGTAATCTTTGAAAATCGCGTTTTTTCTATGTTCAAGCTGTGAAAAAACGTGTAATCTTTGAAAATCGCGTTTTTTTCTATGTTCAAGCTGTGAAAAAACCCGATTTTCAAAGATAACAAAAAATTCTGAAAAAATTCATACGTATTAAGAAAAATAAATGAATGATTTTCGTGAAGGAAAATTGTGTCTCGAGATTAAACGGTGATCGCAGTTATTATAGTACGGGAGAAAAATTATGGGACGGTCTTTCGTTCCAGTAATTCGTTTACAAGTTTTTCTTTTAATGCACCTCGCGACAAGGCCGTAGGATCTCCTTTCGTCGGATACCATTTTTCATTTTTCATTGAATAGTAAATCCAATGAAAAGTGGAAAAAGTGGATTAGTAAATTTTTAATTGCATTTTAATATGCGAGATAGAAGTTCCCGTAGTGAAAGTCTCGTTGAATCTCGGTGAGGGAGCTCGACGGTGAAACACTATGCCCGTGTAGTCGCCCTTTGCGCCTTCGCGGCTCTGAGTAGTTCGTAATGAGGGCCTTTGAGACTAAACTGGAGGATTGCGCTCTCCGCATCGCTTAGAGAACTACCGAGACTGATGAAAAATTCTTCGGCATCTCTGCACGCTGGTCTCCATGTTTGCGAAAGGCTCGTAAATGTGTTGGGGAGCTTAAGAGGAGCCGAAAGGGTTCCCAGCATGGTCAATGATTGAAAAGAGCATCTCTTCAATGATTGAAAAGTGCATCTTTTCAATGATTGAAAAGAGCATCTTTTCAATCATAGTTGATCGGTCGAAATCAATCGGACGTTCTAGGAATGACTCAATGAATAAAAGCTTTTGCGAAATTCGACCTTCTTTTAAGCAAAAAATCGTCAGTGTACAAAATTCCCAAAACACCCACCTTTTTGCAAATGGCGATGTCATCTCGTATTAACATACAAATACAATCGATTTTTTTTAGGCGCACTGAGAAAAATAATTGTATTTCCTACTATAACTGGTCCTCAAACGTGCCAATAGTTCCCAGGGGGAATTCGCTATACGCGCGACCTACACAAATTCACTGGATGAGTGTGTATTGAGGTTACATGCAAAGCGGTGGGTGTGCAAGTTGGGACTGAGCCGGTCGGCAGGCGGTGCTGATAGAGTGCACGTACAGGGCAATAAACGCTCAGCCGCAAGCTCTGTGTAAGTCACGTAATGACTGGCATAGCGAATATGTAGTTCCTAGGGAAGCGTCCATATAGATAGTTTCTGACAGTACATATTCAATTGATTAAACTGTAATTATGGTTGCAACCACGATTGTTTGTCATTGTTGCAATTATAAAATGTAGACGTTCACCTTGGAAACTATTTTTTATGTAAAAAGTCAGTATTGTTGCTTTTACTATGTGAATCTATCTCGGTGCGAGGCATTTTAGCTGTAACTAAATTCTTCTCTTCTTGTGCGCTCACAAAGGTTATTGAATTCATTTACAATAAATATATTCAAATAAAATAGGATCCTCCGGATAGACATCCATCGGACCGCTGGATAAATATATAAATATATCCTATATAAAAATATAGAGTAATATCTTTTAACGTAACAAACGAACGGCGCTGCGGTTTGCACAGTTGTTACGATTAGTATATGCAGATATAATATCGTTGCGTCTACAATTAAAAGATTGTGCAAGGGTCAGTAAGATATGCAACGTGGCCATATCTCCCGCATTTTCCGGGTGATATGACCAGTAAAACCCTTTTCTTTCTACTCTGGCACTTGAAACACTTGCCAAAGTTAATTATCGTCTTTCTGTAGTTCACGTACACAACACAAAATACACTGACGAGTTTTTTGCAATCCCTCTTTGCTTCCTATACCTAATCGACTACCGTTGTTACTATAGCCATATCACCCGTAATATCCGGGTGATATGGCCGGTCGCATGTATTTACCTACGGAGCCGCAATTAATATCGAAACTTCTGAGTGAATTACTTCAGTTCGATGTTTCTAGAGTTGCTTACGACCAAACTTTAAAGATTTGTTTAACGTTAACTCTCCAATGTTCATTGTTTAAGAAAACATCGCCACGTCATCTCGACTTTCCCCATTGAAACGAAACGATGAAGGAATTCCGAGCATCAACCAACTCTCGGTGGAAGCCAAAGTGCTGCGTAACGAGCGTGCCCCAGCGGCGCACGAGATGAAACCGTCCCAAGACACTTCCGGCTTGCAAGCTCTTCGCCCTCTCTTCCGCGCCAGGGCTTCCTCCCTCTTCGACTCTTCTCATTCTCGTCGCATTTCCTTTCCTCTCATGGCCTAACGGAAATTCACTGTGCTCACGTGCGCGTGCACCCTGACAACCTACGGCCTACTGAAACGAGTCGACGAGTTACACACGCACAATTACTGTATATGCGGAAGCGTTGCGACGTTTCTCTTTAATAGCGAAGCTTCTGGGATTGCCTCGTTAAGCGAACCTGTCGAGCCGTGAACGCGATCGCTGCGACGGGAAACTGTTTTGTCGCTTCGTCCCCTTCCGCTTTCTCTCGGTACGTTTCAGCGTGTTTGCCAAACTACCGGAGAACACGTCAGCGAGGAAACTTAAGGGTATCGAATCTACCTGCTGCGCAGTCGACGGCGGATTCGAGCTTTTATTCTTATACCTTGAACATCGCTCGAGCGGTCCGATATTTCGAGTGAAAATTCGAACTCCCCGTCCGATCTACTTTCCTCCGCTCACGTGAATTTTTCGCAGCGGAGCGTGTGCGTCTTTTGTTGTACAACTGTTGTACACCGTACTTCGGCAGTATCGGCGATAAGCTTCGGAAAATAGCCGACGATCCGTGTGTGCGCTTGCAAGCTGTTCCGAGGAAACACGATGGAGAAATGTAGGGGGCGGCGTGAGGGAGTAAAGCTTATTCCGCGATGGGAATTCACGTCCGGGTGCCCGGTTTTCCGGAACGGGGGCGGCAGGGGAGGTTTCAGCCTCTCCGACAGAGCAGGTGTATCGAATGACGTATCGGATTTTCAAGAAAAAGCTTTCGGCTTCCCTTCGCTCTCGGAGCTTTCAATCGAAACACCCGCAGCGCAAATTTAATGGATCGCCCTGAGCTCGAGCTACGCGGAAAATTGACCGGTCGGCAATGATTGAAAAATTTGACAAATTCCCTCGCCATTCAATATACTTTTTTATTTTCGGCACGGCAAGCTTCTCTGTCGGTGTGGTATCGAGATTTTTTTTTTAACTTTATTTACACAAAGATTTTTATCCCCCTGTACACTCTGCGTCGAACGAAACGATCGGTGGAATTTATTTGCCCGTGGCTACCGTGGAAAAAGCTTTTTCCTTTTACCATAATTCTTCTTTAACAACTCCCTGTAAATTCTGCGAATCGTCGGTGAAGAGCAGCGGGCCAGACGCTCCCGCCGTTCGGTACCGCCGCACAGTCTGTAAATATTCGATTTACTGCAGCTCAAAGATGCGGTGAAAGCTTTGAACTTTGATCACACGAGAACTCGTGGAAACACTCTGGCCCGTCGACCAAAACTTTTACATCGCCGAAGCGACGTCCCTTTGCGTACTCACTGGTGGACGAGGATACTTCGCCGCTTCGCTCGACTCTTTTCCCCGCCCCGAGTGATCCTTCGATCCCTCTGCCATCCGCGCGCGAAGTCTCCTTACCGGTGAGTATTTCCTCGATTCGCAAGCTTGCAAGCTTCGGAGGGCCGATAGCGAAGGAGTCTATAAGCTTCGGAAGTATATACATCGAATATGTGTACCTAACGTAGGGTACGTATGATAAACGTTTCGGGAGGGCGAAAGAGAGAAAAGAAAATTCAATCTTCGTAATCCAACGAAAGCTCCTTTTTCCACCCCCGTTCACCCCATTTTTACATTTCCCATGCGATTCTCTCGACCTTGAGGATAACAGTCGTCGATATATGTTTCGCACTTTATCGACTTTCATTTTTTTTCGACGGGGTGTCGAAAGTTTCCGTGCAGAGCAGAGGTGGCGAATACGTCCCAGCCCGGTTAGCCGAGTCGGTAAAAAAAATAATTTCATAAAATCGGAGTACGATGTTTCGTAAAAGTAATTTTATGTCACTCGGTGGGAAAATAGCAGTTTTGCATACGCGTCGCTTGCGAAAACCTGCATTTTCACATCTTGCGTAATAAAACTTGATACTTGTGCTAAAAACGTTTTCTGAGCTCGTGTGATTGAAACTTTCGCCTCCGAGTCGTCCTTCAAACTTACATTCGTCAGAAAAAGTTTTTCCGCACTCGTATAAAAATGTATTATTGTCATATAAGTGACAAACTCATTTCTTCAAGTCGGAATGCACAAACCTGTGCTTTTATTTACCGTGTCATTGACAATTTTACTTTGTACTTTTGTTTGTAAAACTGGGTCAGAAAATTAACAAATAAAAAGTTTTGGACGTTTGTGGACAATAAGTTGTAAAAAAAACTACACACTTTGATTACTGTGCATCTACATCAGTAATTCATGAACCGGGCCATATTCGACACTATCACCGCACGATGTTGAGCTATCATCGCGATCCTCGACTCAATAATGACCGTCGAATGATTCGATAGAAAGCGATAGGAAGAATTCTATTCCATTACAATCATGAGCGCCGAGTGGGGATACCGAGTGAAACAGAATCACTGATGGATATCGAAAAATCAAGGCACACCCTCTCCGTGAACGCCTTCACGTTCTACACTCTCGAGTATTCGGCCCTCGTATCAACCCTTGACCGTACGTGACCAGCACAACATTTTTTTTTCCTTCCTTTTTTTTCCGCTCGTCATTCTTGCCTCCACGACTTTTCCTTCTCTCCTTCTCAGTTGGCCCAGTGGAAGTGCCCGACTACCGTACAGCCTCGCCGTGCGGTTCTTCTTGCGCTGCAGCAGCCCGGCCACGAGCCCGCCATTCGAAGGAACGAGGTCAGTGTGTGTTCGAAAGCCCCGTGTGTGCAGCTGAAAGCGTTCGCCCAGACCGGACCGCCCCGACCGGAGGATCCCGAGTGACCCGAATTGCTCTTCCTTACTCGATAAAAAATTCCCTCTGCGAGCGTGAGGAAACTGTTTGAGCACTTAGGAGCTCGGACAATCGCGCGGGGCGATGTCCTTCGCAACAGACGGAAGGTGCACTTACCGATCGGAGGAAAATTTTAATGAATCGGGCGCGGCTTCGGCTGCCAAATTCTTCGGATACTTCCTCGTCGTTGAATTTATTCTTTTTATTGCAAAACCTCCCGCAAGAATTCTGTCGATTCAAGACATCCGGACGGGCTTTTCCCAAGTCGGATTCTCATCGACGCCGTACCTTTCGTCCCTGCGGCTTTATATTCGCAAGAATTTAATTTCGCGACGGCTCGCGGTTACGTGACGTTCGACTCGGACCACGCTGGTCGCTCGCGGTCGAGTTCCGGTCTCGAGATTCTCACTCGCGCGAGTTTATCGCGAATGGCGTGATAGCCATAGCCGGTGGGTGATACCGAATTGTTCGGATAGTCGCGTGGGACGAAGGGAGAATGAGGAGGGCAGACTCGGAGTGGAGCCGCGAGCCTGACTTCGCCGTACCCTTTTCATTCGGGTCGTGTCCACTGGCTGCTGCGACCCTTCATCGCCAAGACCCTACTCGAAGAGCCGGCTCGTACGTAATAGCGGTATCATACCGATATTAGGTCCGGACCAACTTGTGAGCGTGCAAGGGCGAGCGCAACACTATCGGTTTCTCCTTCCGGGTCGAAGCAGGGCAGCCCTTTACACCGAGGACGGAAACCTCGCCTGTTTAGAGTATAGTTTTATGGTCTACGACGATCGCCGTCTACGATACTTGGCGCGATTATTCAAGGTTACTTAGTCGTGGTTTAATATTTTGAAATTAAAATAGACTCGGAGTGAGGAGCTCCGCGAGCCTGACTTCGCCATACCCTTTTCATTCGGGTCGTGTCCACTGGCTGCTTCGACCCTTCATCGCCAAAACCCTACTCGAAGAGCCGGCTCGTACGTAATAGCGGTATCATACCGATATTAGGTCCGGACCAACTTGTGAGCGTGCAAGGGCGAGCGCAATACTATCGGTTTCTCCTTTAGGGTCGAGGCAGGGCAGCCCTTTAGAGGGAGGACAGAAACCTCGTCTGTTTAGACGAGTTTCGTGGTTTAAGACGATCAAGTCTACGATACTCGGAGCGATTATTCAAGGTTAATTAGTCGTGGTTGAGTGTTTATAAATTGTCAATGAAATATTTAATTACTCAGATGAATTTTATTCTCTACCGATATTAATGAGTTGATAAAATGATACAGTTCTTTTCGGATATAAGACGCGTAGAACTTAAGTAATTATCCGTAGAATTGATGTACTTGAGACTATTATTTATAATAGTTGAAGACGGAGCTTCTATTGAAAAGCCGTACGAGCTATCAACGCTGACTTTCTATACATCTGGCTTTGATGAGTTTACAGGCGTGTTATCCGACGATGTCCGTACATTTGAGATAGTTGGGCAGTAGTCGACGTCAAGATTGATTTTGATGTATGCTACGGCTACGATCGTACGAAATCGAAACGTTGGTCGTACAACGGTTCGATGTACAGAGATGTAAATATGTTACACCGATCATTAATACCAGAACGATCTGGACATAGCTGCTATGCGGAAAGAGATCAGGCATTGATAAAGGACACACCCCGAAAAATTGTCTGCTTGTCAGATGCTCCTCAAATAAGTATTTATGTAATTCAACCAAATGTTTCATTTATTCAAATATACTCTAAAAACAAATTGTAAATTTAATACACTGGACCTCGAAATTTGCTCACATTACTTAAATGAATTGAACATTGATGTGCTTTTTTCTAAAATGAAAATACCAGCTATTAAAGTTACAAATCTTTTTCCGGAAATTTATTTAAATGTTCATAAAAAATAAAAAAAAGTTACCGTAAAATTGCAACGCAACATGTGTTCGAAATTTCACAAACTGTTTATGTAAAGAAGCTTCCAATGCCGTTCATTAATTTTCAAACTAAATTTCTTTACAGTTGATATATTTATTTAATAAAAATAAACATTTATTTGCGCGGCACGCGTAAAAAAGATGCTTGTTCATCAAAGTGTCAGTTTGTTGATTTAAACCGCCATAAAATTTCAAATCTCAGTGTAACTCCGCAAAATATATTATTCAGACTACGAACTAAAAAAAAAAAAATGACTCCAAAACCTGCTGCTCAGTTTGACTAATTATACCCTCGAACAAACACCGACGCACTTCAATTTCGAGGTTGAACATTCGAGATATTCAAGACCCTCGGGTTGGACATGCAAACAAGCATCAATTGCAGAGACAGCCAAAGCCCGAGTACGACCCAACAGAAAAAAAAAATTAAATAAAAACATACAACATCTCTCTGAAATTGCGGAAAAAGAGAATGGTCGTTAGAGTGCATGCCCTTTTGAAAGGTTGAAAGAGGCTAAAGAGTCGCTCACGCAGTGTTACACTCGAGAGTCTCTTGACTCGGCTCTCTGAGACTTCATCTCTCTTTCCCTATCTCCGGCTGCTGGCTACTTTTGTCCCGAGCTTCATAAATAATGGGTTTGAGTCTCGGAGGACTCCAGCTCGAATTCATCGTAACTCAGAGTTGAGTGAATTTCCGCAACGGCGTCTTTCAGCAAGACTAATTCAATTTCTGAATTCTAATTAGCAACGATATTTATACCGGAAACCGCAGCAGCCCTTCGCGGCAAGCTTTCGTCGAATCAATCCATGGGTATGCGGCGAGACGCCTCGAGAGGGGAAAGCGAAGAGAATTCATCTTCTGGTCCCCTCCTCGGAGCGCTTCGAGTAGTACAACTTTCTCAACGAGAAAACCCCCCACGACTCTGGCGAAACGAAAGATTTTCATTCAGCGTTAATTACACTGAAACTTCGCCGGGTCCGTCCGGAGAAGCCGCGAGAGATAGAGACAGTCGTCGCAAGAACAAAAGTGTAATAAATCTATGGGCGAAGTGGAGAAGAGCGGAGAATCCTTAAACAGGATTCATTGCGTTTCTATTCATTACCAACTCTCTCCTGGGAATCCTCCATCGCCACTTCTTCACTCACGCACACAGACACCAAAGTCCCACTCTATCGCGACCACCTGGTCCATATCGAATCAAACACTTTCGTTCATTATTATATTTATACAATACTTATTATTCAATTGGAGAAAGCGGAAATCTTGAGTAATTGAGCGAATGTCGGTAGAATTTCGTTGATTGCATCTTGGGATTCGTTATAGGGGAGACCGCGGCAAAACGGGCACCGGCGCAAAACGTGCACCTCGACTGAAAATAAGTTCGGCGGCGAAACGGGCATCGTCTTAACTTTCGTATAATCGACTTATTTCAGTTTTCTGACGTTCTTTACATAAGGAAAGTGCAGAAAATAAGTCAACATGTTTGTGATTTAAAAAATATATATAATCATCCTACCACAGTAACATATAAGCGAAGATAACAAATGGAGAGGAAAAACTGCGGTTTTAACTGCTTCAGTGTGTCGCCAGCAATTGAGCTCAAGGAGGTAGCCGAAAATCCAGGAAAATTTGACAGGAATAGGGAAAGGAAAGTGCCACGGACAAACTCGACAATCCACAAAAAAATTCGAAGGTGTCCCATGCATGTTCTACAGGAAAGTATATTCCGAGTAGATCGAAGGTTGGATTCAGTGCAGCATCTGTCAGGGTTGGTCCCACTGTTCATGTGCTGGAGCCAATGAGGATGATATATCCTTGAACTACACATGCGACTTTCGCGCTAGCGATTAGATACAACAATAAAAAAAAATTGCTCCGAATTTTCATTTATTTTTTCCGGTTTTCTTGTGTTATTGTTGATAAACAAGACGTCGGCATATCATGAACAATAAAGTAAGGCAGAATTATAATTGTTAGTCTTGGTACCCATTTTGCCCCCGTCTCCCCTATTTATATGTTTTCATGAAGAATTTGACTTACTTTCCGTTCTTTTATTATGTCAGGAACGTCAGAAAACTAAACTACGTCGTTTATGAGAAAGTTACGACGGTGCCAGTTTTGCCCCCGACCCATATTTTTAGTCGAGGTGCCCGTTTTGCCCCAGTTTCCCGTACCTATCGTATTGCCCACGATTTGCCAATTGGGACAAAATACGAGGAAAGCGAAGGGGGCGCACATTTTTTTACGAGTTTAGTATTTCTGAGCGTTCAGTGAACGGGAAGAAGAGTTTGAAGGGGTGGTTTTTTTTGTTTTTAATGGAAGTGAACCCCGATTCGTTCACGCCGGAAAACGGGTAAAGTGACTCGGTTTGCGAGCAAAGGTCAGGCTTCGTTTTAACGGAGACAGACGGCGGGAATCTTTGCGACATCGCTGGATATCCCGCTCCTCGCTCTTCCTCTTCGCTGCACAGTTTCCTCCACGATATAGAAATCCCGGCTCTCTATCTTCGCGACGATGAGAGAGCGAGAGGATCTCGTGACGTTTGCCCGGTTGCACCCTGCCATGCCCATCGGGGCTGTGCGGCTCGAGGCACGCGACCGGTTATGCGTCAGTATCGTTGCCATTCCGGGAGAAAAATCCTCGGGATTTACTCTGCCGTTTCATCCCTAGAGTCTCTCCCTCAACCGGCATCCCCCACGGAATGCAATACCGTTCTCACACCTGAAGCCCTTTTCAATCGACGTTGAATTTGTCGTTGGTCTGACGATAGTTATGCACTCGATCTACCACCGGTTTCGGCAGATTTACATCTCTACCACTCACAACTCTACCGGATAACAACTCTACCAGATAACAACTCGACTACTCACAACTCTACCAAATAACAACTCTACCGGATAACAACTGTACCAGATAACAACTCTACCGGATAACAACTCTACCGGATAACAACTCTACCGGATAACAACTCTACCGGATAACAACTCTACCGGATAAAAACTCTACCAGGTAACAAATCTACCAGATAACAACTCTTCCAGATAACAACTCTACCAGATAACAACTCTACCAGATAACAACTCTACCCGATAATCACTCTACCAGATAACAACTATACCACATAACAATTCTACCACATAACAACTCTACCAGATAATAACTACCGGATAACAACTCTACCGGATAACAAATCTACCGGATAACAAAACTATCGGATAACAACTCTACCGGATAACAACTCTACCAGATAACTGAACTGAATCAAGATAAAACTCTACCGACTTGAAATAAAACTCTACCCGAATTACAATAAAACCTTTACCGGAATACAGGACTACCGTCCAGCCTTGTATTGCGATAAAGTTTTATTTCTATTCCGGTAGTTTTTTTGCTTCGTAGTCATTTGTACTTTTTTTGCAATTTTTGTTTCGTAGTCATTTGCACGGAGCGATTAATCGCGAGTTGCCTCCGGCGAAGGTTAAAAAGAGCTCATACCCTGGCAAGGGAATTTTCCGAATGAAGCGACAAACAGTACAAATATGCTGCAGGGTTTGTTAATTGTCCCCGTAGCGTGACAATGTTTTACGACTCTCGTGAAAATAATATTACGCTTTATTTTTTCGGGTTCTCTGCTCGTTAACGAGCTGGATAACGCGGCTAATAAGGTAATTACCGGATGAGAGGGTTGGCAATTAACGCGACGCCGCTGTCGGTGGGTGGAATAATATACACCGGTCCGCAAAGTGGTCTACACTATGTGCGTCGTCCCTAGTAGATGTAACGCTTGGCCGTGTGCGGTCGGAGTTTCCTCGAGGACGTGCCATGGTACGCAGTTCCTCTTTCAGTACATCCTGCGTCGGGCGATCTATTTGAGTTTCCCTCCAGGCTTGAAAGGGTTGGACCGAAGAATGGGAATGCAGGGAGGGAGACTGGCAGAAAAAGCGAGGGAGGATCTAGAGGAAGACGCTTATGGACTGCGAAGGTACGGAGCAATGAGCTAGATTGCATTAAATACCCTCCACGGGTCCCCAGCAGCCGAGGGTTAGCCTCATGCAGCCGAGTGATACAGCCAAGTTAGGGCCCTGTTTGCCGCGGCGTCAAGCGCAGTAGTTTGCCTCATGGTTCCGACCCTCCCCGCTGTTTCCTCTCGGCAAGTAAACTTCCGCATGTTCCACCCTCACTTAGTTGAGTGACTCAATTAGGCGCCCCAGTCGATCGTACCGGTAAACGATAGATCGGCATGTTTCCGAAAGATCCTTCCCCCCCCCCCCCAGACGAATTTCCATCAAGCCCGGTAAAACTTCGTTAGCTCCGGTCTTCTCAGTAGGATGTGTTACGAGTTGCGTAATCACCCTAATAAAAGTATACTCTAGAAATAAGAATATATATATATACATATATCCAGAATAAGTGTATAATATATACTGTATATACATATGCAATGTATATATACTATATATACATTGCCAACTACTGAACCGGACCTGATATAAGCGCATGTCGCTGCCGCGCGTTCTAGGAATTCCCCCTCATAAGCCTTTCTTCAACTGACTCGCTAAAAGCTTGTAAACGCTCATCAATCTTTCTACTCTAAACCTTGCCCATAAAATCCTAATCCTCACTCGTCCATATTCGTTTATCTGAACCATCGCTCTGACATTTCCTAACTAATCGGTATTTTCATCCATCACTTTGCCCATAAGATCTCCCGATCACTACCGATCACTACCCAACCACTATTTGCCGATCTGGACGTAACAATGACGCAGTCGATTCGCAGCTGTATCGCTTGGCGATGTTGCGACGGTGAGAAGAACGGCGCAACGGCGAAAGAAACTTGTTGGTAAGGAGGTCGCGTCACGTCGCCTCCGGGGTGATTGGAGCGGGTTGAGTTGCACGCTGAGAGGCGAAGGGAGAAGAACCGAGGAGTGGGAGGATGAATGCAGCACGGAAATATTAGATATCGTTACTCGCAAGATGTTGTTGCGGGCTCTGGTTGGCACGTGCCCAACATCGAGCTCACGTACACCCGGGAGAATCTTGTCGGGCGCAGGAATTGTTGGAGTCGCGGGGGTTCTCGAGGAGCGGGATCCTCCGGGTGGCCAGAGGAGGGAGGAACATAATTAACATGTCGGAGTGCGGCGTACATACTCGATTAAAGTGCGCCACACTCTTGAGCTAACAGTGTGATGCGACGATAAGGTCGGTGCATTGGTAACAAGATGCGTCCTGAGGATCTCGGCTCGAGGCCTCGCGCTCGCGCGACTCATGAAAGAGCCGAATGCGAAAAAAGTGTCTCGGAATTGGCGTGACAAACGGGACAAGGCTGTTTCCACCAGCGAAGCGGGGCACGCCGGCGTAAGTGCGAGAAAATTTCGTTGCGCATTGGTCGGATGAATAACGACGACGTGCCGGTGTGCCCCGAGAGCAATTAATTGCAGGGTGCTGATTGTACGCAATTTATTGCCGTAATTTGGTCGGAAATAGTCGAGGAGACGCGCACACGTAGCCTCCGGTGGCACACTCGCGGGTCGAGGATTTATCGCCCCGTACCGACAATTATTTATTTAGGTACGCAGGCTACCCAGAGGAACGAAGGGAGAGAGAGGTGAGCCGAAAGAAAAAAAAACCTATAAAAAAAGGGGTAAATGAGTATTTATTTCAACCGCACTTCTCCAACTTCTATTTTTTGTTGGCTCGCAATCTGCCGTTGAAGCGTGGAGCGCCGGTCGGGAGGAAGGAGTGGAAACGCGAACTTTGCTCAGCTTGTTACGGAAAGTGGCAAGGACGAGGCTCGCCTCTCGAGAGAGGAAAAAAAAACGTCTGCCTTGGAGAGGGTGACTTTAGGAACCTCAGGAGAGGAACTCAAGAGAAGAAACGTCTGCCGCATGTCTAGTACCCTTTAGTCGAGCGCGTAGTCCTGCAAGTTGCACAACCCGGAGGTAGATCGGGAGGATGCGCACAGCGGGAAGGCGATCGGCCGAGGGAGGTGGGTCAGATTGTGACGGTAGTATTGGTGGACCAATATGTGGCATCTGGCGTTACATGCTTCGAGCTTCGCATAACAAGCTGACCCACCCTCCTGGATCAAGCGGAGGGACGCGCAATGCTGATGGGAAAAGTTGCAGCCTGCAAGCTCAGACGCCTCTCTCACTCCCGCCCGCGTCCGCGGCCCCGCTTGCGCCGCTGCTGTGTGGATGCCCCGTGGCTGCTGCTACGCCGCATATCCTTCCGGCAGTGTCCTTCCTTCCAAAGGCATCAGGAGCGACGCCACCAGCAGTGACACAGCTTACCAACCGACTGAATATCGCGCTTATGGCGCATCCTGCGACAACGCCCGGGCCCGTCCCGCTGATGTCGGGGTGAAGCGAGCTGAGTATCGGGCATAACCAGTTCCCTTCCCCTTTTCATATATTCAACAACCGTACGTGGGACGTATCGGAGGAAATCCCCCCCCCCCTTTCGTTTCCGCAACCCGCTGGATAAACCTCGGATGTTAGGTACGGTGTTGGCTCGAAGCGAGCTTCGGTACGGCGAGTGGATAACGCGGCATAGAGGCGCATGCCTGCGCTATCCTATTTTCATAGGAAAAGCTCTTGGGTAGTTTACTGGATTCGTTCTTTTTTTGTTTTTTCTTCTTCTTCTTATCCTCGTGTTTTACCCTAAAAATCGGCTGGCTCGTGCCTTCCTTCTCTTCCACTTCGTATGGTAAGAGGTGAACGGAGAGCGGCGTCTACCGAGCGCAGTCCACGGCATGATCGAGGGAGAAGAGGGAACACGAAGAGGAATGGAAGGATGAGAGTCGTACGTGCATCCGGATTTGGTGCGATAAAAGACAACCGGCACGAGACTCTTCTGAGCTTTATACAAGTCTCTCATCTCTCTTCCTTTTGTCTTCATCCCTCCGACTTATTGTCCCTGCCTCCCCCGCCCTCCTCTTTATCGTCCTTTGCACCCAACCCACGAAGGTGAAGTATTCCTCGGGATGATGCGATAAAATCGAAACGATTTGGAAGATCGTGCCCCGCCGGCAGCTGTTTTAAAGCTCCAAGACAGAGCGCGACGTTTTACTCTGACTTATAATCTCTCTTTTTCGTTTTTTTTTTCTGGTTCCTCTGCGCTTATCTCATACTTTAACGGAGTGTCTCAAAGAAACTGTCTCCCCGCTCAGCGCCAGAGGTGACCATTCATAGCGACGAGAGCGTCGATAAGCTCACTGACAATAATGTAGGGCTAACGTTGAAGGAGGGAAAAAGCGACGATCTTGAGATTTTTCAAGAGGAGCTTTTGACTTCTTTCGGTATCGGCGGAACTATGTCTGTAGATTCGAGCTCGTGAAATCTACCGCAGTTCGAAGTACCGTATCTTCTAGACGGCTCGATGAAACCTTGTCAAATTTCAATGACATCATCGCATGGGTGTTAAGTTTGTTCGTGAATTTTTTCAAATTTTTTTGTCCCGCCTATTTTTCAGTGCAATGTCTGTCTTTCAACTCCAAGAAGATATCACGCATCTAATAACATTCTTCAAAGCGTTGATTCCAACTTTTAACTACAACCCCGTAGAGTTCATAGTCACTCGATGCAAACAATCTCGATATTATTTCGGAAAGTTGTAAAATATACCGGAATTACGTTGACATTCGCGAAACGCCACCGCGGTAATAAACGGAACGTCTTGGTACTCCGCTTCAACGCGACATTCTCTCGCAATAAACCAACTCCTATAATACCGCTCGAAAACCCTGTAGGGTAACCGTAGCTTAAGATAGTTGCCTAGCTCGAGAGGGAGCAGGCACATCGGTAGCTTTATAAACGGTGGCATTTTGGCTTCGCCCCGGATGGGGTAAACAGCCGGTATGAAGTACCCTGCCAAATCTGAGGACGATGGTCTCCGGCTCACCCAGCGCCCTATATGCCTTATACGGAGAAACATATTTGAACTTCCGAGGGCTCACGCCGCCGTCCTCAACCTACGAAGCTTCCACAGAATCTTGATAGCGCCTTACGCACGAGAAGATGGAATATCATCATAAACGGAGTGGAAGGTGCGCGATATACCGAAGAGCCTGAGGCTTCCGCAGGAGCACACGGAGAACTGGATACCTCGGAACGTTACCGGCTCCTCGCGACTATACTATCGTGTACGTGTACATAAACGAAGCCATAGTCTAATGAGCCGACGTCATTCTCGAAGCTGTTTGCGCTCAAACTTCCGAAATTCAAAAGCAAAAGCCACGAAATCCACCCATTAAAAATATGTGCGCTATCCAATGTCACCGTGGCTCACAACAGTGCGAAGCGCAAGTGTTAATTAGCGTATAAATGATGTGAGACGAGCAGGTAGGTGCGGAAAGTAGGTGGAACAAAGGGTCAGAAGTGAATACACGTACGAAACAAGCCTCCGGGAATAACGTATTCTACACCAAGAGGTTTACTGCCCGTGAGCTGTACGTCAGTGAGAAGACGCATAAGAGAACTGTGACACTACTTTGCCTTTCTTGTCTCTTTATCCATCCGCCTCTTTGTGAGAAAGTGCTTTTCTCGGTTTTGTGTAGACTGAATGGAAAAACGTGACGTGTAGCTGGATCAGATAGACACCGAAGGTCTTCTTTTTCTTTATTTTATTTTTTTTCTTCTTCTTTTGACCTCCCGAGTCGTGTGTCATAAAACCGTACCGGCGTCTGGGTTAACGTAGTCCAAAGGGTTGGAAAATGGAAAACGGTCACAGAAGACTGTCACTTACAGTCGGGCACCTCGGCTAGAATTCTCTTTCGCCGTCTGAGTTTACAGTTTCTCGGTTATTTTTCATTTTTTTCTCAAACATAGCATTAGCTGTTCTTCATCGCTGGACGTGAAGCTCGTTTACTTCGGACGAGGAGTTATTATTAGCTTCCTGTCCCGCGAGGCTTCAAGTTTTTGTTATCGACAAGCCGCTCAGCTTTGATCGCGGACAATCGGAGTGGCAATCGACGAGTTCACACACCGGCTTTTGTAAGAGCCGGTGAGTGAACAGTCACCAGTGAATGAAACATTTCCGTTAAGCCACGTGGCGAAAAAAACGTTCTGTAGGAGAAAAAAACAACACTAAAGACTTATTTCAGGCAAATGCTTTTATTGGAAACTCTTTGGGAGCAACCCGACCCGTTCAACGTAAAGTAGGAGCTGTTGCAGATGGCAGAGAAAAAGTAAGAAACAACCAACCACTTGTAAAGAAATGAAATTTATTTATGAAGACAGGGAGAAGGAATGGAAAACTTCGAACAAGGAACGTGAATTTCGTTTCTCTGTTTTTAGGTAAGAGCTTTTGGTACTTATAAACAATCCTGTAAACAGAACTCAGAATGACGAAATAAATAATCTCTGTTTTTAGAGGATCGCTAACCGTTTCGGCTTTATTTGGCGATCCCTACCAAAGGACAAGATGACATTATATGTCTAGGTGTGAAGTACGCTACAGTTCGTTGTCGTTTGCTTAACTGTCCATTAATTGGTTGCATCGCCCAAAGAAGTAAAAAAGGAAGATCCGACAGCGAAAGCGCGTTTCATGCTCATTTTCACATGGTCGAGTAGGAATTAAGGCTGGAAACTATCATTGTCAACTTTTTCGCAGGACTTGGACCATTTCCGGTTTTGTTTCAATAGTGTGTTAACAGCCTGGCTGGGGCTGCAACAATAAAAACTGACGAAGTGCGTATCACATACCGGGTCGACCGTTCGCCCGACTAATCTGAAACTAGTTTCTGCAGCGCAGTTCCTCGGATGATTTATCGTTGTAATTAGAGTCGGGGTTACCGAAGGTCGATTCCGAAGCTGACTTTGCGAAGTTAACCTCGCATTTCGAGTGTTGGTAGAGCATACAATGCTTTTGTTTGCGGACGCTCCGAAAAAAACTCGAAGCTTTTGTCTATCCTCTGCGTCGCTCGAGCAGGTACGTTGAACTTCATCGAGGAACCTTTTTCAGTTTCAAATTTAACCGTGCTCGGAGCACTGTTTCGCTGGATTATACATATGCAAAACTTGCGAGTCAGCAACAAGATTTCCATTCGTACCAAGGTAAGGTTGGCTGATGTTTAACTCTTTAACAGTCGGTTCTAAAGATCATTTTTCGCTACAATGCAATGGCCCTGTATTTGTAGTTAAAATTTTATTTCTGCATCGCTATATTGTCAACACTTTGATTGTTAGAATTGTTGTCGCAAAGACTGGATTTTCGCCAGGAAAGAATAATACATTTTTTTTTTTCTGTGGCGAAGATACCGATTGAGGTGTCAGAGCTCATGGAAGTTTCACGATTGTTGCAGAAACTGGATCGTTGCGAGGAAAGAATAATAAAGGGGATTTTTCCTGTGGCAGAGATAACGATTGAGGCGTTAAAGCTCTTGGGAGCCCCACAATTGAGTGTCACACTTGTGGATTCTACTGTAGCGTCACGTTAAGCACTAAGTACCGTTCGTGCACAAACAGGAGTTATCTACGCTCCTTCGCCTTCGCACTTAACAGTTTCTCCAATTTCTCCATGAGCGAAACTCTCTAATACTCACCAGTATCGGAGAGTTTCACTTCCTCCCTCTCACTATCTCGCTTTCCGTTGATTCACCAAGGGCTCAGCCGAACCCCCGATCCGCACGATTCGTACCGGGACTTCTAGGATCGTGAACCATAGAGCGAAATCCGATCCCTATAACGACAGGTAATTGTAACTGTTCTGCACTCTCGAGCCGACCGGAACGACGTCGACGACTACTCGAGTGTTGAACTATCCTCAACTCGTGATACCGCGGCTGACCGTACTCCGTGATCTCTTCGCCAACCGCAGAACCACCACTTCTGTATCTGCTTTCTGCTATTCCGAGGTCCACCGCAGTCCCTCTTAAGACTCCGTACGAACAAATATTTCCAAGACGTGACGAGCTTTAGTGCTCAAGCGGATCATGCCTCGGAGCTTTTTCAACCCGGAGAGGATGACGATCCCAGTCCAATGGGCTTTGGAGATGGCGGTCATTGCACGATCTTCGTTTTCTTTTCTTTTTTCTTTTTTTTTTTATACAAGAACGTTTTTAAACGAGATTCTCGAATTAAAGTTTGCTTTAAAAAGTGCTGGGATCAAAGTAATCCCGAGCGAGGTATCAAGCAAGGTATACGAAAAGGCGTCGAGCAAGATATTCAGAAAAATGTCGTCCTAAGTCTCCTTAAGATTCGCCTCAAAGTTCGAAGTCTCCCTTCTTGGGAATTTCCGTTGATGAGGACCTGAGAGAAGATCGGAAATCCCAACCGACCCTAAAGCTGCCGAAGATGTTTTCCCATGCAATTTTAATGAATACACGCAATTGTACACCGGAAAAAAGGTTTGGTAATATCGAACTAAGCTGCGGTTGCGGGTGGCGAAGGAAATGTTTGGTCGATTGAAAGAAATACGTAGTTGATTGAACGCATATTTAGTTGTTTGGCATAATACACCCAGAAAAATAATTGATTCGACGGCTACCGCTTACTTGGTTTAAGTAAAATATTTATCTGATTTAAATACATATTTATTTAAATTATGTAAATAGTTACTTAAATGAAATAAATGTTTATTAAAATCAAATAAATATTTTACTTAAACCAAATAAACGGTGGCTGTCAAATAAATTATTTTTCTGGTTGTATTTAGTTGCTTCAACGGATAGTTACTTGAATTGAACAAACATTTTGTTCAGTCGACCAAACATTTCCTTCGCCATCAGCAACCCTATCTTAGTTGATATTTCTTTCGGTGTACTATTTTTCTTAATACAGAATTTTTTTTTTTTATTTTGGTGTTGGGAATTTGCGACGTAACTGTATAATATGAATTGCCGAATTGAATTCTTTTTCACTGCACGATGCTTTTTCTACGGTCGAGCTCTCCAGCGTTTTCTTAAGCGCAACGTAGCGAAATTGCTCGGAGCAGCTCCAACGCGGAAGATACCGCGGAATGAAATATCGTGCAATACCGTCTCGCCGAGGTGGATTCGCCCTCCCAGCGCTCCCTCTATACAGTCTGACTACGTCTGTCCGCTTCGCTCGTCGGGTAAGAAGAAATTTCCGTAACGATACCCTATCACTCGGACGAGCTTTCTAGCGTCAAGGAAAGTAAGCATTACGTCCCGACGAGAAGACGGGCTGGAGTGAAGAGCCCGGCGTGTGGAATTTCATTGAACCACGCCCCAGCATAGTCGTCGACTCTTCGTCTCACTCTGGCGCGGTGACTCGCGACTCTCGACGTCTCTTCTCTCGCTGGTTAATCGTCGGTCGTTCAGACGGTTGTAAAGGCGTCCCGTCTTTCAAGTCATCACAGGAAGAATCCAACCCCACAGGTCACAGGGGAAAATGCAATGACGCGGGAACAGATTTTTCCTCCCGCCGAGGTTTAGCGGCCTGTCGAGAGATGAAAAATGCCATCGAGGTGAACGACGATTCGAGCAACTGGAATATTATGAAATTATCATTAAGGGAGTAGCATAAGAATTCGGTCCATAAAACAGCTCGATCTTTAACTTTCTTTTGAAGCGGGTATTAAAAGAACATCGTCGGATTTTTAGACACTGTACAAGGTGTTGTGAAGTTTGTGTTTTTTATTTTAATTTTAAAATATCAATTGACAATGGGCTAACAATTAACAAATGAAAACGAATGTCCGGCATCGAATCTCGAAATCTATTCAACCGATTCAGTTGAAATTTTGGGAGGTCCTTGATTATAAAATTTTCGATCTAATGAAAGGATATTTAAATAAAATATTTATTTATTTGTTAGTATGAAACGATTGAGGTTGTTTATTTCGTCGCAAGAAAGAAAGACCTTAATCGTTTCTTCTAACAAATAAATGAACTTTTTTTTAAACATCCAGTCATTCGATAGAAAATGTTATCATCGAGGTACTGTCAAAATTTCAATTCAATCGGACGAATAGAATTTGCAATGCGATGTCCGTTGTTAATTGTTAATTGATATTTTTCAATAAAAAAAAAAACTGAAACTTCATAAGACCTTGTACTAACTGCGTGTAAAAATCCAACTTTGTCCTAGCCGCGATAAAAAAAAAATACCCGCCATAAAGAAACCGTTGAAAATTGACCTGTTTTTTTGGGGCCAAGTCCTTATGCTAGCATGCCTTAATACTAATGTAATTAACTCCAATACCAACACTATTATGTAAATAACGTATAATCACGACTACGAAAAAACCAACAAAAAAAATGCTTGCTTCAAAACTAAAGAATAGTTTCGTATTAATCGTATTAAATTTGTATTAAGTATATAATTTGAATAAACTAGTGTGATTAAAAAGACATTATATTACCACGTTTTGAATAAAGTTTAATTAATTTTATTCCAAGCCCTTCGCGCACAGACGTCATCCATCTCGAAAAAGGGGAGTACAAGTTCGCCCTGAATTAATAACGCCTCCGTTATTTCAATGTTAATTTCGACGGTAGTGTGAATCGAAATAAAAAAAAAAAAAAAAACGAAAATTATCACGCCGTCCAGAGAGAATATTCCAGTAATTTCGTGATTTCGACGTCAGCCAGCCGTCGTGCACCTGTGCTCGTAAAATTCGTAACGGTTGTTCACACGGTGCACTTCGTCATTCCGGCAAGATGCACTTTCAAGCTTGGGCGATGCGCGGGATGCTCGACGACGGTGGTCCGTACAACTCCCGCGTTGCTACCGTGCAAACTCGGTGAATTATTACCGAGCAACGTTGCCCCGCTTTCGCCGCTCCCGTACGAACTCTCAACGTGCCGCACACCCTCGGTGATCACGCGTGAATGCATAATCTCGGAACAACGAGAGCTCGGACAACGAGTGAATTCAGCACCAGACGTAATGCGTTTTCCGCGAGTACACCTTCGCTCTCACAGTTCCCTTTCCACGCACTACACCCATTTCGGTATAATAAGATACCTTTACTGTGAAAGCCCTTCCACGTTTTCATACAACGTTGGCCACTGCTGGTCGTGTAGCCGTCCGAATAGGAGGACCCATTTTGCAAATTTGAACATGCCTAATGAGAATTAAAAAAACAATGTAATAAGCCGAAGTCTTTTAGGGCCAATTTTTGTGGGATTTCTGTATACTTCGCGACGAGGGTGACCCACGTTGCCTCTCGCGTCACTACTCTCGCAATTTGAAATTACGCCACCTACAATCGTATACCCACTAAAATTACATAACTCGTTCGTCATGAAATTTTCCGCGGTCTTCGCGTGTTCTCTCGAG
Organism: Amblyjoppa proteus; assembly: GCA_963922035.1. NCBI lineage: Eukaryota > Metazoa > Arthropoda > Insecta > Hymenoptera > Ichneumonidae > Amblyjoppa > Amblyjoppa proteus. The sequence goes on along the minus strand of OY998234.1, from coordinate 21,600,661 downwards.
CGGGAGTAAATACCGCAAGTATGAGAAATTGCCGCGATAAGTTTCGCTATATTTATCCCGCGCAGAATTAACAGTTGCTTGATCGTAGGTGGGGAGAAACTTGCGTTTCAGCGCAACCCTTTTTCAAGTGCGTTTACGAAGCAAAAAAAAAAAAAGCAAACTTGTTCGCACTCGGACTCTACCTGACGAGTTGCGGGCTTTCGATTACACATTTCCCATGCAGTGCAAATTCGTACGAGTCAGGAAAGTGGGTCGCGTTGGACATTACGAGTAAAACCGCGATGCGGTTCGAATCTCGTCGCGTTATTTGTTCTGGGAGTCTAATAACGGTGCGTCGACACAAAACGCATTTCACAGCGAAACACGCAACGAGGTAAAGGAAGCCAATATATGACGACGTTGGTAAATTGCCATCCGCAGAAAGTTTGATCTGTGAGCGAGTCGCTTGTGCGGTCGATGTTCGGGGCGTAACGTGGAAACGTGCTGGTTGGATGGTTGGCCGAGGAACCGGCAAACACGCGTGTGGAGAACCGCCGAAAAATTCTCGCGCAGAAATACGATCCTCCACAAATATTTGTCCACAGCGGAAGGGAACAGAAAGGGCCATACATGAACATATGTGTATGAAAGCGATGGTCAATGTTTCCGGACGCAGCGTTCCGGCCGGCAGGTTTGTGTCTGACAAACACATGCCCAATCCCCTGGCAAATTCCGCACTGGTGCGTCCCGACGCGCTCGGTTTCGCTGCGAATATGCACTCGGCCTTTCGATGACCCAAGTGCGAAACCTTACGGCATGAGAAATGTTAAAGAAAGTCTGCAACGTGAGAGACATCGGCTACATCGACAAAAATGCGGTTGAATCAACTAAAGATTCGGGCAGGGACGTTAAAATAAATATTTCATTGGGCGAACAAAATACATTTAAGGTCTCAAAAATATTTTGGAGAAATCTTCAGAAAAATCGTTGAACTAGAGAATCTTTTACATGTTGAGAAAGGCTTTCTTTTTGACAAAATATTATAAGACCTCAATATTATTTTGGTTATATAGTCAGAAAAATCGTTGAACTAGCCAATCTTTTAGTTGTTGAGAAAAGCTTTCTTTTTGGAAAAAAAAATATTTTAATATTAATTATCGAAAGCCACAAGAGCTGCCGGAGCTCTATTTGACGATCGAATTAAATTTTAATTATTTGCCAGAAGAGCGCCAGTTAGTTTTCAGACAAACTAACAAACTGAGTACCCATTATTATCGACTAAGTCATAAATTTCGAGACGATCACAGGGGCGTAGGACAGGGTGACTCAAGAAATTATTGCGAAATCGCTATAAGAAAGAAGATGTTCAAGCAAGAAATACAAATTTTATTAAAATCTTTGACTTACGTGAATTTCAATCTATTCCGGGACACGATTCACACTGTTCTTTAATCAAATAATATCAATTTGACAATTCAATTGCCGTACAAAACTCAATGCCGCACAAAACACAAAATATTCTTCGACAAAATGTGGACGGGACTCCTCGAAAGCTGACCAAAAAAAAAGACGGTTGACGGACAAGTGACGATCAATTCATAATAATCTCACGAGCTCTCGATATTTCGTCGCTCGTGGTCGCGCGTCATAAGCCCTTTCCATAGTGCGCGAATCCGAAAACGGCTTCAATACAGTGCCTCTGACCCGTGGATATTTTGCCTCTTTTAGTACAGATTCATATACAGTACGGAAAATAATAATATAATTGATAAAACAGATTTCTTAAGATAGCGCTCGAGGAGTTAAATGAGCGCAAAGTCGAGGAATTTTGTCGATTTTATTTTCCTGTCACACTGTTGTCAATTGAATGTTTATTTGAACGACCCTGCCCGAATCTTTAGCTGATTCAAACCGCACTCTTTTTTACCAGTCTGTCAATGATTTGTTTCAAACGTTTCATGCTATGAAATATCGAGAGATATTCGAAACGAAATCCCGCGAAACAGCTTTTGATTTCACCGGTTTATTGGATTCTTGTTAAATTCCGAAAAACGCGGCGAACATTTTTAATACTGTATGACAATTCATGACAAGATTAATTATACGTATTTTGTATTCCGACGTGCCGTGTACCAATTCGAATTCGTCGAATAAAAGGCCTCTATGTTGTCGGAACACAATGAGTTGGCGTGCGGCGATGGGTTGCGAGGTCGGCGGGGCTGCGAAAATTCCGCCGATAATGCGTATTCGATCCGCGAGCGTTGTTATACTCGGGTGACAAACACCGGAGTTTGGTGCCAGCTTGGATAGCTCGAACAGTTCGCGCATCGCGGATTCCGGCATCGAGGAGTTAGACGCGCTCGTCCTGCACTCGTCTACGGTTTCAAAGAATTTTCCAATCCACCCTTTTCGTAACTGATATGTCCGAAAATTTCTCCCACCGTGCCAATTCATATGTAAAATCCTTTCAGTCATTCGCACGAAAATTCGGCGTATTTGTACATTCTTTGAAGAACGAATCTCGAAGAAGAATATTCGATGCAGATGTGCGGCTTGCAGCAGCTGTTGGCGAAACTAAGGCGGGGAGCGTCGGGCGTAGAAAGAAAAGTGAAGCCCGGAGGTTTCTCGGGCAACCGCGACTTGGGCGAAAATTTCGGGTTCGCAATAAAAGCCGCCGAAAAACCGCGATATTCTCGTCGAGAGCTCTCTTCGCAGCGCGGAATCGTAAGTTCCTCGCGGCTGCAGAATTCACGGTTCGGAGGGGGACGAGCTGCCGCGTGTACCGAAACAGGCGAGCATTCTTTTTTTTATTCATGCATGCTTTTCGCCTTTTATTTCGCACAACATTGCAGCGGCAAGAGGCGCAGCGGCGGCTGACATGACGGGTGGAAAATCGCACGGAATAAATACCACTTCCAGGTGAAAGGACGACGACGCGAGAAACGAAGAAAGGGAGAACGTTGAAGGGTGGAGCTGCCGAGAGACGCGGCTGAAAGTGAGTACGTTGCACGGCTGTGCGTTACACTTGCATATCCACCGCGCTGTTTTGTGTGAAATAAAAAAACAGTTCGGATCTTCCTGTCCGTTTCGGGGCGGCTCGCCACCTCCTGCAACGAGTGCGAATAACAGTCGCCGAGGAGATACGACGGAAACCACAAAAATCCTCGTCCGAATGGGGCAACACAACACGCGCCCGACCGCCATCGTCCGCGACGATATTAGGAACCTCTTTGTATGCAACCCAATATGTATGCTATTCGGGCTTGTCGCTCTCCGGTTGTATTATCCTACTCTCCGCTCTCATTCCCTCCCTCCCGTCTCACTCCTCCTTTTTTCATATTTTCCACACGTACGAACTTCGGGAACGCGACTCGAGCGCGGATCTCTTTATTTTTCCCGCAGTCAACGCGCTGTCAGCTTTTCGCGGCTTCATGACGCGAGATAGACTCACCGAGAATTTATCTCGTATATTCGGGCCGTATCATTGTTATTATATTTCGGCGAGAGACGGCAAAAGGCCGCCCAATACACGTCATGCACAGTGAAAAATTTTGACGGGCAATATTTATTAAAATGCAGGGGGAGAGCGGGCCAGAAAACGGGACGGCGGGGCAAAACGCAATTTTTCAATAATTTGTGGATGGAAGAGTGAGGCAGAAAGGAGCTGAAAATCGGGATATCAATGGGGCAAAATAGGGTACACAGTAAAAAAAAGTTTGTACTTTGTACAACGATTTATTGTCGACGAACAGCCACAATTTTTTATTTGTCAATTCTACAGTTTTTAAAATAAAAGTACAAAGAAAAAATTGTCAATGACTCGGGAAATAAAAGGACAGGTTCGTATATTCAAATAAGTGACAAAGGAGTTTGTCACTTATTTAGAAAAATTATTTTTACGAAATTTAACATTCTGATTTTACGAAATTATTTTTTATTGTGTATCCAAAAATTATTGGAAAATTGCGTTTTTCCTCGTTGTCCCGTTTTGCCCCGCTGTCCCATTTTGCCCCGCTCTCGTCTACTCCATCGAAATTCAAACTCGCCGAGAGCCACGATGATATCACGTATTCGTAAAAGAGATTCATGTTTTTCAATTTCTTGTAATTACTTTTAATTCACCGAAATGTCGATAATTGAATCCCGGCATATTTCGAGTCTGAAACGTGGTCGTGGCTCTCGGCGTAATTACGGAGGCACGCGTATCAAAAAAACGATTCATGACCGATAAAACTGGAACATAAATGTGACACGAATGTCCGATACTTGCTATCCTGTTATTTTTCGACTTCGCGGAACTCTCCGCAGCTAAATAAAAATATTTAAAAAAAAAAACGAAAACAAATAATAACGGATACGCTGCGTCATAACTATTTGTTTGGGACGAAAAATTGCTTTTCGCTTTCGATCATCGCCGAGCCATGAAATTGAAACAGGATTTAAAAAAAGAACGACGAAATAGAACTTTGCGCGATGCATGGAGAGAGAAGTTGATTATGAAAGATAGGTGAGCTGGTCCGTTGGCTCGAGTGTGGGGAATCGACCTGACACCGTCGAGGCGGCTCAACCCTTTCGCAACTTCGCACTACACAGATACAACCTACCTTCCACCTCGTCCTTTCTCTCGTTTGCAATTTTATGCCGCTATCATTCGCATTCTACTGCAGTGCAGTCGTTCGCGATAGTTTTGGCTTTCGGTTGCCCTCGGGCTGCGGGCCACGACTGTTTCTCTACATATAGAATACCTATAGTATATACACATATATATACACATATATATGTATATATAGGGCAACTCCGTAGGGTAAAATTGACCGATTTTCTGTAATTTCTGCTCGTACAAGCTGTAGAAACTCGGACAACTTCACCGTGTCGAAAGTACGTACTTTGCGTCGTAATACCACTATAGGTGGATCGAATCGGTTCGTTACGAGTCTCCCAGAGCCAAGAGTGACGCTACAGTGGTGGTGAGAGTTGGACGTACGAATAATGGATTCACACTCGGCGCCGGATTATATTCCCGTTTGTGAGCGTTCACTTCGAACCATATTCAGTTCAGCTAATCACCATGCATCCATGTCTGATATACGTTTCCTCATAAACCGCACGTCGGGCACCCGACAAAATCGACTCGTGTTCACTGATGATCTTTTTACAGATTTGTAGCATCGTCTCATATTTAAGCTATCCAGGTGGGGCTGGCTGAGACTCGGAGTATGACCGATGATTGGCTGGTAGTCGGTAACACGTTGGCAGACGATGGTCCGATCTCAACGAATGCCGAGCATTCGCCAAACTGTCGATTGGTAACCACTCCAACGTTAGGATCAATAGTTGGTTAAACGGTGCTTATCAGAGGTGAACCGGCGCTGGCGTATCGGTGTGATGATGCGTGTTCGGCGATAGGGTAAAGCAGCCAATGAATGGATTGGGCCAATGAATGGATAGAGCCAATGAATGGACAGGGCCAATGAATGGACACTTTTCATGAGAGCACGTGCATAAAAAACGTCTATTGATTGGTTTTTTCGTCCGCTTAACTGTCTATTCATTGGCCGATTCACCCTATCAAGTGGATGTTCGCTCACGACGTTGAACTACTAAATATTTATAAGCGACATTTTTTTTTTTTTTTTCTACGCGACTGCTGGATGCTTTTCTATTGTTCCAGATTGCTTTATTATAGTTTTATCTTCAGTAGTATAGACCGGACAGACTAACTTTCATCAACTTTATTAATTAAAGTGTGGATAAAAAAATGAAACAATATAACTTAAACAATGTAAAGCAATTAGTAAGTTAATATTAGATAGACGCGCTGTAGACGTTCAGCTTTTATATAAGATTCGAAAAAAAATCTTCAAGGTGAGCATAGCCGAGCGCGTAAGAGCGTCGACTAGTACTAAACTGATGATTCCAATGTGTGGAGATAAAAAACTATATAAAAAGCAATTGTAGGATGAGAAAAAAAAAGCATTTAAAAATCGCGCAGATCGATAAAAATTTTTTTTTTATTGCTTATTAATATTTTTTATTAGGCTGAAGGACTTCGTGTCGATAGCCCGTTGACATTATGCGAATGCAATTGTAAATGCATAAATGTATTAAGGTATTAAATGTATAAATGTTTAAAAACTCTAACGGTCGTTAATGCACTCGTATAGTCATTAAATACACACTTACTACTACTGCGGTTTTTTATTCAACGTTGGTTGGACATCGGCAGACAACATTGGCGCAACGTTGAGCCGATGCTATCATCCCGACGTTAACTGGTCGTCGGATCAACATTGGCGACCAGAGTCGGCTCGACTTTCTAACTCAGGCAGTCATAGTTGGCCCAACGTCAGCCCAGCTCTAAAACCGCACCTGGATAGTTAGCGGTAATATTTTATCACGGTTTTGACGTTGACTCGACGACAATTTTTATAATGACGCTGTCGACGAAAGGATACATTTTCAGTAGACTGAACTTCCCTCGAATGTTGACGGGACAGAAGTACAGGGCGTAACAATGCGTTTTAGCGTCGGGCGGACGAGGCAGAGAAGAATTGTCAGACGATAGCTCCGACTTCCGGTTCGAGTTGTCATCAACATCGCGACGTGTCTCCTTTAGATTTCGCTCGAAGCTCCGGCGCGGTATGAATAGCCGTAGAGAAACGCTAATTAAATTTCCGTGAATTCCTCTCGGAGCCGAAGCGACAACGAGACGAGCTCTCTAGCGTTAAGATATCGGAAGAGTCCCGCTGGAACTAATTTATGCTGCCGCCGCGTTTCGTTTCGGCGTTCCGGCATCGCCGGTACCAACTGCCGCGAATAATGGGAAAGCGAAATAAAATGTCATCAGCGCAAACCGACGAGCCGTGACGAAAGACAAAGCGGAGCGAAGTCCGGGGAAAGCACGACGGTACGAGGCGATGGAACGGGAAAAACAAAACAAGTGAAAAATGGAAAAGTTAAACGGAGAGAAGCAACGGTCAGGAAGGCCAAGCGAGCCGGAGAACGGTGTACTGAAAATTATATACTGACATTTCTGCGGCCGTCTGCCGGGTAGGACTCGTTACCACCTCGGTGTCTCATTATTCTGCCCAATATTATAACAGACTATTTCATTTTTTTTTTTTTTTTTAATTGCCAAACTATATAAAAAACATTTTTGTTATGGAAGTTAAGCTACTTGCGGACGATGCAAGTAACATTGTCCGCTGGCTTTCTTTCTAAAACATGGCATTGATAATGATGTTATATTTTTAAAAAAATGTGTTCTATACGCTGGAAGCTTGCGATGTTAGTACGACCGTTCAAGGTATACGACACGCTGGGACCTGACGGTTGTGTTCTATTCAGGGTTGTAAAGCCTGAACTCACGCTGTTGGTGACGAAGCCTCGCTGTTACCGAATACCGTCACGGAAATTAATCACCAACGATCGTTATATTAATTTTATTCGAGACGATAAGAGTTCGGAATGATCAAGAGAGTGGTGTAATTATTGGAATGCACAGTAGATTTATTCAATAACAAATATAACAGATATTTACACTATTTCACTGTATGGAGTTAACAACAAATGAACTTGGTTACACGTTGCTTGGAGATTTGAGTACTGCACTTATGTCTTTCTAGTAACGCGCACGGAGTGATTGCAAGTGCGACTGTTCGTCACTGTGGAAGTTCTTAGACTACTCTTGAATGTTTTCGATTGACAAAAAGTAAACAAGATGGAAGTGACTTGGACATTCGGAGCGTTCTATGGAAAATCAATTGATTGGCTGACAGAAAAAAAAACAAGGGATTTTTCGCGAGTCAACGAATAGAAATTGAATTACAAGTGGGGGCAAGACGCTTGCCGCATTCCTGTGTTTTAGGCATGTAAAAAAGCTTCGCGCTCGACGCCGACAATATGTAGGCTCATAAACGACCCAATGACTCGTAAATTACCCTTTCGAGACACTTGTCGAATGCAAAGGATTTTTTGTCTGTATCGAAAGGAGCCCTGCTCCATCGCAGATGTTTTATTGCTACATTCGCAAACCTCTAAGACACCAAATTTTCATGAAGATTCGTTAATCCTCTCGTCAAGAAAGTTCTATTATTTTATTTATTATCGGAATCCGACCGAAGCGACGAAACAATATACGAGAGTCGGTTATCGATATTTCGACAAATCAGATTTTCATGTATGCGAGAAATTCATGGGGAGAATCGCGAATTTGGACATTCGCCTTATGTGCTCGCTTCCCATTTACTGACACCCTAAAGGAGATCAAATCGCATCGCGGCTGCTTGAACTGCTTGAGCTACGATACGAGTGGCGTTAAGCATACACGTAGTCACCGTACGAGGCACATTACAATGGCCTCTCGGTGTACCTGCCTGCCAAATGCATACCCAATTGCCATATTTACTCGGGTACGAGAAACCGTTCGGGTCGCGTACATGAACGTGCATGAGCCTAAGTGGTAAATAGGTACACCGAGGAACGTTCCGGCACTCTCTCTGACGCAATCGAGTGCTCTTAAAGCTCAGGACGATTCCTCGCCAACGCGTTACCCACGTTTTGAGTAAACGTCCATGCATGGCAAGTTATACACGTGGGAATTTACGTAAATAAGCTTCAACTTCAACATTTTTTTTCTACCAATACACTACTATTTTATGTGCAATCATTTGGGAATATTAGAAAGGTGCGAGAATTTCTTTAGAAAAGGTCGCAAGCGCCAAGAGGCGCTTGCGATTGGCTATCTCATTGGTTAATGGTAAATTGATCAGTGGTTAGTTTTTTTCGAAACGTAACAAAAGAAATCCAACCTTAAGGGGTCACGAGGTAAAATTCGAAAATGTCGGGGCAACTTTTTTCCTCTTGCCCGAGGTTGCGCTTGCCACGAGGGAAAAAAAATGGTGCCAAGATAAACACGATCTCGAGTGAGTCGAGTAACTCTAGTACTATGAAATTATTTCGCACTTCGTAAAAAATAATTGCAAAGAGTAATTAATTTCCAGTCAATTTGTTACAACTAATAAAAAAAAAATTAAAAATCTTGCTCGATTCAAATTAATTAAATAAAATCGAATAGAATTTGTATATTTTTTTACTCCACTCTGCGTATCTGAGCATTTTATTGTCGAGGGGTTTGAAAACAAAAAAAAGTTATTCAATCTCAAACGCCACCGAGCATTCTCGCGCGTAATACGCACATTCGCACATTGGCACAAGGGCAGGTTCGGAAAGTGGGTCGTATTTCAAATTATGATGAAAACCGCGACTCGGTTGAGGCCCGACGCATTATTTGTACACCGAGTCTAATAATAGTGCGACGACAAACAAAGCGTTCCATAGCTAGACGCACGGTAAACCAAAGCCAATATACGACGACGGTGGTAAATTGCCATCCGCAGAAACTTCGATCTGTGAGCGAGTGGTTTATGCGGTCGTTGTTATGGGCGTAACAGAACCATAGGGTGGCTGTTGGGCTTCGAGGGACGGGAAGGTTTTTAGTATAATAAATTCCATCGTTATCGGAACCCACTCACGTTTCGGTCGCAACAAGTATTCGTAAACAAATTATTCTTTTGTAATGACATTTTTTTTCTCGATTATTGAGTTCCACATACTATAATTGCGAAGCTCGCACGTGTCACTTTTCCGGAGTCATCTATTTTGAAGCATATTGAAAAACCGATAGAGAAAATGATGAAATTTGTGCGAAACTGTAACGCGATTATCCAATATTTCCCATCCAGCACGCGAACGGACGGACAGCTCGGCACAATTGCTCTTAAGAGTGAGTCTATATGTAGTTTCTCGAATGAAGAGGCTATCAAAGTTGTATATTGCGAGATCTGTATTCGCAAAAATAAACATTCAACATCGTGTTTCCGTTAGCGATTGTTAATTAATCGTTAATTAACAATCGTTAATCATATATCGATAAACAATTGTTCAACCTTATTTCCTTATGCACAGTGCTCAGTGCACAATATTCACAAACATTTTATTCGATTGATAATTAAAATGCGACGATTGTTAATTAAATGTTATTAACAAAAGGCACGATGTCGATAACAAACTATTTCAATCATTTTAATCGCATTCATATAAATATAGCCATAACACCTTCTTTAACTTCAAATAGACAATAAATAAAGAGCTCTAATAAGATGTGAACAGCTTAGTGACTTAAGGCGCAGAGCAGCAATCACAGGGACTCAGTTTCGAAACCCACCAATAGCAAAATAATTTACAATGTGTTTTTTCGGCAATCTAAATTAACTACTATCTTCAATAAGTAAGAATCTCTAATGAACAATGCGCAAAAATCCAAGAAATATCTGCAAATAATTATATTTCAATTTAATTTATGTACTAATTTAGTAGAGACTTAATGAGGAAGCCTTCATGGGGCCTAACAAGGAAATTTATAAAGGCCCGATGCTTCGAAGTGTGACAAGGCTAGTCGGGCATTGGTTAGTTTTCCATTCTGGGCCCCTTAAAACGTCGGGAAGTCTAGAAGGGCCCAAACAACACCCCTGACAACATTTCTGCACGAGATGCTACATATGGAGATATTTTTATATTATGTTTCTTAGAAAACTAGCTTCGAGGGAGTCAAAGTGCGTATACTGCGGTTTTCGGGTCCCATTGCGGCACCAAAAGGGACCAGCGTGCAATTGGCACTGAGTTTGTCCCATAGAAAACAGTACTGTCGCGTGGATGCGACAGTTCCCCAATGTCTACACGAGTCGGCGAAGTGCCGAGAGATATATAGTTCAGCGTAAGCGCCTCCAACTCTACGGACTGAGAGGACTCGTGTCAAGAGGCTATGTATTTAAAAAATAAATTGTCTTCCAGGCGGCAGATTACGTCGAGATGTAACGTTTCATTTACCGTCTCTCGTCCCATAAAGCTTTTACTCCAGCGATTTCTTCTTCGCGCTCTTCGCGGTATCGCGAGACGCAAGATCGAATAACGTTCCGACGAACCATCAATTTCACAGCAACAAAAAAAAAAACCCTCGAAACAGACCCTACGCCCACTTCAACGATTAATCATCGCGGGACTCTCGCGAGTGCAGTAAAAATGTCCAGCGGCACGGAAAGACGTTTTAATTTCTCAAAAAAAAAAAAAAACTCGAAGCACACCGTTACATCAACGAGTTTTGGGCACACCGGTGGGAGTCGTGAAATATTCACGGGAAACAATGCAACTCATCCTCATCCCCCAGGCATAAACCTCCGACACTAAAAATAGTTGCTTTTGGCCCGACCGCCTCTCAGCTCACCCCCTCGCACTCCCTCCCACTCCCTCCCAGCGTCCTCTCTCTACCTCCCTAAACTACATCTCCGCGGGAAAGAGGAAGAAAAAAAAAGAAGTCTGAGTTACAGGCTATAAAAAGTTTTCGAAGCTCCGGCCGATTAAGTCGCGCCGGGGATGGTCGTATAAGCTATAGGTGGCATGCAGTGGCTTTCTGCCCGCCATGGAGAGTGGGAGAGCTTCTGCACCACGTGTTACACGTATATTTCCTCCACCGACTCATTCACTCTCTGTTGTACAAGCGTACATCATTCGTACCGAACCTCCGATGTTCCGCAGTCTGCGATACGTGTGTATAAATGCTCACTGCAATGTGAACGTCATGCACCGTATATGTGCATACGGTCCGAAGGGCGGGGGGGGGGACCTAAGAGGGGAAGGGTCTCTAAAATTGCAAGCTCAGGGAGATGCTACCGGAGCCCGCTAAGTGCCGCACTCCGCACCTACTCGTATTTTAAGGCGACTTAAGTTGTCTGCCAGCGGAGGGCGAACGAGGTAGACAATTCACACTGCAGATTGCCATAAGTATTAGGTACTCTCTGTTGGACACTCAGCCGTTGAGAGTCCGCCGAGCGCCGTCGACGAGGGACCACCCTCGAAGACGCGGACCTCTTTGCCTCACCCTCGAGGAACTTGCGGCCCAGGAGGCGGGGACGGGGATAACGAGAACTTCACACAACTGTGAGGACTTTCCGACACTGCGTTTTACGAGCACGGAGACGACCGTGGGAATGGGACAGACTTCCCCTTCGAAATTCATCGCCGGGACACTGGGCCAAGGCAAATTTATACAAGCTCTCTCTTCTCCCTCCGACGAGGCTGCTCGCAGCTTTCGCTCCTCCGCCGCAATACACCATTCTTCCCTTTTTCCGTTCTACACCGCGCTCTTTTACTTCGCGGCTGGACCGGCGAAGAGACTCTCATGAATATCCTGTACATAAATTTACTGCGGGCACTTCGAAATATTATTGGACTCTGGACCTGGCCGTGAATAACGCGGACACCAAGCTGTGGGCGAATGAGGAAGCTCCTTAAGAGGAAGATCTCTACATGTGGCAGTGAATGAAAAAAAAAAGATGTGGCCAAGATTCTGCTTCGCGAATGGAGCATGACTATTTTTACAGAAGCTGAAGTTTAGTTTACTGCTGTCTTGCCAGCTTCTTCGCAATAGCTACCACGTTTTGCGACTTCATTTTTTGTTACTGAACATCGCCGAAGTTACGGAGAGAGGAAAGATGACAAGCTTGTTCCCAGATAGCCAACCGCAGCATAGGCAAAGAAGGGCAATTGCTTGAGATCAAGCTTTGCTGTTTCCTTGACAGCAATATTGCAACAATAGTTTCTAGCGCGAGATCGCAGCATATTGGTAGCAGAAATCCAGTAACGGATGCTATAAGCTCATTTGTTATTCTTAGCAGCCGTGAAAGAGATCAAAATTCCTCCTCATCGGAAGCCAACCTCTGATTACACATTTTAAGCTTCTTTTTTCATGCGACGAATGAGTGTGATAATGGGTTGGTAGTGAACTACGTTTCCTTGATAATGAGTTATTTAGGAGTTTCATGCACAATAACCGTGACTCAAGCAAATCAACCTTCGTAGTGAGTCGCAAAGCACCAGCAAGCCTTGCTGACAACATGCTCCTAAGAAATTTCGACATTGAATGCTGACAAAAACATTGGCATTTGCCAGCATTCAATGCCGAAATTTTTTAGGAGCATGTTGTCAGCAAGGCTTGCTGGTGCTTTGCGACTCACTACGAAGATTAATTTGAACATTTGCGCATTTGCGGACGCACATGCCGCAATTTTGCCGCCATCACGTGCGAACATATGCTGCCCATTTGCTGGCGGGTTGTTGTCAAAATGCTATGTGGGTTTGGTGTGACTATTGTTATTTGCAATTAGGGTAAAAGTGGGGAATCTGGACCGGTCCATATTTCATTGAATAACGTGTTAATCGGGATGGTCCATATTCACTACCCTATATTCTTTGCATAAATGTTGGTATTCCATGACGCCATTTTTCTTCGTGTCCCAAAGGCAAAGGAGTCGGTGAATCACCGACGTAACTAAGACGCGTGACAATACTTCCCAACACTTGAGAATTCGGTTTCCCTTGAGGAAAAAGATCAAAAAAGTTCGTAAAAGAACGCGGTCGAAAGTAAATCCCTCGCAAGCCGATTGTCTAGACGTCGCGGTCGAGAGACGCGAAGGAGAGCCGAGGTAGAGAGGAATTAGTTGTCGGGGGCAGCGCGGAAACGCGGGTCGAACGAGCGTCATCAGCATAGCCAATCCTACGACTCCCCTCGGAGACGCTCCTCAGACTTGCTCTTTGTTTCTCATCTCCTTTGAAAAAGCCCGACCATACTTTCCCGCATATTGATCATTCGCGCTGGGAAACTTCGTCTTGCTGCGAACTTCGAACGCGTTCCGTTCCTTCTCAGAAGCCGTCCAGCGAAGCGTCGATCCCCTCGCCGCAAGGACTCGAAGAAAAGGATACGAATGAGTGACGGAGCGACGCAAGACGCGGGACTCGCGGATGAGGACAACGGGAGAAGGGTTGTTCCCTACCGTTTCAGCGCGTCGGTTTCGTTGAGCACTTATTAAAATTCAACTAGCGTCCCGGCGGTGACTGCCGCGTCGTTTTGATTAATTGCACCGGCTGCAATGGGAACGCGAGAGATCGCATTGCGCCTCCACGGAGAGGCGGAATAACGGCGGTGTATTCTCTCGGTTTCCCCCTTCGAGCTGCAGCACTCACGATATTAATCACATTTGAGGTCTGGCCTTCGGGATGCGACTATCAGCTGCGACGTCGTCGTTGCCTCCGGTGAAGGCGCGCTGCGCACGCCGCGGAGAGACGGATACAAAGACTTTTTGTCGGACCAGCGAAGCCGAATGCTCGAAACGTGGAAGCCGCAGTGGATCAGTTGAGATACCGCAAGAACTTGGCAATATCTCTTTTGTAATCCGTAAGTTCATCCGTTGGAATACTCTCTGACTGTGTGTACGGGGCGTGCAATTTCCTGACCTCGGAAACTGAATAGGTACTCAAAGGACAGACCGGACAAAGGGAAAAGTGAGAAGAAAAGCTGGTAACCGTAATAAGCGGAATAAAAGAGAGCTTGTAGGATCCAGATCCCTCACTCCGGCAGCGTTAAAACCTCTCGAGACTCGCGTCTCGAGACTCCCCGACCAACCATCCGGACGCCTTTTTTTTTTTGGAGAAAGCTCGGCGAGCCAAAGACTACCGGCAGTCGGTCTTCCGCTCTTCTTTCTCGTCGTTTCATCGCCACTTCTATAACTGCGTCATTTTCGACAGTTCGCGAAGGGTACGCAATGGCTGTCGTATGGAAAAAAGGGAGAAAAGGGCGAGCCGGAGCTGGAGAATAACTCTGAGATCCTGGAAAAAGTGGAGGCGCCTCGGTGAAACGCGTGGAGTGGTACACGTAAGAGGGCTTAGGTAAATTGAAAATGGAATTAAATTTCCAAGCTGCTGAGGCGTATGCGTTCCCGGGTCCGGTCCTTCGGGTTCCAACTGCTTCTCGAAAACGTGGGCGATGGAAAACGAGACCGGGACCTCGGAAAAGGGATCTTGAGCAGCGTAACGCTACTGCACGGTATCCTCTACAGGATTCTCTCATTTTTCGATACAGAATCTTGGTACACAAGCCGGGGTTCATGAGTGGGCGTGGCTTTACATTTTCTTACATGAAAACTTGTAAACGTGCACGAGGAGCCGCTTCTTCGAAGCGTTACATCGTGTAAGCCATGTAAATAGATTTTTCGGCCCAAATGAAAATTCCTCGCAACATTGACGAACCTTTTTTCGCTTTGCAAGATTCAAACATCGCAAGTTGTTCGTTTGGGTGAATGTAATTCAACTAACGGTGCGGGAAATTCGAGGAAACAATCAGTGATTTTGTAACACTTCTTCACTCGCAATCACTCAGTTTGCTGGTCGTATCGCAGTCTCAGGCAGAAGGGCATTGCGAAACCTTTTGCGGATTACGCCATACAATATGTCACGCAATTGATGCGACGCGGGATACTTTCGTCTTGGTAACGCGTCCCAAGAGGCGTTATTACTGTCGGTGTCCCGGAAGTTCGCGAGAAACACCTGTCTGATTCAGTAACCAATTTCCCCTCTCGCTCTCGTGTAGAATTCTCCCACCGGGAGAGCTTGTTTTATGTGAGCCTATTTTTTTTATCGGGTGTCCAGAAGAACAAGCTCGTACGAGCCCGTGGGAGATATTTGCGGAAATTCCATAGAGACCGTGGGAGAACGAAGTTAGGAGCGGGGCAATCGTATATAGGACGCGGTGTGTCTCAAAGAGGAGAATCGGATTTAAAGAGAGCCCCAGGGAGATAGCCCTGCTGCCGCTGCTAGTAGCGCTGGAAGAGGTGGTGCTCTCTCTTCGTGTGCATAGATTGTACGGGGAGGCGACCGGTGGAAGGCCATATTGTCGTGCTACCGGTTTTGTTTTATTCTGATCGAGGGCAATTCAGTTCATACAGTTTTATAGTGGAGCGACCGGAGCCGAAGGTAGCACCAATTTTAACAACATTCGGCATTCTAGACTACATATTCATGATAGCGTTGTTGCTATCGAGCCGTGTTACTTTCGGGCCAGATTTTCCTTAAATGTAACAAGCAGAAACACATTGGCATTGCAACATCTCAAGGAGATATCATTTCTTAAAAAAAAACATCATAATATAATTCCTTATATCATATCTGAAGACTTATTGATCCAAAGACAACGATGGGTCATACTGGTGTGTTTGTGCGAGTTAACAGACAATAGAGACGGCAGGTGACTAAGACTTCCCTGACAAACCACGAAGCGACAGGGGAGGTGACCCGTATTATCCTGAATATCCACGCGCCATGATGAGGGACTCGTTCACTCCCCACTTCTGCGACGCGGTTAGTTTAGCTTATGGTACGACAACGGAGATACCGAAATTCTCACTTTCAGCTTAACTTTCTGGGTACACCAGGAACGGTTCGGGGAACAGCAAATAACCCTGACCCCCAACATTGTCGCCCTTAGTTACGTTTTAACATATAAGATGAGCAAAACGCCCAGATGGCACGTGAGAAAACCTCCAACCACCGTACGTACGACGTCAGTCAACATCGAACCATCATACGTACGTCAGTCAGTCAGAAAACGTTAGTTAACATCCGACCACTGTACGTATAACGTCAGGCTGTGCAAATTATACTCCGAAGACAGTCCACCTGGAAGTCAGAGTTCATAGCTCGTACGATTTTTTCCGTGAAGACCGTGTCTTCACGCGCGCTTTGTAAAATCTCAGTGTATTTCGACTCTACGGATAAATATTCAAACTAGACACACTTTTTATATGGGAAACTTATTGTATCATCTCACCAAGATTTAATATTCTGAACAAATAAATCATGTGAGTATTTTAATACTTGTTTGACAATTGATAAACGGTTAACCGCGATAAATGAATTTGAATACCTGCTTCAAGTATCGGTAACACCGACCATCCATGAACCCATAAAAACTATAGTGTAAAAGGCGAGGTTTCCGTCCCCGGTGTAAAGGGCTGCCCTGGCTTGACCCGAAAAGAGAAGTCAACAGTGTTACGCTCTCCCTTACACTCTCACGAGTCGGGGCTGGTCGTAAAAGTATCGACGGAACGACGGTGACATAATAAATTGCCAACAGCCTAACATCGACCAAAGGTCCCTTTCGGTCTTCAACAAGTGTAAGAGGTGATGACAATTTCGGAAAATTTCGGCGTTCCAAGTATGTTTTTCTAGCCGAGTTATTTCGGCCATTCAGGAATTCCTCGACTATTCCAGGCTTCCGGTGATGGTTAACCGTGAGAACTTCGAGTAACTCGGTTGGTTCAAGGATCAGAGGGAACACACGCTCGCACATATGATGGTTGACCTGCGTAACACCAGAAATTCACAAACTTTGTTCACCTCGTTGCTATTATCGATCCCTCTAGTTTGGAGTGCGACTTGTGAACTCATCGCGTCCGGAAGACGAACAAGCTCGAAGCTCCGCTTCGCCCACCTCTGGCGCCGCCGAGAGAGGGAGAGAGAGGTGCGACAACTTTAAAAAGTATAAAATCCGGACTTCCGCCGCGGATACCCCACCGTCTTCAGGTTCTACGCGTTCCATGTCGGGCGTATCTGGTGATTCGCAAGAATGGCAGGACGCGCCGACACGAGTTTCGAGATAATACGATTGCGCGCGGACTTCATACCGGAGTCCTCGAGGACTGCCCGAGTACATCCGCCGGATAGAGTTGGCGAGTCCATGAAAAGTTTCACGATATTCTTTTCCTTTCCTTTATCTCTGGCTCTTCCAACCGGGCCGTGTCGTAAAACGATGAAGAAACGAGGCGTGCCTTAGTTCCCGACTGCAGTCCCAACTAATGTGGGTCTAGGGTGTTTTTTTTTTACCCCCGGAACTCGAATTTCCGAGTTAAGAGATATTTCACAAAAGCTTCCTGGCGGCAAACAGACGAAGGAGCTATCAGTTTGAAAATTTTGCCGACGAGAGTGCACAAAGAGGATTGTCCAGGAGTAGCCTCAAAGTCTCTCGTGTCACTGAACGCGCCGGATGCTTTCGCCAGTCCACAGAGCCACCAGTGTCATTTTCTGGCATCGAAGAGAACAGAAAAAAGGAAATCTAAGTTGTATCACTGTGACCGGACAAAAGTCCAAGAGAAAGTTTATTTGTAGCGGATCTCCCGGACGAGCGAGTTCTTGTCCGAGCTGTGACAGGTAATCAAAACTTGGAGGACTCGGCGTAAAGTTTTGCACAATGTCTGGCGGTCGACAGACTGCGGCTAGTGCTCAGTTTCCGCGGTACGTTTCCGCTATGTACCCTATGACAGCTCTTGCTAGCCCTTGACGTTTAGAGTTTGTGTATCCGATGGACGGTGAAACCCTTAAGATCTTCATGACGACGTACTGGACTGTACGCCCAAAGCATCTGCGATGAGGATGGCAAAATATCGCACAAGAACGATGTACCGTAGTGCGAATGCCACACAGGACCGGTATTGACGGACTTTGGGCAAACACTGGCCGACGCTTTGCTTGTACTGGCCCTGCATGGCATTTCCACTAGAACAGTGGTAAGGTAGCTCTAGCGGGCTGTGGAATGGGCAGGGTGGTTCGCGGTGTGTGGGGAAGGTAGCAAGCGAGAGAGCGGTACGTGTCGCGTTATTTCGAGCGCCGCACTTGCGAAGCAAAATTAGCGGTCTCCAGTTTGTAATGTTTCAAAAACTAAATGATGAGTCGCTTTCAAACTCTACCACGCTGCTTCTTGAAACACTTTCTTGACGAGGATACGCTTTTTTGCGACATGTCTTTATAGAGTTTTTCATAACGGCGGTTTATATGCTGAAAAGAATGGATCTTCCATGTTGATCATGTTAAGTAACTTCAACAGCCATTATCTTCGGAACTAAATGGTGAATCTACTTCAAATTTGGCACACACCGAAATAAATTAATCAACTAGAACATATCCAAAATTCAGCTCAAAATCTTTGAATCAACCTAATGCTTGAGCATTAACCTTGCCTTATCTTAACCGTGCGGATCCACAGGGGGGGCCACCGTGTATTTTGGGGGTCCATGGAACCCTGATTAAGAACCGCTGCACTGGAGCAATTGTAAAAAGTCTCTTCTTCAAGTGACAATCACGATCATAGCGTCGAATTGATTGAAGACTTGGAGGAGTTGATCAACGTACCGGTGCCAAGTTGTCAGCGATAGCCCTCGCTGGACGTAACTTCGTTATCGGTGCATTATCGAGGTGAGGGGTGTCGATATGACGGAACAAGTCGCGAGACGCTCGAGGCTGGCGCTCAAGCGTGGTAACTCGATAAGGATCATCTAACCCTGTTCAAGATTGAACGTAATATGACTGGCGCACCGAAGGCGTCTTGTGCGTCTAAGTTGACACGAATCTGACGATCGTCCGAGTGATCGATGAGGAGAAAGTCATATGGAACATGATAAAAATGTTGAAGTTAGCGATGTCTCTGTGAAACCGTAAGAGACCGATGGGTCATATTTTTTATATACCAGTCAAGCATTACTTACGGAAAGTCACTTGATGATGAATCTTTAGATAGACGTTCTAATTTTTAATTGCACTATTGTTTACCGGATTCGGTAGAAGTTTGGCACACATCGAAAAATGTTCTGTTTCTGCCCATAAAAATAATTCCCGAACCTCTTGCCAATTCCCTTTTCAAGCGCGAGCTTCTTAACGCAGCAGGTCAAGCGCAAGTTGATACGAGTTCGAAGGGCACCGTACAGACGAACCTCGAAAGCTCTCGATACAGCCGGGTTGCCAAGGCAAATAGGGTGTACAGACGATAAGAATATATTTATCGAGCAGTACCTAGGACACAAATGTTGCCATTGCAACCATGGCGGTTGGCCAATATTTGTCGAGGATCCCGCGAGCCGTCGAATCGAAGAGTCGAACGAGGACCCCGTCAGCAGCGCCAGTTCTCTTCAGCAGGCTCCTCAAACGGAAGAATTTGTATACGTTCGCCTCAGTACCGAGAGACGTCAACAGAGTGATTGTTACCTCAACGCTCCAAGTCCAATTGAGTGTATCCTCACAATTCGACACTGTATAGAGCGGGAATGACGATTCGACAACGTCACCCAAGTTTCCGAACACTTGGCTTCATAGACCAAAAGGAACCATAGAAGGATCGACAGGACGAACGGCACTTGCGAAATCTCCCAGACATGCAGTCTCACCGGATCGCAGGACATAGCAAATTCGGAACTGTAGAATCGATGCGAAGCACATAGCGTTCGGAGTTCAACGATAACCAAGCTCGTCTCTCGGTCATTGGAAACTGGACGACGGAAGTGATCGGATTCACGCGATGGTCCCCGATCCGTCGATACATCAATGGGACGTAAATGGGGGTCGCAAGAGGGGGGAGAGAAGGGGAGGGTGGCGACGCCAAGGAGATCAAGAGCGTCGTCCAGTTACGATCCTGCCCATCCGGGCCGAGTCCAGGAGTCCATCGGCTTTAAGGCGATCCGTAAATCGGACGGTGCTCGGAATTCAACGCCAAAGATCGAGGAAACCTTTGAGCAACGGCGTTGAAACGGAAGAGCCTCGAGCTCCGATCTCACCCGCCCAAGCCTTTTCCATATACCGCTCGATCTTTCTTTTTCTCTATCGTCGAGCATTCCAATTGAATGCCAGTAGAAGGAACGAGAGAATTCGGCGGATGCCGCATGAAACCGCGAACGCCGAGATTGAAAATAAGAATGTCGAAAGAAGGCCTCTGGCGACGTTCTCCCTCTCCTCCGACTGTATTTTTCATTTCGAGGAGATCGCGATACCGGAGCAAGGCTCGAAGGAGATCAGCTAAATCTTACAGAGGACACTTTATATTACTTTCAGTCGTGCGAAGAAGCCCGAGGGTGTACGAAACCTTTGCATGGAGTATGTGATTCGTGATGCATGAAGAGTCAAATGAAATAATAAAATTTCACAATGACTGGCCTATGTGGTGGGAGTAGTCGAGGTCGGGAGGCGTCTAGGGTGAAGGCTGTCCTGGCGGTTGAAAGGGTAGGGGGTTTCCTACCTTTAATATCCACCTTTACTGTAAAAAAAAATTGTATATTTAATGCACCGGTATTGGAAGTCTTTATGCATAAACCGGTATATTAAATTTAATGTACAACTATTATATAAAATTACAGTATTTTTAAAGTAATTTTAAAATACTTTGAGCATTATTGAAGAATTTTGATTAAAAAAGCAATCTTTTATCATTTATTATGTACCGTAGATTCATTTTACATAACATTTGTAAGTTAAACTTCATATAGTAGTTTATGCATAAAAGTTTCCAATACCAGTACATTCATTTTCATTCAGAAATTTTTCACAGTGCTGAACTTTTTTTATACTGATTATTACCCAAAATAATCCCAGTCTTGCTATATTCTTTAGTCAGCGAGTTGTTTCATTCGAATTTGGAAAAGATAGAATGTACATTTTACATTTCAGCAAAACAAAAAAAAGACCCCAATTCTGACCGGATAGAAATGTTCTGAAAATGTTTTAATCAAAAACATGCTTCCTGGTCATAGCTTTCTTTTCGAGAAAGCGACAATTAACAAATAGTAAAGATGCTGTAATGGTACGCACTGTAGCCGCAACGTTACTATTCGTTATCATTCGTCGCTTGCTGCTTGTCACGTGTTTTTAGATTAGTTACTTGAATACCAGATAACTCTATTGTTTAACTCGCAAACTAAGTATGTATAAAGTTATTCCAATTTATCAACGTTGCAATTATCAAAAATGTTCCGACGGGACATTTGGGGGGGAGGGGGGGGGGGGTGGCAGGCGAGTCCCTCAATTGGGCCTCGCAGCCGCTCCAAGCAGAGGCTTATTTATCATTAATTATTAAATAATCAGCCGACAGCGAGCGAGTGTCGAATAAAAGTCTTTAACAATTAATCAGTTATTTCTTGTTTTGGATGCAAAAATTGGCTCGGCGTACTTCAAATGCAGTCCAGACAGGGTGTTGCAGGCCATTCTCTGCGCTTGTTTTTGACCAAATTTCGGCGTCATTGGTTATTGGAGCGCCGCGATTCGTAATACAACTTTTCAACTTCCGGTTCGCTTGTGTCTCGAATTATCCGCGAAGACGAGAGGATGGGAGAGCTATCGGCGGTTCACCTCCATCCTTCTTCGTCGACTTTTTCCTCCGCGTTTTTTCATTTAACTGAAAACAAATGCCGGGGTGGAACTCTTTCGTTTCCGTTCCTTCCGCCTCGAGATCCTAAGGACAAAGTTGCCCGACCGATTCTTCCCTCGCACCTTTGTTTACATCGGAAAATGCGAGAGTAGCCATCATCTCCGTCCGCGAACGGGACTCCGCGGAGGGTGTAATTCGAGACAGCGAAACGACCGGTTCGCGTCGAAAAACAAAAGCCAGAGTTTCGTATACTTTTCATCGAGGGCGGGAGGGAAAGGCGAAGCGCTCGCTCGGAGGAGCTGCGCGAGACCGGAAGAGTCCGGCAAGAATCGAGGGAAAAGAGGGAAGAAAGAAGAAAAAAAAATAGACACGAGACAGAAAGGAGAAAAAAAAACGGCGGATTACGACAGCAAGCGATAAAGGGAGAGAGGCGCGGACTCTCAGCGAGGAATAAGGAAACGAAAAGCCACTCAAGCGAACCGGAAGTCGACTCGCTCGATCGTCCGCCGGCCGCTGCAGCATCTGGCGATGGCTCCGGCAAAGTGTTTCCAAATCTATTCTTTTCCACCCGAACTATCCTCACCGCTCCTCTTCGCCGAGGGAGCCTCGAAAGAGTTATATCATTCTTGCAATTAAAAAGATATCGGCGATATTCAACGAGCTATTTTTCTTCCCTTCGTCTTCGGAAGTTTCGAACTTTTTCAGATAAGCCAAGAAAAACTGTAGAAAAGAAAGTTGAAACCTCGAAGAAGAAGAAAAAGACGAAAAACCTACATTCCGGAAGCACCGGGGGAAGTTGTTGGGAAAAATTATTGTACGGCTGGCCGAAGGGGCCAGACCGTTAATTTGCTTCTCCATCTCATTAACGACCAGTTATTCTCGCCGGGGTTGCGGCAACTGCGGCTGGCAAAGCCAAAGCTCACAGTGACCTCGCACTCTTTTTAAACCCCTCGCCACTCTCGCGCTGTCCCGCCGTAAAAATGCAAAGTAGGATGCATAATTTTATAGGACGCATAATCATTTCAATAAACACACGAGGAGAACGGCAGTGGTGACGCGTCAGTGTGTGTCCTACGCTGCGGACCTTGCGTTCCGAGGGTGCAAAGTGCGCGCTTTGGATTTTCAAATCCGTGGTGGAGAAAAAAATGTTATCAATTTGAAAAATTTACGAAACACGAGCGAAACGGAGATGAAATTATCGCGAGACGAGACAGAAATTGGAGCAAGTAAAATTTGCTTTTGGAAAGAAGCGTTTGTGGTGCGAGGACTCGAAAGTGCGATGAGAAGGGATGAATTTTAGTTGAGAGAGCGACGGAAAAAAAATATTATCAATTAAAAAAATGTACGAAACACGAGCGAAACTGAGATGAAATTATCGCGAGACGAGACAGAAATTGGAGCAAGTAAAATTTGCTTTTGGAAAGAATCGTTTGTGGTGCGAGGGCTCGAGAGTGGGACGAGAGGGGATGAATTTTAGTTGAGAGAGCCACGTGCATAAATTTATGAGCCAAGCCGCGGCTCTTCATTTGGTTGGCTGCGCTACACAAAAGTATTAACCCGGCTGCAAGGCTGTGCAGGTTGTTTCTCCCGTGTGTGCGCCGCCCGCGGACCCCGGTTGACCCACTCTTAGCTGGAAATAAGCCATAAAGGGTAACAAAGTTTCCTCTCCGGAGTTTCCAGGCAAAGCCCGACGGAGAGCCGAGCAGAAGCGCGGATGGAGGATAGAAACTTAGCGGTGCTGAACACGTTACTGAATTTTACAGTCTCTTAGCTTTACAACTATTTTACAACGTTGCTCGAGAAGTCCCCGATCTCACTTCCACCCCCTCGCGTCAAGTTTTCGCCCACAGAGGCCGGTCGTATTTTATTTATGCCCGAACGATTGGAATTTCACCGTCAATTTTTCTTCACTGGCTTTTTCCTTCCTTCTCGATCGAATTTTTCTGTCCCGATGTGGATACAATCGTAGAAAAAAAAAAAAAAAAAAAAAAATAGTGTCGCGAAAATTGTTTTACGAGGTAAAATTTCAGGCCTCACCGGGACGCGTCACTTTCGGAACGTTTTTATCCGAGTACTGCAGTGTAATTTTCTTCGTTGTCTCTCTTTAACTCCAGACTGTCCTTCGTGCAAAACGGGAGTTATGCGTTTCACTGCGAAGACCAACTTTGGCATCTTTTCGAAAGCGCGAGTGTTTGTCGATATGACAAAATATTACTTAACCAAATTTGGGATATTGATTGTTTGTGCAGTGATCTATGTTTGTGACCAAAAAAAAAAAAAATGTAAGCTAAGGTGTAAACGCACGTAAATAAACTATATAACGGTAAACAAATTAACAATTCGCGGTGTCATATCGATTAGCCAATGAGAAACAAAAATCCTTTTTTTTTTCATTTGCTGATGTATTTTTTCTCAATACGGAAATAACAAAATATTTATATACGCGATGTTATCGTTAGTCATGGGATACTCATTTCGTTTATCATTATTATCTTTCTTGTTTCAAGTAGTTTATGTAGTAGCCTAAAATTGATGGTGTGCTATCACTGTATTCGAAGAAACGTTATCCTCGTATTGTGCTCGTTGTTGTCAGGAAGGTTTTTTCGTTTCTTTCATTAGAGTTTTTAAATCTTTTTTTTCCATATATTTATTTATATGGCAAGGGCGTAGAAACGGAGTTCTTGACAGTGTGAAAATGTCGGCATTCACATAAGTCAGAACTCCCTTTTCTACGCCCAAACATAAACCATTTACATAATTTCTCCCCACAAATTCACGAAAATCACGTTTTTCGTTGTTGCCAAGTGTGCTTAGAAAGACACTTTATCGCACTAGTGCGGGAAAAAAGACCATGTTGCGTTTGTACTCATGCGCAATATTTTTCCCGCACGCGATATGAAAAAGTGCCTTTATGCGCACACTTCACAGAAAACGGGATTTTACGTGCATGCGTTAGGAAATCGTTTTTCTATATCGATGTGTATACAATCGTAGAAAAAAAAAAAAAAATGGTATCGTCGTGAAAATTGTCTTATGAGGACAAATTTCAAGCCTACGCCGGGACGCGTCACTTCCGGAACTTTTATCCCAGTTCTGCAGTGGCGGGAATTATATTTCACTGGACTGCAAAATTGAGTGAGTGACAAAAAAAAAAAAAAGAGACAAGACAAGAACCTTGTTGCGCCATTCAGCGTGAAGAAAAGGCTAGACATGGCGCAGCGAAAGAATGTAAAGTAAACGGAAGACAGCGGAATACGAGATAGCGAATACTCCTTTTCTCGTGAACGAGATTACACGAAGATCTATCCTTGCCGGTCGTGTATAATGACTCGACGTGAATTCGCTTGTTTCGCAGTACCCACCTGGCCCTTATCGTACATTTTTCTCCGCGCGCCTTTCGTCTTATTCAACTGTAAAAATAATTAATTTTATGTAAATGGGCTTTTCTCCCGATGTACCGTTCCGCCCCGGGAGGGGAATGCTTTGTTACCGTGTTTCGTAATATTCAGCGAAACATACTGACGTTGCAAACGAACAACCAGCCCAGAGCATCAGCTGTCTCGTAGCGAACGAGCATCCACGAAGGCAAATTTTTCTCTATTTCATCGTGTATCTGCACGAGACGAAGCATGCACAAGAAATTCCTTAGAATCCGGAAATTATGAAAGTTGCTCGACTTTTTTTGGTAAGAAAAAAAATATTATATATAGATTTAAAAAATGTATATATAGTTGACTTGAGATAGGTGCTAAATGATTAAAACCTTCGTAGAAACAATCTAATCTAGCTCCCATAACAATATATATCAAAGACTGAAAAACAGAAGAAGTTGAAACAATACAAAGGAACAATTAATTAATTGTAAGTTAGAAACATAGAAATAGATAGCGAAGAGTAATAATAATGTAATCTGATACATGTATTAATAATTATGTATTATAGAATAATAAACAAAATTCTGAAGAGGGTCCTGACCAGGGTCGAAACGTCAGAGGATTCTCTTCAATTGAGACCCTGAAGAAGAGAAATACACGAAATCGCCCGTTCCACAGGCGCACCATAGCAAATAAAAAATTAAAAAATGAATGTCGTGCTTGTAATGCGTTTTTTTTTCGAGATAAAGGGTTAAAGTTTTTCTTTCGTGATAAAGATTGGCTCGGCATTGGAATACAAGGATCCTAAATATAGTTAGTTTGCCCATAGTCAGTATGCATCACAACATTGTTGCGGAAAAAGGCTCCGACTCGTTTTTGGGAAGTATATAGGTGAAAGCGGGGAAAAATTGACTACTTTACCAAGTTTTCACGGAACATAAAAAAACAAAGTCTCATCTCCAATGGGCGGAATGGTCCGTTTTGCCCCTTATCAGTCTCTACGCCTCGCGAATCGGCTGGGGCTGACCAAGAGGGAGAACGAGAAATCGAGTACCCGACAAAACGATATCAGATTAATCGCTTTGTTTTCGTCACGTTGTGCCGAGTACGCGCAAGGGGAATAGGCTCATCTCACCCTCGCTCGGGCACTCGACTCGGAACCCCCTGTATATAAATCCCGATCGATTTTCCGGGCAACGAGCTCGTCACCAGACGAAGGGACGGGTAAGCTTCGTACAACCCACTTCCGACGACCAATATCCGTTAGATTCATTTACAGACGCCGAATGACGATGAATATAAATTGTTGTCGCGGCTTGAGTAAACGAGACGAAAAATTATGCAATAGAAAGAAAAATACACAAAAAAAACAACCAAAAACTAAACCAAGCGTCACCTAACGACCGCGCCGACGAACGAGAGAGTTTTTCTGAACGGTGACGTTTTTTGCCCGTCAGACTTGTCCTCCGTTCGGTCGAATAAAATGCGGGTTTCTTCAATTACTATAGCGGAGCGGGGGGCGAAATGGGACAGTGGGCCAAAACTCAACTTTCCAGTAATTTTTGAATGCCCTATTTTGTCCCAACGATGTATCCGGATTTTCAGTCCGTTTCGCCCCACTCACCACCATCGCACCATCCGTTCATTTACCGACACCGAATGACGATGAATATAAATTGTTGTCGTGGCTTGAGTAAACGAGACGAAAAATTATGCAACGGAAAGAAAAACACAACAAAAAAAAAACGACTCACGAGAATATATATGAGACCCGAAATTGTATCGGACATGCGCAGGAATAATCATAGGTCTTTGCCGTTGACAATCGATATGCTTAGTCCATCTCGAGCCATCGATACTTACAGTTTCAAATTCAAACCGAGATCTTACAATCCGGATTCTCAACGCCGTATGCGAAAATTGCGTTTTGTCCCATTATTCTGTTTCGCCCCGCTGTCCCATCTTGCCCCGCTTTTCTCTATTCCGGGTGATTAAAGAGAGTGTGTCAGCGTGGAGGAATTTGACGACCGTACCAATTCAGTGGCACGATGCCAGATACAGCCGGCTTCTTTTTTCCCATCGCATTGTTTGTTTTTTTAATTTTTCTTTAATATCTTAAAGTGCAGGATTGTACTTTGCCTCTCTTTTCGAAAACAATTTAAACCTACCCGTCATTGACATTAGCCCTGATAACTCGCACGAGGTGTCGCCGCGATAAAAAATACCAGTAAAGTTCCGAACGCATCGAATAACAGCAAAAGCAAAGCAGTTCTTTTTGTACCGCGTTCCGCTTCGGGCATCGGCTTCGCTATTTTTTATTTTTTCGCTCACAACAACCTCGCCCCTTCCGATCGAAGCGACGCACTCAACGCGAGAATCGATCACTCGACGCTCAACAGTTTAAGTGTATTAACCCGTGCCCTAATTTCCTCCCTACTGCAACGAGCGCCTGTAAAAATCGTGCAGTTTTACCAAACTTCCGGTCATTTCGCGCCGTCTGACCAAATCAAACCTTTACTACTGCGTCACAGCTCCGCTCGCTTCAGCCCGCGCTCGTTCCTGTTTTTTTTTTTTTTTTTTTGCCTCTCCCGTTGACACCCGAGTGAAGTTACATGTGAATAAAAAAAAAAGAAATAAAAAAAAAAGAAATAAAAAAATACGCGACATCCAGTAGCGTTTTTAGGTGTATACATTCGGGCTGGCGCGCGGAGCGATTTTATCGAGTGACAGTTCGAGCCAGTATACCGACAAACTGGTGTACCGGGCCGTTCTCGAATTTACGAGGAACTCCGAATTTTCCTGTCACCGGTCACCGAGCTCTCCCGGTTCTCTATACTTCACTCCGGCCCGGCATATATTTTATCTGCACTGTAGCTCGGGGAAAACCCTAGTATACACGCTGATTTTACCATCGCGCTCGTCGAGCCGGTGTACGCGTTCCAGTGAAGCGTTCCCCGGGGACGATAAAGCCTCGGTCCTACCCAGCTCCGTTGGAAAGTGCGTTTATTCTGGCGGATATTAATTATTCGAGATCGCGCGTTAAGCCCGTAGGCAGATGAGAGGATGCCCGGTGTTAAAACTACGCCCGTCAGATTTATCAAAGTAAACCATCATATTCATTGTTAATCAACGTACCGGCGGCCGCGGAGGCCCGGAAGGGTGAGCGGGTATTCATTTTGAGGGTCCCATTGAAATTTCGTAAAATTGACGCCCAAAATTCATGCAACCTTGCGTACACAGTCGCGTAATGACTATTCGAGCGGAAGTAACGAGAGTGGTTAACATACCGTTCGGACGGTACAATGGAACGTGCGTGTATTAGTCGATGCTCGACAGTTTAAGTGTATTACACCCAGAAAAATAATTTATTTGACGGCCAGCGTTTATTTGGTTTAAGTAAAATATTTATTTGGTATAAATAAATATCCATTTGATTTAAATGATTATTTATTTGATTTAAATAAATATTTATGTAAATCAAATAAATTATTTTTCCGGGTGTAACCCAGAATGAAAATCTACTGATGAATATTCACTCCGGGCCGTGGCCTAATTTCCTCTGTCCTGCAGCGAGCGCGTATAAAAATCGTGCAGTTTTACCAAACGTCCGGTCATTTCGTGGTGTCTGACCAAATCAAACCTTTACTACTGCCTTTACTAATTATTCGAGATCGCGCGTCAAGGTAGTACTCGTGGTTGCACAGCTTGAACATAGGAAAAAAAACGCGATTTTCAAAGATTACAAAAAATTCTGAAAAAATGAATACGTATTCAAAAAAAAATAAACGAGTTATTTTTATGAAGGAAAATAGTTAAGTTGTCGGGTAATTTGTTTAATAATAACTTTTATCTTCAATTTGTCGATGACAAATTGGAATTGTTATTTGACAAATACAATCTTTGTAGCGTTTCCCATACACTTGATTTTTTCAGATTTTTATCCCATCAAGAAGTGTTCGAAATTTTCTCTGAAACTCACGTTTGGCGGGACGGTACCGCAAGTACCACCTTCAGCCCGTAGGTAGATGAGAGTCGCCGTGTTAAAGCTACGCGCGTCAGATTTATCAAAGTAAACCATCATTAATCAACGTACCGGCCTCCGCGGAGGGCCGGAAGGGTGAGCGGGTATTCATATTGAGGGTTCCATTGAAATTTCGTAAAATTGACGCCCAAAATTCATGCGACCTTGTGTACACAGTCGCGTAATAATTATTCGAGCGGGAGTAACGAGAGCGGTTAACATACCGTTCGGACGGTACAATGGAACGTGCATGTATTAGTCGGAAGCTCGCGAATGACCCTGCGGTTCGAACATTTAAGCTCGGCGCGTTTTGTATTTGACGATCGAAATTATTGTCACGCAACCGATTGAATTTTCCCTCTTCAAATAACCGATTGAATGACGTTCCACCGATAACCGACTGCGCGCGGGCTCTCGTCACTCTTCCGCGGAATTATTCATAACAGATATTGAACCGCGGGGCTCTCGTTATATCGTGACGAGTTATCAATTATCCTCGAACGAGCATGCCGGCCGGCTCAGATCCACCTAACGGAATAGGGAACGAGTTCGCGATCCGGCGAATATTTATATCGTATCGATAACACGAAAATTATTTTTCTCTCAGAGCGTTTGATCGTGATAATCCACTTCATTTGTGGAAACAAATATCTGACGATATTGATATCTCGTTGATTTCGTATTTCTTCTCGTCGATTTCATATTACAATGAGGCTATATTTGCATATCCGCCTGTTTCCCCCCGGGGTTAAATGATAAGCTGAAGAAGTAAATTTTAAAAATATAATTTAATTTAATTACTCTTCGTCTGGCAGAAATTCATTGGGAATAATTTGTTGAAATCTCGTTCAGAATTGCCTGTGAGCTCGAAATTTAATGGCTGTAATCACTATTGCGTATAATATATGTTCCTTCGTGAATTTTCAAATGTGTTTAATTCATGTGTTAAATTTCATGTTTCAAAATTTAATAATAATATCGATACCAAAATCTCGTGCGGTTACTTTTCCTGATTCTGACAAATGTCCGCAGTTTACTTAACACTATACATCATCAAAAATTATTTCAATTTAGCTCGTTATAAATTATTGTGTCGACGCAGGTATTCAAATTAATTAGTCGCGGTTAAATGATAATGAATTGTCAATAAAGTATAAAACACTCACATGGTTTACTCTCTGACAATATCAAACCGTCGATGAGCCGATACAATTGGTTTCACATATAACCTGCCTATAACAATTGTCAATAAAGTATAAAACACTCACACGGTTTATTCTTTCAAAATATCAAAACGTCGATGAAACGAGACAATTGATTTCACATATATATACTGCCTATAACATGAATAATTATCCGTAGAGTTTAAAATACACCGAGCTATGAACTCTGGGCTTCCAGTTGGACTGTTGAAGTATAATTACGCAGCCTGATGTTGTGCCCAGATTGGTTGGATGTTAACTAACGTCCTACGTACAGTGTTTCGATGTTGACCCACGTCGTACGTGCGGTTTTTCGATGTAGACAAACGTACCGTGTATTTTGCTCATCTTATATACTAAGTCGCAATTAAGCGTGACAATGTGGTAGCCAAGAATGACTCGTCCTAACCCGAACATACCTAGCGTTCTCATAAGGTTAAATCAAGGCGTGACTGGCGATCTCTGTAACTAGTGTGAGGTTTCAATGAAGCACACACAAAAATAATTTATCTGTCGGGCACACGCAAGTAAATATTTCTTTGAATCAACTAAAATATTTCTTTGATTGAAATAAATATCTATTTAAATCAAAGAAATATTTACTTGCGGGTGCCCGATAAATAAATTAATTTTCTGGGTGCACGTTGCGTTCGTATTTCCTATGATCATGCGTGGCCTATCACAGAGTTTCGGCGAAGTCTGCGTTACCTACCATGTTTGTTGCCTTACAACTTGCCTAGTTACACTAATATGACCCATCGTTATCGTTCGATCAATACGGCTTGAGGTCTAGTAATTTAATAATTTAATAAAAAATATTATCTACGTGAGACGTTACATAAAGATAAACGAAAAATCACGCACGGCAAGAGTGTAAGAGTTCCATAGCTCTTTAGCTTGCCCGACGTCACGTGAAGAGAGCCAGCCAAACGGCTGCACGAGGCACCGTCTAGAATGAGTCATCGTCCAACGAAGACAGCAATTTCGCGTAAGATTGGCGAGCGAGGTAGCTCCGGTATCCCCGAACTTCGTGATAATGTTAAGGCAGAGCCTAACTAACTTGGTCGATGGAGCCGCGGCTTCCGTACTCTGCAATCTTGTACGAAGAGGCCTCCAGCTTCCGAAAGTAGTGCTACGCGTCGAGGAGAGAAGACAGAGGGACGACGACGTCGAACCAACGAGGCTACACCCACTCAGCGAGAATACCGGGCTAAGGCTCGGTGAGAGGCTTCCGAATTATAATTAACTACCTCAGTGCCTACCGCTAAAGCGAACTTTCACACGCGCTTAGTAATTTTTTGAAATCGAATTACCGGATCAGATGTCCCAAACCGGAAGGATCTTTCCGTTCCTCTTTCCACCTCGCATCCCGAAGCACGCGGTTCTCGCAGCTCGACCCTATGAATCGATTAACCACGAAATGGCTTCGCGAAGCTCGATTCGAACCAGCCCGGATTCAACGACGCGAAGTCCGACTGACTGAATTGCCGGCAAGGTCCTCTTCCTTTGGCAATTCTGGAGCGTCCATAAAATCGAATAAGCGATGGACCAATAATTAAACCGGCTGCGGGTCGCCGCGGCAACAGCTGTATATCACATATACGTGAACGGAATCCGATGATTCCGGGAGGCGGTTTCGTGCAGGACAGCGCACGGAGGTGAAACGCTGGCAGACGCCGGACGTCGATGCACGGACGGCAGGGATGATGGGCGGCTTTCCTATATGCGAGAACCTATAACGCCGGATTCCACCTACGTGGCCGGATTAATCAGCGATGGTGGGCGCGCGCGGTGAGCTCAAAGCGGCGTGTGCCCTTTGCTGTACTGCCCGGGTCAAGAACCACCCTACGTACAGTGGGAAAATCACCGGTCTGGAGAAGCGGAGCGGCCTTAACTGCAACACCCGCGGAACATCGAATTTCCCACTAAGAGGAAGTGATGCACGATGATGCTCGCTTGTAGTCAACGCGCCCATACTAAAACTGGCCTCCGACGAAAGCCGGACCGGGATTCGACCCGGCAGGCCGTAGATGCAGCCCGTAAAGTTAACACTCCATTCCTCTGACCCGCCGGGACGTTCGATCCACCCTCACACTCCCGACGGATTTACATCGTCGGGAGCGCGAGAAACGTGAATAGGCAGATTGCTTTCGAGGGTTCACACACACACACGCACACAGCCCCGTTCAAAGGGCTAGGATATAGCTTTTACTTGATGCCTCCGGTTATCGCATGAATGGCGCAATAGGTCAATCGCGCGGCAATCGTGACAGTAAAAAGTTAAGAATTTCAAGGGACAAGGCGAGAGGTCGGCGACCTTTTGGCCCACCTTCGAACATCGAAACTTCGGTTCCAGCTTGAATGGTTGAAACACTTACTGTCGGTTTTTACCATTTCGTTCATTCTCTAATGCCCACAACCGGAAAAATCATTTATTTGACAGCCACCGTTTATTTAGATTAAGTAAAAGATTTATTTGATTTAAATAAATATCTATTTAAATTAAGTAAACCGTCACTTAAATTAAATAAATATTCATTTAAATCAAATAAATGTTTTACTTGATCTAAATAAACGATGGCCGTCAAAACAATAATTTTTTCTAGGTGCAATGTACCGTACTTGGGCGTTGGTGAATTCGGGATTTTTTAAAACATCTTAAAATTTGTACACCATTTTCGGAATGGTAATGCATCCTGAAGAAAGTTTTTTGAAGTATAATTTCATCGTACATTCTCTTATTTTGCGGTGAAAATTTGTCAAGTTAATTTCTTTTTTAAATTGTGAGTTCGAAGAGTTTCAAGACGAGACATTTTTTTAGGGGCTTCGAACATGAAGGTTCAATGCAACTGCAAATCTTTTCAACTGTCCAATGAAACGGTACAAAATTTAACTGACACCTTCAAAGAGTCCCCATTTATGTCGGGGCATTTTTCCAGTCGCCTAACAATAAAAAACACAAAAACAACCATTGTTTTTTCATCACAACAGATCCATTATCAGGTATTAAAAAGTACCCATAAAAAAAATCATACAAAAAAACACCGCTTTTTCGCGATTATTGTGCAGCAGCCGATAGCTTCCCGGACAAACATTCACACAAAGACTCGTCGGCCTATCTGGGATATCGTCCCAATTTGACCGTTCGATTAAAAACCAACATTGACACTCGAAATAACGGTTTCACAAGGCTGTAAAAAAAAAAAAAAAACATTCGCACTGATCAATCGTTCCCGGAAATGGCCGGTAACCGTAAATGATCGAAAGCATTGGCATTGGCACGAGAAGAAATGCCCCTATCGATTTGTTGGTGGGACCGTGAGTGAGTTCGATGTGCGATTGGGAAGCGACATTCGCTGTCCGGTGATCAAATCGAAGTATATAGAAGTTTGGATTTCCGCACGTATCCGGTGGTGCACTTAAAATTCATGAATTCCGTGATACTATAACCAATTAGGTCACACACGGCGATGCGAAACGTGGGGTTTGAGAGCTTGGCTGCAGTGAATGAGAAAATGGTGGGGGCGGAATGGGGCGCGATTGGGGGGGGGGGGGGGGGGGGAGAACAGTAGGGTTGGGGTTGTGTGCATGCAGAACGCTATCCTCGCAGAGTACAGGTTGCGCAACTTTAATGAAAGCCTTTCAAAATTCAGCTGACCCTCCATTCTTTATCGGAGCAATTAGAACCTCCCTCCCCCCCTCCCGACCCCTCCGCGCATGCACACAAGCAGCGACCGGCGTAAACTACCGGTACGCCGTTGAATAAAAATTACGTCGCTGATACGCCTTCGGTCAGTTTATTCGGTCCGTTCAACCGGAGAAGCCTGTGTGTGTAGACACATCCTGAGTAATTTTTCGCGCCTTTATCACGATTATCAATGCGGTTGATTGGTCAAAGGGAATAATGGAAATGGTGTTGAAAGAAAAAAAAAAAAAATCATGAAAGGAAATAAATTACTGACCTGATTCCTCCGCGAATAGTGTCGTAATTGAGCATTCTCGCGCCGTGCCTCCATGTCACATAGCCAGTCGGATGTGGGACTTTGCTCACTACGCACTTCAGCTCTATCGTGCTCCCCGCTTTGTAGAATTTATCACCGGCAGTTGCACCGTGCTCGTCCACTATTTCGACTCTAGGAACTGAAAAACAAGAAAGAGACAAAATATCGTTTATTATTAATGTTATTATTAGTACGTGAGACATTCTACGTCAAACTCAGCTAATTTTTATCTTCGACCCTCTCATATTTTTACCCCATAAATGGCCACACTTTAGTAATCGGTCAACACTTTGCCAATTTTTTTTTGTAGGTTCTTTGTTTATACCGAATGCCCTGAAAAATTGGCAGCGAAATCGAAGGTGTCGCGTTGCACGAAAAAATATAATTTTCATTCCTTTCTGCTAAAAATAGCTTTTGCAAAACGAATATAAAAAAACACATATTGCATTAAATAGTTAATGAGTAAAGAGAACTTTTTTGTCGTTAGATTTTTGTTTTGCCCGACTTATCCCTTTCATGATATATGAATTTGAAAAAACGCATATTCTAAATGGATGGTGTAAAAAATCTGAAAAAATGCTCAAAAAGTACTTTCAAGTGAATCTAAGATGTGGCAAATTATGGGATAAATAAAAATGGAAATAATAAACATATGAGAATAATTTTAAAAAACGTGGCTGAGTTGACAGAATGCCTGACATACGGGACACAATCATTTTTGCAAAGAAATGACGATGCACAGTGTGTCAGTTGGCCGTAAAGGTAACGGAAAGAGAACAGTAGAATGACGCTAAGGCAAAAAGTAAACGGAGCTCATGCGAGGCTTTTTGAAAAACTTTTAGTGAGGTCATACGGGAGTGAAAAGATGTCAAGCGGTACCATTTTTAGGTGCATGAATGGGTGGCAGAAAAGTGAACATTCGCTAGTTTAAACACTCTCACACAATGCCATCAGCCTTCACCATTTTCAATAGGATCGACGTTTCCGCCAAAGTGTCTTCGAACTAACACGAGAGCCGCGCCATCGCGCGGGGAATACCGAATAGCGGGGAATAGAATTTCAATTTGTACCCGGCAGAGTATATAGACTTTGTCGATCACGGTACGTATCCCAGTGAAAGCGGCTCCGTAGATATAGACACAGAGTAGCACAGATTGCGCAGATGAATATCCCGTCGAGATACGCATACAAGTGTAAAATTCACTTGCGATGACTCAATGTATGGACGAACCAATGAGCGTTTATTGAAACTAAAATTGAATGACACGTGCCTCTCAACAGTGCGGCCGCGTGCACGGTGCTCCGTTGCCCTCGGCATTATTCCAACCATATTCGTACATGTCGCGACTCCAACTTTGCAGACCGACGCGTTACTGTTTCCTCGCATCGGCTTAAAAACGCGGCCGCACGCATTATTCCGATATGGTGCGTGCTCCACATGCGCAGCTTCGCCTCCCGAGAATCGCTCCGCGGACCACCATCGGGAGATCGGCATGCATAAATGCATTCTCTCTATCTCGCGGTTCTCCACGCGCGACGTAGGGGAGATCGGTGCAAAATGGCATAACGGGGCAAAAGGCACGCAGCGAAAAGTTTTGGTCACTACTGCATAGCACACGCCACCGTAGCAAATATCGTCACCGCCGGATTTGTTAGGACAGCAAATGTCATTTGCTGAAGCAGCATAGTTGTTACTGCTCAGTGATTTCGTATTGCTTGCGTTCATCCTTTCTTAGTTGAATGACTTTTTGATATTAAATGATAAATTAATGATCCATACACTCATAATAGACATAAAAAAAATTAAGATATTCGTAACGAAGAAATGTATGAGCACGAATCCTCGAAATACCTATAGCAGCGAGAAGAACGACCTGAGATGAGGATCGAACTGCCTACCTAACCGTTATGCCTACCTATAAACCTAAGACACTACCGACTACGCCTATTTCTAACTTGCAAATGTTTTATTCAAATGTCCTATAAAGTACATCGAACATTATCGGTGAGACATTACTTGTGATTCAAGTAATCATTAAGAATGCATCATACATACGTTCCTAACCAAACATTTAATTCGATCTTTGAATCTAAACTGAAACTCACTTCTTTTATGTTTTTTGTTTGTTTTGGGTCGCACTCCCGACCACTGGACGAATCGTGAAACCGCTCCCTGCGTTCTTTAGCGCCCCGCTTGTTCTTACTCCATTGCACATCGGAATATCTCGCTTCCCACAGTACTTCCTAATTATTTGAGCTTGTAGTATATGAATTGTGTACTTTTGCTTGACGACCGCTTGTCATAAACTAAACAGGTGACACGAGAAAATACTTGACTGCACCAGCAAACCATTTGCTACATCGGCAAACCATTTGCTACGCCAGCAAACCACTTGCTACACCAGCAAATAATTTGCCACATCAGTAAATAATTCGCAGCAAGAGCAAATCTTCCGCGACATATACAATTTTTTCCCCTTACAAATACAAATTTGTTTGCTGTTACAACAAAAAGAACTCAGCAAACGCACTTTTGCTGTCATGACAAAAAAATTGTTCTCCCTGTGGGACAGTGAGAGCAAAACTCAATCTTGCAATAATTTTCGGATACGCCATTTTGTCCCAACGATACATCTGGTTTTTCAAACCCATTTTGCCCCCACGTACGACCATCGCCACCATCGAAAAGTTATTGGAAAAATGCCTTTTGTTTCATTATCCCGTTTTGCCCCGCTGCGCCATTTTTCCCCACTCTCCCCTACTTTGAATTTTCGCGGGGACGCCGAAACCCCCTCGACTTTGCCACTTCTTCCGGTTCCCCTCGCCGTCAACCTTGTTATTTATTCCTCCTTTGAGAGCTTCTCGCGAACGGTTCGGGCGTAAAAACAGAATAGAAAAGAAACACGAAAACAGATACCACCGTAGCGTGACACAACGGAAGAAAGGGATGGGAATGGAGAGGACTCTTTCCCCTTTCTCGTTCAGTCCATTTTCCTTCCTTGAGGTCCGACGTCGTTTCCTCACTCCGAGTCAGTCAGCTTTTTTTCCGGTGGAGATGCGCTCGACTACGACTCGTTCGGGGTTCCGAGTAGCAAAAACGACCACCGGATCGGGGGGGGGGGGTGAAGGGAAAAAAGGCAGGAAAAGAAGGCAACGAACGGTGGAAGAAAGTGAGCACGAGAGTAATTGGTTGTTTGTCTTCGACGGGTAGGACGCGCGCCCCAGAGTTTGTTGTCAAGCGAATTATCGAAGCGCTCGTGTCCCACCCGTCGCTTTTGCGCGGCTCTCGTCGCGGGCTTCGCCGGTCCATTCAGCGACCCACACCGTCACGGCTTTGACTAGCTCTCGACTTCCACTTCTTCTACTTTTTTTTTTTTTTCTTCTTTTTCCCGAAGAATTCTTTTCAAAGAAAAATTCTCCCTCGCCTCGAAGCCTCCTTTGGCGGATGGTCTTGTACTTTTTGCCATCTCGGAGAGGATCTACAACGAGAATTTCGCACTTTGCCGCGGACACTGCGCGCGGGCAATTTCGCGAGATTTCTCCAGAACGAGAGAGCAAAGCTCGATATAACGAACGATTTCTTCGCGGGCTTTGGTTATCGCATGCATGAACGAGAAAACGAGTTAAGGGCCGGCTCGCAGTGGTAGACTTTGCGGGAAAACGAAGCAGCGCGTAAGAGAAATCTCGATTTCAATCTGCACAGTAGCTTGCTGCTCCGCAAACTTACGAGGGGCGGTTTGGCTCACACCCTAGCGCTGGGATAACCTTCGGCAATCCTTTTTGGCGAGCTGTTTTGCAATCTCTCGTAGCCGGGAGTACTACAGGATAGCACCGAGTTGACGACGATATTCAGTGGCAAAAGGAGGAAGAGCGAAAGAGAAAAAAAAAACAGCGAACGGGGAGGCCTCGTCGAGCTTTTGGGAAAAATCGAGCTGCCGGGAATTCGCATTCGTATTCGCGGTACTCGCGGCGGAGCGCGAGGGGTGCGGAAAAGGCTCGAGCCAAAGTACGGTACGAAGAAAGAATCGGTAGGAACTGCAGAGTCGACTCGGTTTTTTTGTTGCCTTCCTTTCGAGATTGTAAATAAGACCTCGAGGCTCGTTCGCGTTCTCCGGATGGGGGTTTCGAGAGGGATAAATAGAACGATGGAAGAGTGATTTCGTGTACGAGGAAAGCTCCACTCCGGGCTTTCACGCTGGTTACAGGCGAAAAGATGGGGTCTCCGGGTGGAAACTCGGGCGAGAAGTGTGGAATGGAAACGGCGAGGTGTTTGAGGGAACACACCGGTCGGAGTTTGGTTGTGCTGGTGCGCGCTGTCTGCCGTTGCCTTCGCCCCTCGCCGGTTGTTGTTTTCGAAAGGGTGCGCGCGAGGGTAAAAGGGCCGCGCGGCAGTCGAAAGAGAGCTCGCCCGAGGCCCTCTCCGACCAGCCCGTGGATATCTGTTGCGGTTTGTAAACGAAGGCCGGGCTTAATTGCGCCCATAAAGCAGCGCAGGCCAGACGCCCGGAAAGTTCGTTCTCCAGCAATCCACTCACGTTTTACCGGGGCAAAAATCTAGCGCGAGGCGTAACTCTTCCGGTCCGAGGGCATCAATCGAATCGGGAGTCGAGTCTCTCGATTAGTGGGCTTTGAAAAATCGACGTCGTTCCGGCACCGACGCTTCGAGGTCTGATGAATCTGGCCAATTTTACGCCGGGACCGGTTTAAAGCGAAATCTGAAATTCCGAATGAAGCACGAATAGATAGCTCTTCCGAGGCCGATATCACCGAAGCTCGGCGGTTTGGAGATCCGGCAGGAATCCCTTGAAGGCAGAAGGGACAGCAAGTTACTGTATGGAGCTGGAAATGTTATTGCGGAAGCTGGGATTTGCGGACCAGAGATTCGGTCGCGTGTAGCTTTGCAGTGGCATAAACTCTCTTCGGTTCGCTCTCTCTCTCTCTCTCTCCCTTTGTGGATATGTATGGGTATAACTAATTTATCCTGGGATTTACATGGCGGTTACAACAAGGTAACTTGGACGATATTACAGCAACTACGAGGGATATGGCCCTGGCCATATCCCTCGCGACAGCACAGAATCAGAGTCACCTCCCTTGTTCGCCGTAATGGAACACTGGAGGAGATTTCGGGGATTTCGCATAGTCGCGAATCTCTTCGTATACCCTAACGGTGAACACACGGCGGATTCAGATGTCGACGGCGGGGTTGCGCGGCCCTCATAAACACTCCGGATGAAACTAATTTCGGCACTGGTTACATCTACGCCGTCGGACTGTTCTTGTTGTTCGTGGTTCGTGCGGAGTCAAATTTCAGCCAACGGCTTCAATGGCTTTTTGGTGGAGGTATTTTATCCTTTGGGGGAGGCATTTTATCCAAAGTACTCTGTCACTGATGCATGGTTTTTTTTTAAATATCTTATTCGATGTCTTAATTGGATCGAAGATATCAAGCAAGACTTCAGGAGGACATCCAGCGATGCTGCAGTCATGCATCCAGCCTTGCTGGACGACCTGTCGGTGGCTGCATTACGTTGCCGAAACTTGAATTGGCTGAATTGACATATGGTCGAATATCCATGACTCCTAATGCACTTCTTCTGAATCGTCATACTTCTGAAATTTTATTTTTTCGAATCATTAGACCTCCAAACATCAAGTTGCCGAATGGTCATTCTTCCGAATGGTCATTCTTCCGAATGGTCATTCTTCCGAATGGTCATTCTTCCGAATCGGCAATCAACCGAATCGCCAATTAACCGAATTATCATTCTTTCGAATCACCAATCAACTGAATCGTCATTCTTCCGAATCGCCAATCAACCGAATCGTCATTTTTCCGAATCACCAATCAACCGAATCGTCATTGTTTCGAATGGGCAATCAAACCGAATCACGAAATTAAATAATATGAGTAGATAGTTTGACCATCTGCCATTCGTAAAAATTCGTAAAAAATCTTACGCTCATGCACTGCGGTGAATAAAATTGCGTTTTGAAAATTTGACGATTCGAAAAAATAAAGATTCAGTTAGACAATTCGAAATAATGACGATTCAGTGGTATCTTCGATCGCTTACCACATCGCGTAAGATATCCAGCGGGACAGAAATCCAGAAAAACGAGGCATCAATGACGTGCAGTATATGCGGAATGGCTCGCTAATCGGGAAGCTCACTCTTTGTGGATTGAAGGAATAGCAAGACACTTCGATTAATGTTTTTAACGATAGCGTGGTTCGTCGCGCACTGCCAGCGTCGTCATTCTCGCCATCCGCGACGCGCGTACGTTAAACGGAAACGGGCCATTTGATTCCAAGTTTGCGATAGACTGGACGGAGCCAACTGCCTGGAATAAATTGAGTGATGACGCGGACGCTCGAGGTGCTGACTCCGTACGGGAGAGATGTACGTTACATGGCGGGAAGATGAGATATCCAGTTGGATATGGATGGTTATGATCGGACCAATCGACTGGCTATCCTCGCCCTAAATACCTGTCGCGTGAATACACTTGCTCCGAATTCCGCCTCACCGAAAGACCCGACTTCAGCTCCCCTCAGCCATTTCTTTGAGAAGGTCGGATCTCGCCTTTCCCGCTTCCGCTGCGGCGGCGTCTCTCTCATCCGGAACCCCCCCCCCCCCCCCCCCCCACTCGCAAAAAGGACAAGCCATTGTTCCATTTTCTCGGTCGCTTCTTTCACTTTCTTCGACTACTTTACCGCAGGAGCTCTCGAACTTTTTATCTCCACCGAGAGCGAGAGAAAAAAAAAAGTGTGTGCCGGTTCATTGAAAGACAATTTGCTAAAAGCACGAAAGCACGGGATAAAAGAACCGGCGGACGGGCAATGGCATAGAACGAGAGACAATAAGAAAACTCTTGCTGCCAAAGCATCGGCCGGAGTTTGAAGGGAAAAGGGTAGCGATAGCGGTTAACGCGGTGGTTCTTCGAAAGTTCAGAGTACGCTCGATGAGTGCTGTGTGCGCTCAACGTGGACTTGGAAAAGGAAGAACACGGATGAATAGCCAAGCCCGAGCAAGGATGTCTTTTTTTTTCAGGGATGTCAACAAGGAGTTTTCCGCCTCCGGGACAAAAAACCTATTGGCTCTTCATACTCATCACGCCTTCACAGTCGTATGATTGATAGATTGAAATCGCCTTTGCCTTCATCAATTTAATATGTTTCTTTGTGCGACAGATTGATCAGTTTCTTTGCCCGAAACGCGGAGCAAATGGAGTTGGAGGAAGCGGGGTTGGACGAGGACGATGACACGTGGAAAATAACCGATCGAAGAGCCTTTGGCCGACTCCGGTTAATCAAAAGCTCGCGGCGAATCAGTGGGGCGTTGGCGCAAACAATGCTTCGGGGCAGTCACCGTAGTTGCGGAACAGCCACCAAGCCCACCGCCACTGTCTGTGATACGACCGCGCCGGTGGAGAACACCGCTGCAGCGTCCAACCAGCTGCAGCATCGCCTGCGGACCGACAAAAGTTTTTTCGCCTCGGTGAACGACAAAAAAAAAAGCACGTTTGTAGCCAAATAAAGGCCAGCGAGAACTCTCGCACAGAGGTGGGTAACTCTTTGCACGCAAGCTCTCCCCACCTGCCGCACTGTTCAACCTCGAAATCAACTCTTCGAACGCGCCGCGCATGTCCACCGGCTCCCCTGCACGCCGGAAACTCGCTACCTGCGCCATTCACCGCCACCGCCGTCATCTAATCAACTATCCGCTGGTGGTCGGCATCATGAAATCCGTTATCCCGTAAAGGTTTTTGTTCGCGTGTAACGTCACTGCTGTTTAATGTCATTTTTCCCTCTCGAAGCTGAAGCCGAGCTTTAACGCGGATTGAGCAAAATCACACTCGAACGAGCTCTTCTTTCGACCATCCTATGGATTCCATTAATGGATCACTCGATTGAATAAAAACATCCAGTCTGCACACACCAACGGGTAGGGGCTGTTTGAAAGCTTCTTATTCGAAAAAGAAAAAGCATTGTTTTAATCACGGGGATTAATTTTTTTCCATGCAGGCAACGGCTGCACATTCGCACATCATGTCTATTGAAACAACAGCGAATACGAGACGGTACCGTCGCGTTCCTTTCACCGCGGCTGAGTATAATAAATTCAACTCGCTGCAAGCCTGCGCCTTCATTACAGTGACATTCGGTCAGATAGATGCTTTTTTTTTAAATATCACCGTCAGCGGTTTCCAATCCGACGATAGTTCTTTGAAGTCTTGTGCTCAGAAGCTCCGATACTCGAGTGAAGGAAAACGCGTTTGCACAGCGGTTTGGGATGAAGAGTCGTCCCCGATTATTCGTCAAAGAATTCGTATCTTCGTCGTTATTTTTACTTGGGTTTCGTGCCGTCTTCGCTGTTGACTTCTCGTCGCTACGAGCAGCGAGATAGATACAGGTGGTAGCCCCAGGCGGACGACAAACAAAGTGCCGCCGTTCAAACATCTCCTTTCCTTCGGCAATCTTCCTGCTCCAAGGATTCGATTGAGGCGCCCAGCGCGCCACCACCGCGAGCACCGTCACACACCCTCCAGGCACCACTAAAAGCTCGACTCTTTATTGTCATTTTTTTAGAAATGATTTTATTTTTATTCCACTCCTCCGTCCTTCGACGTCGCGTCGACGAGACGGCGCAACATCCGCAATTCTCTCCGACGAGATGGGAATTCTATTTTAATCACGAGAGTACAGCGCAACGGATGCCACATACGCGAGACGCTGGATCGTACAAAACCTCGCGGGAATCCTCGATCCATCATCTCTGCCGTTTGAGATTTTGTGCGCAATCGTTATTACGTGAAAAGACACGTTTCCGTCGTCGTTTCCGGTGCGCACGACAAAGACGTTAGAAATCGGCTCAAAGGGAGCTTTGAAAAATAAGTCGATAGAAGACGGAGTGGGGACTTGTTCTATAGGCACCCTTATATATACACTCCACTCCGCTGTAAACTCTCTCTCGCACTACCTCCCTTGCTCGTCCCCACTGGCGCTGTCACCAGGTCGTACACAATAAGAAACTTCCCAGGAATACTCAAGAGCACCCGACGAATAAAGCTGCAGCTCTGTCGATACCGGGAAAGGGTGCTTCAAGCTTTAAGGCTTTACCTCTTTATACCGAGGCTTCGAGGAAGTTCACAGGGTAGCGCCGATGCACCCCGATATAGTTTGCGGAGAAGAGCGGGGCAAAATGGTGTTCTCCGTTCGAGACGAGGCTTTCCTCTTCGTGGGCCGGCGCAAAAAAATCTCTGAACCGGTCCATCTTGGCCCGTTGCTGCATGCGCTCCTGTCACAGCATTCGGCAACCGAGGGAGCGATGGGAAATAAGGAGGACTTAGAAGTGCAGGCACTGCAGGGAAGTTCGATCTCTCCTGTTGGAAAAATCGAGTGGAGCTGCATTCGGAGACACATCGTCGATTCGCGCACGCTCCATTGGACGAATCGAATACAGCAATAGGTTTTCATACGCTCTCGTCAGACATGCAGCCGTGTTATTCCATACGCGTCTTCGGCACTTGTTCGAGGATTATTGTTTGTTACTACTTTTTTTTTTATCCACAAAAAGTTTCACCTCTCGTTCGACCACCGGCTACTGACCAGAGTTCCGGAGTACATTCGATTCTCTCGGCAAGCCCGGAGAATCTACGAACGATCCTGCCCTTTGTCCCTTTCCTGTCCTTCCTCTAGATGGCTGCGTTCGGATTCGAGTTTCTCGCTGCGGTCCCGAGCTTCGGAAACACACACGGAACAATGTCTCAAAAAGTTTGCAGACTCTCCGGAGGGTCTCGTAGCCGGGTACGCTGTGGCTACCGACCGGTCAGAGCCAGCCATAGTTATTATATATACTATGGCGTAAATGCATGTATATGTGCTCTGTTATGTATGGTGGAACAGGGATTGGAGGCCAAATGGAGCGGGCAAACTCCATGCGTTGACGGTTCGATACGACTGGGCAAAGCTGTCTCGCCCGCGGAGCTACCACGGTGCAACACCGGAGAAGACCCAACTACTGCTAGATTTACGATAGGGCAATAACGAACGTGCGCGGCTTAATTAACAACTCGATGTTAAGACAATTTGGATTATCGCCCGAAGTACACCGCACCCATCTGACAGGAATTTTGGAGTGTTACATTAAGCACGGTAAAGCCCTATCA
Organism: Amblyjoppa proteus; assembly: GCA_963922035.1. Taxonomy (NCBI): domain Eukaryota; kingdom Metazoa; phylum Arthropoda; class Insecta; order Hymenoptera; family Ichneumonidae; genus Amblyjoppa; species Amblyjoppa proteus. The sequence goes on along the minus strand of OY998234.1, from coordinate 21,555,842 downwards.
AGACTTTTTCAGATCCGTTTCGGGCTCCGTTTTAAGGCTTCAAAATTTCTAGCAGGGTTGAAGAGAAATTGGTAACGTTGCGGATCGCGACCCAGATAGCCAACCCTAGCATAGGCAAAGAATACCAATTGTTTGCCATCAAGCTTTGCTGTTTGCCCACCAGAAATATTGCAACCATAGTTCCTACCACGAGATTGCAGTACATTGGTAGCGAAAATCCAACGGTTGCTACAAGCTGATTCCTTATTCATAACAGGTCGACCGGTCAGATCCAGCTATGGTTATTATATACACTATGGCGTATAGCCATGTATATGTGCTCTGTTATGTATGGTGGAACAGGAATAGGAGGCCAAATGGAGCGGGCAAACTCCATGCATTGTCGGTTCGATACGACTGGGCAAAGATCTCTCGCCCGCGGAGAAACCATGGTGCAACATCGGAGAAGACCCAACCACGGCAAGATATACGACAGGGCAATAACGAACATGCACTGCTTAATTAGAAATTCGATGTGAAGACGATTCGGATTATTGCCCGAAGTACACCACACCTTCCTGATAGAAATTTTGGAGTGTTATATCAAGCATGGTGAAGCCCTATCAAGACTTTTTCAGAACCTTATTGGGCTCCTATTTAGGGCATCCAAATTTCTAGCAGGACCGAAGAGAAATTGGCAACGTTGCGAGTCGCTATCCAGATAGCCAACCCTAGCATAGGGAAAGAAGCGCAATTGCTTGCCACCAAGCTTTGCTGTTTGCTCTCCAGGAATATTGCAACTGTAGTTCCTAGCACGAGATTGCAGTATATTGGCAGCAATAATCCAACAACGGTTGCTAGAAGCTGATTTCTTATTCTTAACAGCTGTGAAAGAGATTGAAATTCCTCCTCATCAGAAGCCGATCTCTGATTGTACGCTTTCCCAATGCGCGTTATTTGGATTTTAATTTTGTTCGAAAATTATGTCAAATTGTGGGTTTGTTTAATGTTGATATATCTTTCTAAAGTATGATACACAAATGGACTAGCACTAACGATCGTTGTAACTGAATTTTATAAGAAATTTTTAATTTTTAATTTCATAAGAAATCGAATTTTTAAAAATTGCACCCAAAATAACCGTGATTCAAACAAACTAATCTTCGTAGTGAGATGCAAAGCACCAGCAAGCCTTGTTGACAAATTGCTGACAATATGCTCGTAAGAATTTTCGACATTGAATGCTGCCAAAAACATAGATAACTGCGGACGCACATCCCGCAATTTTGTTGTTGTTGGCAAAATGCTATCTGGGTAATGATTTGTCCTTATGGCAGCAAAAGCCAATTTTTTGCTGTTCCAACAAAGTACTTTTCCCCGTTCTTTTCTGTTATCGTTGATAGTTTTCTATTCGCGTTTTGTTCGGCAAATATTTTGTTGCAGATCAATAGCGCATCGAACTCACGAACTTCGGGAATATTCAATGATATCGGAGTGTAAAAACTTCTTCCGATATATAAATTCGACGGAAACGAGAGTGCTAGTAGGGAGGATCGGAAGTTTCGCAATTCCATCGGGATACAATTTCGCAGCCATACAAAAATACGAAACGACGATAGATTGTGATCGGTGGATGGAAATCGATTGCGCCTGAAGGTAGACGTCCCGTAGTTCAGAGTTGGGAAGGGAAACATTGCGGATAGCAATCGTGCTTCGCCGCCATAAAAACTATATAAAATAAAATAAAAACGCCGACACGTCGTCATTCTCACTGTTTTCAATATTCCTGCTAATTGCCGTCTCGATAGAAAATATTCATGAAATTCCATGAAAAAAAATATATTACAGTTTTTATTACCGATTCACTCTGTTGCGCCAGAAGCGAGCCTAATATACAGGACGAGCGCCCACATCACCTGGAATTACCCAGTATCAACGTTGATACTGAGATATCAAGCACCTTGTCCCAAAACACTCGCAAAATCATTGCGCTTCATTCAATATAAAACTCTGCGTGAACGAGTGCACTAGAACAGAATCTTGCGCCAGAGACAAGTCTAATATAGAGAACGAGCGCCGACATCACCTGAAATTACCCAGTATCAACGTGGGCAACACACAGAACGTCATTGCGCTCCTTTCAATATAAAATCCTCCGTGAACGATTGCGCCAGAACAGAATCTTACACCAGTGGTAAAGATACTACAGAACGAGCGCCCACATCACCTGGAATTACACAGTATGAACGTTGATACTGGGGTATCAACCACCTTGTCCCAACAACACTCGCAAAGTCATCGCGCTCCTGTCCATTTAAAATTCTACGTGTACGACTGCGCCAGAGACAAGCCCAATATACAGGACGAGCGCCCACATCACCTGGAATTACCCAGTATCAACGTGGATCCTGGGACATCAACCACCTTGTCCCAACAACACTCGGAACGTCATTGCCCTCCTTTCAATATAAAATTCTGCGTGAACGAGTGCGCCAGAATAGAATCTTCCAAGTTTCGCTGGAGCTCCTCTCGCGAAATATCTCTCCGTCTCACCGGGAAAACCGCCCACCCAAACACACGTACAAACACAGAGCCACATATAACATGCATATCGAACAACCAATTCCAAGTTTACAATCTTCGCGTTCCGGTCCTGTGGCACGGAAAGGCAAGTTTTCCGCATATATCTCGCCGTAACGTTGGCGCGAGGCAAAATGTGAACGTCTGTTTCATCTCGGTTTGCGGTGGACGCCGAGGAACGCGAAGGGTTGCGGGGTGCGGTGCGATCTGCACGAAGCTCCTGTATACGTGAAAGCCCGTCGATTTTTCTTGGCGAATGAAAAAAAGGAGAAACGCAACAGGAGCATCCGCAGGCGAACGGCGTTGAGGAGAATCAATTTCTCCGTCTATTTGCATACCCATCTTATCGTGTTTCCCTTGATATCGCACAGTGGCGAAACTGCCCGTGTAATTGCGCGTGCTTTACAGAGGGTGTGAGTTGGCCCCGCGATCGTGAGTCGTCCTCCAGGCCTAGTGACCGTACTGTATCGGGAACGACCCTGTTTCGACTCACGCAACATACGTGACTACGTGCCGCTTCTACAAGCATTAGAACGTCTCCCGTACGGCGGTAGGGTCGTGCAGGCGGCGCTATATACGGACACCGAGAATACGTATGCATATCACCTACGCCTTGCATGCAGTCGCACGCACGAGAGTTACGAGAGTGACCGGGCCGATCTCGTCGGTATGTAATCGTGCGGTACACGTGCCGTCGGTGTCACGTGTGCCTGTCTGTTGAAGCTCTCCCGTACCGGCGGAGTGTATGCATCTATGTAGGTATGCATGTATATAGCAAGCAAGCAAGAGGTGAACATGTATGTATGTCGCTATCTGGGACGGCGTAGGACAGATCCGGGAGGGCGTAATTTCCTCATTCACCGAATGAAGCTGACCCGGTTTGGATAATTTCTGTCGCAAATACCCGAGCACGCATTGTAGCGAACGGGTCAATTTCAATGTGTGGAAACGTGTCATTCCGGGTTGATATGTATGTGTATGTATCTATTGTAGGATATGCATCCTACATCGTCGGAAAGACGATCAACATTGATCGTAGATTCCGGGGAGGACGTGTTACGCGTATGTTCTCGATAGGGGAAGGGGGGGGGGGTGTGGGAGACGATCGTACAGATTGGTCATGACACGACTGTGTAGTTCGGGACGCAACACGGTTAAACGCTCGAGGGTGGAGGAATGGTGATAAAATAGATTCTCCCTTGAGATTTCGCACTCGCGCTGACTCGGAGCTTGCTAGTCCTCGAACTGTCACACGGTCGAAATACCGACGAGGTGTCGATTTTTTTATGTGTTCAGGTGCAGCTCGTCAAGTAATTGCTTCGATTGCATGGAAAAACATACCAAAACTTCATTAAAAAAAAGGTTTGGCTGGCCCAGTCAATTTCATAGTGTTCCTAGAGCTAGACTAAAATTGGTCGTGCAAAAACGTATATTCACAAATTCAATTAATTAGTTACGTGAATCATTTGAATGGTTGAGACGACCGATTTCTTGCCAGGTGCAGAATTTCGTTGTGGCAAGCTGAGCCTTTTTTACGTGTTCTTTGGAGCGAAAGATGCGTTAATCTTGGTCGCAAGTGAAGCTTCGCGTATACCCACGTGCAACGTACATCCTACGCCGAGTGAAGCAGACTATAAATTGATTGTGCAATTGACAAACCAATGAATTAGTTACATGAACCATTTCCATGGTCGGGACGATCGATTTCTTTCCAGGCGCAGAATTAGCATGTGGCAAGCTGAGCCTTTTTTCCGTGTTCTTTGGAGCGAAAGATGCGTTAATCTTGGACGAAAAGTCCGGTGAAGATAAGCGCTCGGCTGGCTGCGGGAGCGGTCGAGAGCCGCTGGGTCGCAAGTCAAGCTTCGCGTTATACCTACCTGCAACGTGCATTCTACGCCGAGTGCAAATGGTTCTCGTATGCATGGGAATCACGTTGTTGATGTACGAGAATAGCGTTACGGCAGGGGGTACTTTCGCGTGAGCATATGCGACCGCCGAAGCTCTCGTGAGCAACACCCCAAACGTTACCACTTTCATTCCCGGGGCGCGGCGACGGGGGATCGGGGAGAGCGCATATCGTTCGTCTGGACCATTTTCACGGGGAGTCACGCCAGGGTACTCCGGCTCCGCTCATCTCGCACTGTACTACCAGCGTGGCCCGGCCTCTCGCATCTGCTTCCTCTCCGGCGAGCCACTATTTTCACATGGAAAGAAAGACTGTGCTTTCGCAGGGGCGTTCTACAATGAGAATAAATCACCGTGTACACGTACGATCCACCTCGCACCCTTCAAACCTTCCCGAACCCTCCCACCGCCCGCACCGCCGAACGAAGCGCGAAGCACGCTCGACGGAAAACCTCCGGGGCCTTTGTGTTACTCGCTCTTGTATTTCTATGTCTTTTTTTTTTTTATTGTCTCGCTACCTTTGGACTACTACCGGTAAACTCGTTCCCTCCCCAGCTTCGCGAATCCCGAAGCACGGTCACCGAAAAACTTTCGCGGCTTTGTGTTACTCGGTTTTTTATTTGTTAATGTTTTTTTTTCTGCCTCCCACCAACCACCGGTGCGTATCCTATTTGTTTGTTTTTCCATCAGTTTCCTTCTCGCCTCGCGTTCCGCGCGTATCGTTCCAGTCTCGGCGCTCGGATGTTCCGGCTACGCCGAGCCTGTGCACACTTCCGACCATCGCGTATATTGTTCTCGCCCTCCGGTTCGGGTTGTAAGCGAGAAACAACAACGAAAAATCCGCTTTGGATACTCCGAATCCCTCTGTCTCCCTTAAAGATCGGAATATTTTTTGAATCGTTGCAGGAAAAGCTGCTGGAATTCCGGTGGGCGGCCTTGCGGGTCGGAGCCGCGCACAAAGATATTTCGCGTCTGGTGTTCGAAAACGCTGGAATCGCTTCCGTGTACTTCGACGATAAGTAGATATCGGGAAAGAATTTTCATAAATTTTCCGTGTACGACGCGTGTTCGGCGCTGCGCCGTAATCCCTGCTGTTATAGGGATTGCGAGTTCGGCGTAGCGCGCGTTTGTTTGGAATTGCAAATTCGTTTTTTTTTTTTTTTCGCCAACTATCCGCCGTATGAAAAACCCCTCTGCGATCTCCTCCGGGGAGAACGCAATACCGATAGTGATATGCGGGGCCGAAGTTCGCCTACGCGGCCTCGAGAGGAGAACAATTTACTGGAATAATAATTTACCGGGCTCGAAAAAAAAAAAAAAAAAAAACGAGCTTCGAATTAACTTTTCTGGCATACGTAACGCTGTACACGGAGATAAAGGGAGATACGGCGTGGGGCTATCTCGCGGATCGGCTCTCTCAAAATTGCAGCCAAACCGGAGAATCCGTGACTGCCGAGTTTCTTCCGGGTTACGGCCGTTGGCTCTGGATGCGAGTGGGACGGAGGCGGCGCGTGAGCCCGAGGTTTTAATTAAAATATGGAGATCAACGCCTAAAGCCTGGCATTGTGGAGCCGCGCTCTCGAGAGTAACGCTCGGTGGCTGCGATAATAACAGATAATATATCGCTGCGCGAACTCCGCGCTGCACCGGAAGCCGCAGGTTTCCACCGAGCACGGCGCCGAGCTCCGCAGCTCGCGAATCCTCAGTCGCAAGTCGAAACATTGGTGGATCCCCAAATCCTGGATTCGTTATTGTAACCCAACCCCCTCCTCCCCCCCCCCCAGGTTGGAACAATGACCTCGACGAGAAGGATGAGATTAATCGCGACGTCTCGATTCGCGACCGAGCCCGATTTGAGTGCCCTCGGGTCATGCGAGCCCGGCTCGAAGTAGATCTCTCATGCCAAAGTCTTGCGAAGTCGGCGAGCTTCGAACTTTCGAAGCTTTTGTTTCGTTTACAATGGAAATGAGACATCGAGAACGGTAAATCCGGAAGATATATTGATATAGAAAATCGAGAAGAAACGAAAAGAGTTCTATAATGAAGGGGAATAGATTTAATTTATCGTATTTTGCTGAAGGATTGCGGTAATGATCGCCACCGCATTCGACACGAGGATATAGATGCTCATTAGTGAACTCTGCGGATTCGGTCTGGTTAGCTGATTGGCTCGCTAGTCATTATCCCCATTTCACGCTTCGCATGGCCGAGTGTCTGGTGGCAGTTGCCTCTGCGCTCGGCTCCGATGTCTCTCCGATGGACCTGCACATTCTGTGCCCTGTCTCAATAGTGCCCCCTCTCGCCGATGGTCCTGCACATTCTGCACCCTGTCTCAATACTCCCCTCTCTCTCTCTCTCTCTCCGGTGTGTCGAGAGCGGGCGTGACAACATTGACGATCGATGCAGTTCCACTGCCGCTGCCGCATCAGAGCGAAGCCGAGCTCTACTTGCCGATACAAGCCGAAAGCTCGCGCTAGCACCGGTTTACCGGTGCACCGAGCGGGAGAGGCAGGAGGATCTGCACCGGGTTGCATATACGCGTTGGTGCACACTTGCGGTACGTGCAACGTTACCAAGCTCTACTGGCTAACTTGTTAAACCAGTACACGGAAACAGCGTGCCTCTGGATCTCGAACTAGTCGGAGAGCAGCCGTTCAAGCTCAAAGAGCCTCCTATCTACAACAATATCCTATATCCACCGCTCATAGGTGAACCGAATACTCGGAGACGTCACTGGGAGATCTGCATTACCTTCCGAGCACGCTGATGATGAAGACTCTTTTTAGGTCACCGTTTTGTATCAGATCCATTGAAGATTGGGGCGAAGCGCTTTTCTGTTCGATAGCTATAAAGTTTGACACTTTTCAGGCCAATACACACTGAATCGCTTGCAAGTTTTTCAGATTTTTTTACCGTGTAGTTTTTGAAGTAGTGCGCGTACAAAGCCACAGAAGGTACCGTGTAAACGCTAATGATGAAGACTTCTTTAAGGTCACCGTTTTGCATTAGATCCATTAAGGATTGGGGCAAAGCGCTTTCCTGTTCGATCGACCTATAAAACTTTGCTACTTTTCGGGCAAAGATGCACTGAATCGTTTGCAATTATTTCAGATTTTTTGACCGTGTAGTTTTTGAAGTAGTGCGCGTACAAAGCTACATAAGGTACCGTGTAATCGCTACTGATGAAGAGTTTTTTTTAGGTCACCACTTTGCATTAGGTCCATTAAGGATTGGGTCAAAGCGCGTTTCTGTTCGATCGCTATAAAACATTGCTACTTTTCAGGCAAAGACGCACTGAATTGTTTGCAATTATTTCAGATTTTTTATGCGTTATTTTATAGTTTTACAAACAAAAGTACAAACTAAAATTGTCAATGACGAGGGAAATAAAAGGACGGTTTTGTATATTCAAATAGTTGACAAACGACTTTGTCGCTTATTTAACGAAATTATTTTTACGTAATTTCGCATTCCGAATTAAGCGAAATTATTTTTTACTGTGTACGCGTGTTTATATGTGAAGCTATTCTATTGTCTCACCGAGTTTAAATATTGTGAACAAAATAAATCATGTGAGTATTTTAATATTTATTCGACAATCGATGAAACCTTTAACCGCGACCAATTAATTTGAGTACCTGCTGCGAGTGTCGATGACGAACGGCCATCCATAAAATCATAAATACCATAGTGTAAAAAGGCAAGGTTTCCGTCCCCGGTGAAACGAGCCGCCCCCCCTTGACCCGCAAAAAGAAGCTAACCATGTTGCCTTCTACCTTACACTCCCATCAATCCCTGGACGTAACAGCCGCTTGCTTTGTCCGCGTTTCCCACTCGCACACTGAATCCCGTTCCCTTCCCGCGATTTCGGCCCAAACATCCTTAAGCACGTGATGAATTGGTACTGCTTTTTACGCCTTCCCTCCACCCTCCGCCTAAATTTTCGTGCGGTTGTAACGAACTTCGCTCCCCCCTTGCTTATCGCGTGATTCTCGCCATTAAGGAAAAAAATTGTTTTCGAAACAAGATTTCATGCACGATACAATAATAACTCAAATGTTTTGTTCGCACGCTTTTATCGTGGTTTTTCAATTCAATAGGATTGAAAAGCGAACATTTTTCATGTGAAGAGAAATATTGAAAACGCTTAATCTATTTTGTCAGTAAACGACTTGAAAAATTAACAACAGTCGACCATCAAAAGATTAGGTATGCTCTTTTCATGCACAGAGCCTAGCTCAGAAGGCATTGAGCGAAGATGACAATTTATAACAGAAAACCATTCGATTCAACGTGTGCTGAAAAAAGTTTGGCTAGCTTGCAATTTAAACACTGACGACTTCCAGCATTGTCAGAAAAAGCATAATCTGGTAGTAACGCCCTTTGACATTCCCGCAGTGAACTCGTGTTTACAATCACTATTCAGGTAGTACCAAAAAATTAGTCATCTAAAAGCGATCTCAATGGATTGCATCTGAACGGTATCCGAAAGTTACAACCCATGAAAAAAGTTAACTTTTCGTCTAGGATAGCTTATAGTTACCATCCGGATGGACATAGGGGAGAGCGGGGCAAAACGGGACAATGAGGAAAAAAGCAGTGTTCCAATAATCTTTGGATACCCCATTTTGCCCCATTGATGCATCCCGATTTTTTGCTCCTTTTTGCCTCACTCTTCCATCCAAAAGTTGCCCGGCCGTCCCGATTGGCCCCACTGTTCCATTTCGCCCCGCTCTCCCCTATGTAACCCATTCAGATCGCCTCTTCATACCAAATGTCTTTTCGCTACCTGGGTAAGACGTAGATCAATGACGCGGTATCCAAATCTTGTAACCGTTGATTCTCTAGATTAATGAAAAAAAAATAAATAAAAAAATACGTCTGACCAATCCGGAACAACTTGATCAATTGTGATATTTACTTTATTTATTAACGCCTCGCCTGATTAATGGACTTCCCCTTACAATTTTTATTTCTGTTATTGTACGACGGATTAATCTCCCCATTGGCACGCTCATTATCAGCCCATAAAAAAATCCCGATTTTCTGCTCCTTTTTGCCTCACTCTTCCATCCAAAAGTTGCCCGGCCGTCCCGATTGGCCCCACTGTTCCATTTCGCCCCGCTCTCCCCTATGTAACCCATTCAGATCGCCTCTTCATACCAAATGTCTTTTCGCTACCTGGGTAAGACGTAGATCAATGACGCGGTATCCAAACCTTGTAACCGTTGATTCTCTACATTAATGAAAAAGAACAATTACAAAAAATACACCTGATGATTCCGGAACAACATGATCAACTGTGATATTTACTTTATTTATTAACGCCTCGACTGATTAATCGACTCCCCCTTACAATTTTTATTTCTGTTATTGTACGACGAATTAATCTCCCCATTGGCACGCTCTTTATCGGCCCATAAAAAAAAATCCCGACCCTAACACCCGGCAAGATCGGATGCGCCGAGTAATCCCGCAATCTCTTATCTTGCATTATCGTAAAGTACGAGACAGAGCGGAGGCGCCCTGTTCAGCCGAGAGTGCGGAACGATCTATCGATTATATCGAAAAATTTCCTCGTCAACATTGTTGACGCGACTAACCCGGCGAATAAAGTATAAAATAGCGTTACACTGCTTTCACGGGATGACGGCGAAAGTTTGAAAGCGGCGAGAGTAGGTGAGAGGAGGGAGCGGAAGGTTCAGTGAGACCACTTCGCAGCTTCCATGAGAACGAAGTAGCATCCCCCCGTCGAGCTTTGCCACTCTGATGCTGCCTCTGGCTATCTAGATGCCGTTTATGTTACACGAGCGAAAAAGCGAAGCTGCTCTCCTTACTCCCGGTAGAAAAGCACCGCGCGGAAAGAGGCTAACTCTCTGGTCGTGCTCTGTGTCTGTGTCTCTTTCTGTGTGTGTGTGTGTGTGTGTGTGTGTGCCGCTCTTAAGCGATTCGAAGCTTAGTGCTTGCACGAAGGCGCGATCTGATAACGAGACAGAGTTTAAACGGTCTGGCGCTCGCACGATCTTTTCTACCCCCGGTGCGCGCAAGTAATAAATAAGTGAGTGCCCTGACGGGGGAATCGCGCTCGCACGAATTACCGTTTCAACAACGGGGGTATCTTTCGTCCCTCAATTTTTTTTTTTTTTTGCTCCGAACCGGGGAACTGGTAAAAAGCTTTTCACTCTCATTTCCTGTAGGGGATCGCAACTTCTTTCGGTCTTTGAATTTACACCACGAGGGAGAGAAGGGAGCGACCGTCGAACGCCACGACGGAATTTGTGAACACTGGCTGTGTCGGTTCGCTTCGCTCCAAAATATTTTGCGAACGGTAAACATCGGAAATTATATTATTTTCGTTTCTGGTGGGGATTTGGTGCAGCGCCAGAAAATATAAAAATTATTATCGACGAGGGCTCGCTAAATAAATATTGATTTATACCAATAAATATGTATTTTATTTCCAATAAAGATTTATTCGCTGTGCACCCGTCGAATTACATTTATTTGTGCGTTTGGTGAATATCGCGGCGAATGTAAAATAATACATCGTATATAGGCTACAAACGCCGAGGGATAAATGTTCGGTTCCAACCTCATTTTTGGAACCGCAGCAATCATTGGTATTTTCAAATAGCGACATTCATGCTTACAAATTGTATTACCAAAAAACTCGAGATCTCCGTTGGGATTTAATTACTTTTAGTTTTTTCTCAACGTGGATTCTTTTTATTGAATGGGGGAAATAAGATGTCGTTACGAAACCGGAAGTGAGAAAATTGTATGATTAATAAAACAAGAACAAAAAGGTTCCCTGATCGATTGGTCTCCTACGTGGGTGTAATCGAATTACTTCGGCTTCATTTGGCCCGTAGGTCCAACTAGGGGGAGCGAGCCTTTTCAGCACCCATCGTCGCCCTGGGACATATCTCCGGGGAACGACCAATTTCTCGTCAATCGACCGCGAGAATCACCGTCCCGACAATCGAATGAGAAAAAAGAAAAGGAAAAAAGCACACGACGGGACCTCCGAGGCGAAGAATCGCGTCGATAATCCGGTTAAAACTGTTCCATTAAAGGCGCTCTCGGCTTCTTGTACGGAGCTAGCTATAACACTGAGGAGGGAAAAAGAGTCCGCGAGCGAAGACTTCGCCACTAATGGCCTCCGTGAGATTGTTCTCCGTGATCCCGTAAATATATCGTGCAATAGTATATAATAGAGTACTCGGAGTAATCCGGTAATTTCTGTATTACCCACAGGATTGACGAGAGACGGAACGATCCGCCTATAACCCGCGGAGGTTTTGCCGATTGAAAGAAAATGGCCGATCAGCTGGCCACTGTTGACGTAAGGATACGAAGCAAATGTGGTAGAAAGAGAGTGACGCTTCGTTTTTTTAACGACCATCGAAAACTATACGGTGAATCTTTTTCAAATTTGGACACAATCTCCAGTAAAGAATGCTCTTCAGTCGGTTAGTTTTTTATTTCAATTGAACAGAAATTGGCTAAGAAAACCACGATATTGTATCATTTTTGAGGTTAGATACGATCTTTTATATGTTAAAATACGCAACTTTGAAATCATGTTTCAAAAAAACTAGACGGTTAAAAAATCTTAAAAAATTCCAACAAATAAAGTGTGTTTTTTTCTGTAGACCGCATAAGATTGGTCAAGATCGAACAGAAAAGTCTTTTGGTAAGGTTATCCTTAAAACGCTAAACTTCGGGTAATGTTCGGTCAAGTATTGGTTTGCCAATCAATGGTTTGTCAATTTGAGGCCGATGTTCAGCCGAGCATAAGATCGACATCCACTATCGGCATTTATTGGCAATTAGGCTGCCGATATTAGGCCAATGTTCGGCCAAGCATTGCCCTGCCATTGGTTGGTTGGACAATTTGCGGCCAATGCACGGCCGATTGTTAGTTTGTCGTCTGAGGTCAATGGCCCGGCCCAGCATGAACTCACCAACCAGTGGTCTGCCGATATTAGGCCAATGTTCGGCCGAAAATCGACCCGCCAATCGTCAGTTTGCCGATGTGACGCCAACATTGATCCATGAAGTTATTTCAATATTGCGCCAACACAAGTTATTTCTCACAAGCGAAAGTGTACTCGGGCCTCAGTATGAGAGTATGCGAAATGACACCTTCTTTAATTCTCACAAATGATGCGTATTATTTGTGGGTTTTGTACTCCATAGTCAATAAATACTTAGGCAGTACATTGACTGAGTATTATCCCTTTGAGAGTTCTCACAAGAGAAAATATATACAATACAATCTCTTAAAGAGATGCGAATCATACAAAAAGAGATCGGGATATTTCAATTTTTACAATATTCAAAAAACTTTACGATAAAACCATTCTCGCCCTATATGAGTAACCTATAGAGGACCTACATTGAAAACGAATAATCGGCCGAGGATCATCAATGATCTTCGGCCAATATAAGCTGCCACCATTGGGCCGTGTTTATCATTGAAGACCCGGTGGAAGATCGAGCCAAGCTCGCATGTCAATGCCCACCCTACATGGGAAAAGAGAACAAGGCAAAACGGACTATTATTACCAATTTTTCGCGGCACGTGAATAAAAGTCTCATCTCAAAATGAAGAACGCTGGTCCATTTTGCCAACACTGCACCCTTACAATTTTGTCCTAGCCTAATTTTTGTTTCGCTTATTAATTTTTTTCCTCGCTGAAACTTTGAATATGTTTCGAGGTCGAATTTGCCGAAAGCTCAGTCCAGCGAGTACGCTCTAATTGCGCACAACGTAATTGTGCAATCTGGTTATAATGTGGCAGCGTTGGCCGGCGCTGCCGTTGCTGCATTTACTTCTCGGAGCTTATAAATCACCGGGAAGAAAGCTCGGCGGAGGCGCGCCCAGGTAAATAGACGTAATGGCCACTTTCCGCCTCTGCGTGCATGCGCACGTTATACAGAGTTGCCGGGGCGTACGTACGTACTCGAGGTGAGAAATAAATAGACCGTCCGCCGGTTATAACATAAATATGAATTTAGAGGCAGGAACGATGGCGTGTGCCTCGCATAGGCTATTTCACCACAGACCCAAACGGCAGTAACAGAGTCCCTGTGTCTCTCCGGGGGAGAAATATTTTATTGCGAGCGATATAAAGAACAATAATTTTTACGTAACTGCCTCCTCGGAATAACTTTTACCTGAGCTACGAGTTTTTCTCAAACCAGGCACCGGCTACGGCTCCAGACGAATTTTCAGCATTAAAGTAACACCCAAAATTGGGGAATTAATAAATACATGTATATGTTGCAACGAATATAGAGATGAGGATGGACCGAGAGACACGAGATTACAATGTAAAAAATGTCTGTTCGAAAATTCATAAATGTATATGAAGTTTTATGCTTGTACAGTGTATGAAATTTCATCGTCACGTATGTAAGAATATTGACACGATATTACATAGATGACCGCAATAGCTCGGTATGATAAATGACATATGGACAGATTGTCGATTGAACAAATAACAACAGTCTTAATTGGACTTTCAGAGAGAACAGACGTTTGACAGTTTGTCCTCAAGATATTTAGCTACGATTGTACTAATAACATCCGCCCGAAAACCAAATAGCGCGTTATTTATCCGGTCCGGTCGAATTTTCGTCATTAAAATAATACCCAAAATTGAGGAATTAATAAGTATATATATATATATATATATATATATATATATATATATATATATATATTGTAACGAATATAGAAGTGAGGATAGACCGAGAGAGACGAGATTACACTGTAAAAAATGTTTGTTTGAAAATGTATAAATGTATATGTAGTTTTATGCTTGTACAGTATATAAAATTTCATTGACACGTATGTAAGAATATTGCGTTATCGGTATATCAAAAACAATATTCTTTGTGTAATATTTATAATGATAACATAATTTTCATCTATGGATGTCTTAATTTTCAATGCCATCACCGGTAATTTTAATATACAGGTATGAAATTTAAGATTAAATTATTAAAATTCAAATACAATGTATATGAATTCTAATTTCATATACCGATGTTCTATAATTCATTTAACTTTGTATATTAAACGTGTTGTAAATTTCATAACATTTTTTACGATGTACATGTGTGACCGTTATAGCTCGGTATTGCAAATGACAAACGGACAGATTGTCGATTGACCAGATTCAAAGAGTCTTAATCGAACTTTCAGAGAGAACAGACGTTTGACAGTTCGCGCTCGATATATTTAACGATGAATGTACTAATAATAACCGTCCTAAAACCAAATAGGCTCGTTATATGTTCCACAAGAACGTAACAAAAGATATATATACATATCAACTTTTTATAAGGTAAAAGTGGGGAATATGGCCCATCCGATTAGCATTTGAATCATCGATATATGGACCAGGCTATATTCATCGCCTCGACCCTTTACATCGGCCAATATTGAAGCACGCGCGTTGAAAATGCAAAAACGCATTTTACGCGCGTCCACGCAAGGAAACGCCCTCAGATCGTTAATTCTCAAAAGCCTCTTTAAAAGAAAGCTACCGTGTCGTTGTCGCAAAATTGACCGATGCCGCCTGCGTTCGCAGCAATCGTTAAAAAAAAAATTACCATACACGAGGCATACACGGAGCTGGTACACTTTATTGGGTCTTAAAATGTATTTTTATTAACCCTGTCTCGCAAAGTCTCTCCTTCTGCCGTTCTGAAACGATCGTTCGAACGGCTCGTGCCAATTTCAGCTTGATTTAGTATCGAGCACGTTCGGCCGGACGAGCTTACTCTGTAGTCTCTTTACAGCTAATTAGCAATTTCGATGCGCCGCCGCCCCGCTGCAGTTTTCTTATTTTCTTTGCAGCGAATAAACTAATTCGAATTAAGGTGAAAACCGAAAATTCAGGAGAAATCAAAACGACGAAGTTGCTAAAAGTTGAATAAAAAATAATTTGTTGTATTGTATTTATTGTATTTAAGTATAGCTGCGGCCAAGAATACAAGGCGGTGAGCAATTTTTTTTTACACCCAGAAAAATAATTTATTTGACGAACACCGTTTATTTGGTTTAAGTAAAATATTAATTTGACTTAAATAAATATTTATTTAAATAAAATAAATATTTTACTTGAACCAAGTAAACGATGGCAAACAAATAAATTATTTTTCTTGGTGTACGATTTTCGTACATCCCTTACATTTCAGTGCATTCCAGTAAAATAGTATAGAATACAGATAAAAATATAAATAAATAAAATTGCAAACTTAATTTCCAGTCGTACCGTACAAAGTCACGTATTTCCAACGCATTTCACCGCATAAAAAGATAATAATTTTACCAAGAATACGGTAAACATGACCCACCACGATTAACATGTGAATCAGATAAAATTCGAGAAATATGCGCGTCGAAAATCATCCATTTCATGTAGCCCGAGCTTTTTTCCACGTGCGTTTTATTCTTTCCTTTTTAATCTTTCGACACCTGGTTTCCCATGGCTACTCGCGCAGTCCGACGGCGTCGGCTGCCGACGCGCCTGAGAGAATTATTTAAATTTAATACGGTCGCGTGCAGCCGTAATAGGAACGTCAATTCAATTAGCACCGGCCCAGAGTTTTAGAGTCATCAGCGCATGAACTACTTTACTCTCTCGGTGCCGGGACCGGCGTTAAACCCAATTTAAGTGCCGGACGCGGGCAACCATCCAACCCCTGCAGGATACTCGGTTGCTCGGCCCTCGCGCTCTCACTTTTCCCGTGTCCGTATAAATCCACGCGCCTCTGCGCGTCCGTGTGTCTGTTTTCCCCGTGAGAATAATCGGAAAGCTTCCAGACGAGAGACCGAAAATCACTGTTCATTCACCGGCGTTAACCCGGCAGACGTTTTCACCCCTGTCGGATAATAAAATCCCGTCCCAAGTTTGGAAGATTTAACGAATCGTTGAAGTTTCCGCGGTGATGGTCGTCGAGGCAAGAAACCGAGTCTGCGGGAGGTCCGATTGGAAATTGACTTCGAACTTCCATCGGTAACCACCGGTTCGACCCGGTCGATGTACAGTTCCATCCCTGATCGACCACCTTCGCCTGGTCCATCTCTAGAGCGCTTCTCGTCCGGCGAAACTACCGTCTATTTGCACAATCTGCCCGGTTTGGACCCCGGCCTCGACGACCGCACCGGGCTGCATCGGCCCGGTGGGACTGCCGTTAGAAACCGAGCGTTTCTGTAGTAAATTGAATACGGTTAACTCCACCGTGTCGGCTCACCCACTATTCTAACCCATAACACAATCCCGACCGGGGCAATTCGGCTCCGTGGAAGAGAAGCGTTCCGAGCGAAACGCCACAAACGCGCGGAGTGCGCGTCCGATTTCGCAACCATCACGGACGGTCGGCTCCAGATTCTCCCACTGTGCTGTCCTGTGTAGGCTACTGTGTGCTCCTGGTCGAAACGGCAAAAGCGGGCACGCAGTTTAATTGCGTCTCGATGCACTTCGCTGCCGGAGCTGCGGCCAGAAGAGAGAAACGCACAATGCACGGCGAAGCCCGACGTACGCGCGATGAATGGGATAGCCCGAGACGACCGGGCGCGCTCAGAGACGGGGAGCGCTTTCCCACCCGCCGCGACTGAGGAGCGGATCGAGGGATTAAATGAAAATTCAATTAGCGAGATTACATTACGGAGTAACCCGGCGGCAATTCGAATTTTCGACGGGGCTCTCCGCGAGCAGACCGCGATCCGGTGCCGGTGAGAAATTTTCTGTCGCCAGCTCGCGGTTAATCGAATCGGCGGTGCTCGAATTAAAGTCGCGAGTCTCGAGAAGGTGGAATGTCAGGAGAATGCGAGGAAAAAGTATTTATTTTTTTTTTAATTGAGGGAGATACCTTAATGCATTGTTGCTTTGATTGGAAATGAAACAATGTTATGAAGATACAAATTGTTATAGTTGTTCATAACTGTAAGAAGGTAGTTTGGATAATTTGAGAAAAAGTCTCCTGCACGATTAAGGGTCAAATGTTACGTCCTAACGAGCTCTCGTTGAGTTCGTGCTGAGGGAACATAACGGCGGTCTCGCCTTCGAGTCAAGACGTTGGTCCTTTGAACCAGGGACGAAGACCTCGCCTTGCACCGCCTTAGACCGATGCGTTGAGAGAGTTCTTGAGACTTCGTAGCCCCTCGCACATGATTGACCATGCAGGACAATTTTTATTTATTTATTTATTTATTTATACAGAACAGAAGCCCTTTGCTGCCGGTAGGAATAACAGAATTGAGCGTATTGCATACGCCTTTTATGCAAAATCTCAACTACGCTGCATATAGTTATTTTTATACTTTTTCTTGGAAAATTAGCTTAAAGGGGATAGAAATGTTGAATCAATATAAGTATTGTAAGAAAATGTCAATTACCAGTATATTAAATTTACAATTGATTTTTACACTGTACGTTTTTTCCCGACTTTGCTGAAATAACCACATTTCTTGCGTGCAATACGGGCGAATAATAGGCTATTATTGACCGATGGTCAGTATTAACCTGTGCGCATGCGCAGTACAGTTTCATTACTCCCCAGGGTGTAATGAGCCCTATTACACCCTCTGGAAGTTCTATTAATGTCGGGCGAGTAATGGTCATTGGCGAATATGACGATTTTGCGACATACGACAAGTGGTTATTTTAACGAAGCCAGGAAAAAATATCGTATGCCACAAGGGAAGAAGTGCATTTTCACCGCGTATGAATTTCCGTCCTTGCTTCGGTCGGGCATCAAACTTCACACTCAGTGAAAAGACGCACAACCAAGAAAAATAATTTATTTGATGGCCACCGTTTTTTCGATTGCGTAAAATATTTATTGTATTTGATTTAAATAAATATTTATTTAAATTAAGTAAATAATTACTCAAATGACATAAATATTTATTTAAACCAAATAAATATTTGGCTTAATTTAAATAAATGGTGGCCGTCAAATAAATTATTATTCTTGGTGCACTTTCCCCCCTTATGACGTAATTAACTATTTCTTCTAAGAGGCAGGTTACGCAAGATGTAACCGAGATGAAAAAAAACATCGAATGTTTGTTCGAAAAAAAATACCTCTGATAATGTCATACAAATTGTCTAATAATTGAAAGAGGTGTTCGATCGATACGGTACTTTGTAGAGGTAGCAGAGTTAGTACCGAGTCCAGCGATCGAAGATTGCTTAATAAAGAAACAAAGTATTTTCGGTGTTAGCTCCGGGATGAAAATGAACCGATTGTTCCAATTAAAGCTCAGAGCCACCGGGTGGTGGACGAAGCAATAATAGAAGGTCCGGCCATGAGACGAAGGAGACAAATCGAATGAGAAATTAGGGATAATCACCCTCGATCAAGACGCCACCTTGCCCCGAGCATTTAGCTCGCAATCCTCCACGGGCGTAACCGAGGAAAGCTCCTGCGAACACGCGGCGGCGTATGGGAAGCTCGAGGACGTTGGAGCAATGAGGAAGGATCGGGCAGAGAGAGCAACAAGAAGCAATCGCCTTCCGGCAGCAATCTCTCCTTTGATTCCACCGATTTCACCCAACTCGCAGCAACGCCCTTAACGTCCAATTACTAACGGCATCGTTTAAGCTTCCACTCGAAACGGCTGAAACTCCCCGCGCCGGACAACTTATCAGCGCCCGGTCCGTGTAATTCTTCGCCGAGAAAGTACCCCGTATACTCGAACTACCTCGTCATAAAATGTCCCTCTAAACCTGCCCGATGATCACCGAGCGACATTCAATTTAAACCTCGGACGATTCCGGCATCGGGCGAGAAAACTTCAATTTTTAACGACTCAACTCGCGGAGCTTTCGCGAAATTTGTTCGAGAATTGTTTTGCGCTGGATAGAAGTAAAGAGATGAGTCGCGAGAGCGCTGCCGGAAATGGCACTCCCGTATATCGATGTAAACGAGCGCCCGTGCCAATAATCGTAGTCTCACTTTTACCGTCTCGCTCTCGCGCGAAGTTTCGAACGAGTGGAAGATTAAAAAAAAAAAAAAAAAAAAGAGAAGAAATAAAATAAAATAAAAATGCAGGGAAACAGGTCGTGCGCATTTAACCGTTAGGGCTTCTCGTTGAAACGGCCATGAAAGCGCGAGGTACAGCCAGTAGTAAGATCCAGTTTGCCGGCAAACTTTTCGCCGAGCTTACACGCGATCCTTTGGGCGTACCTACCGCTATCGTTTCTACCGCACTGCCGCTGCTTCCTCCTCCTTAGCTCGGCCCGACTAACATAACACCGTCAGGTGGACGCGATTGCCACCGACCGAGATTCGGATCGATATGGGACACTCTCTTCACTTCCTCCTTACTTTTCACGACTTTTCTACTAGCTATGCCGAGTAATAGGACGAGCAATGGAAGAGGCAGAGCGGCGGCGCGAAGCACAGTCTTGTATTAGACGGGTTATCGTTGCTCGCAGTAAATCCGAATTTGAATCTGAAATTTTGCCTCCCGAGCGGACTTTTTAATGAAATTTTTTTTCACAAAATTATCGTTAATCAATTTTCACAAAATTATAATTATATAAATTTTTTTTCACAAAATTATTATCGGCGTCGGAAATGCGTGTTGCCGAATATTTGAGTAGGGGAGAGCGGGGAAAAATTGGACAATCGGAAAAACGGGATGATGAGGCAAAAGACAATTTTCCAATAACCTTTGGATGGTTGCGGTGGTGGTGAGTGGGGTGAAATGGACTTGAAATCCCAGATTAATAGTTAAGACAAAATGGGGTATCCAAAAATTATTGGAAAATTGTATTTTTGCCCCCGGCGTCCCGTTTTGCCCCGCTCTTCCCTACACAGAGGACGATAATGATTGCTATAAATATCTGTTTTTACCATCCGTATGGTAAATGTAATAATCTATGTGATACTATTCATAAAAAAATAAATATAAAAATATTAGATTGCCCACATCTTACAACCTTACAGTATACTTTGTAATAATTTTTTTAATGCTCCCAATTTTTCGCAATTTTTGAGGAAATGTCACCTGATTCGTGTTCAAACTGTCGAAATATTGCGATGGATACAATACTTATTTCCAAAAAAATTTCTGACCAGTGTAAAATATTTAAAAATAGAATATCACTAAAATCTTACGATCTGTTTCTAACATAATTTTTTTCATTTATTTCATCGCTACCAATTCTTCTGAATTCGTCTCAAAATCTCTCTCGATTGATGTCCAAACTATCGAAAAATCCTCACCGATACATCAGCCCTGGAATTTTCATAAATTTGCCTCTCTCAAGTGTACAGGAGATAAGTAAACTCGGACATAATCGCATGAATCTCTGATATTCGCTCATCAGCGGTAAGCAGTTTATCCGTTGACTTAGAAATATAACAACGCGGGACAACACGAAGGGGGTGGAGGAAGAGTATGCACTTTCGCGCTCGGCGTCCTGGCCGTCCAGCCTCGGAGAAATGCCCGTGCAGCGTAGTCCCGAGAAGCTACGGGGAGGACTTATGATACGATACACAAGATGGTCCATCGGGTAAAGTAAGTGACGAGGGTGGAAACGCGAGAGCCGCCGGAAGGCGAAGAGCTAGGGAGGAGGAGCTTGATGGAGAAGCTGCCGACGAGGTAATGCAGAGTGCACGGACAGGGATATAACGAACGGAAGCTACGAAAGTAAAAGGAATAAGCCAGTCTTAGCATTAATCATCGGCGAGAGATACGGAGATACGGAGGACAGCGAACAGCAAAGAGATTCCGACTTCTTGCGTCTCCGCCCCTCGGCCCGGCCGCCCTGCCGCGATGATCCGCTTTGCCGAAGTCACGAATTCTCCACGATGGATAGAAACGGAAGAGAGACGGAACGGAAGAGCGGAGAGAGACGAAGGAATGAGAGAAAGGAAGTGAGAAAAATAAACGCGGGAGGTCACGAGGCGCCGAAGTAAATTCCACCCGAAGTGTGGCGTCAAGAAAAATGATTGTTTCGCTACTACTCGACCCACTTCCCAAGCCCGCTGGCGCCGACTAATATCTCTTATACTGTATATCGCCGACCGTGAGCCCCTCGTGAACCCCTGGCGCGGGAGAGGAGAGTACGAAACGCCTCAACCCGGGCCATCTGACACTGGAGATGGCCTCCGGAAGAGGGATATATTCTTCATCCGCCTCACCCTCGTGTCTTCCCAGGACGAGCCACTGTTCTCCCTCGCCCTAGGTTCGTCGTCGAAAATTTCTCCGCGACGCGAACTTGAGTGAAATGAGAATGCATCTCGGGTAGATTAAAGGGTTTTGTAAAAATGTCGTCGTTCCGGGATTCCATCGATGATATGTCGTGTAAGGTAAATGTCTCTCTACCGAGCATTTTGACGTAGAACGTCATTTACGAGGCTGCTAATCCATAAAAAACGTTTGTTAGTGGGGTAGAAATGTTCAGAAATTTGTCTAGCGTGAAAGAATTGTAACGTGCAGGATAAGTGCAATAATTAGTAGATAATTTTATCGCTTTTCTTACCACACGTTACCACCCGTACGGTTTCTTAGAGGTAAGGTTAAGGATTGTCGGTAGCGTAAATAGAAAACATTTCGCTAAAAACCCGTTTTTAACGAATAGCGCGAGCGTTAAATGGTTCGTTGCAATTCGGTTTACTATTTTTACTATTTTTGCTATTTTTTGTTTTTTTTTTAATTCTCTGGTCGGGGGTCGGGCCAGCAAAACTCTTGCCTGTTCCCATTATCGTTCATGTAATCGGTTGAGAAACATGCCACTTGAAAACAATGGCGGAGGTTTTAATTCGATATGTCGAAATTTTCTTGAAAAAAAGTGTCGTTTCTCAAAATTTAACATAGAATTTCCTCTGCTGAAAATAGTCAATTTTAAACATTTCGAAAAAAAATAGGAAAAAACCGATATCGCGAAAAAAAAATGTTGCCATTTTGAAAGCGAAAAAATGGAGCATAATCTATTGTCAACAATATATAACATAAACAAACGAACCTAGCGTCGGGCGCGAAGCGCCCGATCGCTAGTAATATTATAGGTGCAGATAAAGTACCACATATAATTAATTTTTTATCTCATACAGACGTTGATGTCTGTGACTTCGGCGTACCGGCGTAGCTACCTTAAAGCTATCGATCGGTGTGAAAATCATTCTCGAATTTGCTTTTGTCACGCTTGACAACGCGATTCTTATGTCTGGTCGGCCTTGTAGGGGTCGGGAATAGGGACATTTGCCTCAGTCTCTGGTGGGAATAACACACAGGACGGGCGTTGGCGACGTTGGACCAACAATGGCCCGACACTGGCACTCCGTCCTAATTATTTAAATAATTCAATCATCCCGAATCACAGTTATCAGCTTGACTTCGCGAATCCGGATTTATCTCTTCCGTGCCAAACATTGTTTGCATATCACGAGAATTGATGAAAAAAAAAAGGATTAATTACGACGGATTTAATATGCACAGTGGATCGAACGAGCTGAATGCTTAATTAACTCCACACGTTTTCGCCCCACTCGATCAACCCTTTTTTTTTTTTTATTCGTCCGGATTCCACCTATCGGCAGATTTTCGATGAAATGTTCGACGGAGCGTTGTATCGACGGAAGATCTATTGGAATGAGAGTAAAAAATCCGCGATGCCTGCGAAAATTCCAGGACGGCCCAACAACGGATGGAAAATAATTTGACCGTTCCCAATCGCAGATATTACCTTAACTCCACTCGTTCCGATTTACCGCTATCGTTGCAAACAATTTTTGAAATGATGAAATAACAGGATTAGGAACAGGACAGCGATCCACCATCGATTTAATATGCACAATTGACCGAAAGACCGGAGTGCCTAATTAACTGCATACCGTTTCATTTCACCGACCTAATTATTTTTTTAAATCTGTCTGGATTCGAGCCATCAGCGAGTCTTCAATGGAATGTGCGCTGGAACGTTCTATCGCCTAGGGATAAATATGGAGCCATATAATTTCGCAATGGGTCCGAACACGCGCTTCATCCGAATGGTCAAACATCAGAAATTTTATTTTTCCAAATTGTTCAAGCGCCTAATCGTTATTTTTCGATTCGAGTCGATTCGGATAAATTACTTTCGAATAAAAGACTTTTTGGATTAAAAAATTTTTCGGATAAATGAATTTTCGGATAAACACTGTTCGGAAGAATGACGATTCGGCGACGTGACGTTTAAACAATTGAACTTAACGATTCGGGAAAATGAAGTTCGATGAAATTACTATTCGGAAAAATGGCGATCGGTCAAATGACGATTCGGAGCAATAACGTTCGGCCAATTACCAATTCCGAAGGGTAACGTTCGCGGAAATGAAGATTCGCAATAATACAGTTTCGGAAATTTGAAGATTCGAAAAAAATAACAATACGGCACTTTACGTTTCGGCACAATAACGTTTCGGAAGTTTGACTATTCGGATGAAGTGCGTTCGGACCCATGACTTTCGGCTATACGACGATTCGGCCGATTGTACTTTCGGCAAAATAATGTGGCTCCGATAAATATGATAAAAAAAAATGTCTGTTCGAAGCGAGCAGAACGAAAGTTCGGAATTCCGAAGAACACAACGATTTCAAGTAGCGACTGGGCGACGGCTCGTGCATCTGCGCTTGTAGCGCACACGGTATGCGCTCGAGAGCTCTGAATTTTATATTATGCGGGTAATGCACAGTTTCTCGGTCGTATATATCAGGTGCCTCGGAAGAATGGCGAAAGGACGATGCAGTGAGCGGGCGGCCGTGAGGGAAGAAAGAGACGAGGAAGAAAAAGAGGCGAAGGACTGCGGAGGGGTGCGATAATGGACTTTCAGTGATAAAATGGCTCTATGCCGAAACGGCTTACGCCACCGGGTGCTACGTAAGGAAACTATTAGAGCAGGTTGACAAGGAATAATTTACGTGTAAGTCGCGGAGGAGAGCTTGCCGGGAAGGCGATACGAGAGGATGACGACACGGGGATGGTTCGCTCGTTCCGACACCGACGAACCGGACGGGTAATTTACCGGTAATTTCGAAGCGCGATGAGATATCCCTGAGAGCGAGCCCGAGAGCGTTCGCTCTTCGGTTAGACTCGTGAATATACTTCCCGGGAATACGATACGGGAGATGTAGAAGCGTCGGCGAGGGTCGAAGGGAGAAAGGAAGGACTCTCGGATGCAGAAAGTGCTGAAATTAAAGGACGGTGCGACACGATTCGCTCATCTTAAAGTTCCCTCTTGCTTACTCCGCGATCACTGCTCTCCAAGTCGCGTAACGCAATAAAGTTGGCCGTCGAGCGCTGTATTAAAAGCGTGTATCGGACTGTTGCTCGATTGGAAACGTTACGCTGAATACATCGGCGACATCGTCGTTATAAAACTTTTCATTAAAGAATGTAGTCACGCGATGGAAAATATGAAATGCTTTATGAAAGAAAATTAATAATGTCGAATGCAAGAAAATAACGTTCTGACGCTGTCGATAAGATACAATGAACACATTGTGTATTTATAGAACGTAGCGAGGAATTAAATGAACGGCGTTTAATTAAATGCGTCGATCGTTCGCTGACGTCGACAATTTTTTTGCTTATTGATTTTATAATATTGTTCGTTGAAAATACGGTTAGTTGACGACAAAAAATCGTCAGAGCAGTGGGAAAATAGAATTATGGACCTTTGTTGATGAGAACTGATTTCTTTTGCCACATCCAGAGGAATGATTTATTATACTCAAATAAATCAATGCATTAATTCTGCTTATTCAAGTGGAATGTATTTTTATTTGTGCAAAATAAATTTGTGTTTTTGCATCTAATGAGAGTTAGTTCATTCAACTAAATAGTTTTATATATCTATGGCTCTATATGCAAAAACAACTTTTTTAAATATCGACTAATCGCGATATTAAAAATTTTCAATTCAAGTAAGCGTTTCTTGTGATCAAATAGATACTTGATTTTAATTATGGAAGTCGCTAAATTACAGACTAGGCAGCAGACTTAGTAACAGACACATTGTATATTAGACGATATTCGTGTTGGACCGACGACCTTAATTAAGGCCAAGTTGTCAAGTTCAAAATAAAAATGATTTAATTAGATAGTGTATCATTTGTTTGAGTTGTGCCCAAAACTAAAAAAAACCATAGGTGGATAAGTATGGAGAAGTCCATTTTTTCAATGATGAAAGTACAGTTACTATAAATAAATAACGCATTTGTTTCAACTGTAACGTCGCATTGGATACAAATAAATACACTACGTAGACAATAAATATGTAGTTAAATAAAAAATTATACTTGAAACAAGCAATGCGCTAGTAGGCAGATATGCAAAGTACATAATTTATCTGTCCGAAATAAATTTTATTTGCTATAGAGAAGTATTTTCTCTGGATGCTGCGATAATTCTTATAATTCTCACACTAATCATTGCATTCCAATGGCCACTGACAGTCGCATTGCTTAGATCGCGCCCTATCGATTTTTCTACAAAGAAACAAAGAAACATTGATTCCAGGCAAGGTACCAAAAGGCCGAAGACGGCAGTGCAAAACTATCTTTGATCTTTGAGAGAGTCAGAAAAGCCATGTTTTATTCACTCGCATCGTCACCTTGTTCGAGTCAACGCTTACCGAGGCTTTCCAGTCGAATATCTGGCCACGTTCCAGCCCTCGGAAAATCTCTTTGCACCCGCGTTAGTCTCAATCTCTGTTTCCGTAACGGATGTTAAAGGCCCCGGCGCCCTGGAGATTGCACCGAGCAGGCAGCGCTCACCCCTTTCGTGCCGGGAATCTGTACAAAAAAAAAAAAAAACAAAAAAAAAAAATTCACCGCTTTCCCGCAGGGTGCTCTTTCTCCACGAGGCCAAAAGTAAATGCGCGAGAAGGGTAAGAGAGGCCTCTTCCACCTACCCGCACCTCCAACCGAGCTCGACGAAACCGCCAATTTGCCAGGGAGCGAAAGGTCCGAGCCTCGAACAGCTCCGGCAACAAGGCAACGTGGAGCATAATTCAGGGAGGTTATTTTGGGAAATGAGACACGGTGGGCTCGCATGCGGCAGGCTCTCGCCTTGCGCGAAGCCGAAGGACTCGGCGAAAGCCTCCCGTTAGGTATCGGGTGTGCCTCCTTAACCCGTGGAGTAAAGCTTGGGCCAAACGGGGTCGAGAAGTCAACGAAGAAATAGGCAGGTCCTCCGATGCTCGCGTGTGAACTTTAAGAAATCTGCGGTGTAAACTGCGATGGTGTGAGTGATAAAAAAAAAAAAAAATCGGCGTTAAAATTAACACCATTTCGCAGTAAAAAGTAAAAAGTACTTCGTGACATGTCGTGAACCGATAAAGCGGTGTACTCTAATAAATCCCAACATCAAATTGTGTGATGAACCAAGATGTCACTTAATGTGTTGTTATTTTCCTAGACATTAAGACAATTCTGTGTTAACTGATAATATCTCTAAGAAATGGTTCACTTAACCACAACTTTATGTTTCATATACGCATTTAACGGTGTCCTCAACCCCTGAACGGTATTTTTCGTCGAGCAGCGTTCACTCTCTGGGTTATTTAAACTAAATCGTACTTAAGGAAATACGGATACTTTAAAGAGGTGATAATTATCATTTAAATGATTATAGATTGTCGACGTGATGAAAAAAAAAGTATGATGATTCTTTTTAAAAGTACAATAAAATAACATACAAGAAGATAATCATGGCGTATAATGTTCTTTTTATTTGTGACTATCACGACGTACCACCTAATTACTTTTTTGGGCAATTATCAGTTACGATTAATCATATCAAGACTTTTACATCTGCTTCAAACGCTCTCACCCATTTTACCCACTTAGTTGTAAGGTTCGGTGTTGGAATGTACGTTCTGTAAATACCACCGATTTTACACCGCATGTTTCACACACTATTTTACCACTGCTTTTAGCACCAAAGTAATAGACCTTACATGGATCACATGGCGGTGTTTAAATGCGTGTTGAATTTAACACCGTTTTTTGTTTACAGTGTAAGGATGAAGTGGTAAACCGCCGGATGACTTTCTTCAACGACACCTGAAGCTTCGCTCGTGATGAAATTAATTTATTTCAACGTCATCGAGTGAGCCAAAGAATCAACGAGCTCGAAGAAATTCAACATCGGAGCTTCGGCAGAGAAGAGAGAAAACAATCGGGGGAAGATTTTGTCGCGCCGTAGAAACAGCAGACGGGCGATATAGATGTGGATATGTTTTCGCAAGCTCGCTCACGTTCCTCTCGTAGCGAAATAACGTTGAAAAATCACGATCGAAAGGCCGTGGAAAAACAAGAAGCTGCTGAGCTTGCCGCCTCCGCCGACGGAGAACAGCAAGCCAAACCAACCGACGGTGCCCGTAGCGAAGCGACGGCCTGGTAAATACAAGGGTGGAGGAAAATACCAATCGCGAACGTCGACCAGCCCTAGTACAAACTCGTCGATCGTCGTCTCGCCTCGGCTGAGATTGAAGTGTCGCGAGAGAGGAGCCGGAGGGAAACTGACGAAAGCGCGATCCGGAATGGGAAGAGACGGGAAGTACTTTGCAGTGGGACGTTGCAAAATAGAGAAGCGCGAACGGAGGCAATCAACTACTCGAGATGATAAATATCGTTACACGATTCCGACAGTAACGACATTGAATTAAACGATTTTCATTTATTTTTCCGTCAAAACGTAAGAAACATCTTTACACTCTTTTCCTACTATTGTCGTTGGGCGAAATAAAAAAGAAATCTTAAAAATTAAGATCATCATTTGGATGGCATTATTTTGGGATAATCGTTACGAAAAATATGACAATGGCTGAACAGAAATACTCTGGTCAATCGTAGCACAAACCGTGGCCATTGTCAATGATTTTTCGTGACGTTTTGTTGCAAATGTCGTAACTGGGGAATTAATAATTTTGCTCATTGGACAATAGGTTTCGTTTTCTTGGACACATTGGAGTGTCTGTTGTATCGATTTCACAACAATTGAACCTAATATTCTTACGGAAGAGTAAAACTTTCTCGAGAGGATCAGAGAATTCTCAAGGAAATCCGATGTCTTAGACCTTCACGAGCGCAGCAATAGAACATCTGTGATACAACTGGGTTCCTTCTAATAGAGAAAAAAAAAAAAAAAAGAGTCACGGAAAGGTAATTCGCGACAGTCGATGGGTATTTTCTAAGCCCGCATATTATCAGGTGCACAGTAAAAAATAATTTCGTAAAATCAGAATGCGAAATTTCGTAAAAAAAAAAGTAATTTTGTTAAACAAGTGACAAACGAGTCTGTCACTTCTTTGAATAAACGAACCTGTCCTTTTATTTCCCGCATCATTGACAATTTTAGTTTGTACTTTTGTTTGTAAAACTATAAAATTAACAATTAAAAAATTGTGGACATTTGTGGACAATAATTTGTTGTAAAAAGTACAAATTTTTTTTTACTGTGTACGGTGTGCCAAACCCGATGGCTTTTAACCTGTCTAAAACACAGGATCGCGCAATCCAATCGAGCTCCAATTCCATTCGTCAACTGGTGGGAAATCCCTTCTTGTTTTTCCATCAGCCAATCGCTCGATTCTACAAATATCGGTGCGAATGTCTGAGACACATCTTGCGCGTAACGTTAACGAACGGCCGCTGCTTCATCAATTCCAGTGAAATAATGCAATCAATGGCTGTGTTTCTTTTATCAATACATTTTTTTTTACTCTACTTCACATCTCATAATTCCTCGCAAACAGTAACGATCGTTGGTAATTAAGCTTCCCAGACGCTATATTCGTACGAGCGAAACTTCGTCACCGCCAGCGTGAAATCTGACCTTACAATTCTGATTCTTAAGACTCATCGCGAGGTCTTCGGCGTACGAAATACCTAAAAACTCGTATTTTTGTAGAAGTTACAGAGCAACTGGCACGGCCGTCTAACAGCTGCAGCTTGACGGTCTAAATTACTAAAGATTGTTGCGCAAAAAAATAAAATGAAATAAAATTCCACCGTGAAAATGTTGCACACGTAATTACCAACAAAAAAAAAACGTCCAAAATGTACAGCTAATTTAACAGTTTCACAGTTACGCCACGTCGCTCTTTTGTTAATCCAACACATACCATGAAATTAATTTCCGTATTCGCATCTCGACGCAACACCGGTTTGGAAAAACGATTGTCACGCGATGGCGTTAAGTATGAAGAGTCCAGGAAATAAGTCTCGGTGAGGATGTCGAGGCGGTGTGGGAGGGAGTATCATCGTCACGCGTTGTCGTTCTATCGCGACGATGGATCCGGGCCACGTTCTATATAAGACGAGCCGTAGACGGTGTACCGGCTATTTTCATTCGAGCTTACTCGCTCTCTCGCTCCCTTTCATTTCCACCCCTTAACCCCTTCGCGCTTTCTCGACGGAGCTCCACCTCACCCTCCAGACTTCAATTTCTCTTCGCGTCGTGTACGTGTGCGCCGCATCCGGGCACTTTTCTCTTTCTCGCTCTCTTTCATTCGCCCTTCCTTCGTCGACGATTTTCCAACCATTCCGTCGCTTCAAACCGTCGCCGGTACACAGCCCCGCCGGCTGTGACACCGAGCTTCGCTGTCGCCCTTATTCCACCTGCTGCCGCCGCTGCTGCGGCGAGGTAATAGAAAACAGCGTCGCCCCGTCTCGTCTACACGTCGTCTCGCCGCGGCTGTCGATAGGGTTCCTTGTGGAATTGTAAATGAGCAACCGCCCAGCCACGCCCTTAGGCATTTAATTTCTGCATTCCACGAACGGCATCCGAAGAG
Organism: Amblyjoppa proteus; assembly: GCA_963922035.1. Lineage (NCBI taxonomy): Eukaryota > Metazoa > Arthropoda > Insecta > Hymenoptera > Ichneumonidae > Amblyjoppa > Amblyjoppa proteus. Next base: position 21,525,563 of record OY998234.1, on the reverse strand, counting down.
AAAATACACACGCACGCGAACCCGTCGAGAAGCCTCCGTATGCGCGTGAGAATACGGGGCCGAGCGATGGTACGAGTCTTCCACCGGTCGTCTTATACAGCGTGGCGCATTCTTTGTTACTTCCAGCACTCGAAGAGCTATTGTAAAAAGAGAGACGGAAGTCTGACGTCATCGAGAGATATTAAAACTTCGGTGTCGTAAAAGCTTGGGATGAAAGTGCATGGCGGATCTTTAGAAATCTTTATGTTTGAAATATATTTATGTTACACTGAGATAAACAATCGATTCAGTCAAGAAAATTAGCGCTTACTCAGTAGAGAAAAAAAAAAACAGAAGTACAAACTAAAATTGTTAATTGCACGAGAAATAAAAGGGGAGGTTTGTATTTTTCAAGGCTGAACAAACGAATTTGTCACCTATTTAACTAAATTATTTTTACGAAACTTCGTATTCCGATTTTTCGAAATTATTTTTTTACACACACCACAAGTCACATTTGATGCATAGACTGCAGTTAAATGACAAATAGACATGTTCCGAAAAAATTCAAATATTTCAAAATCTCATAAACTTTACCTCCATGTTTACTCCAATTATAGCGTTTATAGTAATTTTTCGAAAAACAAAAGCCCATACAATCTGACCGCTTCAATAGATTTCAACTAAATTCAATATCAAAGGTCTTTGATCAAAATATTATATTTGTGTACAGTTTTAGGACAATAGCTCTATTAGTGCACCAAACTTCAACTCCCTGACTGAAACCAATATTCGAGTTACCCGTTTTAAACGATTCCAATCTGTCACCCAAACATACATTCGGACGTCAGTCAAAAATCGCATTTCCCGACGTTTTGTAGATTATTTTAAGTAACTCTAACATTGAAATTCCAATTTTTTACATTTATTACGAAAACATAATTTCCTCTGTGAGAAAGCAAAATTGACAATTCTTCTTTTGCCAACGCTACTATCTAAATGATAATGGCTACTGATAACAATATTCATAATTCAAGATATTGATAAAATCGTATTATCCAAACGAGCGATTGAAAAGCCGTTTATGATAAAAGGATTTATGACCCGAACTTATAAAGTGCTCGGCACGAAAAATTCTGCAACATTGATGAGCAAAAAGAAGAGAAAAAAGTTTGTGTCTTTTTTTTTTTTTGCGTGCGGAGAGACCGCGTGAGGAAGAGCAAAAAAGAAAAGCGTGCAAAGTGTGTATGAAAAAAAAAAAAAAGAAACGCGACGCCGAGAAGAGCCGACGAGGAGACACCAAGTTATCGCGTTACCGTGAATGCCTGAGCTCGCCCTGACTTCATTAGCAGTACACTAATTATGCACGGACTTGGCGGGTAATGCAATCACACCCCCTTATTCCCCACCCCATTCCAGCACTACTTCCTCAGACCCACCCCGTTCCCCTCCCGCTCGCCCTCTCTCCGCTGTAGCCTCCAGCCAACGCTCATAGCTGGCCTCTACGGCGAGTAGTTTCCTCGAAAATGTCTTTGCTTCCGCGGTTCCGGAACTTCGAAGTCCTCTCCTTCTCCCTCCTCTCGCCCCTGTCAGCTTCCTCTCCCTTTGCCGCTGCAGAGCTCTCGGCCGGGCACGGCTCTTACTCCTTTTCCTTTTCCTTTCTGTCGAACCAGCCATCTTCTCGGCTCGAGCCTCCTCTTCGCCCCTTAATACTGCCGCGCACATCGAGCCAGCGAGGGAAACCCTGCGACCGTTTCTTTCAGCTATACGCGCGAGGGAGGTTCGAGCCCGCTGTCGCACTTCGTCCTTCTACCTGGGAAGACCGGAAAAGTTTCGGCTGTTCTCGGCTACCCCTCCCGCACCTACCGCGTTTTGTACCCTCTTCATGATTTTACCGCTTTTTCCTTATTTTACTCACTATACACACTCGTCGGGGTCGTTCCTCCCGGTACTTCATACTTCTCCTTTGAATTGAATTGCCGACAGCTATGTGCAGCCGACATAGATGTCGGCTGCATTGAGAGTGCTCAAGGGTGAGGGACAAAATAAGGATTCATAAAAAGAGGTAAAATGAAGCAACATTTGAAACAAAAAATTTAAGTACCATAGTTGGAGTTCTGAATCAAGTATGAGGATTAATAGAAAAACAAAATAAGATATTAAATTCAGGGTCGACTCGGTGAGAAGAGCTGAACAATTGCTCAGAAAATGAAGATGCTGTTTTTCTTCACCTCTTGGATCTTTGATATCGATGTCCTCGTAGCTCTGTCTCTCCGCTTCCTATTTCCACGCGATAAGAAGCCGCAACCCCCTCAAAGCATTCGATTGTTTCGTCCCCCGCATCAATGAGACGTCCCTCGAGTAGTGCTCGGCGCTCGATCCGCCAAACGATTTCCACTCTGCAGCACGGGGCTTCGTTCTTGGTTCCATAGCAGTAGAATTGGGCGTCGTCGAAGCGATCCTCGAAAAGCGTCCGCTCTCTTCTCTTCAATCGTTCTCTCACTCGCAATGGGGCCGACAGATCGCGGCTATTTACCGTTATTTATCCGAGCGACACTCTCGCAAAGAGGAAAAAGAAGGATATAACTTGGAAAAGGCGGAATTGAGGACGAAGGAGAGGCTAAAAGATCGAACGTCGAAGGAGCATTCCGCCGCAGTTGGCAAACCCGTTGACGGTCGTTGTCACCGTTCGCTCGAAGTGGAGCGAGAGACACAAACAGCTGGCTCAAACGCACCACGAGAAATCACTTCGGCACATTTCTTCCGGCGCGCAAAATTCGCGGACCGACGTTTGTTTATTGTATACAACAGTTCAATCCTTTGACCGGCAGTGGAAAACAAGATTATCGATGAATCACGATTTCCAGATTTTTATAAAGAAAAATTGATTTCTATATCGATTCATTTTGCGAGTAGATCTTACGTTAGATCTTCTATGTACACTCACAGGCAAACAAACAAACAAACGGACACCACGGACAGATAAGCAGACCGACTGCACGGAGAAATTCGAAGGATTTCATTCGTACATTGCAACGAATCACTAAATCGTGATTTTCAGATATTTATAAGGAAAAATTGATTTTTATGTCGATCCATTTTGCGAGTAGATCTTACGATAGATCTTCCATGTACACTCACAGGCAAACAGACAAACAAACGGACAGCACGGATAGATAAGCAGACCGACTGCACGGAGAAATTCGAAGGATTTCATTCATACACTGCAACGAATCACTAAATCGTGATTTCCAGATATTTATAAGGAAAAATTGATTTCTATGTCGATCCATTTTGCGAGTAGATCTTACGATAGATCTTCCATGTACACTCACAGGCAAACAGACAAACAAACGGACAGCACGGACAGATAAGCAGACCGACTGCACGGAGAAATTCGAAGGATTTCATTCATACACTGCAACGAATCACTAAATCGTGATTTCCAGATATTTATAAGGAAAAATTGATTTCTATGTCGATCCATTTTGCGAGTAGATATTACGATAGATCTTCTATATACGCTCACAGACAGATAAACAAGTAAACAGTTCGACGGACGCATGGACGGATAAACAGACGGACAGTACGGAGAAATTCGAAAGGATTTCATTTGTATATTGTAACGAATCACTAAATCGTGATTTCCAGATATTTATAAAGAAAAATTGATTTCCATATCGATCCATTTTGTGAATCGATCTTACGATAGATCTTTCATATTAACTCGCAGACAGACAAACGAACAAAAGAACGGACTGACGCACGATTAGATAGACAGACAGACAGCATAGAGAAAATCGAAGGATTTCATTTATATATCGTAACGAAAATAGAGATGAGGGTTGATTGAGACACGCGGTTGTTACATAGACAACTGGAATAGCTCGGTATGACAAATGACAAACGTGCAGATTGTCGATTGGCGAGATGACTACAGTCTCGATCGGACTTTCAAAGAGAACGGACGTTTGACCATTCGTGCTCGAGATATTTAGCCGTGATTATAATTAATAATATCCGTCCCAAAACCAAATGCGCTCGTTATTTATTCGCTCGGTCGTTACAATATATAGATATAAGTATCTATCCACCTACTTTTAATTGAACCCTTCGTACAATATGATTTAGCCGCAAGCTAATACAAATGTGCTGAGTAATCAAACTGATTTAATCTGCCACATCTGCACTTATAACTTAAATAGCGACTTCAAATCCCCTGGAACCTTCGTCAACCATTTCAACCTCTGCAATTAAATATATAACGCGACTCTGCCAGGATAGTCGCCGATTTACGCATACCGACGTTTATTCACTCGTTCAATCTCGCCTCTACGATCGCCCCCTTTCCTCCTCGTATGTACCAGCAATTGCCGTTTCAAAAGGCATTTCAAACTTTCCGTGAATCGTTTGGTATGTTTCCTCGCGTGTCCTCTCGAGCCCTCAAAGGATTTCGCATTGCTTCCCCTCTCCGGTTCTCCCGTCGTCGCTGCTATAAGTGTTCAGCGAAGCATCGTGTGTGCGTTTCCTAGTCCATCCTACGGATAGGTTATTAGCAATTCCGTGTGTGTCGACGGAAAGAGAAACCTAGAGAACGAGAAATCGCGAGCAAATGGGGAGCCGACCGTGAAAGACACACACTATTGGGACACTTCTCTAGTACTCTCCGGTATAAGACAGTAATGCGTATGTTGCAGCGGAGAGGTACACGAAAGTACTCGACAAACGTAATTATCCTGGATGCGCAAGAAGACAGACGAACGCTATGCTCGTGTATTTTCAAGTGAGCGACACGCCACTCGAGGAAATGGCTTACGGCATGGACAGAGAGATCTGCTGAAAGTGGTGCGCCAGCAAGATAAATCCCAGGTCTTCTCTGGCTCCATAAGCGAAGTCGATATACAGGGATGAACGGGGATGAAGCCGGGGATGAGACACGGGACGCTCCGTCGAATCGAATTGATTATACTTTATCGTCTCTCTGCGGCCAAGGGTTCCGCGGAGAGGGCAACCCTCGTTCGACGAATATTACATTAACATAGCCGAAGATAGAGCACGCACGATTTTGTCCCACGGAGATTGAAGAGAACGGTCGTTGATTTATAAGACACAACCGTAGTCACCGTCAATATCCGCCCGGTTAGGGAATTCAATTTAAGGGAAGTTTTGACAAAACGAGTTCTGTTTTCAGAACTCGTTTTGTCCACAAAAACGTTTCCCTGAAAACAGACAAAAAGAGTTCTGTTTTCAGAGAAAAAATATGAATTCCGGTAATTATGGATTGTGTGAACTTGACTGTAAGTCCAGGCAGGTTTCAGATCGGTGATCAGTGCGAAAAGCTACTTCTACTACTACTTATGAACTTCTACTACTTCTTATGAACTTGATTATAAGTCCAGGCCGGTTTCGGATCGGTGTTCAATGCAAAAATTACATACTACTTGTTATGAACTTGATTGCAAGTCCAGGCCGGTTTTGGATCGGTGATCAGCGCGAAAAGCTACATACTACTTGTTATGAACTTGATTGTAAGTCCAGGCCGGTTTCGGATCGGTGATCAGCGCGAAAAGCTACATACTACTTGTTATGAACTTGATTGTAAGTCCAGGCCGGTTTCGGATCGGTGATCAACGCGAAAAACTACATACTACTTGTTATGAACTTGATTGTAAGTCCAGGCTGATTTCGGATCGGTGTTCAGCGCAAAAAGCTACATACTACTTGTTATGAACTTGATTGTAAGTCCAGGCCGGTTTCGGATCGGTGATCAACGCGAAAAACTACATACTACTTGTTATGAACTTGATTGTAAGTCCAGGCTGGTTTCGGATCGGTGTTCAGCGCAAAAACTACATACTACTTGTTATGAACTTGATTGTAAGTCCAGGCCGGTTTCGGATCGGTGATCAACGCGAAAAACTACATACTACTTGTTATGAACTTGATTGTAAGTCCAGGCTGGTTTCGGGTCGGTGTTCAGCGCAAAAACTACATACTACTTGTTATGAACTTGATTGTAAGTCGAGGCCGGTTTCGGATCGGTGATCAGGGCGAAAATGTCCATAGAAGCCTGCGTCGAGGATAATTTTCTTTTGGGACCCTTTCATTTTTTCGAAAAAATTATCACCTCTTTACGTAATTTTTCAATGTTTTTAGTCGAAAAAAAAGTTATGAGTTTTCTAAAATACCGTAGCCGCCCTCGGTTGTCCCGATGTCCCATCGAAAAGCAAATATCGCTGTTTACAAATATTAAAAATCGCAACTTTCCCTACAATACCTCTGGCAATATTTTCATTAACAACATTCGTCGTTTCGTGACTATATCCGATGTATTTTTTCCCACGATCACGAAACGCCCGGTTATTTCACTTCCGTCCAAATATTTTGTACGAAAAACACTCGGGGAAAATGAGGAAAAATATTATTCCTGAAAATGTTTATTTTCGTAACGTTCCCGAGGACACGTACGCTACGCTGCCACGGTTTTCATTAAAACGCATCATGGGCGGGAATAATTCGACCCTTTCATATGCATGTATGCACATCCGTGCATGCAATGCGATCGCTTCAATATTACATCAGTTTGAATAATATTTAATGGCATGTTATCCAGTGATATTAAAAATTCCGGGTCTTACACGCCGTGAAACGGAAAGTCGGCGAGGTGGAAAGGCACTGTAATGGATACGTTCGGAATAGCCGAGGCAAAAGGCTGGGTCGAAAGACAAATTTGCGTTACGCTTTCGAGTTACTACGGAGATACGAGAGTTCACGGTTATTATACGCACACAGACACGCCAGGGCACACAAACTCTCTCTCTCTCGCGGGTCTCTGTCGTATCAAACATTTGCGAGTTCCCTCTGATGGAAACACGTGTTGCAATATTGTCGCGGGCCAACTAATAGCGAGTCCGCAGCGAGTTTCTCTATGTGAAAGTTCGTTTATGCTGGAAACTCACGAGCGAACGAGAGAGCGGCAAGGCGGAAGAGCGCACACGCTCGTCGCGACGCACACGTGTGCGTGTGTTTTGTAATATGCAGACGCGCGTATATCCTGATGAATTTCATACTTAATTTTAAAAAATAAATTGTTTGCTGAACGGAAGGCGGACGCGTCGAAGCCTTTCAGGAGAATTTATACGGGACAAGATAGCGAAGCGTCGCTCGATGAATAGAGACGAAGAATATAGATGTAGATTAAAGAAAGATCTATAGGAGCGAACTGCATGGGACTCCATTGGAGATCGTAACACAGAGAAGCGATAAAACGTCCCCGGCCAGATAAGAGCGCGAGCCCTTGTAGCGAATTCCACTGGGGTAGATCGTCAGACTTTTCTGCTCTGCTGCGAAACTTTCTCGCCAATGAGCCGCACACAGAGAAGCCGGGATTTTTTTTTTTTTTTTTTTTACTCGTACATCAAGGACCGTGGAGGAGGATCGTTATCGAACTTTTTTTTTACGAAACTCTAAGGTGATGAGGGATCTTAACATTTTTTTAGGAGCCTTTTATAGTGATAGGCGAGAGTGTCTCAAGCTGTAGGAGCTGGAACAGTTTTGGCGTGTTCTCCGCGATGGTGGATAGCTCTAGACAAACAGGAAATTTCATAGTCGCGTGAGATTGTCAGAAACCTGCAGATCTAATGTAATTGTCAGCTGATTGAACATTTTTTTTTTTTAACAATAAAAATACATTACTCAATACCGATGTTGATAATTTTTCAGCAGATTTGATATTAATTACCGCATTGGTAAAAGCTAAAATATTAATAACTATCACTCCTTTTTCCTTCGTCTTAATAAATACATATATACGTTGCAATTGCGCCTCCTTCAGCGTAGCAAGGAAAGGAAAGTCTAGCGAACAAGCGGGTCTTCGAGATTGGGGTAGGAAACTAAGGACTTTTTTTTTTGAAAATAGCGATTGTAAGACTGGTTCGTCGGATTGGTTCGAGCAAATTTAGGCGAAGTATAATTGTTATTAATTATTTTGAATCGTATTTTTCGCACACCTCGGAGGAGAAGCGACCGCCCACTGGAACTGGACTCGTCGGGCGAGGTGTTTAAGGATATCCTTACCAGAAGTCGTTTCTGTTCGATCTTGATCAAAATTATGTGGTCTACAGAAGAAAACGCGCTTTATTTGTTAGAATTTTTAAAGATTTCTTTACGGTCTAGGTTTTTTGCAATATGATTTCAAAGTCACGTATTTTAACATGGGAAGGATCGGATCTAACCCCAAAAACGATACAATCTAGCGTTGTTCTCCGCCAATTTCTGTTGGAGACCCGTGCGACGACGTCACGAGCCGTACCCGCTACGAGGGCACGAGAAGGGTGGGTAAAGTCGGTTGCAACGGATGTGCGAGGCAGCGATCATCATCCTAATGTAGGATCGGCGAGGGAGCGAGGCATTCCACGCTCTGCTCCCACATGGAATATCGAGAAAGACCAGCGAGCCGTAGGCTCGCTACTTGTTGGTTGAACGCCGAGACGCACAGTGGGGATTTGTTGGAAGCGCAATTTTGCGAGTGAGATGTGGAATAGTTCGAAGGGGAGACGACCGAAGAGGCCCGTCGAGTCTTCGCCACAACATACTCTTCCGGTGGGTGAACCTTATCGGATTAGGATAAATTCCTGGAAGCGCTGCGGTATTAATTGTAGTTTGACGCGTGCAAATTAGTGGTCGTGCGTGAAACCTCATAATACTTGGTCTTCCACATGGCGAAAGGGCTTGTCTCTCGCCGTTTGAATTCGCCGGAATAGTCAAGACGATCCGACGACAAGATGAGTCGTTGTTTAGTCTTTTTTTTCATATGTGAAAGAAATCCCGAAAATCGTGGTTATTATTACGGCGGCTTCGTAACCGCTGGTCATAAAAGATCGGAACTAGAGGTGATGCTTCCCGTAGCTCATCAATTGTCGTCACACTGCCGATAGTCCGTTGGACAATTGCCGGGAATCTCGGAGCTATTAATCATAAACAGCCTTGAGGTATCTCTCGTGCGATATAATCGAATTGTTCGTGATACGGAGGATGAATCTGCTCTGATACGTCTAATCAATAGTAGAGCGTTCAATTGTAGTCAATATTAATTGATCTCATTTTTCATCAATAAAATACCATTCTCGCGATTTGTTATCGTTTCGACGGTGTTGTTACTGATAGGTCGCGTGACCTACCAGTACTTGTTAACTTGCTGAACGTGGTTGGACGCAATGAACTCGGCTTAGTTCTTCCCGACTTATCAAGAAAAACCTGGCGCCCTTTAGGTCGTCTGAATTGTCGGGCGATCAATGTGAGTACTTCTTTACCCGGTCACACCGGGAAGCACAAAGGACGCGTCACAGTATGTAATAGTAGATATTTATTAGTATGTAATAGTAGATATTTTGATTCAACAAGTATAAACAACGTGTGAATAGAATTAGGAATTTGAACTCTCTAGAAATCCGCATTTTCGCCGCGCTGCTCACTTAACTGAGTTAATACGAGGGAAGCAAGCGTGCGTCTGCCCGATACGTGGCTGCACTACGGCGCGCTCGTGACGATGACCGCTTGCGGATCCAGCACGTGCTGCGGGGGATAAACTTGAACCGCTCGTCTGGATTATCAACCCCAAAAGGCTCGTAACTCTCGCGCGGACGTGGGGTTGCCGGAGGTGCGACAGGGACGTGGATAGTATCATTCTCGTTGAAGGTTACTCGGGGCTATCATTCTCAGCGGCCCCACCGCCATCATCAGAATCGTGGCTCAGAAGGTCCGCGGCCGTATACCTAAACCGCACAGTATAGATAGGACGATATAGATAGGAGTGAGCGAGCAAGCGGATTGCCAGCCTCCGCACCTGCAGAACGGATGGAATTATCAAGCTCACCCCGGAAGGGTCATAACTCGGCTAACGGAGGCTCGTAGATATTATTCCGTCGTATCGCGCCCGTTACCGTGAGCTCCGAGTGTCATACGGGTTAGTTGCTGTCTGATTCTCACCCAGTCAAGCTTCGCATCGCCGTTACAATCGTGCATGGACAATTATCGTAAGCTTCCGTGTTATCAGGAAGACGAATTGTTTTAATCATTTTGAGCCTTTTTTTCTTTCTGTAAATTTTACATATTTTTCTAGCTGAGAGTCCGGTTCGTTGACAACAAAAAAGATTTTTAAAAATGACAAAAATCGTGGTCTTATGCGAAGAAGTGACATTAAATGCCCGAACAAATTGAACCGTGTACCGGAGAATTGTGTTCTTTTATCTGCAAAACTATATCGATGGCTGTAATCAATTTGTCCCGCACCAACTGCGAAACCACACTTTGAAGTTCATCCGTGAATTTTTTCAGGTTTTTTTGCACCACCTTTTATTACCGTAAGAACCGTAAGAACCCTCGCACCTCCCCGCAGAAATCATGAAGCCTTACAACGCGACAGCTGCCGTCTCCGTCGTCCCGCCGATGCGATAATCGCCCGCGTCATCGACGCGAGGATGAACCGAAAGATAAAGCGGATGACAGTATAAAGGGAGTAGAAGGAGGAAAAAACCTCGATGGATCTTCTGGAGGAACAAAACGCGATGAATTCCCGGGTTCCGCGAGCGAGAAAGTCGCGACGTCATTCGGCAGAGAAGAATGCCAGGCAAACCCACCCCGCCCCTCCCTCAACCCTTGGAAACGCGAAGACAATACCCTTAACCCCTTTCCTTTGAGACACACACCGTCGAGAGATAAATGAGACCCGGGTTCCCCACCGGCGTACCTAGCTACGTTAAGGAACGTGAGGAGACGAAAGAAACGGTAAGGTCGCCTCGGGAGAACAGGAGGGCAAAGAGCTGGAAGAAACACTGGCGGGGGAGCCGAAAGAAAAAGAAGGCAGAAGAACGGACGGAGCTCGACTTAACCCCGATACGAGCTCAGGGCTTCGGTGCTGAGGTAATCGATGAGAAGCGCGCGTGCCGCAGATAAATCTTCGATAACTCCCGAACCACAGGTACACACATGTATATGCGCATGGTAAACTAGCTATAACGGCACCGCAAACAAAACAACAAAAAAAAGCTTCTTCAAAGGGTTCAATTCTCCCCCCGACCCTGCCTGGCGCGACGCTTCTTCCACTTCTTCGGGTTCTTTTTTCTTCTCCCCTCTCCATGTTAGCCTCATCGGTTCTGGTCAAACAAGAGCAGAAGTGATGCTTACACGAGGGTCGAATGGTATCATGGGAGGAAACTCCCGGCGATGCAGAGAGCGGGTGGTTCGAGAGAAAGGCGATGGAGCTCGCGAGGGACGCTCAATTTAACCCTCCCTCGTTCTCTCCCTCTCGTCGCTCCCGCGCCCAGCCAGTTAAGCTAAGGAAGAGGAATCGACGGCAGCGCCGTACATGCGACAGATAAATTTTCGATAACCAACGATGACGCGGCAGCCGAACTACTGCGATGCCAATATAGGAAAACAGACATTCCCCGTTTTCCTTTCTCCCTCTTCGGGTTCGATCTCGAGTGCCCCGATCTCAGGCTCTTGATGTGTTTTCGTTATCGCCGCTGAGAAGAGGGAGACCAATATCAGGGAGATACTCCGGCGGATCCGAGAAATCACAAGGAGCGATGATTTCTTCACCCCGTAATTTCCGATCTGCCAACGACACGAATGTTATTCACTATTCCCACGACCGGGTCATCCCGATCTTCGATCGACTGCCCATGCCTCGATATCCAGAAGTTACCGAACTGTACCGTCGATGGTCCATCAGAGCAGCTGATCCGGCTTTTCTCCGCTCCAATCTAACGCATTCCATATGCTGCATAAAGTGGTCAATTCCTGGGCCCCGTCGTGGGGCAACCTCACGACCCGGAGAACGTCCAGTTTCCTTTATTTATGATTTTCCGGTGACGTCTCCGGAGCTTCCGGTGCAATTTACCGCCAGCGAGGTGAAACCTTCCCCTCGAGCGCGTCGTAACTCGAGCTGTGCACGGCCCGGACGCTTTTCCTATGCGGTCCGGCGCAAGCTTATCCAATCTTGGATCAGGTGCACGCATCTTCAGCTACGACGGTATTCTCAAAAAATACGTCCTTCTCCTGTTGCCTCGTAGTCGAAGCTTCCCCCGATGCAGCCGTTTGTCACGAAGAGTTTGCGGGAAATGTGGGTAAACGGGATGGATCTGGACATGCACGAACCGTTGGCACACGTGCGGATACGTGCGGAAACGTATACTTCACCTTCAGCGGCAAGAAGCGGAAAGGGGACCAAGAACAACTGTGTATTGGAACAAGCGTGCGCTTTAGCGTACCGGGCCGCAAGATTGTAAACCCTGGCAGTGTGTTTTCACCGTCGGTGATAACTCACTGCCACCTCGCGGGGCACCGCCTTTATAGCTTTCGTCTATCGTGAAAAAGAGCACCCCGGCGTGCCGGTTGTTCTCAGCCCGATTCTGCCTCGCGCCTCGCGAGCTCTCCCGACGGTGCTCTGCCTCGTCGTGAATTTCGTCGGTCGAGTTAGAGCGAGTGCTCCGAAATAATCCAATCCATTTAGCACGCGAGGGTGGAGAGCCGAAGGGGTTGGAGGAGGACGACGAAGAAACGGCGAGGACGGGTACAAGTGGAGCGTGGGTTGATCGTGCGAAAAGCTTGTATATACACCGGATGGCTGAGGCGGGGAGAGAACATTCTGGTCCGATGGAAGGAGACGAAAGGCGGCCGGAGTTGGAAGACGAAGAAGCGGAGAGACGAAGAGCCGAGTGGTGGCAGGACGAGATGGAATGTTAAAGCGTGAGATGCGGGGATAAAAAGAGACTGAGGGAATAGAAAAAAAAAGGGTCGGAGCGTGAGCGAGGCGGAGGCAGCGAGCATGTGGATATGAGACAAGGAACACCGTCTCGGGAGCAAGAAAAACTTAAGGGGACACCCGAAGCGGACCGAAACGGGATAGCGCCTCACGGCATTCCATCTCACATCGCTGAGACAATATTGCCAGAAGACACTTTAAAAGTTCGGTAATAGGACCTTCCAAACAATCCCCCTTTGCCTCCGTCGCGGCCTCTCACGTCTCTCCAAACACCTTTTTCTTTTAGGTGTTTTCGTTTTTTTTTTCCTCAACCATCCCCTTGCCTCTCTCACTTTTCATCCCTCGCACATTTCCACGAGAACTTGCCTCGTGCGGCTCTGCACCTGCGAACGGCGAGACGTCCGCGATGTATCCATTGCACAGACGGTTAAGCAAATGGACTCGATTTTCCCTCCAACTGATTCGTTTGATGTGGTTGACGCGCCTCTTGCTTCTAAAAGGGACGCGGACTGCGGGCTCACAGAGAGGCTGCGGAATCGCTGGACCAACAATATCTGCGCCCAACGATCAGCCAACTGGCGCACTTCAACACATAAATTGCCATCCGAGGCAGCTGAAAATCGTCCAAAGGAGCTTTCCGTCAACGCGGAAAACGTTTAATTTTTCTTATACTGTTTAAAATTCAGATTCTTTTGAATTCTTTTGAGTAAAGAATGAAAGACGAATAGCAAATTTCTTATCCCAAGAGACTAAAGCTTGAGTTATTCGAGAAAAGTCTTCGAGCCAACGGGTAAAGGCTGTTATATTAAATCATTCCTGCGTGGGTGAAAATAGAGGAGTTTAAAAAAGTACGAAGCTACTTGAGAAAAGCTCCGCCGATGGGGAAGGGCTCGTGTAGCTCGAACGAGCAGAGGCCATCGATCAGGCCCGGAAAACTTTAATCGTCGATTACTAATCAGTTTTCGTACGGTGGACTTATATTTAGCATAATTCCAATTTTCCACTCGGGCGCACGGGACGTCGGTCTGGGAAGAGTATTCCGATTCGCGAGCGCGGATCGTAATGGAACGAAGACAGGAGGACAGGAAAAAAGAAAGGTCGAAAGCAGCGGCGAGTGATAGCGAAGGATGCGAGAGAGGAAAGATTGTGAAAGGTAGCGCCAGTCAAACCTGATTATAATTCGGCATAGTCAGCTTAAAAATCAAGCTCCCGCGAGACGCCCGACCAGCTCTCTCCTCGCCTTTCTCATCCGCCTCGCGCTTTTTTGCTCGGCCGAATAGAACATTTGAATATCCAGCTGAATTAAGAGAGTCTTACGAGCCATTAAATCAAAAAGGGGGCGCGGGGAGCTGAGTCGGGAAGAAAGGTGGCAGAAAAAAGAAGGGAAGAAAAAGTGGAAGCGAGAAGAAGACACGAGGGAATCGAAAGCACTCTAGTCGCGGAAAGGGGTTGAAAACTTTTTCTGATTTGTCCGGTGTCTGCGGGCCTGGCGTGTGGAATAAAAGCATTAATGGCGAGAAAATTTACACAGAGTTACTTTCCCTTTCCACCGCTTCACCCTCTTTTTTTTTTATACTTTATCACTTTCTTTTCGTTGCCGATCGATTCTTCCAGTTCCTCCAATCCCAGAATCAAGAAACGGATACGAAGACCGCGAAACAATTTCTCAAAAGGCCAATCGTAGTTTGCACTTGCGATAGTTTTGAAGGAGAATATTTGACATACTTGACCGATTATGCTCTTCGGGATGTTCGAAAAGAGAGTCGAATAAACATGACACGATAACGTTCGTGGAGTGCAATGAAGAATCGAAGGAATGTTTCATCCAGTTCAAGAGGACAACAATAAAAGCCCTCCGATTATGCATGCCAATTCCGACAGTCAATGTCGTTAATTGCATTAATGGCGAGAAAATTTACACGGAGTCACTTTCCCTTTCCACGCTTCATCCTCTTTTTTTTTTATACATTACTCCTTTCTTTTCGTTGCTTTTTTTGCTCCTCGCTAACCCGTTTATCGCGTGAATGGCTGACTCCCCAGCGGTATCTCGCACCGATATTTCCAGTCGTATGTCGTTGTAATAACCGGGCCATCGACCGCATCGGACGCCAACGAGGCTCGTCCGGCGCGCGATACCGGCTAATTACCTTTGCCCAAATATAATTTCCCCCAATTGAGAATTCGACGAAGCTTTCGGTCGGGGGGCGGAGCGAAAAGGTGCGTCCGAATAATCTTCGTGCCTTCGCACTCTCTCGGTCCGGACACTCTGACGTGTACAGCACATTGCGGTCTAACTTATTGATACGCCCGGAGGGCACCGAAGAGGCGGAGGCGGAGGTCGAGCGCGCAATTTCGAACCGCGGTGGGTGCACAGTTTACAACTGGTACCTGTTACGCATAACAAGTATCGGATAACTAGAACTAATCTGACCTAAACATTCGGTACGTGCTTTGGCATTTGCCCGCGAGCGGTGCTTTTATCGATATACGAGTACACACGCTGCTCACTCCTCTCGTTGAATTCCGGCCATTCTTCTGCCCTCGGTCCGAGTGGCGTGTATCGAAACAAATCAGTTAAACCCAGTGTTACCGTTACGTGAAAGCCATTTGTAGCAATTAGTCAATGAAAATGTACGCCGAAATATCTGCCTCTCCATCCGGAACGCTCGACTCGGCTAACGAACCCGTGACGCGATTGTCGTTAGGTATACATTAAAGCATTCGGGTTCTTCATTTTTTTTGTTCTGTTTGTCGTTTTTCATTCTGACTTTACTCGTTAAAAATCGCGACCGTAAAGGCTCCAAACACATCCGGCAATTAGCCGCTTTGAAATTTTCGTTTCGGCAAAAAAAAAGGAGAAACCGTCATCAACAATCCTTTTGTAGGTTTTTTTTTTTTTTCGTTCCCGTTTCCTCGGTTTCGCTATATTACCGGCGTTTTGCCGGGGTCTTCTCGTGTTTTTTTGTGCGCTACGCTCAATTCGCTTTTTAACGATGACCGACCGGTCACTGGCTGCGCGGACCGGAGATGGAAAGTCGACAGCGCCGCGCCCCGGGGCGGCGTGTCAAATTTTTCGGCAATTCAGCTGCGAAGCCCGCGTTTTTCTCGGCGCACTCCGCCGCTCCGAAAATTGGTGCGAGCGCGGCGATAGAGCTGGGATATCATTACCGTTCGCTTTCCCATTTTCCCGACGCCAAAAAAAAAAAAATAAGTCACAAAAAAGTCTTTCGTAAAAAAACATAATAACAAATAAATTCGTCGAGACAAACAGCGATGCTCTCGCGAGCCAGCGAATGTAGAAAATCCTTCAGAAACATGCCAACTTTTTTCCGGCGGATCCGCTCGGCACTGCGACAGTCTCGCTTTATCCGAAAGCACTTCCGGCCTCCGCCGCCGTAACTTTCGGTGGCGTGCGATCGCCGACACACCCGTATTGAATGTACGTGTACAAGCTCATGCATTTATTTATGGAAGAGGGAAGGTAGTCCGGGTTCGCCCCGGGGGGTCCCAGATGTAGGCTATATGCCGTTGCGCCAGTTAGCGCGACAACGTGTATCTCACCCTTGCTTTCCCGGTTAGAGGCACGTGCGCCGGGCTGAACGGGACCGGGCCAGATACCGCCGGCAACCGGGCCGGGCCTGGCGCTACTAGCAAGCGACGGTGGGCGGATTTACATTTGTAACTTTTGCGGTTTAACGGGAGAAACGCTTGTACACATGAAGTAGCACGATGAAGAGAGGGCCGAGAGAGCACTCGCCACACGGCGCTCGCTAACCCGCTTCCGACTACCCGCCCTTATACTTCGAGGCGAGACCCTCGAGCGAACACCACTACTAAACCACCCCCGACTCCAGCTTATATTCCACGCAAACCTTGCCCGACTAGCCTCTCCACCTCAAACTCATCCCATACACCCCTCCCAGCCCCCTCCCCCCCCCCCCCCGCCCCGACGGCCCCTTCCCGACTTCCTGTTAACCCCTTTAACACGAAAAGCGTATATAATTAAAGTTGGAGTGCACGATTGAATTTGAATGGATTAAAATATTTTCAAACTATAAAATTGCTTGTTTGCGAACGAAATACTGATGAAAGTTTGCGATGGCGTTATTTATGGTTGTTTTTTCATCGCGCCCTGTTAGCGAAGCGATAAATTACTGGCTGAGTGATTACGAGATGGGGATGGTTATTAAAAATGAATGGAAAAGGACGATTTTTTTAAAACTTTTTTTCGTATGGCGTGAAGTGTAAAGCGGAGTAATGACATTCACGTTATGGACTCGAGTCTCGCGTACGCTGCGCGTTTAAAAATGTCAATTTTTCACATTTTTTTTTTTATGTAGACAGATATCGTGTTGTCGCGAGGAATATTTAATGTCTTTTTAATACGAGTAGTCGACTCTGCCATAGAACGCGGTTCTAGGACGGGAAAGACTCGGTAAACACTTCGTCGAACTGTTAAAGACGTTTATTTTCTAATACAAATCCGTGTGACAGTGTCGCGCGGAGATTCGATGACTTACCGACAACCAAAGCTGGGTGGAGGGTTGTATTTATAGATCTATCCTGTGGGAAAGTTCAGATAGTGGGGAAGGAATTTGGGAATCGGAAAAATACTAGAAAAGGCAGATGTTTTGGACTCAAGGAAGGTGGTCAGAAAAAGGAATGCAGTGGTCGAGCTTTGGACTGTGGATTTTTGGGGGAGATAAGGGATAGGCGTTCGGAGTCTTCGACGAGATGACGGGATGCCCGGCGGTGAGATAAGCAGCGACGACGGGTGAGAAGATGTAGGCAGGAGCAGCAAGCATACGGTGTTCCCAGGAAAAAAGAAAAGATGCAGTGAAAAGAGCGGACTGTGGAGGGAATCGTTATTACAGTATCAGCCAGTTCGCAAGTAGTATATTTCAATACTAGAGGCCAAACGAACGTTTTGCGCACTGCGAGTGTGAAGGCAGCACGAAGCTGAAGCGAAGCCGAAGCGTATCCGAGGCGAAGTGCTGTCTTCACACGAGCAATGCGCAAATGCAATGCAAAATCCAAGTTGTGCACCTTTCACAGACATGCACAATGGCGTTAGCGTTGGTATTAACATTGCAACCGGTTGGTGACATGGTAACCGTTTGCGACGCTAGATGGCACTAGTAGTAAAACCAGTATGCAAAATACCTTCACCAGTGTGCAAAGTACTTTACGCACTGGTGAAGGCATTTTGCGCACTGGTGAAGGCATTTTGCGCGCAGGTGAAAGTATTTTGCGCATCGCTTTTGCGCATCGTGCGGAAATCACCCATTTCGCATGACTCGGAATGGTGCGCTAAACGAGGATTTTGCATGCACGAGTAAAGAAAAATATATTTTCTCTACCGAAGAAGCTTGGCCGTTAAAGAGTCAGGTCCGTCATAAAGCGGCTGATCCTCAAAGCGACTAGGATTCCCGGAGCGGAGCTGAAGTCTCGACGCTGCGAAGATCGGTCGAGCCAATTAGGAGCCGAAAAAGGTTCCCGAAAGGTCAGTTATCCCGGAAATTTGTATTTAACGCGAGAGGATCGCGAATGCGGAGCATCGGACTAGCGGATAATCCGGATAATGACGTGGATTAAGTCCGTCGATGGGAATAACGAGAATTAATCGTATTTCCCCGGATGTGCCGTTACGTCCGGCCTCGCAGTTCCTGTCCCTACCTTCGCCCGTTGCAATGTTACCGATAATTACAGCGAGCACGTGAAGGAACACGTCGCCACGGGAGTGACTGGTTCACGGCGAATCAACCCGTGCCGAGCTGGGAGCTGACTTCCGGTTTCCGAACGAGCCGAACATCCCGCACGGAAGACCGAACCGAGGAATCGGTTCGTTTGAGCGATTACGTCCAATTTGGACGGTGCCAGATACATGCCCGGTATGAAAATTAAACATAATCCCTTTCATTGTCGATAGCGATACTGAATGGTACTCCGTGACACACGACGTCGCGCTATGGCACGCTATGGATACAAATCGTCGGAATTAATCCGGACCCGGGAATTCCCTCCCCGCGCTGGAGAGTCCCGCTAATGCGAATCGGGAGCACACGGTCTTCTCCCATAGCCGCGAGACTCGGTGCGGCAGTAATCTCATTAGTGTACAACGAGACGACGAGAGAGCGGCGAGGCTTTGAAACACTTGCCACTTGCACTCCCTCCGATGTATGGAATTGAACACACCGCGTAGCAGTGCGCAATGCGGAAACTACCGAGGCGCAATCCATTAGAGACCTGCCGATTATGACACTCGATCTCGCACTCAAAATTACAATGCCTCGGCGATGAGGAAGGGAGAATTCGCACCGACACTCGAGAGAGAGAGAGAGAGAGAGAGAGAGAGCGAGAGAGCCGTCATCGAATTATCAATCAGGCAAGGGCGCTGCCACTGTCAACGGCGAACAATCGTTGGAATTAATGCGTTCCGCGGGTCGAACAGGTTGATGAAATTAAGGCTGCAATTTCGATGAGTAATTAATTGCCCGGTCGATAAATCTCTCGTCGGGTGAGTTTGACGAGTGTTGTTTGAAAATATATAATTCGCATTCGGAAATGTCGGGCGTTTGGGCGAATCGACGAGGTTGCCGATACGAGATTCACGGCTGTCTCGTAACACCCCTCCGTTTCGCCGACGTAAGAATTTGATTTCACCCGCTCGCAGCGCTAACGTTGAAGGCTCCCGACCGACAAACCGAGCTAAAAGAACGCGAGGGGACGAAGAAAGAATTGCCGTTGGTATGTAACGGGAAACCAATAAGAATACGGGAACGAGGGAGATGCGATAGCGGTTGGAATTTCGGGAACTCGATGCAGCTATGTCGGGTTTTACTCTTCTCTCGCTGCTGCACAGGGACGATTGTGATCTTTCTTCTGGCACTGCGCAAAGGTCGTGCGTCACCTCGAGGAATTTTTCAATGATTTTATTATATCTTTGCTCTATGATTTCGATAACTCTGGGATTTTTGAATTCTTAAGGGCGACTTGAACTATTTCGGGTAGTGAAAGAGTTTTATTGATTTTTAGCGACAAAAATAATCGTATCAATAATCCTATGAGATTTTTTCGTCACGATGTTCTGATCATGATAAAAAAAATCCTGAAAAACTACCTCTGATTATACATTTTCTCAATCAGCGTTAATGCTAACGACAATGAAAGCTTATTTTTTATGCGATTAATGAGTTCGATAATGGGTTGATAATGCCTTATCAACCCATTATCGATTAACCTTACACGATAATGAGTTGTTTAAGAGTTTATTTGCTAAGAGTTGCTAAGATTTCACGCAAAATAACCGTGACTCAAGCAAATTGCTCTTCGTAGTGAGTCGCAAAGCACCAGCGAGCCTTGCTGACAACTTGCTGAATATGCTGTGAAGAATTTTCGGCATCGAATGCTGGCAAAAACACAGGCAAATGCGGACGCACATGACGCAAGTTATTCCCAAAATGCTATCTGGTTAGAAGCCCGGAATTATTGTGTATTTACAATCGTAGTGTTTTTTCGCGTTTTTTTTTTTTATCTTCGAGCGTGGAAATTTTATCATAAGACCACAACATCGTCACGAACAATCTTATCCACGTCATTTTATCTTGGATTCTTTTGTTTTACCGCATTAAAAATGAAACCCTTTCTATGCCTGAAATCGTCGAACTCCTCCGTTTAGCGCACTGCTTGCGTTTCCGTCGCAGTCGCAGATCGTCGAGGATTACTGAAATGTCTCGATATCGATGGAATCATACGTGTCGATGGCCGATAGGCAGGTAAGAGCAGCACGTAGACGGGCAGCCGAGGCAAACGGCATATTAGATTTGTCGGGTGGGTGGATATCGATCTGTTGCACAGAGAACTGATAACAGACACTCAGTTATAGCCGTATCGATTTATTGATCTATGCTACGATAGAGAGGGAGAGAGGCACGATGAAGACGATGCGATATACTGTGTCTGATTAATTATTATTGGCGTAAGCCTCCCGCAGAGACCCTTAGACCAACGATCGAAGGGAGTCCGATTCCAGCCTTGGTAAGGTGATAACGAGCGTATTTTGGCACTAACTGAGATTCACGGTACCAACCGACCTGCGAAATATAATACAATACTCGGTTCCTCATCTGTCGGTAGCAGGAATTAATTATATCCCGTTCGCAAATACCTGACGTTCATGAAGGAACCCATTGGTATATCCGCATGTACCTTGCTGACACGTGCCTCTTGTGTGGACTGCAGAAAGGGCATGGCGTTTCCCACTCAATAGAGGCTTTAAGGAGTCATGCTCAGGGATTAAGGCTTCGAGGCCCGATCAACGGCTCGAGTAGAATGTAAAAATTAGCCACGGAAATTCCCGCGAATGAAGTTGCTCGTAATGCAAATACTTGATTTTTTTTATTTTACATTTGTGGAAAAGTAAATTACTGGAAAGACAACGGGATTTCTAACAATACGTCATTTTGCAGGATCATTCCAGTAATATTCACGCGTCTATACTCAGCAGACATTCTCGCGGCTTTGACATTGCGTGAAATACAAAAAGCTGCAAATTTCACCTTTCAACTTTTATGAGGTAGGAATATGAATATTCCAATTTTCAGCTTTTTCAACGTTAACGTCGTCTTTGACTTTGAGGCAACACGACTGGCCGGTTCAGTTTCAGAGCGGGAAAATAATTAAAATTGTTGAAACAAACAATAACTTTTTTGCCGTCCAGTTGCAATGAATCGTTGCTCAAACGCCTCGATGACAAGAAACTCGTGAACGCAAACACGAAATCACGGGTTGAAGCATCGTTCACAAACACGTCATGCGCAACGGTACTCGCAATTGGATCCGCTTAGTTTCCAACGCCGGCATAATTATTTCATCGCTCGCAAGTATCTGGTAATTCGCATAACCCCACAGAGTCGACGTTCCGCGAAAGGTACTAAACGCAAATTGGTTGCGTGGAATTGCTACGGGGGTTCAATAATTACCGCCCAATCTCTCGTCCTCACACCGTCGCGCATCGAATTTTCATAGCTACGGCCCATACGTTGCAAATACATCACTGCGTAACTATTAATCAACAAATAGGTGATATACAGATTTGCACTTTATCCGCTGCACGTACACGGTGCCGTGCATTGTTAACGGACTTTTATTTAGCACGGTCGACGTGTAAATAGGATTCATTGCCGTTATTCCCTGCGCGATTATCGAAGCGAGCATTGTATCGACTGTCGAAGATCAGAGGTGAAAAATAGGTTGGCAAAATAAACGCGAATGAGATTTAAACGATTCATCGTTGTTAAGGTAATTCCATAAATACCGGTAAAACGGAGTATTTTACCGAGTCTCATCTCGAATAAAGGTATCGCTTTTCCCGGCTCGCCTCTAAATTTTGTTGTAAAAAATTATAACGACCATGTTCGTCGAATTCGAAAATTAAAGAACCTACAGTTAGGGGCGAATTTTAAGTATTTTAATCAAACTTAAGTATGAACGTAAGTCCGAACTTAAGATCGACTTAAGTGCCGATTTGAGATCAAACTATGAGTCCAAATTTAAGATCAAACTTAAGTCCGAACTTAAGATCAAACTCAAGCACCCAATGAAATTTGAACCAAACTTCGATCTTAAGTTCGAGCTCAAGAGCAATCTTAAGTACAAACTGATGTTTTAAAATTCGACCCTTAGAGTTGTTTCAACTGTTTTCATCGGTTATTGAGCATAGGGCAAACGTGGGAAATATGGACCGGTCTATGTATCATTCCTTTATGTGGTAATAGGACTGGGCCATATTCACCACTTCTACCGCAAACGGTTTTTTTTCTCGATTATTCCAATACCCGAAGACTGCGCGATGCGATAAAAAAAAGCATATAAGGAAGTTAAACTTGTTCCTACAACCTGCAAACGACCGAGGAAGACGAGAGCCAGAAATGGCCGTGAGCGAGGTAGAAGTGGGATAACGTGAGGCCATAAGCGCGCTGGTGATCAATCCTTGTGCGATGAATCCCAGCATTCTGATCTCGTATTCCAGGTGCCATTTCCCTCATCTCACTCATCTCTTCTCTACTCCACAATATCTAGATCTTCGTTTCGTGGGGATGTGCCGTTGGCAATATGGAAAGGATCGCATATTCTACTTTATTCGTTCCAACGTGGTCGACGGTGAGCGTGTCACCGTGGAGCGCCCAGAAGAGCGAAGTTGAACGGGCGTATATGGAGGCATCCGAGACGTGGTCGTATCGGATTCTCGGTTGTGCTGTTCGCAATACGAGAAAACGATCGTCGTCACCTCGTGTTTATTGGACACCTCGTAGGACTATCGAATGTCCATGTGCTTCACTGCAGAATTCCACGACCTTTCTCTTCGCGATATTCCACCAAGACTCTCGGAACCACCCGTTGACTTCCGGACCACCCGTGATTCAAGCCAAACCTCGATAACCACGAGAAACATTGACCCATCGAGGAATTAACAGAATCACCTTATACCGGTTAGGCCTCTTGAAAGAGCTGGTCCAGAATTGAGAGATGCGAATCCCATGGCTGCCCCACTGTAAATAACCGTGACGGAAAAGCTCGTACAGCCAGTGAGAAACTTCTTTCACTCTTCCCACCATAGTTCCCTCGGTAATAAAAGCTCGTAACGCCCGGTATTGGCAACTCCTTGATTTATTCCCACCCGAGAGTGAGCTCCATGGGTGGTTCAAGAGAGCTCCTCCAACTACAGTGAAAACTCCCAAAGCGCCGACCCCTGACCCGCGCGATCCCTTTAAACAGCTTCGTCCTATCCTCTTTGGAGCTGCGAGAGATGCCACTGTACGGAAACCAGCGGTACTTTCGGAGGCGGAGGAATCGTGTGGGACGAGTTGCGAGGACGAGCCGCACCAGCAGCATCAGCCATATACCTTGCACCCTTGCTATTCTCGTTCCCGCACCGCAGAGTGCATCCACTGGCAGCAGCCGCCACCACCAGCGAATTCTTATACTACCTACTCGTTCGCGGATTTATAACCTCGCGGTTGGTAACGCTCGCGTAGCTCGCTTTTGCTCCTCTTCCCAACCTCCAAAACCACCACCACAAGCAGCCCAGCGGGGACCGCCGCTCACTGGAAGGCTATGCGACACACTCGATTCGAAAGCCTCTTACTACTCCAGTCTTCTCCATCCTCTCCGGGCTCTCTCGCGTATACCTACACTCCCTCTGCCAGAAGCAGCGCCGGCAGTCAGAGCCAAGCCAACCGAGAGGACAGAGGTAGAGACCCGACGAGGAGGAGGATCGCCCACCAGCGCCAGAACGCAGTGACTCCGCTAGCTGACAACCAACACCGCGCACCGAATATTCCACGTCTGGAGGGCACATTGCACTGCGGTGCGCGAGCTCTTCTTCGGCGCTCCGGTGGGCTCCTCTCATCCTCGGTTTAACCAGCCACCCACCTATCGTACGTCTCGTCGGATACGTGACGCTGCGGTTCACCCGATTTCTCCGCGATCCACGCCTGAAGCTTTCTCCTCTCTCCCTATCTTGTTCCAACCGTCGGCGTATCTTTCTCCCATTTCGTCTCTGTCACCGATGAGCCTGACGCCCGAGTCCCGGTACGTTTTTTTCCCGACCCTGGAAGGTGAGTCACGATTTACCTCTTGAATTTTAAAGGCAACCGGGCTTGGAATTGAATGAGGTGAAATCCGCAAGGTTTTTCGCCAGCCTGCCTGACAACGAGAAGAGCGCGTCGAAGCCTCTCGGAGCGCTTCTACGATGGTTTCGTGAGCGGACGAGATAAAAAGTGATCTGACAGGGTGCTGTGGAAGGGAAAATCTTCATGTCAAGCGCGGTGAGACCTTTCGGAGATCCGCGAGGTCTGCACGCGCTCTGGCAATATCCGACTTTGGTTTTTTGCGAGGAAGACCGGGCAAAGATCACTGCGACGATCCCGGACGTCCATTATCGGAACCCGATTAGAGGTTCAACCAGGGATGAGGTACGGATCGGAAGGTTAGGACGATGCAACGGTCTGGGGAATTGGAGATATGTGCGCTATGGAGGAAGAGCCGGAAGAACCGGAAGAAGAACGAAAGGACGTTGCTGCGAGCAGCGAAAAAAGGCAGCTCGCGACGTAGCGAGCGCATCCCTTTTCTCTGCGAAATTTAAGTTCGCAACTGTTTGAACGGCTGCCAGCCATAAAGCTTCGCTCACTCCGTTGCTCCGTCTCCGTCGTGAGTGCAGCAGAGACCAGACTCGGCGGAGCAGCGAGTCCCTTTTCGGCTGAGAAATTATTTGGTAAGTTTTCGGGAGTGCAGGAGTCAGGGTAAAACGCTTTACGGGGGGCGGAGGGGGGCGCGAGGGGGTCGACTTTGGCTCCTGCCGCCATGCCGGGAGAAACAACTAGGAAAAAAAGAGAAAGGGAGAGAGGCCAAGATCGTGAAGTACGACTGGGGCGCTCTCTTACTATTGCCACGTTTTCACTCACTCGCTTGAGGTCTTTCCCCTTTCCTCCCCGTTTCCATTCGACACTCGTCGTTCTTTTTCTCGAGTTACCCCATCCGGTAAACGACCCCGTGACTTCCAGTCGACGCTAACACGGACGAAACTTTAAACCTCGGAAACAATTCGCTGGCTACAGATCGATTAGAGGAGGGAGGGAGGAAAAAACGTCAACGTTTGCGGTTGTCTACGGTAGTTGAAATTCAATGGATTCGACATCGTAACTTTGGTATTCGAACGCTTAGAATATACACTGCAAATTCAATGATTTAATAATGGTAGAATTAATTGTAATTGGTATAAATCGATAGTCACTTTTCTTATCTTAAAAAAACAAATCACTTTAAGAAAATAAACGACGAAGATAAAGAGTGATGTTCAGTAATGGTAAACTTTATTGTACGGTTCGAGATGAATCAATTATTCGGAACACAAGGAATTTTAATAATACGTCAATTACACCGCTAAGGGTTGATTAAAAAAGTTTGATAATACAGATAATAAAGATAATAATAAAGTTGTAGTCTCTTACCCATAATCCGATAATAACGCGATCATATGAAAAATCAAAGTGTGCCGGTCTCTGCTCCATTTCGAATTTTGTATACATGGTGTTTTTTTACATGATTGCCGGTGGATTTCTTCCACCACATGGTATGAAAAATTTCACGGGATACTCGCATAGTTACCGGTGGTCTTTTACACGCTGCAACAAACCCTACAATATTCTAATAAAATGCAGCTTCGCTACAGCACGCGAATATACACGTCGGGTACAAGCGGAACCGGCTGGTTGCGGATAAGGGCAGGAATACACACACGCCTCCCTCTGACGCAGCCAGCTGCCGCCGGATAAGGGCATGGAAGAATATTTGTGGCTACTTTATAACGCGCTACAAGAATCTACTTTAACCTGAGACGCCGTACATGCACGTATCGTACATATCTCGCGCCCGCGATAAACCATTTCCCTTTATTGGTACACCTTAAAATATCTCATCAAAATTCTCTCTCGTTCGTCTCTTTTATTGCCCAAGGAGGAGAAAATCTTTATTGCAACCTCGTATATACCTGCGTGTCCTACAGGCGCGGAGCTCGTAAATGTTGCGAAAGATCGGCTCTTCCCTTCCCTCCAACCCCCCCCCCCCCCCCCTCCACCCCCCTCCAACCCACCCATCGGGTTGGTATGATTTCTGAAATTCATGGATAAAAAACAAACAGAAACCGAGAAATAACGTTCGCGGAGGCGTAACGAAATGGTTTCGCGAATGCCAGATTGCAAGTAAAGTTATGTTTAACTTTCTCTCTCAATCTCCAGCCGCTCGCGGATCGTCCCCTATCATTATAACTATAGGGCAAACTCCATAAATGATAAACTTTTCGTTCGTCCGGTGTGACCCCGGTGAGCGCGGCGAGAAACAAAAGTACATACACCGCGTATATGGTCACAGTGTTTATATATGTTTCGGTGACGTTCGCGCTCGCGTTCGCTGGTAGACATCGTGCGGGTGAACTGCCCTGGAGCTATCGGTCCTCTAAACTATTCGCGAACTCCGCCGCGGTCGAACTCGCCTCTTCCGCACCGTGTGTGTGTGCGTGTGTGTGTGTGTGCACGACCGACACACAGCCGGCACTCGTTACGGATTCCTCCGCTGGCCATTGCATACGACGGCCGCACGAATGCCAGAAACTAAACGAACGACTCTGAAAGTAGAGAAAAAAAAAATACACACACACTCACACACGCGCAAAAAAGAAGAACGAACTGCCAGGCTTACACCAGGGCTGACTCTCGTACGTTTCGGACGGGTCGTTATCTCTTTTGCATTTTCCGTGCAATTTGTTAAGCCGCTCGAGAGAAAGGTCGAGTTTAAAATATACAGAGAACCACAGTGAGCATCCGGCTCACACGACGGGGAATGCCCGCCCGTACTATTATAGCGCGAAGCTTCGAATTCTATGACGTGCCGCGGGAATTTCTGTCGGATGTAATACCGCGTCGGAGAGAAAATTTATCTTTGCACATTTTTTTTTTTTTTCGGTTCGCGGAAATCGTCGATTATTCAACAAATTTGTATAGTCGGAGTCCCATGAGAAAAACAAAAATTAATCCTACACGTACCGGATGACATAGGTTACTTTCGTCGATAAACGAATTCGGGCGATAACTTGCGTCGACAGTCACTCATGAACGAGAATCGTTTGCCGTTCAAACTATTTTTTTTTTTTTTTTCGTCTGCTTGATACTTTTCTGAATCAAAGTATTTGAAAAATTAAGCTTGGGAAACATTTGCATTGTTAATTTTTATACGTAAATTAAAAAAAGATGAAAAGTGATGAAATTCGATTAAATTAAGCTTATGTTATCCAGTTAGTACTCTGCACAAATACTCAATACACAAAAATCAGATAAAAAGAAATGTATTAACTAAAAGAAACAGCAATCTCCGTAGTCAGAGATTTGCTGTCTCTTTTAGTTAATACATTTATTTTTGTCGGATTTTGTGATTAAGAATTGTTATCTATGAGGCGTCTGCGAGTAATTTTTCCGGACAACTTTTCTATGATCATTTAGCTAATTATTAGATATTTAAATGCCATAGTATTTTTATTTTAGTTGTAAAACGGAATTGTATGTCGCACCGAACTTTTCGATGTCTGTTCTAAAGTTAACGGATTTTAGTTTATTAATCTGTGTCATTTCTAAGATGTGTCTTTTCCCTTAGATTGCTTTCATGATTTAAAATGTTTATGTTATCGAGTGTCAATCGAATTGTTGATCGATACTTTGGTCAATTCGCCGCATTCTCCAAAACTAGATATTGGCTCCAACACTTGCTTCTCTACAATCCGGAAATTTATAAAAAATAGTAGATAGCACATGTTGGTTCTTAATAAAACAGTATAACTCTCGCTGGCTAGAGGAGATTGAATCCATGAATCAGTTGGGGCTTGGATAATCGAGGTTCGAACTCGATTTGAGGGGTAGAAACACTCCGTCTCAGACAATAAGATAAAAGGGTTGAACGAGAGAGAGACCCAAGATATAAGTCTCTCCTTTCGTGCTTCCGCGTTCCCCTACATCTGGACCAACGTTACACAGACGCAGGGTTTTGTGAAGCCAAAGGAAATATTGCATTATTTCGTAACGGAATAAGAATTTATGATACCGCTCGTGTAACCGATATTTCGATCAGATATATTTCATAACCGCGGAAGCCTTGGAGTGAGTCTATCCACCGAGATTCCTTGTATATTATATTGAGACTGTGCCACGAATATATATGTGTATATATATATATTCATATATATATATATCTCACTATGAAAAATATCTCAATTTCCGAAGACATATTGAGTATCCCGCAATCGCCGATACTCCGAGTTCAGTTCCTGCTCTCTAGTATTAATAATAATCCATAGAAGATATTTCTATTTTCTAGGTAAAAAAAAAAATAATATGAAAAAACTTTCTCTTCGGCGAGGAGGGAAAAAGCTTGGCGGCGAGTCCCATGGGCAATTTTCCAGTAATCCCAAGTAATCAGCAACGAAGCGAGTTAACGAGTGGAAGACGCACGGATGGCTAATCGGGTAAAAGTGGATTCTTTTCGATGATCCCGACCAAGACCGGATTACAGTCCCGAAACCACAGCTCGGGTAGGTAAAAAATTACCGAAGTCCGCAGGAGAGATCCCGGCTCTTCCACTGTCAAGCTAACGAGACGAGGGTTAAAAGTTCATCGGAAAAAAAAAAAATTCAATAAAGAATTTCGTAGTAACGAGCAATTTGAAAGTGTACAAAAGAAATTTTTGCGGAATCGAACGGGTCGATGAATCGATAGTTAATTGAAACACGCGTGAAAAAAATGGTGCGAGACTTTTTTTTTTCAGCGTGATATAAACGAGCAACTGGTCCGGATAACGAGCGCAACGTGCGTGCACGAGAGATAAAGAGCTCGTTGGCCCGAGCGAAAATTGTGATAGGAAGGAGGCTCGATTGATGCGACGAGTTTGCGTTTTAGTTATGCCGCGTACACGGAGGTTCGATCGCGCAGGGGGAGAGCTCGTTTCGCTTGACTTTCGATTTAGTCACAACAAAAGCATCCTCACGCCTATTATTGCTCGTGTACTGAACGTCGCTCACACGTTCTCCCGGGCGAATTGAGAAAAAAAACAAAAAAAAAATGAGAGAAAAAACACATATTGGAAATTCTGAGTTCGAGACGCTTTTCGAAAGAAAACGAAAATTCATAAACTCATTGTAAGGGAAATGATTATTTTTTATATTAACGTCGTAATAAGACCACTTGGATGGCTCGAAAATAGTTTTGTTTGTTATTATTGATGCTGGATTTAAAAGTAATCAGAATTTATTTATTTGTTTTATACAAGAAATTTTCTACTTGCAGTTAGGTTAAATATTCTGTTTAATTCCTCAAAAACTGGGGTTTAAATATTTTTGTTGATGGATTCGTCTACATTACTTTTCATCACCTTCGTCCTTGGTCTCGAAATTCCTCTGAATTTCATTGGTTGCGATAATTGTCATTAAGTTTGGTCACAAAATTCTCTCTCGCAGGTTTGGAGTAGAGAGGCCGTGATATTTCGTTTTCACCGCTGCGGGACTTTTTAATCCCATTGTCTGGTAGCGCCTTTTCCTTCTAATTCTCAATTTTTATAGGACGAAACCTTGAAGAGCTTTCAGAGAGCTGTAGATAACCTGTCGAAACGACGGATTTCGGTGGAAATCCTAAATGGTTTTCTACACTGAGAAAAACAAGTGGTTGGATCAACGAAAAGTTACCGTGACATGCGGCAAAAGTTGCCGTGACATACTGTCATTCGGTTGGCACAACTAAAGCATTGTTTTGTCAAACGATCATTCGCTTCAGTCGATTCAATATATGTTGACTGAAACAAACATTCTTTTTTTGTGCCAACCAAATAACGCCATTGAACGCGTATGTCCCCGCACTTTGGTTGATACAATCATTTCTTTCGGCTTATCGGATCGATCTTTTTTGCTTCCTCATAGAGGAAGATATGTTTTTCATTCCATTTTCTGAGTTTAGTATTAGTGCGAGAAAAAATAATTAAGAAAATGTATTCGTTACTCTGGGCATAACGGCATCCTCTATGCGAAAGCAAAATTAGAAAATGTGTGGACAACAAGTGTTTGTAACACGAACAAACCTTTCTTCACTGTGCAGATAGCAGCGAGTTAGATAGCGGACTTCTAAACTACGTTTATATAATGATAACAGAGCTGTAGATACTTAATGCATCTACTTCGCGATACTTACCACGCGAAACACTGAAACTCCTGTATAAGGGTTTAGGATATTATCATTGCAAATTAGATCGACGTGGTTGGCAGAACATTCTTTTTGTGCCAACCAAATAACGCCATTGAACGCGTATGTCCCCGCACTTTGGTTGATACAATCATTTCTTTCGGCTTATCGGATCGATATTTTTTGCTTCCTCATAGAGGAAGCTATGTTTTTCATTCCATTTCCTGAGTTTATTATTAGTGCGAGAAAAAATTATTAAGAAAATGTATTCGTTACTCTGGGCATAACGGCATCCTCTATGCGAAAGTAAAATTAGAAAATGTGTGGACAACAAGTGTTTGTAACACGAACAAACCTTTCTTCACTGTGCAGATAGCAGCGAGTTAGATAGCGGACTTCTAAACTACGTTTATATAATGGTAACAGGGCTGTAGAAACTTAATGCATCTGTTTCTTACCATACGATACTTACCACGCGAAACACTGAAACTCCTGTATTAGGGTTTAGGATAGTTTCATTGCAAATTAGATCGACGTATAACTTTGCCCGCAAGACGTCTTCGTGTTCTCGGTGCGCTCGGGAGATGTTTTAAGGGCCAATCTCGTCGAAACGACTGCAAGTTGAAATCGTCGCGCGGATATCTTTCGAGGTATAGGTGGATTATGCGTGAGTTTCTCGGAGGCCATGGGCATGCATTTGCAGCTGTTACGGATAGCGAGAGAGGGATTGAGAGTACGAGGAACATCGGCGGTGTATGGAGTAGCCCAGACAACGATGACAACGATCACGACAAACGAATTTGAGCTCCGTTGTTATTGCGCACTTTCTTTCCATTATCGTGACATCACTATCTCCTTCCGCCCTCGCGCTAGTCTTCGAACTTTATATCCGCGCCTACACGGCGAATGTAAAGAAGCGCCGGTTTAGTCGGGAAAATAAAAATTTTCAGGCGAACCTCTGCGAACACTCGCGATCTATTGCTTCCATAAAGTATCACTAAAACTACTATCTCGCTACCGGCGGAACATTGTGCGGCGCATATTTCGGTGACAGCTTTATGGTTAAATTGTTCGTAATGGCAAAAGTAAAAGCAAAAATAAAAACTGTGTCTTAAGGAAATGGTTCGACGATTTCAGACCAAAGAAAGGTCTTTCATGTATTATTTATCGGTAAAAAGAAGTTCATATAAAAAATCCCATGTGTTTGATTCTTTGTAACGTTGTTTTGATCAGGCAAAAAATGCCCCAGTTCAAATATCAGTATTGTACGAGTTAAATCTTAAAAAAATGAGATATGTCGAAAAAAAAATTATAATATTGAAAAAACGTTGTACCAGAAATTCAGGCAATCGCGACAGTTTCGTCCCATAAGCCGAATGCTCGATTAATTGAAATAACTCTAAAATAGAAAGTGAAATTCTCTCGACGAAGGGATTAACGAATCCTCAATGTAATACGACATTTTAGACATTCGCATGCAATAAAAATAAAATATTGGCGATGCAGCCGATTTGCTTCCATAATAAAGATATTAAAAATAATCCTCAAAAGGCAAGAAGCGTCACGATAAAATAATCGCGAAATTCCATGGGTCATTTGTGAGCCCGCATATCCTCATGGACAACGCATCACCGCGCAAGAGTCAGCGTCGAGCGAAGAAAAATCCCTGCTTATTTCTTCTGTCAGGAAATCAATTGATTTTCCGTAGTACGCTCCGGATGTCTAAGAGACTCCCATCTTTTTTACTTTTTGTCAATCGAAAATTTTCAAAATCAGTCTAAGAACTTCCACGGTAACGAACAGTCGCACTTGCAATCACTCCGTGCACGTTACTAGAAACACATAAGTGCAGTACTTAGATCTTCGACTAACTTGTGACCAAGTTCATTTTTTTAAACTCCATACAGTGATACAGTATAAATATCTGTTGTATTTGTTATTGAATAACAAGTATGTCGTATATGAAAATATGAAATATGAAAATGTTGTATTTGTTATTGCATAAAACTATAGTGCGTTCAAATAATTAAACCACTCTCTCGATCATTCCGAACTCTTGTCTTCTCGAATAAAATAAATATAACGACCCTTAATGATTAATTTCCCGGTACCAGCGAGGCTTCGTCACCAACAGCGTGAGTTCGTGCTTTGCAACCCTGAACGATAAGAACCCTATCACGAACTCCCAGCATAGCCCACATCGACACCGTTAATAACAAACCATCGCATGTGATTTCTTCGTACAATTTTTTTTTAACGACAGAAAAACAAAACATCTTTCTTTTCTCGAATTGGTCGAATCTTCATCCTCGAACAGGAGGCAGAAGCGTAATAATTGACCTATGTTTCAGGCGCGAGAGACACGAACGACATTTGTTTCCGGATTAAAGTGTCTTTTCTCCCTCGCGGCCGGAATATTGTCGATAGTCCCGTCGCTCGGGGCACGTACGACAAGAATCGTGACATCTCGCGAGAGAAGGATTACCGATTTTCTGCGCTTCTATACGGCCAGCAACCAGTGCCGCTCATAAAATCTGAAAGTTATACTCTCGTTGCCATGCGACATTCGAAAACAGGTATAGACAGCAATATTACGATGTCACGTTTTCCCAACAGGAACTTGCTGCTCCCTCCCTCTCCCCTTTCTCTCACCGATACTTTCCTTCATTCCCCTCTCCCTTCTCCGTCGCGAAGACTCGCCAAGTTTTGTCACGTTATTCCGAAGCCGGCACGCGCTCGCGAACTCAACGAGACTCGCAAGTACAGTACACACCGTCCACGGAGTAATAACACGCTTCGTTTCTACTTTCCGGTCTCTCTCCTAACCCTCCAACCCTTTCCAGCCGAGCAATTATTATTCCCCCAGTGTTTCATTTGATATTAAAGCCACTTAAAGAGATTTATCTAAACCCGCGCACGTCCTCCGCAGCAACCCTTTGACTGTATTCGCTACACACTCGAGGGATATTCTGGGTCAAAAGAGGAGGCGCGAGAGAGAGGATCGCGGTAACAATATAGCGGCGAGAGCGTTCCTAACCAAGGATGAAACCCGACTTCAAGCCGCGCTATCTCGTTACCCAATAAACCATTTGGCTCGTCGCTTTCTCTCTCGCATCCTCCGACCTATCCATAGCTCTCCGCCACTCCGCCGTCCCCTTTCCATTGCCTTTTTATGCTCATTATCATTTAATTTAAGAGCCAACGCCAGGAGTTGTCAGAAACCGGGGCTCCGATCTCGAGGCAATCTTGCTCCGGCGGTTATGTGTGTGTGTGTGTGTGTGTGTGTGTTCGGCGAGTGATAAACGACGGATTTTATTGTTGGGCCCGCTGTGCCGCGAGCTGTATATTAACCTCCCTGCCCCCTCCCCATAATTTCTCAATTTCATCGGTTCGCCTCAGGCGCGAAACTGTTGGCCTCCGTTCCGACGTTTGACCGTGGAAGGTGGCCCAATTACACGGAAAGCCCCGATACATACCGCAGCTAAACAACCCCCGCAGTCGACTCTCGGGATACCGTCGTTATAGCGGCTGAGCCTGCTCGGTTTATACTGTCAACATGACCACGATGAAATTGACCGGGTCGCATGCAGTTTGAACTAAAAGCTCCGCAGCTCAGAGGCTCGCTTCGTTACATCGTTGCGCCCTTACAATCCCGCCCCCGGCTCGCTACCCGGAGAACATCGTTATCGATGACCCTAACCACGCGGCACTTTCGTGATTTATGGGGCTCCACATTATCGGTGGGATTGCGCGGTGGTACGAGAACGGACACACGGAGCGTGTGTTCCCAGCGGCGTCACAGCAGGCGCACACTGTCGTCGGACCAGTTTAAACCTACCACTACTATCTCGCAAGCTCTCAGGTTTATGGCTATATAACCGCGTCGAGCCGTGAGATTAACCGTCTCGTCTTTTCGCCGGGTGAACTAACGACGACTTATGGCCACCTAGGAGGGGAGGAACGAACCAACCTTCCGGGTGGGGCTGTACAATTTTTATATGGAAAAATTAAAGGTCCCTTCCTCCGCTCAGCGGGACTTTCACGAGGGTTTGAGCGATAAGGATTTTATGGATCGTTGATGGGTTCCTCAGGCTCAGGTGTACAGTACACAATCGCGTTTCTCCCAAATGCATATTTGCGAAAATGACCGCGTTAGTCCAATTCGGCCCGAGTCTTTCCCTCGAGTCTTTCCAAAACGAGTCTTTCCCTCTTGCGACATGCGAATGAAAACACAATGCACAATTAATCAATTTTACAAGTGTTCGTGTGTGTGTCGAAATATTTCATTTGACTCTCGATGTTGACTCGGCAACAAGTCGCTGAAGACTGGCGACAAACGAAAAAGACTCAAAAACTCTCGCTTCGTTTTGCAGTGGCAGGGGAAGCCTTCGAGCATTTGGATCGCGTCTTCTCGTTGGTTCATTTTTTTTTTTTTTGTACGGAGCACGACTATTTGCCCGATTAAGTTTAAGGGTTAGCGTCCCCGCGCAGGCACACTGCTGTTCATGAATGCCTGGTTTTCCTGATTTTTTATCTTCCTGGATATCTTGCTCTATGTCTTTACGGTGGCGAAGATATCAAGGAAGACAAACAGCAAGACATCCAGTACGACATCTAGCACGACATCTAGCAAGACATCCAGCAAGACGCAAGGAAATCCCGGATTCGTGAACAGCAGTGCCAAGTGAACAGTGTACCAAGACTCTCGAAGTGTAGACTCGCAGAAATAACCCTAACGATAAACCGGTAATAAAACGGTTGGTCGCCAGAGATTGACTCATTCGTTTTTTCCAGTAATAAAACATCTGCGTACCAAACGTCGGTACTTTCTTTTTCAGTGAATACCGGATCAACTTTTAGAGACCCTTAGAAAATACGCGATCTTCCGTAGATCGTTATAATCCTTTGTATTTGTGTATCTTGAATGGGTATGTGTTTGTGAATGAATGTATGCTAAACCAGCCAATGAATTGACAGGTCCAATGAATGGACACTTTCCATAAGAGCGCATACATAAAAAGCATCGATTCACTGGCTTTTTCGTTTGCTTAACCGTCCATTCATTGGCCGGTTTACCCTACGTGTGTACAAAGATAATTATTTTTCACGTATCCAATTGGATATCGTCGTTGTCGACGATCCATCAGGTGTTCGGATCATCGGAACCAAGAAGTGACAAAAGAGAGTGGAAGAATGGACTCACCGGATACAGACAGGTAGACCGTCCTCGTTAGCGGGGGATGAACGCTGACCTGACACTCGTAGACCCCGGCGTCGCGTTCCGTCGCCGAGCGCAGAAACAGTCGCCAGTCGTTGGGTTTTTGATAGTCCAACGAGAAACGCGAGTCGCTCGAGTACGTTTGCATACCGAATGTTAGCAAGTGGAGTTCCTCGCCCCTCCGGCGAACCCAGGAGACCTGAAACACACAAGGGTGGAAGAGATTGATTACGACATCGAGGAGGTGCACGAATGACGGTCGACGATAAAGGCTCGAGGGGTCGAATGGGACAAACATTTACATGGGAAACAGGGATAGCGGGAATGATACGTCGGGCCGGTACTGGCCGACTCGGTGCCAATACTGGCCCCGTGTGTCGCTACCGCTTGGGGAAATTTATAAATCGATGAGGTTCGCTGGTACCCGGCCTCGATTTCCTCCTTTGACAACCGCGCTCAGGACACACCTCTTCATTCGCGCGCTCCGCAGCACGTAGATTTATGCAGCGAAAAGCCGAGGGGGCGAACACGAATGAATTCTAATATCTGCGCATTCGCGTGGTCGAGGGATGTTCTCACGCCACCGGCTGAACAAGTGAGAAAACTCGGATCGAGGTCGAATGTCATCCACCGCAGGGTTTTCTTTCATCTTTGAAAGCGATGAATATATTCTCAAAGATAATTGCCTCCCGCCGGGGGAGAGGGCGGGTTCAAAGCTGTCGGGAGGTGAGCCGCACGCCAGCCAGCTCGGGATCTAAAGAGAACCACCGAGCAAGACACACGGGAATTTCAAACACAGATGCTACGAGATGCAAAATATCGCCGGAATAAATTGCTACCCATCGCGAGCTGGCGACGTCAACTTTTCACGCAGGAAAAGGGCCGGGCTGGGGAATTTAAACGGTCAGCTATTTTCCATTTTTCTTCATCTTCACCTTCGCTTTGGATACTCGCGCACGTGTCTCCGTCCGCGGGAAAATTTTCGACGCATCTGCGAACGCGCCGTCATCGATTATGCGAAAAACTTGAGTGACAAACAAAAAAAAATGAAAAAAAAGAAAACTTCATCTTCCGCCCGGGGAGAACATTCGAGGTTGTCGCGCGCTCCGCGTGAGCAAAACACCTATTTTCTGACCAATTCGAGCACAAGGCAAAAGTTTGCAACTCGCGCGGAGGGGCCGGGCGGGAGGTTGGGAGCGGCGGGTGTTGGAAGTTAAAGAATCGTTAGGATGTCATCCCGTTCCGGGATATCCGTTGCGGGTGTAGCAGACTGTACTGCGCCCTCAGCTCCAGTCGCACATCCACTCTCCCACCCGCGCTTCTCACTTTCCCACCCTGGCCTCGTTCGAGGTTCCCTCCACGCTATGATATCCTCGGTTACGGGCTACGCAGAGGCTGCTAGTCTCATTTGTCACTATTATAAAGGACTGAGCAGTGAATAATTGCGTCTTAAGAAGTTGCCGAGAGAACCGGCACGGGGTCTTGATACTCCGAAGCTCACTCCGGGCACTCTCGCAGGCGCGTACGACTGCAAGGTGTGCGGAGAAATTTCTACCAAGTTTCACCGGGGAATAGACGATGTGCGCGGATAATTTGTACGACGACAGCTTCGTGGCATACTTCGGGCTGATGCATAACAAAATCTTGGGGAAGTTCGGGCGAAACGTCGTTCGGCGAATCTTGCGATGATTGAGATGCGTGAGAGTTCGTTTTCTTTTTTGTCAACTGGCGGCGAATCGGACCATTCTACATCCAGAAAAATAATTTACTTGACGGCAACTGTTTATTTGGTTTAAGTAAAATATTTATTTGAATCAAATAAATATTTTACTTAATCTAAATAAACGGTGGTCGTCAAATAAATTATTTTACTGGGTGTATGGTCTCTAAAAATCAGTGGTTTCTTTGACACGTGCCCAGATAGAAAAGCGAAGCACAGGCAAACAAGGATAGTTGCCACCGAGCTTTGATGTTTGCTTTCCAGTAATATTGCAACAATGGTTTCTAGCACGAGATTGCAGCATATTGGTAGCGAAAAATCCAACAACGGTTGCCGTAAGCTGATTTATTATTCTTAAGAACCGTGAACGGGATCGAAATTTCATTTGTCATTGTTGGTCCATTTGTGCATTATAGAAAATATTGTTGCGTCTGCGGAAATAAAGAGATGACCGATTATAAAACGAAATGCAACTTGGGCTATTTATTGGCTCGGATTATGTTGTCGTAACCGTTTATCAACTTTAAGCGTCAATTTGTGTTCGAGTCCCGAATAAGACTGACTGTCAACTCTACGATCGCTGTGAAGCCGATCGTTTGTTCGTCGGTCAAATGTCCCGTTGTCCGAGCGGTTCTCCGTGATCGCTTCCCGAGGATAATCGTCTATCCTAATCCGCGTACGATAATCGTTGCAATATGATACACAAATGGACTAGCACTGACGATCATTGGAATTAAATTTTTGTGAGAATCGATAGACGCAGTTGAATTTGATAAGATAAAGATTTTTTTTTTAATTTCACCCAACATCCGATGATGATCCAATGATCAAGCAAATTAATCTTCGAACGATACGCAAAGCACCAGCAAGCCTTGCTGGTAACTTGCTGACAATATGCTCCTAAGAATTTTTGGCATTGAATGCTGGCAAAAACATAGACGAATGCCGACGCACATGCCGCAATTTTTCCACCGTCCCGTACAGAAATACGGGACAGTGGTCTATTTGCTGGCGGCTTGTTGGCAAAATGCTATCTGGGTGATTATCGAGCCTTTGCAGAAAAAAAAAAATTATCTCACTGATAGATACTAAATATTTTTATTGAGTACCACTAAAGTTGGTTCCTAAGAACTTCATTACGTGGAGCGTATTTAACGAGGCAGTAGACTGCGACAATTAATTATATTTCGCTGAAACCCACGTATAAAATCCTCATCCAGCTTGAAACTGCTCGAACGGTAACTAGACATGGTAAAGAAAAAATAGCAAAAATTCTGAGAGACCTTATAGTGACGAGGTCAGTTCCTAAAAAAAAAAAAAAGGTAATTGTAGAATGATCGATGATCCACAACACATTCTCAGAGATCAGACTTCGAATGAGAGAATTGTATGGATCCGGGACCAACTTATTCGGAAGAGACAATCGAGCCCTTCAAACACGAATTCGGAAGTGCTGAGGCTTTGATGTGTAACCGCAAGCAAATACCTATCAATGCAAGGAAACTGGCTGACGGGATCGTCGACTGGGTATCAGAATTACAGCGTCTCTCCGATTGCACGCCATGGTATTCGCTCCAGGCTTCGGTATCGTTCTCTGAGAGGCTGCACGGCTATATTGGCATCAGCGAACAATGCCGAGGGAAACGAGCGAGGCCAATGGATGCGTGAGAGTTTTGATAATACATACACAAACATGCACTGTTCCGGATGCACCGATTGCGTGTGTATGGGTGACGTAAATGCACCGAATAACGGTACTTGGTACGCACGGGTTACGATTGTGCTTTCGCCCGTTTCTGAGCTTGGCTCGACCGGGATGGCAGACCTGTAAACGTTTCCTGTTTAGAGCTTTGTGCACGACGATTTCGAGACTGGATAACGCTCTGTCGCTGACATTGGAAATAGGCAGCGAGGCACGGAAATTCAAAAGTCTTTAATCCACTCGAGACTTGAAAACAATGTAAGGCTATTTCCATTTTTTAACTATAAAGGTTTAGTTGTCAGAATTTCTCGCAGATATTTCATATTAATCCTACGAAAGACTGAGCCTTAGCTATTGGGGAGACGGGGACAAAACGGACCATTTTTTACCAATTTTTCGACGCGAGATAAAATAAACAAATTCCATCTCGAATGAAGTACTTTCGATTTACAATGCTTTTGAGGTGTAAGTCAGATTTTTCTTTGAGGCTAAGCTTGAAAAAAAAAATGTTAATAAAAAATATCGAATCTCCGAGGATGTGACCCAATTTTTGTTTATATTGCACTGAACAGTTTGAATGAAATGTCAGCAAGAAAAAAACAAAAAAATGTGTACTTTTTACAACCAATTATTGTCCACAAACGTCCACAATTTTTTATTTGTTGTTTTTCTAGTTTTACAAACAAAAGTACAAACGAAAATTGTCAATGATACAGAAAATAAAAGAACAGGTAAGTATATTCAAGCAAGTGAATATACAACAAGTTTCATACTTGTTAAATTAAAAATTGTATTAAAGAATAAGAACAAGTTTGTCACTCACTTAACAAAATTATTTTTATGAAATTCCTCATTCCGATTTTAGTAAATTATTTTTAACTGTCCACGATACTTCAACGAGGCAACCGAAGTCAACGTCAAGTAGAGCTTGACTACCGAGACGTTTAAACAGCGATACTGGCGCTACATTTTAGAGTCCATCGAAGCGAGAACTTTTTCAATCTGTTGACTACAGATCGGCCCTATCGAGAGATAGGTCATTTTGTAGGTAAAATAGTGAGACCGAACGACATTTCCCATGGCTGGCATCGAACGTGAAAATAGCAACAACAAAAAAAAAAAAAACAAAAAAAAATAGAAGAAAAAAAGGCTGTCCGGGAGTGACACGAGCCTCAGGTGAAGCTCCGGGCCGACCAGAAAGAGGGAATGTCGTCGAACAGCCGTCGCCAGCAGCCTGTTGGATATTGCTCAATGAATCGCTGAATGACGGGCTTGTGAACCGGGAGATCGTTGTTAATCGTCGAAGCTCTCGTCCTGCGCTCGCTGCACTCTCAATGTAGGATCGACTGTGTACAGGCAATGTGCACGGATAGAGCCGGGCAGCGCGGCCCTCTCTACGGGAGTGTGCGCTTATCTCTATCACTGTTGAAGATTACGCCTCTACTCGGACAACGAGTAACGACGGTGTTTATCGGGCGTAAAACCAGGAAACGCAATTGCAAACGGGTTCAGCGAGCGTGCGATGGCGTGCATGCGGAAAGGGTTCAACTTACCGGTATAGGATTCGGTGCCCGAACGTTTTGCGTGTATGTCGCAGCGCTGGATAGGCAACGGACTCGCTGCGCAGCTCGCCGCAGCTGAAATTGCAACTGGGGGCGCGCGTGAACTTCCGTTTTTATTTTGCCGTTTCGACCCTCCCGAACGGCATCAGCGGCAGCATCGACGCACGCCGGGCCTGTCGCGTTTCGATGGTCGGATGCGTCACGTCGA
This sequence comes from Amblyjoppa proteus, assembly GCA_963922035.1. Lineage (NCBI taxonomy): Eukaryota > Metazoa > Arthropoda > Insecta > Hymenoptera > Ichneumonidae > Amblyjoppa > Amblyjoppa proteus. The sequence continues at coordinate 21,484,637 of OY998234.1, read as the reverse complement.
AAAAGCTCGCAAATTTTCGGGACGAATACACGGATTGGACGAGGCAGCGCGTCGTTCTGCCCCGAACGAATCGCGGTATGCACACCGGTCGATGAAGGCTCGCGGAACTTGAAATGCATTTATGTATTCATGACTGGCGTTGACGATAAAATTTCGTAAAATCGTTGGAGATCGGATCGACGCAGCTCGCGTACATTGTAGCCACGGCCCGTCGACACGTGTCACAGGAGCCGGAGGGTGGAATGGGGGGGAGGAACGAGATCGCATTCACCAGAGATATTCAACATACATCGGCGAGGAAAACGAGACGGACATCGATCCCAGCTGCAGCAAACCGTCGCTCCAATGGAAAATTTGCGTTCCATCCGAAATCGATTTTGCACAACCACGATGCATTTTTTTTTTTTTTTTTTGCGCACTCAACATCCACCATTTATTCGATTTGGAAAGTCGCTGGTTAACTAATAGCTTCATTTTCATCCCTATTCAAATACAAGCGAACTATTTTTTAAAGTTTTTTTTTTTTTTTTTTTTTTTTTTGAAGATCAGTTCTCTACTTTGCTCTTCATCGGTAGTATCGATTTTCGTTAAAAGGATAACTTCGTTGTTCTACATCGAAGTGACGGGGAAAAAAAAGGATTTTTGGCTTCCTCATCGAGGAAGCTTTCTTTGTTCCTTCTGTGAATAGTGCAACGTGACGGCACTGTAAAAAAATTTCCTTTGAAAATTAATTAACAGTATTGGAAGCTTTTTTGCACATACTCTTTCTGAAATTTCACACCACACGGGCGTTGGAATTGTACAGTAAAATTTGTGCTTTTCAGGATTTTTTTTTTTTTGTTGTAAATTTCACTCGGGTCTTCTAATTTTAATGACATTTTTATTTTACAAGCAAAGTACATTAATGTTCAATTAATGTGAGTAATGTCAGCAAATTTCAAGTTCCAGCACATTAAATTTCCAATTTATTTTTGGTGTGTAATGTGACAATTTCCTTTGCAAAACTGCAAGTTTTAATTGCATCTTAAAAATGTTGCAATGAAAACTGCGATTGAGAATAATAATATGAACATATGACATTGCACTTAAAACAAAAAAATGTTGCTTGACAATATTTAATATTCACTGTGCGGTATTTGGAAGCGATCCGTTGCAGTTCCGATCCCGCACTGTGAAAAGTAGCCGGAGTGGGAGCAACCTCTAGGAGGATCTACGGTTCTCTTTTTGTCGTGCGGTTGTCGCACGGCACAGAGAGAAATATCTGTGTAACTGAGTGAATACAACGGCGAAAGTGGGTCGCCTAACGGGATCCCAGTTGTACGACCGTTGAGAAAGGCGCGCGGAGACAGGGTGGAAATGAAAATGAACTTACAACAAGAAAGACTCTCCACCCTCGCTGATGCAAGAGGACGACAACTGCGTGAAGTAATGCGCCGTGCTCTGTCGGAGAAGAAGGTAGGATTTTGTGGGGCGGTCAACTTTTACGAAGCTTACTCCATCTCGCTACCCTCTCCGGTAGAAAGCCTCTCCAGACCAGAAAGCACCCGACCCACGTAACGCGCGGACGCGCGCTCGTATATCTGTATACACCTTGTTTCGCCCTCTCTCTGCGCACTCCGGCGTACTACGCAATTTCAAATATTAAACTCCGCGCTCCGTACAGAAAAGCGAATAAAACGAAACGTCACGAGAAGTTTCACGATTACAACGGAAATGAGCGAGCCTCTCTCGTCTGCGTGCATATCGCGGGTCGCGTTCTTATCGTTTGATCTTCCGGGACCGGATACGTAACGGGGTCAGTCGTTCTCCCTTATACTCGTCTCTTTCTACGAATACGACGATTCATTCAAGCTGGAAAATTTACGAACCTTATCGGGGCCTCATAAAAGAAAAAGTTCGCTACCCTACAGAATTTCATGGCGGGGAAGTTAGCAAGGTTGCTCGAACGAAATCGCAGCTGTCACTTTTTGAAAACTGTTGCTTCCTTCGCGAAGCGATAATACAATATTGTGTCAGAGATCGCTGGTAGTCAATATGTCTAATGTAATATAATAGTATTATATTGTTACGTTTTCGTCGAATAAATAACGCGAGTATTTGGTTTTGTGGTGGATGTGGCGAAGTGCAATCGCAGCTAAATATCTCGGGCACGAACTGTCAAAGTCCGATCAAGACTGTTGTCATCTGGTCAGTCGATAATCTGTCAGTTTGTCATTTGTCATACCGAGCTATCCCGATCGTGTATCTCTCGGTCGATCCTCATACCTATATAGGTTACAAATATCATAATATTATATTATATTCACTTAAATAAATTAATTATATAAAAATATTAATATTATATCATAATATAATATAATACAATACAATTTTTTTTCATTATGCAAGAAAAGCAACTGTTAGAGAACAGTAACATCTACTTTCAATATGATTGAAGCAGGTTTGTTACCTCCCATACCAGAAGTACAAGCTGAAAGTGTGTACCAAAAAAGCACCCGAGTAAAATTTCAGCGGATATTATAACAAGAAATATGCAATACAAAAAAAAATATACCGGGTAAAATTATACATTCGAACAAAAAGCAACAACCTTAAAAAAAAAAAAAAAAACAAAGGTCTATTCACATTTTCGCCAGAACTAAACAAACAAAAAAGATGATAAAAACATTGACGAAAAATTGCACAGATAGCTGGTGCTCGACAACAATAACAAAACAAAAAAGATATAGAGGGGAACTCGATATTTTTTGCCGCCAATTAAATTCGTTCCGTGGTCAATGACTCGATCTACTGGTGGTTTGCATGTTCGAGCAGAGGAGAGAGAAAGAAACGCATATACACGCCGTACATACACGTACGTATATAGTGGAGAGGGAAAGAGCGTTGCTGTACCAATGTTTGTACATCCGCGGGGTGGACGACGGAGCAGCAGGAGCGTCGATCGCGGTCGTCGCTTTATTCCGTTGGCGCGGCAGAGGAGAGGAGAGGCCGGTTGTGTTCGCGGCGGTGCCAAGCCAGCCTCGTTATAAAAAGGGAGGAATCGAAGCGAAAATAGAACGAGATACGCAAACCGCGTGACCACACCGGAGATAATAGGTTCGGGTAATAGCTTCGAACCGCGGTGGAGCGTAGAGTTCCGATCCCCCGTGTGCACCGTATACAATCATATATGAAAACTCGATAGCCTCTTCCGCTCAATTCCGTCATTAACAGCCTCCGACAACGCACAAATCGCCTGCGCAATCAACTTTGCGTGGTTCATATTAATATTCTATTGATTTGGCCCGAAAGTTCTTTGAGCATTATTAGAGTGCATGTGTGTACATGACTATATGAAAGTACGCTTACGGCATGGAAAATGCGACAGCGGTGAGGACCAAAGTCGTCGTATGCGAGCTAACGCGAAGTGATCGCATTCCTCAGCGTACCGGAGCAGCCTCCGCTGCTTCCGGTATTGTCCATTATACAGTACGGGCTGGTATTCCTTCGTGGTTGCGAGAGATAGACGGAGAGGGAGGACGAACGATAGAGCTACCTGCTGTTGCTGCCGTTATCAGGACGCCGAGCCAGTGGATACGTGCGCGATGCGGGCAGACACTAAACGTGGATTCCGCACTGTTCCGCATAACACAAAGTCCACTTATCAATTTCGATATAATTATGGAAGAATAAACCGAGGCCGTCGACTGGTGGTGTGAGTGAATTACTGGCGGTGCGAGTAATACCAGTTGAATGGTGGTGCGAGAGCCAAACAGAGTACCTGCCGTCGCCGGCGCTGCAAGGAGTTGGAGCCAGTGGATACGTATGCGATGTTGTCAGACGCGGGACGCGAATTTCGCATGGATCCGCATCGCTGCATTAATATTTATCATAATTCAGCTTGCTTTATCAATTTTAAAATAATTATGGATGAATGGACTCGATTTTCTGGAGTGACACAAGAAAATGCCGAGCAGACTACTTATTGATCCTACGGTTGGAAGAAACTGGTGCCAGTGGATACGTGCGCGATGTGGTCAGACGCCAAACGTGGATTTCGCACCGTTCCGCATAACACATCGTCCATATATCAATTTGCAAATAATTATGGAAACATAAACCGAGGCCGTCGAATTACTGGTGGTGCGAGAGCTGAACAGAGTACCTGCCGTCGCTGCCGCTGGAAGGAGTTGGAGCCAGTGGATACGTATGCGATGTAGTCAGACGCGAGACGCGAATTCCGCACGGACACGCATAACTACGGCCATTGAAATTTATCATAGTTCACATTACTTTATCCGTTTTCAAATAATTATGGATGAATGAACCGAGGGTCTCGAATTTCTGGAGGTACACAAGAGAATGCCGAGCAAACTATTTATTGGCGCTGGAAGCTGGAGCCAGTGGTTACGTGCGCGATGTGGTCAGACGCGAGACACGAATTCTGCACTGGCTCCGCATAAGACAACGTCCATTGACATTTAACATAATTCACCTCGCTTTATTAATTTTCAAACAATTGCGGACGTATAAACACTGAGAAAAAATTGCATTATTGTTACCGTAAAATTACATAATTGTTACATAATTGTTAATTACCATGATTCTATGTCATTGTCGTAACTATAAAATCTGGACATTTCCCTCGGGAACTTTTTACCACAAAAAAAATGTCCCCAGGGGAACGTCTACATTTTATAGTTACGATATCGATAAATAATCATGATTGAAACCATAATTACAATTTAACCAATTGAATATATACTATCAGAAACAATCTATATAGACTTTCCCTGTGGAAACTATTCGTTAGAGCAGGAAATACAATACTTTTTTCACAGTGTAGCTTCTCGGATTTCAGGAGGTACGAAAGAGAATGAAAAGCCGAGACTACCTGCAGTCGGAACGAGCCTGGGCCCGAAGAAGTCTGAGCCAGTGGATACATCCACGATATGGTCAGACGCAGGACAGCACGAAGGTCTCCGCATGGCGAATCCCGGAAGTGTCCCGCATAAGACTACGTCGCTCGACACTTCTCACAATTCACCTCGCTTTAACAATTCTCAAACGACTATGGAAGAACAAACCGAGTAGTTCGAATATCTCGAAGTACGTCGAAGAATGCCCGAGCAGAAAGCACGAGCCGCGAACGAGGAAAGGAAAAAAAAAAAATTGAGGAAACGACGAGGTGGAGAAAGCCGTCGAATTCAGGCCGACCTGCGCGAAGGCCCATTAGTTACCCTCGAGCCTGGAACAAATCGCACGATGGGGAGGTGCTCACTTCGTATTCAATCGAACGGCACAATTAGAGAAGCATTAATCTTTCTCCCGGCCCGAGCCCACCCCCTCAAACCACCCCGACCGTTCTCCCTATCGCCCTCGCGGAGTCTTTGTCGAATCGGAAAGGTGAAGGAGGCGGAGAAGTGGAAACCCTCGCCAACTCTGGATCCAACTTCGGAGTCTCTTATAGGTGGGCTTCGCCCAGTGCCGACTCTTCCTTCGGCACGCCCGCGGAATCGGGAAACTTTTTGTACCCGGCGGGTAAGTGTCCTTCAGCCGCCGAAATCTCCCACGATCGTCAAAAGCTCATCTGCTCCCGCTACTATCAACGAACCAACAAACTCAATCTTCGATCTTAAAGAGTGAGACTCTTTAAGATCCCAGGATCGTTACTCAGTATTGGGGCGGGGTAGAAGTCCCGAATGCTGAATATTCAGACGGGCCTCATTCTCGATTTTTTTTTTCACACTACTCGAAATAATCGGAAAATCCTGGTGATCGATACTTTTTAAAACAGAAAAGTCAATGTTCCGAATATAAAAAAAAAAAAAAACATGAAAGAATGCATTCCAGAATGTCCGACAAACCGGTTGTAAAGTTAACCGACAATAAATAATCGCTACGGCAGAAAAAATCGAATTATAACGTACAAATTCGGGGATTTGCCCTATCGGAGAAATCTGCAATCGGAGATTTGCCCTTTCAGAGAAATCTGCATTCGAAGATTCGACCACTCGGAGAGTGTACTTTCGCAAATTTGGCAGTTCGGAGAATTGACTTACGGAGTCTTTGAATTTCTAAATTGAATCTTTTCAAAATCCTAATTTCGTATATGCGATCGTTCTTTGAACTAAATTTCGGGAATTCAGGCTTTCGAAATGTTCCCTACTCCTCAAATTCAATATCGAATTTGTGCATTTTTCTGAGTATTAAACCGTCCTGTTTTCGAATATCGAAATTATAGTTTGTCAGGAAATAAGCATGGAGTTGCCTCGTACCTTTAGAACCTTGGTCTTTTCCGCGAATTTAATTTCATATTATTTTTCCTTCGTGGCCATAATCATCATGCGATTATTTCTATTGATTATTTAGACTTTCGATGGATTGACCTGTCGTAAAATGCATCGAGTGATATATTTCGATTCGGGCTTATTGCGCCTTCGAAGTTTCAACATTCGGGTATTCAATCGCGCCGCTCATTATTTATGAAGCTCTGAATTAAATTAATTTTTTTATTATTCGTTTCCCTCATTTCTGATCCTCTCTATAATTATCCTCGTGAGGTGGATTATAGCGGGTTATAACTGCTGACAAGTTAACGATCTCATTGTGCCCGACGCTATTATTACAGCGCTCGGATGCGTCTCACCGGGGCGGGCGTCTTATCGCCCAATCTCAACACGAGAGCCGGTAATCGAAACACGTAAAGCCCTCGGTGTAGCTCGCTGCGCCGGCTAGGAGAGATAGAGGAACGGTGGATGGAGGGCGAAAAGCGAAGCAAGAAGAGGTCCGAGTGTGGAAATGAAACGGCCGCACCGAGAGAGAGAGAGAGAGTGCGAACGGGGTAAGAAAGATGGCAGTGGGTGCGAGATAGTCGCCGTGAGTTCCCACCCCCCCCCCCCCCCCCGATGAAGCCGCGTGTAAATGAAAGCTCGCTAACTCGAATAGGCGAATTAAGGTAACATCGTTTGTAGAAAGGGCACGGAGAAGGAAGGCTCCGCTGTGAAGAGGCGTCGCGCGGCGCTTTCAGCGGTAATCGAGTGAGCATCCAATTGACTCCGTTTCTTCGTGCCTCCTCTTCGTCTTTGCCCCTCTCCGCGGCGGAGCTACGCGCCGTTCTATTATATTTCTCCTCTTGTCGGCGAACTACCAATTGCCTCGAATGGTATACGTGCACTTTTTTGTATGCCACTCCGATTTCTCGACGAAAAAAAAAAAAAAAAAAAAAAAAAAAAAAAAAAAAAACAAGAAGAAGAATCAAATTAGACGACGGAACGAGTGTTTCGAGTAGGTACATCGATTTCCGTGACTCGCGAAGTGAGTCGAGTGTCACGAAGCCCTGAGCATCCTTAACACGGAAAGTCTCGTCTCTCGTCTCGTAACGCGGAGTCACGAGGGTGGGAGGCAGATAGCGAGTCTGAACTTCCGGAACGCGAGGGATGAACAAATTTCTCAAACTTTTCAGCGTATGCCTTCTGCGCTCTCTCCGTCGTCACCCGGCGACTTATTCTCGTCGTCGAGGCAAACGAGTTTAAAAGTCGAGTTTTCTACTTCTATGTACGCGCGATGGCCAAAGTCGAGGGGAGGCAGGACGGGGATGCGAGCGGCGAGATTGCCACGTCACCGAGCTCTTCGCCGAGACGGTATCTCCTCGCTCCGGAGAGAACAAGGTGTTTCCCTCAGGTGCGACCGGAGGACGGCGATTATTCTTGGAACCGTGGAAATTGGGTCCTTTCTCGCCTGAGTGCCGCGAAGTTGACGCCGTTTGTTGCATTTGCTAAACGAAACACGGAAGTAGACAAAAAAAAAATTAGCTACGGGTCGTCTGCGGTAAATTTATCGTGTGTTCTTTCGGCACAACCGTGAAGGCTTTTCGAGCCGTTATCGTGATTGCATTTAAGATTAAATTATTAAAATTCAAATACAATGTATGTGAATTCTAATTTCATATACCGAGGTTGTATATTTCATATAACTTTGCATACCAAACGTGTCGTATATTTCGTAACATTTTCAACAGTGGAAACTACTGTGCGGTAGGGTAAGTCGAAATGTAACGCATTTTCCCTTTTCGGACTACACAGCAAAAAAGTGTTTGTACTTTTTACAACTTATTGTCCACAAACGTCAACAATTTTTTATTTCTTAATTCTCCGACCGACGATCCGGTTTCTCGTTTTACAAAAAAAAAAAAAAAAGTACAAACTAAAATTCTTAATGACACGGGAAATAAAAGGACAGGTTCGTATATCGAAGTCTCAACAAGCGTGTTTGTCACTTATTTAACAAAATTATTTTTACGAAACTTCGTATTCCGATTTTATGAAATTATTTTTTACTGTGTAGGACTATGAGGACATTCTTGATTTTTCGATATCCCTTGGACGCAGGGACAGGAAGATTCAGAGAGAGAAAAAAAATGAAAAAAGAAAGATTGTTAAACTCACCGAGGGTGCTTCATCTCGTCAAGCGCCATAAATTCGCGGTTGAGAGTTCGCGCTCTCGTATACCATCGCGCGCATCAAGCCGCCGGGAGAAAGTCGAATTTATGAGTCGTCTCGCATTATCGTTGTCGCACGAGTACGGTAGAAGAGGAAAAAAAATCGACGGGTTTTCTTCTCGACGACTGCGTGTAAAAGCATCCCATGGGATTTATGTCACAGCGAGAGCGACAAATAACCAAGCGACAAATATCACTCTGGCGAAGACATTTGTCGACCACTGCGATAGAAAAAACAAATTGATAAAAAAATCGCTTAAAGATTTTAAAAAATCAGCTCAAATTTAGTACTTGTGAAATATTTCGTGGAATGGTTCTCTATCGATTTCGTGATCCGAAATGAAATCTGCAATATAAGAATGTGGCTTACTTATTGAGCTATTAACTTATTAGGCTCTGATGTAGCGCTTCGAAATGTGAACCAAGGACTGGACTGTTCGTCTAACAATGCACTGATCCGCTGCGAATTGAAATTAGGAACATTTTTAGGGTTCCTTTATCAGAATTTGTCAAAGCGATTCGATAGAAATTTGTACAAAGGCAATAAATGTAGTATTGGAGCGACAATGTAACTGCAATGTAACTGAAAATAACAGGTAATATTACAAGTGTGTCGCATGTAAATTACACACAAGTTGCAATTTCCGACTCAGCAATATAACATCGTTATATCACCGTGTTGTATCGTTGTTATATAACAATGTAACATGGAGTTTGTAGTTTAGAAAATTATATTATCGCTAATTCCATCTTTGGAACAGCATCTTTATTGGTGACGAACGAATTTATTCTATCCATAGGAGTAAATACATCTCACTGCGATACATTTGTGGTAAAATTAATTTTTAAAAATGTGATAACAAACATGCGAATAGATAAATGGCCTAGTAGCAATTTTATAGCGTTACAACGGGCCCTAATAATTTCCGCAAAATACCTGACAGCGTCCCTATCTAACACCGTCTAACACCGTCTAACACTCGGATTTTAAGACTCGGATTTTAAGACTCGGATTTTAAGACTCGGGTTTTGAGACTCCGATTTTAAGACACGGATTTTAAGATTCGGATTTTGAGACTCGGATTTTAAGACTCGCATTTTAAGACATTAGTTTGGAGACAAGATCGCTGTTGAGATCGAACTTCAGATTGAAATTTGACCCGAACTTCATTGCGTGCTTAACATCTACCTTAAGTTCGAACTTGATTTCGTGCGTAAGTTCGATCGATCTCGAACTACAATCGAATTTGAGTTCAGATTCAAGATCAAACTTAAGCACGTCTTCAAGTTCGCACTGGGGTTCGATCTTAAGTTTGACCTCAGGAGCGATCTTAAGTTCAAACTAACATCTTAAAATTCGACCCCAACACCCCTAACACTATCTAACCCTATTAAACGCTGTCTAACGCTATCTAATATTAACATCTAGCACTAAAAAATGTCTACCAGGATATGTTTTTCGACCAGCACGCTATCGACGTCGCGGTCAGATTTTAATGCACGCTTTCTGCATCCGAGGAGCGTGCACCATGAACGTTAGCGTCGGGAATTTCGCGAAAAGAATAGCCTCCCTGACTTCCGATAACAGTGGATCGACAACGATGGTTTTTTCGCTTCTTCGCTCTGATGGCCTCGTTACGGTTCAGCCCTCCGACATCAAAGCTCGATGCTTTCACGAATAAATTTCGAAAACCCAACGGGCGGCGTTTCTAAGCACGACTGACTCTTCGAGAATATGTAAATTCATTCCGCAGCGATAAATCGAGAAAAGCCCCAAGTTTGAAATACACGTTATCGGAAGTCCCCGCCGAGTTTTCGGGAATGAATTTTCGAGCGAAAATTTAATCGCCCCGACTCGTTCGACAACTGGAAGAGTTTAAACAACAAACCGAGCGGTAAAACAAAGCTTTCACGCCCCCCTTAATGAAAGCTGGCGAATTGTTTGACTTGACCAGAGCGTTCTCCCGTGCAGCGCGCAGCTCGTTTGCGCTATTTGCATGTGTGCACTGCGAAACATACATTCGCCCTTTCTCGACTGTACCGGATTGTTTGCGACCAGTATTAAAGAGAGTCAAACACCCCCAACGGTCCCGAAAACATACAAAGCGTCAAAAGATTTTCCAGTTACGTGGTCGGAAACAATGTCCCAAATCGCGTCAGATTCCAGCCGAGGTCCGGCTTTCCCCGCTTTCCGGATGTCGAGCCCCAGCCTGTTCGGCGACGAAGCGGCTCAAGCGGGCTCTAATTAGGACCTCGGGGCAGTTATCCTGGCCACACAATATAGCTGAACAAAGAATTTACCCAGCGAACGAGGGTTCAAAGATTTACGGAACACACCGACAGAACACAATATGCCCCGCAGTGACGGAACATTGTTTTCCAAAGACAACAACCTACACACGAAGTTACCTCATCAAAATCACACCAACCCGGTTCCCTCGGTCCGCTATTTCAAAGAGAGAAATATCCGAGAGAATAAATAGCGTGATAAAGGCAACCTTATTCAGAGGAATATTAATTCTCCCTTTTACCTTTGAATTTCCAATGTAAATGGTGAAACGCACCGATCGATCGAAAATTAATGTCGACGTCGAAAAGCTGAATAACATGAATGGAAACCACGCACAGTATTGAAAAGCATCGCGTGCACGATGGCTTGTAATATTGTACGATCGGAAACGATATTCACTGAATAGACAAAAACAGTAATTATTTGAAAAGGGTTACATTTCCAATTATTTTTAATAATTATTATCTCGGTCTGCATCGTGGCGCAAAACTCCCGGAAATACGAATCAGGCTTGAGAAAAATTGTCCTGCGTTCGAGATTCGGAAAATTGTTGTTTGGAAAATGTACGCGAAAATACAAAGATCCTGACTCTTCGACAATAATGAGAAACTACCTGCCTAAGAGTAAAGCACCGTGCGTACAATGGGTTGTAATATTGTACGAACAGAAACGAAATCCACCAAATGGTCTCAAATAATAATTATTTGAAAATTATAAGGTATGGTAAATGGTTGTAAGGTACATGGTATTGTAAATGGCTGTAAGGTACATAGGTGTAAAGTACATGGTTGTAAGGTACATGGTTGTAAGGTACATGGTTGTAAGGTACATGGTTGTAAGGTACGTGGTTGTAAGGTACGTGGTTGTAAGGTACGTGGTTGTAAGGTACACGGTTGTAAGGTACACGGTTGTAAGGTACACGGCTGTAAGGTATATGGTTGTAAGGTACATGGTTGTAAGGTACGTGGTTGTAAGGTACATGGTTGTAAGGTACATGGTTGTAAGGTACATGGTTGTAAGGTACATGGTTGTAAGGTACATGGTTGTAAGGTACATGGTTGTAAGGTACATGGTTGTAAGGTACATGGTTGTAAGGTACGTGGTTGTAAGGTACGTGGTTGTAAGGTACGTGGTTGTAAGGTACGTGGTTGTAAGGTATGTGGTTGTAAGGTACACGGTTTTAAGGTACACGGCTGTAAGGTATATGGTTGTAAGGTACATGGTTGTAAGGTACGTGGTTGTAAGGTACATGGTTGTAAGGTACGTGGTTGTAAGGTACATGGTTGTAAGGTACATGGTTGTAAGGTACATGGTTGTAAGGTACATGGTTGTAAGGTACATGGTTGTAAGGTACATCCATGGTAAATGGTACGGCAAATGGTTGTAAGATACATGGTAAATGTTAAGGTACATTTTCAATAATTTTAAATAATTTCTTCCGATCTCCATCGTGGCGCGAAACTCCCGGAAATACGAATCAATGTTGAGAAAAATCGTCTTGCGTTCGAGATTCGGAAAATCGTTGTTTGGAAAATTAACGCGAGAATACAAAGATGCTGACTCTTCGGCATTAATCGGCGAGGGAAACAACCGCCCGAAGGGTACCTCCGAAAATCTGGCATCAGCATGAACACCCCGGGTAAACGGGAAGGTTGATGTTACCCGGCGTTGTGTGTAGAACATTGACGCCGGCCTCGTCCCACCGGGGGAGCTCCGTGCCGCACGACGTTGAGAGGAGATCGTGACAATTAATTAACCGTAAGCCAGCTCGTAAACGTCCCCGGTTAATTTATCGTTGATTAATGGCGGGAAAGCGCTGGCTGGTTGTGTGGTTCTATATATATGCACGAGTTATAAGTCGTGGGGCGCGAACCACGCGCGAGCCACGTTACACCCCAGCCGAAGGGGTGGGGGGGAGGCTCGCCGTCGTTAAACGAGTCATGCTCGGATGCCGGTCGGGGGTCGCTCAGTTGTTTGGCTTATGGCGCGCGATAGCGATGCGGACGAGTACTGAATACGAAAACAAAACCGAGGAAGCTGGAAGCTCTATCTCGAGACAGGAGTATATCGGTCGACTGTGCGCTCACCGCAACGAGAAGACCGTGATGTCGGCTCCCCGACCACCCCGTCCTCCGCCCCTTCGCTGTTTTGATATTCCTCCCTTATCTCGTCCCGGACACTGACTGAGAAGCTTCCGCGTTTTCACCATGGAGACGAAGGAAATATGTTTTCCGCGATAGAGAACAACAGCGAATTCATTTTTCGACGTTTAAATGGTGAAAGATGCTTTGGTGTGGTTAATGATAATGACTGAAAAAAAGGCCCAGACTAAATCGTCGGTGCTCCTGGAGGCGGAGGATAAATCGGCTGAGGGAAGGAATTTATCGGTCGGGTCAACAAAATAGGCGGTTGCGAACCAATCGCGCGGTCGACGGGACGGATTTCTTGTCCGGCGCGGAAAATGGCTGTGGCGAGTCTTTCTTTTTCGTTTACCAGCACGCCGAAAAAGGATCACGTGTGACAATTATTTCTCGACGAGAAAGCTCCGCCGTTTTTTTTTTTTTTTTTTTTTGCTCCTACCATCGGTGACGAGGTACGCAGGGAGAGAAGGTAATGCGACTTATCGTTAATGTAACATTGCTCGTTTACCCAACGAACCATATTTTTTAACTCGAAAAATGTTAAATTACCAAGAGATTAATTTGAAAAAAATGACCCAGATGAAGTTTGCGAACAAGAAATGTGTATTAAATGCAGAAATCTTTATCAACGTCAAATTCCCTGTAATGCGATTCGTTAGAATCTGGAATAATTGGGGATTAAAGTCCGCCGAAGTGGAACGACTTTTCCTCCAACGTAATAATGCAAAAAAAAAAAAAATAAAAATAAAAAATCTTTTTGGATCTTACGGAAAGCAAAAAGTAGCATAGTCGCTAACAGCTCAAAGTAGACCTCCTGCTGTAACGCTACACCCATACATGTATATACAGCGTAGTCGTATCGAGTATAAATTAAGGAAGCAGCTGGCCCCGCGTCGTCGACTCGATTTATCTTGCTTTCAACGACCAGAAAATTTCGTGGCTCTCGTGACGCGATGAAACGAGAGGAAGATTGAAGAGAGAATGCGAGAAACGAGAGCATAAAACTAGGTGCACACCGTTCTCCTTCGCCGAGAGCTGGAGAGCTCTCTCAGTGAGCCCGAGAATATCCGCGGAAAAGGAGCTCCCGGAGATGCAGCGCTGAAGCTCCGAGCGTTATAATAATGTTTGCCTCGGACGTGTTGCAACAACCGAGACAAATCGTTTCGGTGTCGGGTCGGGCGGTCTCGCGGAAACCGGGAGAGTCTCGGGTTTGGGAGGACGTAGGAAAAAGCTCGGGGAGATCCAACGACGAGGGGATTGAGAGGGGGGGGGGGAGCAAAGCGCGACGAACGACTGGAACACCTTGCTCTGAACGATACAGATTCGTGCCCGGCTGGCAAATAAATCGAGTGGCGTGACTCGAACCGGACAAAATCGATCGCGACGCCGGGAATGATCGACCCGGCAATCTTTCTCCCAGCGGAAACACCCACCCGCCTTTTCTCTCTCTCTCTCTCGTTTCTTCTTCGCTCCTCTCGTTTTTACATTACCCTTGCCTCGGTACTCGCTGCACCGCCGCGCCGGAAACCCCACGGCGAGACCGTATCCACACACAATGCTGCGACCACTTAGAATCACGCTATCACGCGAACATCCATAAATCACCATCCATTTCCATCGTAAAATTTGCGGAGGAAATAAAATACAATTTAATAAGGATCAGAGAGAGTTAAAAAAAAAAAAGAAGAAGAGAAAACTATGGAGTCGCGGGCTACCGAGTGAATTTTCAAAGGTTCGAATCTCTTTAAATTTCATGACGTACTTAACTGGAACTTAACTTAATATACGGAAGGTAACTTTTGACTCGAGTTAAGCGTGAGAGTCGATAGGATGAAGAACTTTGCTCGAACCTCCATATAGGTACGTGCACCCAGCGCGCTGTTCTGACGGTTTTCAAAGGACTTCCGATAAAAGTTAGGACGTCGGCCGTGGGATGGCGGGACGGAGGCGAAGACGATCCTCGCTATATTACCGAAAGTACGAGGCGGCGCCGCTCCGCTCGCTGGCGCAGGTTGCGCGGATTTACACGCGTAACGGACTCTGCATATTTTATAAAATAGTCGAAAGAGCGTCGGAGCTTGATGACTATTTAACACCATGTAACACCTTCTAATACCGTCCAACACCGTCCAATACCCTCCAACACCGTCCAACACCGTCCAACACCGTCCAACACCGTCCAACACCGTCCAACACCGTCCAACACCGTCCAACACCGTCCAACAACGTCCAACACCGTCCAACACCGTCCAACACCGTCCAACAACGTCCAACAACGTCCAACAACGTCCAACACCGTCCAACAACGTCCAACAACGTCCAACTCTCAACAATGTCTACCAGGATGTGTTTCTCGACTGGCCTTTCGTTTTTACATTACCCTTGCCTCCGTGCTCGCTGCACCGCCGCGCCGGCAACCCTATGCCGAGACCGTATCCACACACAATGCTGCGACCACTTAGAGTCACGCTATCACGCGAACATCCATAAATCACCATCCATTTCCATCGTAAAATTTGCTGAGGAAATAAAATACAATTTAATAAGGATCTGAATTAAAAAAAAAGAAGAGAAAACTATAGAGTCGCGGGCTACCGAGTGAATTTTCAAAGGTTCGAATCTCTTTAAATTTCACAACGCACTTAACATGAACTTAACTTAATACACGGAAGGTAACTTTTGGCTCGAGTTAAGCACGAGAGTCGATACGCGGAAGATAGCGAACTTTGCCCGAACCTCCGTATAGGTACGTGCACGCCCAGCGCGTTGTTCCGACGGTTTTCAAAGGACTTCCGATAAAAGTTAGGACGTCGGCCGTGGGATGGCGGGACGGAGGCGAAGACGATCCTCGCTATATTACCGAAAGTACGAGGCGGCGCCGCTCCGCTCGCTGGCGCAGGGTGCGCGGATTTCCACGCGTAACGGAATCTGCATATTTTATAACCAAGTCGAAAGTGCGCCGGAGCTCGATGGCGCTCCGTGCGCCGGTTCTCCGGGCGTTCGAGCCCACGTCCTCGGCGTAATTGCGAAAGAAATTATTCGGCGAACATGAAGTTACCGGTTTCAGCGTTCGCTCGCGAGCTTTCGAAAAGCCGCTTCGGAGAATAATTTTCGCTTACACACGCACACACGCGCGCGCGCGCGCGTAGTGGAAGAGGCACTCGAGACGCGTTTACTCGGATACGTATACGTCCTAACGAGCCGGCGGTTGGAACGCAGCTCTAAAGCGGGCACCGACCGTACGAATAACGTCTATAAGTGCGGTGGTTTCCTGAGTTTCCATTGGACGCTGCGAATGGCCGAGCACGCTCAAGTACATCCGACGACCTTCCGGGGCAAAAGTTTAATTAACTCTCGCGAATGTTATTAACGAAAGACGGCATAGCTGGGGTTGGCACGCGCAAGTGCTGCGAGCTATCCACAAATCCATTAGAGCGAAATAGATGCCTATTAGAGTAAAATCGAGTAAATAGATAGATGTAACAAAAAAAGTCTGGTCTGCGATAGACTCGTTGCAGATCCGTTATGCACGCCTACCAAAAGTCCGCCTGCCAGGACCATCGTAGACGTACGATTGATTCCGAAGATAACTAAGTCTGAAAGAGGGCTGAAGGACTTCGGTCGATGGCCTGTTGACAATATGTGCTCGCCATTATAATTATATAAATGTATAAATGTTTTAAAACTGTAACGATCGTCAATGCATCGTATGTATTGTTAATGAATACATACTTAATATTATTACGACTAAGTCTGATGGAAACTGAACTGCCTGACGCGCTTCCGAATTTGGAAAAATTCTTGTGAAAGATTTATTGAATTTTATTGAATGGAAAGTCGATAAGGTAGAATTTTCCTCTCCGAAGTAAATTATACGCCTTCTTCGGAGTCCAAGATTGATTTGAAAAGGATCTTTCGAGGACGGAACCGAAGCCAAACGCTTTACATCCGAATGCGAAAATACGTAATCGGGAACGAAATTGGTAGAACGAAAGGAAAATTGGTATTACTTCATTATGGAAGAGAAGCTGAATGGACGAAGATTTTTTTTCTTACTTTTAACGCGCTCACTGCGGAGCTACTGTAAAGTTGCGAAGAAAGGATCTTCGGTCGGATATTAAGAAACTCTCTCGATGAGCAAGCTCTATCAACTCCGAGAGGAAGAAAAAAATCCTTGAAAATGAGAAGAAAAAAAGAAGAACTCCCGTATTTTACGAGATTCTTTTCACTCAGCGTCTCTCCTCGGTGTCTGATGACTCGCGATGGGAAAAAAAATCTTCAACTACCGTGCAATTAACTAACAGCACTCCCAATTACGTGGTTCATCGATTCCCGACATTGGAATGAAGCAGACAGCTCCGTATCAGCTGATTCTTCATAAGTAATGATCGCTCCAGCCGCTCCGAGCAAAGAACTAAGAACAGTGGGAGGAAAGCTCCGCTGTCTGGGCGTGTATAAATATGAAGCTCGCAAGATCTCGCTGAGGCTTTGCGGTTCTCTGTTCTCTTTCGAGGGAACTGCAAAGCTTCAATGAGAGACGGAAATGAGTTGCTTCGTAGAACTCGAAGAAAAATAAAGAATAAGTTAAGAGAGAAGCGTCTGAAACACAATACTTGCTCCGCTTACCGTCGGAAGTAAATCGGAAATAAACGTGATGAGAAGTAATAAAAAAAAAAAAAAAGGCATGGAGATCGACCAAGTTTTTCAGCGGGAGTTGCAGCGGCGCTGGTCTAAGATCAGCGGATAACGAAGTGGCCTCAAAGAGTTTTTGAATTTCGCCTTAAGCAATAATGCACGGTCGGTTTTTTGCAGGCGAAACGGGAAAGAGTGCGGTACGCCGAAGGAGAAGTAGAGAGGGCTGAAACTGTTCGACGTCATGCACGAAGGTGGAGAGCAAGACTATAATACCTGCCGCCTGCGTTATAGCGTGGGCAGGCAATGAGCATTTAATAATGCAGATTACGCGAAAGCACGAGAACACCGGATCTCTTAATCCACTGGGTCGGCAACACCGGCGTACATCGATATACAGCACAAGAGTAAATGAAATGAAGAAGAAAAAAAAAAAAAGTGCACTTTCATCCCTTATTACCTTATTACCCTACTTCATACCCTACGAATTTTCCGCGGCAGGTAAGAGTACCTCATTAAAAAACGTGAACGAAGTTCCGTGCAACTTCGCCATTGAATAAAATATTAATATAATCAATCCCCTTCATAATGCCTTATTTTTTTTTTTTTTTTCGTAATTTTTTTTAGTATTAAATTTTTCTCTCCCCCATCGAGCGAGCGTTCTTAATCGATCCATTAAACTAGCCTGTGTAGCGTAATTATTTTCATCACGGACTTTCCTACGAGGGGGTTTATAGCTCGGGCGTATTTTCGTGGATAATTAATATCGCAGCCGTGAGAGAAATTTCCCGGGGAATGCAATAAAGCAGCTCCTGTAAGCGAAAATCGCGAGACTTTAATACGAAGCGGGAAGTGCCCGGGGCTGAGCGTCGATACGTTATATGATCGGAGTCGGGATATAGTGAGGAATAAAAATAGAGAGTACTCCGCTTTCGTAGCAGTTGCAGGAGGTAAAGGAGACGTTGCCGACGCGCTCCTGGTCACGTTCGCGTTCGGCCAATTCGATTCCATCTCAGGAGGGTCGGGAGGGGGAGGAGAAACCGGCAGCATCGTCCACTGGTGCAGATACGGAACGATCCGCCGAAAATATGCGAACGCCAAGGGAATGGCCGCACTGGAAAGCCAATTCCACTTGGATAATGGTAATCATAAATACGTTGCCCCCTACACCCCTCAACCCTCGCCCTCCCGCACTCCCGAAAGCTCTGCTACCCACCGCGACGTAATTTGGCTATCGCCTCAATATACTGCGGATAATTTCTGTGCGAGAATTGGAACGAAACCCCAGCGAGGCGACGCAATCCTGCGGTATATAACGCGGGGAGGATCGCCCTTCTCGCCCCCGGGGCGACTGGGGATGTAACAATCGCGAGGCGGCGTCCAATCGACTCGAAGATAAAGAGTGCACTTCTTTCTTTCTTTTTTTTTTTTTTGAGAATTATTACGGAAAGGGGGTTTGATGGAAATTTTATTACCGTGTGAATTATGAAGGCGACGGCCCGGCGATTGATAATAGTCCGGTCGAATATGATTATACTTGGGGATATTTTTTTTTTTTTTGGAGGGGAATATTGTCTTGGGAATGTAGATTTGAAGAGGCTTGAGGGAAGACGCCACAGGAAATGGGTAAAAACGTGATTTTTTTTTCTCGGGAAATATATGCTTTGTCGATTTGATTTTTTTAGGGTGGAAGCGGGGTATATTAAAGAAGATTTAAGAATTTTTTTCGTTCAATTTTATTGTTATTATTTGTGTTTTTTTTTATCGATTGGTGTACATTTTTTTTTTTTTTTTTTTCGAAGGTTCGATTGCCCTGAGCCTGATTTCGACATCTTATTTTATGTGAAACAAAAATGTTCAATTGTTTCTTAACAAATTATATATAACGCGGTAGTTGACGAGAAAAAAAAACAAATATTTTTACAAATTGCGAAAACGGCTGCCATTTGAAACAAAAATCGATTTTTACCCATTTTTTTTTTACTCTTTGAATAATTTTTGAAAACTATTTTTATTATTATTGTTTTAAATATAAAAACGTTAAAGACTAAAGAATCAGTAGAAGTAAATCGTCAAAAGAATTTCATAAAAAATTCATCAAACTGTTCTTGAGATATCACGGTCATCGATTTTCAGAAACATGTTTCGAGAAAAACGAGTTGAAAGTTCGGCCGCGCCGCTGCTCGAGCACTCCGCCAGTTTCCACATAACGGTCTCTAACTTTCGTAATTCGTTGAATTTCGACATCAAAATTTAATCGAATATTCTTGACACGATAAACTATTTTCTATATTCGAAAAAAAAAAAAAAAAAAAAATTCGAGATTCTCCTATGGCCTTGATCCCGAAGTAAATATTCTGGCTCGCTGAGTAACGTTATTTTTTGAGAGCATGCGAAACTGCGAAGTGGGTTATCTCGCGCCCGATAATCAAAACTATAATTAACCTTTTTTTTTTTAATGGTGCCGGCCATCGACGACCCGAAGAAAATTCCTACATCAAGCTGAAGTGACATCCACTTCATGTAAGAATTTACATTTAAGCACGACAAGTCTGCACCGTTAAGAAAAAAAAAAAATTAATTGCAGCTTTCATTATCGACCTGGCCCGAGGGGCGTCGAGCATCCACTATACGCGATGAATTCATGAACTTTGCTACGACAGATTAAAAAATTCAGCGACCACTTGCCTGGCGCTGGAGTCCTCGAATCTCTCCAACCGGCTCGATGAAACCTCATAAATATCAAACGACATTTCGCGGCGAAATTAATGTGTTTAGCCGGAAATTCGTTGAAATTTATTTTCAATTCAAACATAATTTTTTTTTTCATCGAATCGAAACATCAATTTTTCCGGGTGAAAAGCTCTTTCGTCTTTCGCAAAGCGCTCCCGTTTCGAGCCACTCTCGCCAGCGATAATTTCACGACGACGACCGAGCTTCGGCGAACGCGCCGAGAATAATGATAGCGAATTTGCGCCCGCGAGCAAATAGCTAATCACGATATTGGCGAATTGACGGTTCCCGTCTCGTTCGGCTAATCAACCGTGGCGTGAATCAATCCTCTCCCCGGGAAATGCATTGATGACGCTAAATTGGTTCACCGGTCGGCTCAACAGCGGTAAACTATAAACGAATGCACGCGATACCCGTCCGCATGCGTGCAGGCGACATCGGCATAGCAGTATCGAGATTCAATGGAAATTGAATACCCGTGTATCACACGACGCCGAGCGCTGCGCTCTTTCCTATGCCAGATACCGCTCATTTTGTCCCGACAGCGGAGCACTTTCGATATGCTGTTATAGCGCACAAGAGCAACGGCAACACCAACGGGCCGACACTCGAGAGCTTCTGTTTTAATCGTGTATCGGACGCGCGCGCATTTTACCCGGTGCTGAACCCAACCCGAAACCCTCCCGTCGAAAGGGAAAAGAAAATGTTTAAACTGCCATCCATCAAGCGCGCCGGTGTTGCTCCTAGTAGGATTCATCGAACGCCCGGGAAGCGCAGCGACTACCAATTTTCCACGTTGACGTTCAACATTATATCGGCAGCGACGATCCACTCCTCTCTCCGCTGGCGTACAGTATAATTTTGCCATAAGGTAAATCACCGCGGAGGGCGGCCAAAGCGGGTCCCGAGGACGAGGCTGCGAGCACACAGAGGAGACCCCTACATGCCATTAGATTGTTTCGCTGGAGTCTTTTTTTTTTTTTTTTTTTATTCGCCGCTACCCGTTCGTCGGTACTCTCATTATTCACGGCAACGAAATATTTGCTTCCGGCCCCGCGAGCCCGGCGATGATCGATTCCTCTTGCACCCTCAAGGGTGGAAACACGCGGGTGGGACACGCGTTTCGACGAAAAAAAAAAAATCAATCTCGCGGCCTGCCACGCTTTGCCTAAAAATCAACATTTGCGCATTGCGAGGTTATGAAATATACCGGGAAAAATGTGCCAGTTGGGTGATCGAACGGACCAACTGAGTGCTGAACTTTCTCCTAGAGGCAATAATGCTTGGTAAGGGAGAGCGGCGCAAAATGAACTGTTCTCAGACGTTTTTTTTTTTTTTTTTTTTTTTTTTGCGGGAGATGGAAAAATAAAGTCTCGTCAGAAATTGCAGATGACCGTTTCGCTCCGCTCGCCTCTGGGCAGCATTCGATTATAGGCGTCGAAGAAATAAGAGGAGAAGAAACGTGAAAGACGAGCTTTTCTTGCGCACTACTTTTTGTCAAAAACGAGACTCTCTCCAAAAAAAATTGTAATTTCACCACAGTTCATGATTATTTGCAAAGGGTTTTTGTAATATTTCTCAGAATTTCTGCATCGTATTTTTTTTTTTTGAAAAATCAATCTGATGTCCTGTCACACTTTGTCAAAAAAAAAGTGAACTATTTGACTATTGCGAAGATATGAAGTATTCTACAAAAAATGTGACAGTCGATTGATCGAACGGAGCAACTGGCACATTTTTTGTGGTTTATTTTATATCTGCGCAATCAAATAGTTCACTTTCCTAGGGAAAGTGTGACAGAACGTCAGATTGATTTTTGAAGTGAAGTGATGAAGCTGAAAATGCACTGTTCTAAGACATTTTTTCGCGGGGGACGAAAAGATAAAGTCTCATCAGAAAATGCAAAAGACCGTTTTGCCCCGTCCGCCCCTTAGCAGCATCCGGTTTATAGGCGTCGAAGAAACAAGAGGAAAAAAAAAACAAGAAACACGAGCTTTTCTTGCGCACTACTTTTTGTCATTCGAGAGAAGACTGAGAATCGAGTGGCAAGAGAGATTTGAGCGAGTTCGATTTTATATCGTCGTCGCTCGAACTCCCTCACGACGGCAACACCGGACACTGAATAATCTCAGATTTCCGTATTACCCGGCACGTGAAATAGAACACCGGTATCGCTTTGGATCGTGCATATATATATATATATATATATATATATATATATGTGCGTTGCCGGAAGCTTCGGCTGAATCCTAGGTTCATTTCGCTTTCTTCTTGTCGCGCTCGGGCAGGTTCGGAAAGGTCGCTGGTTGGAGTGCACTCTCGCACCCCGCGGGACTTTCGACCGGAGTACAAAAGCGAGGCGCGAGAAGTCGACAGACTTGGGTACGCGAAAACGTGAACGGGAAAAATATACTGCGAGATAAATGCAACGCTGCAGGTCGCGGATGGTGGAAGGGAGAAAAATGGTGGGGGTCAGCATTTATTTACATATCGGGCAAATATTTGCCGGAGTCGAACGAACAAACGAGTGTGTACTTCGATATCGGCCGGCGTTCGCGTGCAATATTCCGTCTCCGTCGCACGTTCATTCGTTCGTTTATTTTCACCGAAAATCATCGACGCTTATCTGGCGAAACGCTTGCTGTACACTCGACAATCGGGAGGGAAACCGATGAATTTCGCATTAACTACCACTGCGCTCGAGCGACAATGCGTTAACCAAATATTCAATATTAATGCAGCGTTTGTTTGAAACGCTGGTGGAGCGACGGGGTTTGAGAGAGCCGACTGCTGAACGATATTTTTTTTTTTCGCTCGACGTGATTGCACTCGACCAAAAATAGGTGTTCGTGCATGATTTTTGATCATTGGTTCCTTTAGGTAATGCGAGACGAGGGTAACACGGATCAGTTGTAACAAGCTACAGCGCACAAAAAGTTTTTAATAATAACAATGGACATAGAGAGAGGCCAATTGAAAATAAAAATAAATGGCGACTCAAAGCGAAAATAAAGAATAATAAATAAAAAATCAAAACAAGAGCACACACACTAAATAAACTCCATTTGATGGGAGAGGATTCTATTCGTCGGAAATGACAATCCCACTTGCTGCAAAAGGATCCTCTTGTGTCAAATGGAGTTTATTTAGAGTGCAACCAATATCGAATTGGACCACCAATAAAAACAGCGACTAGAACGATAAAACGAAATAACGCAAACGAATGCCGAAAAGTGGAATAAAAATCAAGTTAAAAATAGAAATGAAATGGCAATACGTGTTCTGTACGCGGAGAACTCGCGATAGTCTTGCGGTTCAGGGCTGTAAGGCCTGAACTCACGCTGGCCGTGACGAATTCTCGCTGGCCGTAGATTGCCATCAGGGAACTTAATCACCAACGATCGTTATTTTTATTGCTGAAGGAGATGGTGGTTAAACGTTGTTGAAACACAAATTATTTATTGATTAAACAAACACCACAAATATTTATACTCTTGATTAGTTTTCAAGATGCGACATTTTTTCGCAAGTCATCAAATGAAAATTGAGTGAGTGTAAGTCGGGAGGAAAACGCTCACCGCTGTGTCTTAGCAGGTGAAAAGGTTTCGCGTTAGGCCGACCATCGCGAAGCAACGCGACGTACCTGAATATGCGGTCTCATAAATGAGTCATGGCTTTCGCGTGGTCTTTTCGTAACTCTTTTCTATTTGGAAGGATTACTTTTATACAGAGATGTTTTATTACCACTGCTCGCGGAATTTTACAACCCGAAGCTTTGTTATGCAGTTCGAGAATTCACGCGAACAATTTAATTCATTTATTTTAAAGAACAGAATATTTGTCTTTGCGTTAGGCGATTCACTGCACCTAACACAAAAGGGGTAATTTCAGTCTCAGAAAAAGCAGAAATTGGCAGAACTACGCAAAGCGGAGGGTTGGAACGGCGAGTGCATCGGATCTAAGCATAAAGCGGATTCGCTGAAATTGTTTGCCGTCGGATAGATTCGAGCCGCCCACCTGCAGCGGGGTTTTAGTAGCCCAGTGAAATCCTTCATCCCTTCTCTTCTAATCCCGAAGGCTGTCGGCATCGCATTTCCTCGCGTCTTTCTGCCGTGCATCTCCACCCCTCAATTTCCCTACCGTCACCCCTCCCCCAGAAAGTCCGCGCCTTTGGCTCCCCGGGGCTTTTATCCTGACCCGGCCTCTGCGGAAAGCAGCCGCTGACCCTCTCGGGATTCATTTCATTAATTTGGCTCAGACTTGCAAAGATCTTTCGTCAGCCCGCGGATAGAAAAGGGAATCAGTGTTACGTGACGGATAGCAGACATCCCCTTTGCGCCTTCTTCTTCCCAATTCCCTCCCCACAGGAAACACGAAAAAGAAGCCTCATCCGCTTCACCCTTTACTTCCTCCTTCCCGATTCTCACCAAAACGTCCCGAGACTCTCGACGTCCTTTCCGCTGCCAACAGGGCGGGATAATGTTATGGAGAACTCCGCGGCTCGCGACACACTACCTTCCGTAACTTTTACACATTTCAAGAGTACTGGCCCAGTACCATCTCATAAATGCGAATGAGGTCGAAAACCATCCGCACACGAAACGGTTAGCACGTCATCGGCGCGGAGACATTGAAAAGGTCTTTCGTCAGCTCGCGGATAGAATAGGGAACCAGTGTTACGTGACGGATAGCAAATATCCACTTTGCGCCTTCTTCTTCCCAATTCCCTCCCCACAGGAAACACGAAAAAGAAGCCTCATCCGCTTCACCCTTTACTTCCTCCTTCCCGATTCTCACCAAAATCTCCCGACACTCTCGACGTCCTTTCCGCTGCCAACAGGGCGGGATAATGTTATGGAGAACTCCGCGGCTCGCGACACACTACCTTCCGTAACTTTTACAAATTTCAAGAGTACTGGCCCAGTACCATCTCATAAATGCGAATGAGGTTGAAAACCACTCGGACACGAAACGGTTAGCACCTTATCGGCGCGGAGACATTTTTATCCCCCCCCCCCACGACGAGAGAATTTCCGTCGAGGCGCAAGAGATGTACAATAGAGTGCAGCGAGTTATTTTTCCACCGATGGAGCAGAAAGTAGTACAAAAAAAAAAAAGCTGCTAGCTGGATGCGGGAGGAAAGTGCTCAGGTGACACGATGTAAATCGCTAAACTTATTCGCTCGCGTATCGAACTTTCTTTCTCTCCGTTTATAATATTCTCTCACCGAGTTCCATGAATCTCGTCGACGCTCCTCCGTTTCCCACTGCCCGAGTTCGTTTCCTCGGTTTGCTCGGAAAGTGGGTGAAATGTGCTTTATTGTATCCCGAGGGCACTTCCGGTATTCAGTTAGAGAGCCGCACCGAGTTACTTAATCCCCGTGCGAGATTTGGCCCTCCGGGGTCACGAAAACTACGTCGCGCCGAGGCATGTGGAGGGTATATTTGCCCTTTGTGGGGGAATTATTATTCCGCGCCGGACCCCGAACTAAGGGACAGGCTCGCAGGAATTTATCGAGGGCTCGGAATTAAAAGGGCATGATTCTGAGACAGCAAAACGCGGCTCCAGCCTTTATGATTCTCAGCAGTCGGAATAGCATCGGGGGCGATTCGATCATCGAGAGATGTAATTATCGGTCCGGCGAATGAGCGAGCCTAAACCCATACGTGGTTACGGGGTCGGAGGAAGAGGTATCCCCCGTTGTAACTCGGAATTTCGAGATCCTTGTTCAGCGTGACGATATTAGCTTCGGTGGTTTTCGTGAGGACCAGACGATAGTTATAGCGGGGCGGTTTAGGGTATCGGAAAATTGGTGGCAGGGCTTCGTATCGTATTAGTCGATAAGTGACTATCGTGGAACCTTTGCTGTTAAGAGACGAGAAACCATTGCTCCGTCCCACGTCGAGCCGATCGGTCCCGTCGTTAGTTTTTATCGGCGACTCTATTAGCCTATTTGGATCAAGGACGAAAGCTATTTATTGTAACGTTTCCCTAAATCCACGCACCGTTGTATATCGACCTTTCGGTTAATTTTCATTATTTTTTCATGTAGGGTGATCGGATGTGGCCAATGGTTGGGCGAAGCTTGGTAGCGATATTACCAACATCGGCATGCGAGCTTGGCCCAATCATCGAGGGAGCCTTGGATGATAAGTACTTGCCAATATTGGCACCCGACATTGGCCGCAAGGTCGATCAAGAGGGCCGCTCGATAATTGGTTGTCAATGTCGGCCTTCTACAGCTTACAAATACACGGCGAGAGTGGTTTTAAAGCCATATTTTTTTTTTTGTATTCTAAAAATTAAAATATCCCTTTTTTATGCTTCGCGTGTCTGCAATAAATTGTATTTTATATATTTTCTCCTGCGAGAACTCTCAAAGCGATCATCCCATGCAGGGTCATCGGATGTGGCCAATTACACAAATTATATTCCCATTAACCCATTTATTGTTTAATTCTTTTTATAAGTATGAAGTCTCAAATAGATCGACTGCTTAGTATTGCATTTTTCGAAATTCAAAGCAGTACATATCACCTATGATAGCCTTGCTTCAAACGAAATTAAATGTTCATATCATGACAGAATATATTTATACCCTTGTCATTCACCTGAAAAAACTTTTTTGATTTTTTAAAACTTAACGCATCAATTCATAAGATCCGAAATTTCAGCTCTGAAATGAGTAAATGATCTGCCCAGCATGCATCCTCAACCAGCAAAAAGCTAGAACTCAAAGTGGCTCTTAGAGAGTGCATGGATCGATAAAATAAATCATAAGCGAACTACATCATTGCGATGTACGGAGCTTAATGATGAAGCTCACGATAGTAGGCCCTGCTGCAATCGAGAAGAGTAGCAGCTCGAACGTAACCATCAGCAGGAGGATAGTAACTTTAGCAAAATTTCATCTAACTTTCCGTAACAATTTTACCGTGATGCATCAAGTGCACTTTGTGCCGACTGGCGAGGGCACCCGATCGGATTAATTATTTCGCTCCGTTCCGGCGCATGTCCCGTGTATATGGCTGGGCTCAGCTTCTGGATATGTACGAGCGGATGTGCGCGCAGCTCCAGTCTGCACCGCGCAACGAACCCGTTGAACTATAGTCTTTCTTTCAACGACCAGAGAGACATATAGTACATAAATGTATATACATCCGTGTATATACATATATATGTGTGTGCATGTCTTCGTGATACTCTCGGGAAATCGAGAACTCGTTTCCACCACTTGGCCGCGAGTCGCCGAAGTACCCGTAGGTACGTTAATTTGATTTTTTTTTCTCCGCTCCGAAAATTCGTGTCTAGATTTACTGTTCGCAGTGTTTAGTGGCAAAGTGGATACGTAGCTGGGTGTGAACAGCGTGTCGCACAATGACTAATTAATTATTCTGTAAACGAGGGACGCTGTCGGGGCATCTTGCAGCGCTCGTCGGGTTTAGAGAAGCAGCCGTTTGAGAGAAAGCGGGGGAGGAAAATTGAACACAACGTCTGGAACAACAGACCAGAGCCCTGTCGCGGCAGTGGCTGCCAAGCTGCATCACAAATTACGCGTTATCGACTAATTTGCATATTTTCCCACCTCTCCTTGTCTCATCATCTTGGCGACAAACTTTGGCTAGTTAAAACTTTGGGGGGGAGGGGGGGGGGGGGGGGGGGGGGTTTGTTATTGTTAATGAATTCATACAGTCTAAGCTCCCTGTTCACACGACGAAAAGTGTTTATAATATATTCCGCGAGGCACCTCAACGGAATCAAGAAGTTTCACGGGGCTCGGAGAGACGACTGCAGTTTTCCGGGAAACTTTAATATTCGGCAAGGTCCGACATTCGAAATTGCGACTTTTTTTTTTTTTTTCTTGAGCTGAAAATTTTGAGAAGTTAAAGCTACTCTGCTGCGGCGAAAGGGAGACGAGAGGCTGATGAATTTGGAGCGCGTCGAGACTAGACCGGAAGTGGCACTTTGACTCGTTATATCTAAAAATTTCGACGGCGGATCGTTTTTTTTTTTTATTTGGAGACATGTTTCTTGGCAGTATCCTCGTGACATTGACTTTTTTTTTTAAACGGAAAACATTTGCTACATGTTTGTGATTAAAGCTTATATGCTGTTTGTCGATAAGGGCTGTAGCGCAGCAATTATTCGACGGATATATTTGAAATTTTGCACTGTAAAAAATGTTATGAAATTCACAACACGTTTAATACACAAAGTTATATTAAATATGCAATCTCAGTATATGAAATTGGAATTCATATGCATTGTATTTGAATTTTAATAGTTCAATCTTAAATGCCATACCTGTATATATAAAATTACCGGTGATGGCATTGAAAATTAAGACATCCGTATATGAAAATTATGTTATTATCACAAATATTATACAGAGAATATTGTTTTTAATATACCAGTAACGCAATATTCTTACATACGAGTCAATGAAATTTCATATACATTTATGATTTTTCAAACAGACTTTTCTACAGTGTGAAAAAGTCAGCGGAATAGACGTTTTTTTTTATGCACGTGCTCTTATGGAAAGTGTCTGTTCATTGGCTGATTTAGCCTATTCCACGATCGTGTCTCGATCTACGATACATCCAAAATTGAATTGTCAATCTTTAATTTTTTTTTTTTTTATATACACGAACGACTGTAAGAACATTGATTGTACGCGATACTTTTTGATAGGCGCTTTCTATCTCTCACTTTATGATTTATGAAAATTGTTTCGAGTCCCTCGGGAGCTTCGTCAATCTCGTACAGCGTATAGTCGACGATCCGATAGAGTGTACGAAGATACAGTGATAAAAGTGCGTAACTGTAAGAATGTCGGAGGGGTCGTGCCGAGGGGGAGTAAGTTATTTTCAAGTGCCGCTCCGCTTGAGACTCGTTGCGTCTTGTTTTCGGTGGGACTCAATGATATTCATGCAAATTTTTCTTTCAGGTATAACCAGAAGCTCGTGAGCATGCGAGGTGATCGAAGATATGCAAAGTGCGGGACGTACAGAGCGAGAGGGCGAGCCGGGCAATCCCTTGCGTCAAGTACCATCGAGCAAGAGGTTTGCTACTTCTTCTCCGGATTCTCGATATTGCGGAAATATCCTTAACCCACTTTTTCAATGATCGATCTTGTCGTCCGCATTGCTTCCGTACTTTGTGTGTTTATTTCTTTTTTTTTTTCTCTTTTTTATTATTAGCCAACGAATTCAATCGGATATTGGTAGGAAAATAAGGACGTAGAGCTTATACTGTTTGCGTTTTCTATGGATTGATTGGAAGGAAATATTTCTTTCGGATTGATTGGATGGAAATATCAAAGTGGTCGTGCTCCTTGAGAACTTGCAAAGAGGATGCAAATTGACGCTGCATTTTCTGTAATTTTTTTTTTTTTTTTTATAATTCCTAT
The DNA here is from genome assembly GCA_963922035.1 of Amblyjoppa proteus. Lineage (NCBI taxonomy): Eukaryota > Metazoa > Arthropoda > Insecta > Hymenoptera > Ichneumonidae > Amblyjoppa > Amblyjoppa proteus. The sequence continues at coordinate 21,454,950 of OY998234.1, read as the reverse complement.
TCTTTCGTGGAAATATGGAAATAAGCGAAAATTTCTCAGCTCGTTAAAACCCTCGATAAAAATAATTGTAACGCGGATTTTAACGAGCTGAGAAATGTAAAGGAAATTAATTCAAACTTCTACGATCGTTCGAATTCTAGGAAACGGATTAACATTTTTTTTTTTCTTCTACATCGACCATCTCAAGTTTCCACTGAATAGTTCTCGTGGGAAAATAAGGGCTTAGAATTTATACTGTATACTCAGATGACTGGAAGGAAATATCAAAAGGGTCGTGCTTCTTGAGAACTTGCAAAGACGATGCAAATTGACGCTGCAGTCTGTTTTTGTAATATTTTTTTTTTGTAACCCTCATTTTTCCGTGGAAATGTGGAAAACGAAAGTTTCTCAGCTGACTGTAACCCTCAATGAAATTATATATTATTATTGAAACTATATATTTCTACTACCGTCAGAATTCTATAAATTTTATATTCCCTTTTTTTTGCACAGAGCATCTCAAGTTTCCATTGGATATTTTGTGCCCCAAAAATGCGACCAATTAATAAAAAATTAACATTAAGAAAAAACTTTCTCTGCGAGGAAGCAAAGAGGACCAAACGGATGTTTCTTTCAATGGAAAATCCGTCTCGAATCATCCGGACAATTAGCTTTCCTATATGGGTGAAAGTTCAAGCGTCGAGAAAGGGAAAATGGCCTCGCCTCGTAGAAGCATTCCTGGGAACGTTGGCACTCAATCCAGAAGTGATAACACGACTGCGGCTTCTTCGAGCTCCTTCGGTGTCGTTAACTCTGGATTCACTATTACAATCCACTCCTGCTCCATCCCCCCCCCCCCCCCGCCCTCTCACCGCCGTCCAGAAATGTTCCCATTACTGGGTTACATATCTATATATAGGTAACACACACACACACACACAATCTATGCATGCCCTTCGGAAAGTGCATCGCACTCCGGGCACCATGTGCCGCTCCGCGTATGTGCAAAGATTCCTTTCTCTCTTCTCCCGGTTGCAAGGCAAACGCCCTTACCGCGTTACAAATCGAACTGGAAATCCGCCAAGCTCCGCTCCGGCTTTCCATCTCTTATCGTCACTATCGCGGTGAATATAATTTGTAGTGTTCACTACTCTTGCATCGACTCAATTTTACTGCATCTCTCTACCTTCAGGATGTCTATATGTATATGTGTATATGAATTCTAATTTCACATACATGTTCACCGCTATAGTGACAATAACGAATCGAAAGTGGGAGCGGAGAAAGACGGACAGATTTTTATGAATTTTGAGACATAAAAATAAAAGTGTAATCTTGTATGAAATACTTGTTCGTCTTGTCCCGCTCTCTCCTGTACATATGCAGGCTTTCTCCTATGTACATGTAGGAGAAAGCGGGGGGGGGGGGGGGCATAAATAATATATGCACCGGAAAAAAGGTTTGGTAATATCAACTAAGCTGCGGTTGCGGGTGGTTAAGGAAATGTTTGGTCAATTGAACAAAATGTTTGTTCAATTCAAGTAACTATTCTTTGAAGCAACTAAATATTCGTGCAATCAACTAAATATTCGTTCAATCAACTGAATATTCGTGCAATCAACTAAATATTCGTTCAATCAACTAGATATTCGTTCAATCAACTAGATATTCGTTCAATCAACTAAATATTCGTTCAATCAACTAAATATTTCTTTCGATCGACCAAGGATTTCGTTCGGGAAAAGAAATAGCGCACGCCACTCGGGAGGAAGCGCCTTTTCACCTCATGTGAATTTCTGCCCTCCCTTCGCTCGGACATTAAACTTCACACTCGGTGAAAAGACGCACTTTTCTCCCTTGTAGCATAATATGCTATTTCCCACCGCGTTAGATCGCGAGTTTCTATTTTTACATTTCACATTATTATTCTATCCGGTAAAGCCGGAGCTTCGCGCGCGCGCAGCTTCTCCGGGAATACACAGTTACGCTCCGAAGAACGAACGGTTACGCTGAATCATCCAGAAATTAATGCGGACGTTGAAAAAAAAAAAAAAAAAAAAAAAAGTAAAAAATTGAATATGGATGTCCTCCCGACGTTGCAGCTTCTTTGCATATTACACCCAACGGTTGGCCAGACGAATGAGCAGCAAACGGGGCGGGAAGGCAGAGAGAAAATTTCATTCGGGCACTCTGTGTTGTATATACGAGTGCCCGGAGTTTTCATGAACCATCTGGTCCTCTCCGCGAGAGAGGATTCGCGTTGCAGTGAGACTGAGAGAAAGAGGGATATCGAAAGCGTTTCGATATTAATAAATTCCGAACGATGATGAATATTCCTATACGAAATTATTATGCTATGCGTATTCAAAAAAAAATGGAAAATACCACGGAAAAAATTACTTTCATTTATCTCTCGGTGGTGGCTGGCGAGGAGCAGCTGCTTCGACCGATGCGCCATACGACCGCAGAATCGAATTTGTACCACGCGGAGACGAGAAATTTAATGAGATTTCTGCAATTTCTTTTTTATTTTTATTTTTTTTGTTTTCTCTCACAGAGAAACAATTTTTCGTGTAGATTTTTTGGGGAATTTTTTTTTTTAGGTCGGCGTTTATAAATTTCAATTAAAAACAGAAGGTAACAATTTCTTCATTTCGGAGGAATTTTCTCGAGGAAACTTTTTTAGGATTAAAAGAAAAAATTTATTGAATTACACACATTTTAATTGAAGACGGAAAGGAAATCTTCTCGTCAGATAGAGAGAGATCGTCCAGGATCGTTAACTCTTCGCGTCGAAGCCAACACGGAAGACCTTCGAGGGAGAGGGAGTACTTCGCGTTCCCTACCGGTCGGGTATGATTATTCAGCGAAGTACGGGCCGGCCAGCGTGTTTAATTAAGGCGAAGTTTGCAGCAAAAAAAAAAAATGAAAATGATAAAAAGAAGGGCTGCCCCGGGACGGTGGAGTAAACGTCGCGACTCGAGAGCCCCGACGGCGCAGCAGTTGATTCGATGAGACGGTGACACACAGTACCGCAGACTTTTCTCGGCGCCCCTCGACAAAGTGACGAGACGACGCGACAAAACCGTGAAATTAAGAGGGAAATATATTCCATCCACGGTATTTCGGGAATCTCCTGCGAAACAGCGGTCCAACATTCAGGCAGATTAAAAAAAAAAAAATGAACATAATTATTTCCCGTTTTTTTAACTAGGACAAATGAAGATGAAATGGCCAGCCGTAATATACTTTGGCGTCATGAACGTAACGAATGGCGCTGCCGTTTGCACAGTATTTAGTACATATGGATACAATGTGATTGCACAAAAAATTTTAAGATTGTACGTTCAAGGGTCAGTACGAGCGGTGAATTCCTATTTCGTGGTAATCAGAAGTTTCTAGAGCTATACTTGTAGGACTCTGGAAACATACTAAAATATAGCTCTGGTCGTAAATATACATCGCACACTACAGTAGGATCTTTCAAGAAAAGATTGGCACTTAGTAGACCTATATCTTTTTTCATTCAAAATTTAAGCAGCGACCATTTTTCCCGGAAAATTAGTGATATGGCCACTCATTTTCCGGGAGCAATCGCCACTGTCAATGGTAGCCATATCACCCACATATTGCGGACGAGACGATCGCATCAATGGTGGTCATATCACCCGGGTGTTGAAGGTGAGACGGCCACGTCAATGGTGGACATATCATCCGGATATTGCGGCCGAAATTGTCACGTCAATGGTGACCATATCATCCGCATATTGCGGATGAGATAGCCACGTCAATGGTGGACATATATCATCCGGATATTGCGGACGAGACGGCAATGACAACGGTGGCCATATAACCTGGATATCGCGCTCGGGATGGCCACGTCAATGGTGGCCATATCACCCGGATATTGCATGTGAGATGGCCACGTCAGTGGTGATGGGCCACCATACGTATCCACCACCACCATATCGACAGTTCTCAGTTAATTACTTTAGTTCGATGTTGGTTACAACAAAAATTGAAGGGTTGACGTTTTAAAAAACTTAACATTTTTTAAACGATAAACCTGCAACTTTCATTGTTTCAAAAACCATGGCCATATCAGTTCGAATTACCGTGTGTGACTAAAATAATTGGATCCCGCAACGAACCGCAGAAAGCAAGTGGAAAAGCTTCGAAATAGGAAGGTGCGTCACGTCGTGTTTCGGAAGCAATAAGAGCTTTGTCAGAGGATGAGTCTAGGTGGAAGAACAACGAAGCGAGAGATCTCGTCTTCGTGGAATCCTCGAGAGGGCCTCGGTGTGTCGTATTCGCGCAAAGGAGTTAAAACCTGAAGCGCGTAGACATCCCTCGCGGGATTAACTCTATCTCGAGCGCCGTCCGCCGTTTTTTTTCTTTTCTTTTTTTTTTTTTATTCTTAACGCTCCTCTCGCTCCGCTACTTCGCTGGAGGAAATTGGAGCATCGACTTCGGCAGGGTAAAAGGCGAGAGTGAAGAAGAGCGAAGGGAAGAGCGGGCAGGCTTCTATGGAGGTATCTCGGGCAACCGCGGATCGAGCCAAAGGCCGCGAGTGAACTTGGACTTTCTCTGTTAATAAAGAAGATCCGAAGAAGTAGGGTAAAGGACGAAGTTTGTCGAATACCGGACGGTGATTCGCCGATTCTGAGCCGTACCTCCAAACGCCCCTGGCTTAAGGCCATGTGAAACTCCCGCCCAGCAAAGCCGCAGACGACCGATAACAAATCGCCTGCCCTATTTTCTTCGAAACTGTTCATTTTTTTGTCCCAAAAGAGAATTAGGTTTTCGTAGGCAATAGACAGACGCGCGAAAACCTAATTTCATTTGGCCGAAATATTAGCAGTATCGACGAAAATGGAGACGCGATTTCTTACCGACTGCGATACTGCACGTCTTCTCAGGGTCGAATTTTAAGACGTTAGTTTCAAGTTACGATCGCTCCTGAGATCGAACTTAAGATCAAAGTTTCGCTCGAGTTTGATCTTAAGTTCAAACTTAAGTCTGAACTTACATTCGATTGTGGTTCGAGTTCGATATTAAGATCAAACTTATGAACGAAATCAAGTTCCAACTGAGGTTCGATATTAAGTTTGAACTGAAGATAGATCTTAAGCACACAGTGAAGTTCTTCGCGAAACTTCGATCTCAAGGGCGATCTTATGTTGAAACTAACGTCTTAAAATTCGAACCTTCAGACAGTGAAACATATTCAGTGTTTCCCTGCCTCTCTGTCTTGTATAAACGATATCTCTTGTACTGTATAGGGTTTGGTATACTCTTCAGACGAAGTGAAAGTCACGTGACGTAGCCAGGAGAGTGAGAGATAGCGACATTGGTCTCACGATGGAGTGAGAGAACGACAGAGTGTGTTTTTTTCACTTCACCTTTAGGGACCATTTCGTACGTCACTTTGAAAATTGGACGGTAAATCATTTTCGGACTTCGACATGCTTGGTTCATTTCTTTTAGGTTAGGTGTGCCAATCTTACTCATGAAACGGACAATCCCGATTGGCTACGAAAACTGACTTCACGATTTCGATTATTTCGATATATTTATCTCGATCATTCGTGTGTCTTCTCTTTTTTAAGAGGGAATTCCCCGCCACGGATAATTTCTTTCCACAGATCTTCAACCAATCTTGACATGGAAACGCCTCATGCGCCGAAATCTCGGCTCCAACCGTGAAGATCTTGATAACTGAATGGTCAATCTGATTCAAACTTTGAGCCCACTGAGATCAAGTCTTTCGCTGCAGTGTTGGGTAAAAATTATGAATAGCGCCCCGTTCATATTTCATTGGTTCACGTTTTAAGTTGGGTGGGCCATTTTCACTATCTTTTACCCTATCAGGAATTTAAATCCCCATCTTGAAGTCGTCGACGCATCGAAGCCTTTTTCACTCATCATTCACCCGAGAACATGTTTAAAGGGGAAAAGTTACAAAGACCCAAGTAATCAAACAGGGAGAACCGTGAGAAATTGAAGGGGAAAGATCACAGTCTAAAACTATGTTGTGCGAGGTTTCGTGTTCATTTAGTACAACATACCGTACTCACCGTTCGCTCCTGAAGGTTCTCGACTCTGCAGTGCAGATGCGCGTGAGCAGCGAGCTGAACTGTGACGTTGCTGTCAGGATCCTCGAAGAACGGCCGAGGCTCGGCTGTCGCGCCGTTCTCCGTCGGAATACTCTCCTCCTGATAGACCTGCGATAATTGACAAAAATGACAAAGTAAAATTAATCCACACCAAATCCACCTCCGACTCGTACACGAATCTCGCGATTCGGCGGACTTAAAACCGTTCACTCAGCCACAACAGTGTAATGGAAAAATTCAGAGAGCAAAAAAAAAGCTCACCAAGCAACCGCAAAGTGTAATTTCTCTTGTGGTCGGGGGGGGGGGGGGGGGGGGGGAAAGCGCGATACACTTCCCATAATGTTGTTCCAAACACGAGTGGGAGAAAAATAACGTAACTTAAGGATCAGAATGAAGGTTGCAGCTTTTGTAAACAAAAATTCGTTCAGCGACTCGTACTCGTTTAAATCGTCGGTGGCAAAGCGCGTGTTTCCTGCGAAACAATGTCTATCGCGCGATGTTTGTACGATTTAATTTTCCGCCTCCCGAGACGCGAGGGACGATGAAAAGCCGGCGCCCGCAGCATCTGCGGGGGCGACGATGGCGGTCATTGCGGTTTGTGGATACAAAGCATCAACGCCGCTTCGAAATTAACAATAGCTCGGCGGGAGGTGAAAAAGTAAGGTAGAAAAAAAAAAAAAAAAAAAAAAAACAACGAAGTAAAAGGAAAAAATTGCGACTCGGTGGTCTCGAGGGCGACCGATCAAAGGGAGCGGGACGGCGACGCCGGGCACACCTGCGGAACAAACTTGGCCGGCGCCACTCTAACGGCCACTACTACAAGCGCGGCTTTGATCGTCGGTCGTGTAACCAAAGAAATTCCTGCGGAGCCCGCGGGACTTTTAACGAGCCCGGGAGAGAACCGCGCGGCTAAGGAACTGCAAGGAGTGCCGACCGGTAAGAGGGCGAGAGAGCAAAGCTTACCTCTGTGAAGGGCGAGCTCAGCTCGTGCCAGAAAGACTTGGGCAAGTTCTCCAGTCCCGGGAACGGTTTACCACCTGTGAAAGAAACGACGCTGTGTTAGAGAGCACCACTCGTACTCGAATACTTCGTATGCTTTTTTTTTTCAATTTTCCTTTTTTTTTTCATAAGGAAAAAAAAGAAATTCCTTTCGGAGAGCTCTACCGAGACAGTTCACGTAATCGTAAGAGTCATTCTCTGCATTATACAAATGTAAGCGAATCGCCGGGACTAATGGTACTCGAGTCGAGCGTCGCGATTATTGAACTTAAATTTATTATTACTTTTTGTATATTTTTTTTTTTTTGTTAATTTATTATTATTTAAGGTCGCATAAACTGCAATGGTTATTAGCGACGGGACCTACAATTGTTTCCTTTAGTGGGAACTTTATCACTTTTTGGGTTACTCGATATGAGTGAACGTTGACTGTACTTTTTGGATGTCGGCAATAGTCGGCCTTCTAAGTTTGCTTAGAGGGCCGACTTACGACGCCGGAGCTACGTCATGTCGATTGCTGGCTGTGAACATTGGACATCTACTGACACTTGTATGTAGCATTCTCTGTGAACTCAGCCACTTTTTTTCGACCCTCTTAGATTTATCCCATAATTGACCACATTTTAGGTTCACTTGAAAGTGCTCTGAAAATGTTTTCAGATTTTTTTGTTTTTTTTTTTTTGCAGAAAGGAACGAAAATGATATTTTTTCGTGCAATGCGACACCTTCAATTTTGCTGCCAATTCTTCAGGGTATTTGGCAATGTATGAAGAACCTACAAAAAAAAAAAAAAAATGGTCAAAGTGGTACTCGACGTAGCTGCTAAGCAAAAAAACATAGTGATATAATATTTTTATTGCCATTTTCTTTTTCAACCAATGCATTCAATGTTGCATTAAATAGTTGCATTAAACACATATTGCGTTGAATAGTTAATGCAATTTTTTTTTGTCCGACTTATCCCTTTCAAGATATATGAATTTGAAACAATAACGCATCTCCCCAAACGAATAGATTAAAAAATCTGAAAAAAATTCACAAAGGGTACCTTACAGTGATATTAAAATATGACCAATTATGGGATAGATGGGACAGATCTGAGAGGGTTGAAAAAAAGTGCCTGAGTTAACGGAGAATGCCTCAAATCGGCCATCATTCGATAGTCGCTTCACATTATTTGTTAGCCTTTGTTTTCGAGGCTAGTACTGCAATCAAGAGACCTAAGTTATTATTATTATTGTTGTTGTTATTATTATTGTTGTTATTATTATTATTGTTGTTATTATTATTATTATTATTATTGAGAATGGAGGAAATGGCAGTGACAGTTCAATCATTGATCTCTCAGCGTTTCATAGGAACACGCCCGTTCCCGCGGATATATTTCGGGGCAACGATCACGGTGTAGAAACGATTCTCGGCAGTGGCGCGCCGGGGAATATAACGTTTCGTACTGTCGGATATACACGCCTGTGCAATAACCTTACAACCCCGGCGAAGCTCTGCTAACGCGCTGGAAGCCATTATGAACCACCCGGTGTACGGGGCCGGGTTCTCCTCTGTGTACTCGGAGCTTTTGGGGTTGTGCATCGCAGCGTACACCGCACGAAGCAGTGTTCGGTACATGCCCTCGGAAAGACATCTCTACACAAGGAAAAGCAAACTTCTCGACGCGAGAGACGACGAGAGAACGGTACTCTGACCCGTTCGTTCGGCGCCCTTATCAGACTCGGGCACACGCCGATTCTGCTATACTCTCGACGGCTTGTCTGGCTCTCTCAGTCGCCCGCCGAACACAACACCAGCTCTGGCGCAGCCCCGGATACGTTACACACACCGCTGGATACACTGATATTTAGGTGAAAACTTGCTTCGCTCAGGATATAACGTCCAGTCACTCCGTCGCATCGGCGGTACTTCAGGAAGCGTCATGCAGCTCGAACGCGAATAATACGACTCGACAAGGGACGACGCTGGAAGGGAGATCCTTCGAGGTGGTTTCGTCGAGAAGCGAAAGCTCTCATGAGATTCGTTACCGTTGCTTCTGAGAACATCTGAAGATAGACTGAGAGAATGATCTACTTGAAATTACTATGTCACTTGTGAGATATTGCCATAACACCTACCATAAGACAGTAGTACGGCGCTAGGACGCCACCTATGCACGGTGAAAAAAAAAATTGTTGGGACAACAAAAATTTTGTTACGATGACGGATCTAAGTGGTTAACATAGGGACAACAAAATATTTTGCTGTGGCAACAAATATTCTGCTGTAGCGGCAAATATTTTGCTACAGCAACAAAATAATTTTGCTGCAACAACAAGAAATTATTAACGAACTACATTTTGTTAGAGAAACAGAGCTATTTTTCTCCGTGTGATAGGAAGTACCGGATTTATAATTGGCAGGAGTTGCAAGTTCTCGTTATTATCCACTACTTCCGATCGAATAAGCAAATGCAATTGAAAGGTTTGTTCCGATTGTCACAACAATGTATACGACTTTGACGAATGATGGATCGTTTTGTGACTTGCGGAATGCTTCGTGAAATCGTCGATCAGATTTTTTTTATAGAACTTTCCTAATTAAAAAAAAAAAAATTGGAAATGCTTCCCAATTCAAAAAAATGGAAATCTTTTTCTATTAAAAAATTAGGAATGCGCTTCCGATTAAAAAAAAAAAAAATGGGAAATGCTTTTCCAATAAAAAAAAAAATTGGCACAAAAAAATTGAACAAGTCGTTTCGGATGTGACTGAGCCCGAATCTGCATCCCTCGACACATCGCACCGCGCTATAAGCACATTTTTTGTTTTCCTCCCCAAAGCGATTCGTACAAAAAAAGTCCGAGCAAAGTGAAGTAGGGTGACGGAATATTTTTATTTATTTCATTCCGGCCCGACCACTCGCAAAGTTGGAGCGGGGTGGAGCGAGTCTCATAAATTTTCCTTCCTCGAGCCAGCCAATAGTTGGTCGATAATCTTGAGCTATATCGACGGGGCTTTTTCCACATTCGATGGCGGAACTCTAGCGAACACGGGGTGGCAGTACGTACCGTGTCGTTGGCGGTTCGCGCCACCCCGAACCCGACTATAATTCATATCGCTGGTTCGTTTGTTCCACAAATAAGGGTGAATTTACCGGTGGGTGTCAAAGCGCGAAGGTATTTTCGTTCGAGCGTGCGATGAGTTACGGGGGGGTGAGAACGAGAGGGCAGGGAAGAGAACCGGAGGGGCGAAACGGGGGATTTTCCTCTGACCAGTATAATGCACGGGAAACTCAGCGTCGAACTATACAAACTGTGCTCTCAGCGTTTTCGGTCCACGAGCTTTGCCACGGTACGCGGGAATTCTCGTTTCGGGTACTTCGAATTTGATTTTTGGACAGCGCTGTGAGAATTCTACACATCTATGCGAATCTCCTACTGCCCTACCTCGATGTCCCGGTGCTATGCCGGTGTTCTGTTCACGGCCCGTTTCGTTTTAATGCTGGCACGTTAACGTGGCCAGTAAACATCGGATGCTTCACACACGCGCAGCCTCGTTAATTCACAAATTTGGTCCCACCTTCTAGCGCGGGAGTTCCATGAGTTTTCACCGCGACTCCCGCTGCCGCTGCCGCCGGCACACGTTTTACACTCTCCCGACGATTCCAGTTATGCGTTTTAACGCTCCGCTGCCGGACCCGAGGCGGAAATTCATGGGGATTGTAGAGGAAAATATATTATTATATGTAATGAAACAGTATCCGGCGCGAGAACATTTCGCGCCGCGGACCTTGTTTTTTTATGTACGTGTGTGCAAGGTGTTTTTTTTTTTTTTTTTTTTTTTTTTTAAGTGCGTATTAACTTTGATGGAAAACATGTCGTTGCTATAAGCAACTTATAGCTTATACCTGTGTACTTATTCATAAGCTCACTCATAGCTTATATTTACTTACTTACTCATAAGCTTACATAGTTCATCATGGAATAGTATTTTTTTTTTTTTTTTTTTTTTGAGGATTAATTGAACTACATTCTCGCGATGCGCAGGCAAATGCTGGGGTAAATCGAGGTGATATGGCCATGATTTTTTAAACAATGAAAATTGGAGGTTTGACGTTAAAAAGTGTTTTTTTTTGTTTTTGATTACTTTGGTAACCAAGTTTAGAAATATCAAACTGAATCAATTCATTCAGAAGTTTCGATAATTTCGATGCGTGATTTAATTGCAGCTCTATAAATAAATATTTGCGATCAGCCATACCACCCGGACACTACGGGTGATATGGCCATGGCAATAATGGTTCTCGATTGGGCCTAGCGAAGCATAGAGGGATGGCACACGAGTGTTTAGTATATTTTATGTTGTTAACATCAACTACAGAAAGACAATAATTACCTCAGTCTAATGTTTCGGATCACAAACTAAAAAGAAAACGATTTTACTGGCTGTATCATCCGAAAATTGCGGGGCGATATGGCCACATGGCAAATCGTACTGAGCCTTGCACATACAATCTTATAATTTTCTGCGCAATCTCGTTGCATCCACATATACTAAAAACTGTGAAAACGGCAACGCTACTTAATAGTTTGTTTGTTACGTTTGTCACCTTAAAAGGTATTGCGGGTGGCCATATTACCCTGACATACCCCAAGTTGCTTTTTAAGATTGATCACATCGGGGACAAAAAATCTTTTCAAAAGGAAAGTCTGGTTTTTCATTGTAATATGTTGCGACGGTATTTTTTTTTTCTTCATGCGCGTCTTCGCTTTGATGGTAAGCACATCGTTCTTATAAGTAACTTACAACTTATAGCTTATACTGATTGACAAGATTCTATCTTTCGTCATGAAATAATAATTTTGTATTTTTTTTTTTGTTTTTGTCATAAATTAAATGCCATTATTTCGCCTGTCCAGCAAAATACGCTATGTTGCACTTCAAGATTAATCATATCAGGGACAAGAAATTTTCTCAAAATTTAAATATTGACGACCAGTCCAAAAGTGTAAAATGACCCAAAAAAACTATCACTCTTTGCTTGGTAGATTTAGAGTATACGTCGAAACGAAAATCTTCACAATTCTCATATTTCATACGTAACTTCCTGCGTGTTAAAATGTTAACGATTCAAATTTTTTCAAACAATTAATTGATATCTTTACCCATCATCGCTAGCTGAAGCGAACAGCGCTAAGGTAAGCGGTCAAAAAAAAAAAAATGCTCGCGTAACACGCCCTGCCTTCATCCCTTGGTGTAACAAAACCCCAAAAACTGTTGTCACAGACACGCGCGCACAGACTCATCGAGCCTCCTCCCAAAAGTTCGTAATGAAAATTGTTAGTTGTCTAATTACGCCCGCCGCGTTGAATTTTCATGCGGGTTTCGCGTTAACGCAGTGCTGAAGGGTCAAACATTGGTGGATCCTGTTAGTCGGAGCTCGCGGATAACAAAGAGAGCGTCCCGGGTATTCGGGCTTTTCTCTCCGACCCGGCTGCGTCAAGCGGGGTGAAATTTATCCATCCCTCCAGCCGGTTCGCGCTGGTGCCCGTGATGCACATGCATATGCAGATGATGCAGGGCGCTCACCTCACCGGCACGGCACGACCTGCCCTCGCACCCATCCACTCCGCCGTGCACTCTTCGCAACCGCCATTCCTCTCTCGGGCAAACCTTTGGATATGCAGTCATAATAACTGATGCTGATGGTCGGAGGAGGTTGCCGAGGTGCGGAGACGGTAGGCGCATGTTCGCCGCCCCCGCTTCGCCGGCGCCAACGGTTGCCACTTCGTCAAAGTACACAGCAGTTTGGAAAGCGGCGATGTAGAAACGCGCATTTGTGCCCGCGGCGGGAGCTTCTCGGGCTGCTGCGAGGATTTTCTACCGACTCGGCGAACCAGCGTTTCGATAACTATTCTTGTGCGAGCTGACTTGACTGCGCTTCGATGTTCACCGTTGAATATTTAATACCGCTTTATTATCGTACGAGCGAAGTTGCAAGTGGCGAACATGGAACAAATCAATGATTTACGGACTGGACGGTAAATGGACCACCTTTGCGGTAATTCGGTGGGGAGGTGCGTCGGCGAAACGCGCTGTTATACAAAAAGTCTCGAGGGACCATAAATAGCAGCTGTGGGGCTGCGCATCGTCCGTTTTTCGGTTACAATTATCATTTTTTTTGTTTTTTTTTTTGTTTTGGCCTTATCATTTTGGCGTTTATATACGACTTTAACTTTCGCCCTATTGCTATCGGTGCTTGCGACGTTTAGTGTTTTTATGATTTTTTTTTTTACCTTCGTTGAAAACTCGAATCGAATTGTGCCGACATTCGATACAGATTGAGATAGCTGGTATGGTTTATAAAATGTTGTAATTATTTTTCTTAAGTTGGAACTGTTGTAGAGGTGTTCTAGAATGTTCAGAGTATGCTCTATAATTTTGTTGTTTCCATGTGCAAATTACTTTGCGCTCCTTTTGTAACGTAACAAAATGTCTGTCACATCAAATTATTTTATTCCCAGCCCAATATTTTCCATTTAAATCCCAAAAATACGATTTTTCATGGACAGAATCGAGATTTTCAATGTCTCACTGTACTTTGGTCCCGAAAAAGCCAGCGGATTCGTGTTCAGCGGGAAAAAATACGCCGAAATACATGGCAGTTCATTTTTAAAAAAGAAAAAAGAATTTTGTCTAAAAATTGCAAGGCGCGCAAAAATTTTGCACGTTTTTCAACGTTCTAAAACTGCCCGATAAAACGCTTCTAGAACTTCGGACAGGACCCCATCTTGTGTATTTTTTCCCGCAGAACACGACGAGCACCTTGGATTTTCCATAGCTCCATTGGGAGTCTCGAGATATCGACCTTCGAAAATCACGAAAATCGACGTTTTTTCAAAAGTGGCTCCAAAATTGAAAAATCGTTGTTTACTCGATTTTTTTTTTTTGTTTCAAGGCTATATTCGACGTATTTTTTTCCCGCTGAACACGAATATAACAATTATTTTACTCCCAACCCAATATTTTTCCATTTAAATCCCAAAAAAACGATTTTTGATGCATAAAATCGAAACCTTTTTCACTTTCGGCCACTGTACTAGATCCATACGGCTCAGATTTAGTTGTTATACATCCAGTCCACCTCCACTCACTACCCCAAAGTCCAGTCGTCGTAGTCCAGTCGATTAGTCTGTTACCGAGGATTGGAAATGAAGAGTTTGGACGTTTTGAAAAAATGTTGGTCCTAAACGAAAAATTCTTATAAATCCGGTACTTCCTACTATACATGGCGCCCTAGTTCATTACTACGATGTGCTATGGTAACATCTCTCAAGCGATACAGTCATGTTTACTAGATCCTTCTCTCAGTGTCTTTATTCAGTTACCTTCTTCGTTGCTCATTTTTCAATCTTCTAGTAAAACTTTGCGCATTATGTTTTGAGCAGGTTGTATGCATGGCCGTTTTATATTTTCTACTTGCGTGGTAGCGAATCTTTTCGCAAGGACTACCTTAATTCTCATTCCTGTGGGTGTGATGCCTGTAACTTCATACAGAAGAGTATTTCGGTGGTTGCGTAGTGGATTTTCAGGATCACGGATAAGTGTAAGATTAAATTTTCCACAATCGGTGACTTTTGTGTCCAATACTTTCTCATAAAATTCAGCATCGTGATTTCCAAACCATTCACAAAACACCTCCACGTGCGTCAAAGCATCGGTGAGACAAGATTCGACCATAAATCATAGAGTCGACATGGCCGATCAAATGTTATCTCTTCGTCATCGGAGCTCGCGTCCCTCCCCAAATAATATATACGTACGGAAGAGAGTGGCTCGATTCAGAAGCGACATGTAACGGTACGAAAGGTGTAGCGATAAAAAATGATCCCCGAGAGGATTGAATCGTCAAGACCCGCGAGGGCAGAGTTCACGGGCTGGCAAGCAATTTCGAAAAGGGGATGACTTTAGGTGGGGCGACTGCGGAGGCGCACAGCGGGACGTACTCGGGTAATTTTTCTCGATCAATTTCGACAACGCGGACGTGGCGTCGTTCGTCATTCCCGAGAATTCTCTCCGAGGCGCGCGGACGAAGAAGACCTTCGCGCACCGGAAGAGTTCACCGGGCCATTCGAGAGGCGCTTTTCGCGGGTCCGCGAACGGGGGAACGAGTGGAGAGGAGTCCAAAGTGAGCCACGAAGATTCCAAAGAAAATCGGGGAAAAATCTTGCAAGCGGAAGACCCTCGTCGCTCCACGTATATACCTCGAAGAAATCATTTTATCCGGCTGATCGTCCATCCGGGTCTCTCTTCCGGATGCCGACGGGATAATCCCCGAGAAAATTTATCAGCCGGAGCTTCCACGGGACTATTCCGTGGATGTGTGCGCCACGGAGAGACAGAGAGGAGGAAAAGATCTCCTTTCCCGTGAGCCTCGGAGACTCGAGTCTAGTACCAATTTCGTGGCAGTAGAATACCCGGTTACCGGGACGTGGTGAAGCAGAGAAGTGGAGACGACAGTGGGCTGTCGGGCGGAGCGCGGAAAATAGAAAAGCGAGGGGGCTCGGTTATTCGGCTGGCAGACGGGCAGCGAAGTCGTCTCGGGTGAGGGTGAAATTTAGACGGGGAAAGATTAAGGGCGGCGGCGCTTCGACTCGAGGGCACATGGCCGGCTCCGCGTGCGGGAGAAGGGTCGAAGGTGGAACGGCTCTGCGGTAGAGCGTCGAAGTTGAAAGACGGCCGAGCGGACGAGCGGAGACAAACTTCTAATATCCGAATAACGAGAGACGGGCGAATCGGTTAGTTCCATCCTCGGTGAAAGGGCGAACCGCGTCGGAGCCGAGTGGTTCTTTCATTCGCGCTCGCGACATTTACGCGGCTCGTATTTCTTTCACTGCCGGCGCGAGGCATCGAGCTCGTGTCCCGGCGAAAGGACTTCCATCAAATAGTTGAGATGCATCTCGGTTGATAGCGCGATTCGATTCTTTTGACTCTTATTACGGTAATATTAAGTCTTTTGAAGTTTGATTAATCCTCACCTTGTATACTGGCTTCGACGACCGGCTGAAGAAGATTAACGACCACCGCGGCCAGCAAGGCCGGTATAGTTCTCAGCGTCATAGCCAGTCCTCAACTCATCCTCGTCGTTGAAGTTCTTTGCTCGCTCGCTTCGTGCCTCTGTGGATCTGCAACATCGAAATGAACACAAAAAATCATTGTAGATTTCATCTTGCACACCGAATGGAACAAATGCGATCAACGGGAATAAATTTCATCACTGTATTGTGAGGAATCGGCGGTGCAAGTAGTAAAAACCGTATTAGTCAGACAGAGCCTGCCTGGCGCACTTCGTCTTGTGACGCTTTACACTGTTTAAAATGTTATGAAATTTACAACACATTTAATATACAAAGTTGTATGAAATATACAATCTCGGTATATGAAATTGAAATTCATATACATTGTATTTTAATTTCAATAATTTTATTTAAAATGCAATATACCTGCATATTAAAGTTACCGGTGATGGCATTGAAAATTAAGACGTCCGTATATGAAAATTATGTCATTATTACAAATATTATACAAATAATATTGTTTTTAATATACCAGTAACGCAATATTCTTACATACGTGTCAATGAAATTTCATATACTGTATATGCATAAAACTTCATATATATTTTATGAATTTTCAAATAGACATTTTTAACAGAGTAGGCTTGAATCAAGAAACAGAATTTCCAGTCAAAGGGCAAGTTGATTTACCGAACATAATGGTAATAAAACAATAGATGTTGCATTTGAAATAGGCGTCGAGCAATCCCAATCTGGTCTACTCGAGCTCGTCTAATTACTACGTTGTTCAAAGATGAACAGAACGTTGAGGCATGAGTATATTACATTCGTCGAGGGACATCCTGACAGACGGACAAAGTGCCCAATCGTCAAAGAGCTCGACATCACGAGAGAACCGTGTTTGTGCAAAATGTCTACGAGCGTCGATCAATGGCCTAGATTTGAATTTGGTTACTCTCGTGGCCTGTTTGCCTGCGTCAACTTCAAAGGAAGCCTGCAAGCTGTCTGCGTCCATCGATACTAATCAGTGCGACATCACGACGACAGTGTATACCGGCTGGTCAGAAATGTTCGACCCTCTCACACAGTAGGAGCTTGCAGAGGCTCTTGCTATATTTTTTTAGCGAGAGGCCTAAAAAAATTGTATACACAGAGACGGTTATTGACCCACTGTCTTTATTGAACTTGTCAAGAATCGATCGAACTCCCCAAATTTTATGACATTGTGAATTTTTATTAATTTTTCATTTTTGTTAGCTTTTAATTTTAATTTTACGAAAAATTAATCATCCACTTCAAGCGCAAGTGTTTTTATGAAGGTTGTTTGATTTAGGAAGGAAGTGAGTGAGACTTTCATGAACGTTATAGAAAAAAGTTAGACACAGACCTAAAACTACGACTGACTAAAAAATTGAGTAATCAATTTATTAAGCAATATTCCGAGAATTATTGATTTTTGGTACTTTTAAACCGCCCGATATTTCCTTTTCGTTTCCAATTTCTATAGAACATCAAAAAATTCAATAAAAATGGCTTATAAAAAATCCGATAGGGAGAATTGTATCGGAGCTTCGTTGGCAGCAAACATTTTTTTAAATCGGTTTTTCGCTCTTGCTGAAACCGCGCAATTCTTCTCGCGCGTAACACATGTTTCCAAAGATTTATGTTACCTCCCAAAGCGAGTCAATTTACGACTCCAAAGCTTATTTAAGGAAGCCTCGGAGAAGAATAAACCAGAAATGCGAGCAGTTATTCATACATAGTCTAGCAAAGTGAGATTTCTTCCGCCCATGAATCAAATCCGGCTTAAGAATACTCTGCCAGAGGAACCGAAAAAAAAAAAAAGAAATACACTTCTTAAAAATCGAAGCTTCGACGACGATTTACTATTCGGTAAAACGGGATTTCCTTACTATCCCTTTCACCTCCACGCCACACCTCTACACTGCCGTTCGCGCTGCTTTCGCAAAGTGCCACAGCACTATATCTTCCGTGTATATAGAGTGTGAGAGGCCTGAGGCGTTCACCACCGAGCGCCCGTCAACGTCCCGACTTTTTACGACCAAGATTTTATTATTTTTATTTCCTTCCGTTTTTTTTTTTTTTTCGCTCTCATAGGAACTCCTTTACGATCACTTGCCAGGTGTCAGGGAAATATGTCACTCCGCCGAGAACGCGTACTTCGTGTGGAATTATTTACAACTGCAGCGCACCGAGACCCCAAGCGCGAGTAGATTTTTCTGTTTTCTACGTTTTCTATGGTGTGTTTAAACGTTAAAACGGATCTGCATGCAGCTTCGTTAAACGAAGCTGCATCTGCAGCTTCGAAGCTTGCAGGGCAGAGCGGGGCAAAGCGAATCCCAGCCCTACATTCGCAGTGCCCTTCACTAAGTCTCCCATTAATTACCATTAAAAATCCCATTGATTTCCATTAACTATTCGTTAAAGGTACTTCAATGCGATTTTTCCGATGGTATTGTCACTTGTACTGCAATTTAATACACCATTTAATATGCCACTCAGTTTCCCATTCGTTGCATGGTATTTTTATCTCGTTGGCATTCTTATTCTCGGAAAAATATATCTATATATAATTGTCCACTTCGCTACACTATCGAAAATATATAATAAATATTTTAAAAAGCTCTAATGCTATCGAAAAATGTTTCATGTTATTCATAAATAATTTAGGTCCTTAAGTTCATGAACTTATGGAAAAAGTACCACTTGTTTCGTCGCATTCACTTGTCAGTTAACTCCCATGTAATAACGAATAAGAGAAAGTACCACTTAATTTTCTCAGACCTATTGGTAACGAATGGAAAAACGTACCATTTAAAATTTCCCACTGATTTGCCAGTAGAGTCCCATTAAGAACGAATGGTAGAAAGTACCGTTTCAATTCTCCCCATGAATTTTCATTGCGATCCCATTGATTACCTTTCGATGCTATTCGTTGCCATTAATCGCCCAATGGAAAACTTTGCCAAGCGTGAGACTTTCATTTTCGCCATCCTGAGAAAAATTGGTAAGGCTGGTCCGTTTTGCCCCGGTGACCCGTTTTGTCACCACCCTCCCTCTGTATCTGCACAGCCAGAGCTATATATACCATATTTAACTCGACGACCCGCGCGGACCTTTCTCTTCGTGCCCCGAATCGAGGATATCATTCAGCTCCCCGTTCCCAGTAGTAAAGACCCGGCTATGGTCGGCCATCCGATTGCCGCGGAGAACACGGCGAGGCAGGGTTAGTCGGCGGCGCTACCGAGAGACGAATCAGTCCTCCACGTCGTCGACGAACCAAAGTCAAACAGAACTTACTTTACCGCGAAATTTCGACTGATTCGATTTCGTAGTTTACAGAGGAGACGGACGAGACTCAGCCGAGCGAGACGGGAAGAGAAACGACGGGAAATAAAATAAATAAATAAAAAAATAGATAAATAAAAAAAAATTGTCAAAAGATTCAGAAGATAGGAGGTACAAAACAATCACGACCATCGCTCTTTTAGTCCTTTGTTTTTACGTCTCCGCGTTTCTCTTTTCTCGTAATGTCGGAGCCGACGTTCGCTCGATTGGTTCGTGCGGTTCGTTGACGAAGGGACGAAACTCTCTTCGTTACGCTCTAACGAATCTACGCGAGAGCCGGCAAGGGCGGCGAACAACTTTGGAATTTTTTTCCCCGTTCCCGTTGGTTCGTTTCGTTTTCGTTGTTTTTGCTTGTCTGTCTCTTACAAATTCGCCGGTGGATGTTAAGCCGGAACCGGGAGTGTACAAAAGGCTTTTCCCGCGCTCCAACGGAGAATGTACCTTGCGACCCAAAGCTTCGCTTAGGGCGATGAAAAGGAGGCCAAGCAATCTACCGCACTTCCATTTGCTCCTCGTCCGACTATCGTCGCTTCGGCACGAGAATATTCGAATTATGTCGCCGTGTCGAGCAACCGATCGTTCTTTAAAAAAACTAAACATTAATTGAAAAAAAAATATATATATAAATCGCGAACGGTTGCCTATTTTTTTCGTCGTACTATTTTTTTTTTTTTTTTTTTTTTTCACAGGAATTTTTTCCCTTGCGTCATTTGCACACTGCCTGTGTACTTTGTAAACGAGTTTGCCGAGATCGAACGAATCGAAAGAGTGAACAGTGAAGATACGGAGTGACAGTGAGGAGGAAAAAAAAAAATCTCTTTGACCGATCCTCAGTCGGACACGATACCTCACGCTGCTGTGGATTATGTTTCAAAAGTGATTGGAAGCTCCAAGCAGGAGTGAATCGATTTTTTCTTTTTTTTTTTTGCGAACGAGGACAGAGGCGACAGAGAACTCGGTTTTTCTCCCCTTTGCTTGTCCTACGAATGAAGCGGGGAACTGCGACGCGAGTGATTGAAAGGGTTTCGGGGAGGCAACAAAAAGAGCGGAACGATCGAAGTCGGCACGCGAACGCGAGCTCGGAAAAATTGAATGGACGAATCAACGAGGATTGGCTCGTTGCATTCGCTTCTATTAAGATAATCAAATTCGATTTCGTATAATCGCACGCTGAAAGAGGACAATTTTCTTTGACTTGCAGAAGAATTGGTTGTCACAAAGTTTGATTCCTGAATTAAATCGATGGGAATGGTGCGGCGCGAGGGAGAGCGAAATGGACAATTGTTTGCCGATTTTTAGACCAGAGGATCATTTTGCCCCGTTCACTTTCCTATTGTCAGGAGGGAACTTATGGCCGTACAATTATTCAACCCGACATCAACTTGACTCAACTGAAAGAGGACAATTTTCTTTGACTTGCAGAAGAATTGGTTGTCACAAAGTTTGATTCCTGAATTAAATCGATGGGAATGGTGCGGCGCGACGGAGAGCGAAATGGACAATTGTTTGCCGATTTTTAGACCAGAGGATCATTTTGCCCCGTTCACTTTCCTATTGTCAGGAGGGAACTTATGGCCGTACAATTATTCAACCCGACATCAACTTGACTCAACTGAAAGAGGACAATTTTCTTTGATTTGCAGAAGAAATGGTTGTCACAAAGTATCATTCCTGAATTAAATCGACGGGAATGGTGCAGGGTAAGGGAGAGCGAAATGGACAATTGTTTTTATCTATTCTGAGACCAGATGACCATTTTACTCCGCTCACTTCCTTATCGTCAGGAGATAATTGAGCAGATATTATTGAACTCAACATCAAGTTATGGCCGTAGAATTATTGAATCCGACATCAACTTGTGGTCGCGCAATCACCTCATAGCAGAGTTTTCACATACACCCATTCGCCGAAAACAAATGTCATTCGCGAGTGCTGAAGTGATTTCTTGGCTGTGCAAACAACTGCAAGGAGTTGAGGAGGACGTTTTTACTGAACATTTCGATCGCTGGAGCGATCCGTTTCAGTTTATTATTAACAAACGGAAGTAACGTTCCCGAGTAGAAATTTGCGAGCGTTACATCAGGCTCTGATAGGGTCCTGATAAAGCCTTATCGGGCACTGATAAGGCCTGATCAGGATCCTATCAGGGTACGATGTAACACTCGAGAATTTCTACTCGGGTTGGCGACGATTATGCGTGGAATCGATTGTAACAGTCGATCCGGATGAATTATACCAGCAATAATTAATTTTTTCCAATACCAATATATATCACATATTTTATTCTTACATTGTAAGCAATCGGCGAACGACCCTCTTGCAATTTGCAACCAACCGATTGTACACTGTTAACATTTATAGCTACGCAAACGTTCATAAATAACCTGAGCAACACTAAACTTTAATTTTTCTGTGATAATGCACTGCGTTATATTTCTTAATCGCGATCGGCGAAGGATTTCATTGAACCAAGGAATCGTTACAAATGACCGCACTACCCTTCACAATTGACCCTACCGCGACCCAAATATTCGCCCGATTTCTTCCACGTTCAAAGTTGCGGTGTTCGCAATACCGTGCTATTTCCTGCTTGAAAATTTTTAAGTAAATATATATAAGAGTAGGTTAATTACGCCATTGAATGTCCAAGCGTTACTTACCTCGGATTTGTCGGTATAAAAAATTAAAACCGATTTTTGTTACTTTTGTCCTAGGTCTCCCCCAAATAAAAACGAACAAAAAGGGTTTAAAAGACAATCTCGAGAAAATCTCTAGAGAACGCTTAAAATGTAATTCCTTCGATGGTATAGAATGTTTTCATTGTAAAAATCCACAAGACTCTTATAGCCAAAAGAAGTCAACGTTAACGGCGAACAAATGATTTCCCACTGAAATCGTTCCAACCTTTTTTCGCACGGTACGACCGCGTGCAACACCGCATAACCACAATAGTCCCCACGAGGGTGCTTAAATCAGTTGCTTGATGATGATGATGGCCGCGCGATTAAAAAATCATGCATACAAACGAGGTATTCCCGAGCATTGAATTCCCCATCATCAACTGTCGTGTCCAACGACGAACACAACATTTAACCCCAGAAATTTCGTAAATTCCAGACGTTAATGAAC
Source organism: Amblyjoppa proteus (assembly GCA_963922035.1). NCBI lineage: Eukaryota > Metazoa > Arthropoda > Insecta > Hymenoptera > Ichneumonidae > Amblyjoppa > Amblyjoppa proteus. Next base: position 21,432,293 of record OY998234.1, on the reverse strand, counting down.
TGTCTATTTCGCGACTGGTCTAACGAGCTAAACTATTATCTCTCGGGATTCCATCGTGGTCCCAGGCACCGCTCGCCCTGACGGCCACTTCCTTCTCCCCCCCCCCCCCCCGGAATATTTATCCTGCAAATAATTAACCTCATTTTATTGAGCTGGTGGTGCATGCAAAAAAAAAAATGTTTTTTTTTTCTCAGCAGAGTTGTCAACTCGCTTCACCAGTCGAGGACAACAGCGTCGGAGCACAAAGAAATTGGGTGACGCGCTCGCTACGGGAATGAATAATATAAAAAAAAGCCTTCGGTGCACCCGCCGAGGGTCGCCGAAATTTCGGTGCATTTCGATAAAGAATAGGGAGAGAGAAAATAAAATTAAAAAAAAAAAAAAAAATTGTACAAAAAAAAAAGCCGAAGCGGATATCCCGGAGGCGTCCCTAGCAGCAGGTCGGGCTCGTAAACGTGTCCGGAGCAGTCGGTGCTTGCGGTCGGAGTAATATCCCATTCGCATTTACCTCCGTTTTTGGGTTTACTTTACAGTGTGGTTCATATCCATAAACGCTCACTTTATGTTTCATAGTCGCGAAGCTTCCCACCCCGAAACTGTTCTCTCAATTACGGGAATAATCGAATATTTTTCGCTGACGAGAACGATATCGTTACATTCGAGCGAAAACAATTGTACATCAAGCCCGAAAACGGCTGCAAGTGAAGTGAAACTGCAAACGGAAAATCAATACCGAATTCGCGAAAATTACCAATCCCACTTTGTCAACTTTATTGACTGCTCATCGACGTTTCACGAATTTTCGCTCCGCAGAGACAATGTAATATGCGCGGATAGCGGCGGAAGTAGGGACGGGATGCCGTATAGTATATTACTGAAAAATCCGCGGTCGAAGCGGCCTGGGCGAGCACGTCGGTCGGGAGGAGAGAGCCGTAGATAAGCAGCATGGCGCAGTAGATGAGGTACGTTATAGATCAGACGCAGGCAGGCCTGGCCTCTGTGTGCCGGGAACAGTTTTATATTTTCGGAGAAAATACGATCCGGTCGTCGGAGCAACGATGCGTGCCAACGTTGTAAAAATAGTGGAGAAGCGAAGGGGGGGGGGGGGGGGGAGAAGACCAGACTGGAGCGGAGAGAAATATTTTTGCGAACGATATTTCACAAAACTGTATTCGAGAATTTACCTTTGAATCGCGCACGGTTTAAATCCCGGTCCGTGTTACGTTCCGGCGATATTTCAAACTTTTTTCTTTTTTTTTTTGTCAAATAACAAAAATATGTTTGAGGAGCATAAAAAAAAAAATAACAAAGTAATGGTCGATTGCCGAAGTGGAATTTGAATTTACACCGGCCAATTCGAGATGGAATGTCGATTGTTCGCGTAAGGCCAAGTTTCGCAGACGCCGGGGTTCACCGGGTAAGCGATCCGAGCCAAGAGTCAGCCAGAATGGAAAAGAAAGATGCGAAGGGTTCGAGCTGGCTGTGCCGGGAGGGGAGAGGACGGTAAAGTGGCTCACTTATTTAAATCTGGGATTTATCGTGCTCAAAGCGAGCCGCGAGAGCTTGGAAAACCACCGTCGCGTTTCCCTTCGGCTGCATGGCGCAAACCTTTTTTTTTTTATACGCTCAAAATCTCTCCATCACCCGACGATGGTGGGCGGTCGCCCTTCTTTATCCGATGGTAAAGAACACGAAGAATTTGTGACGCCTAAATTTTGTTGACTGAACGATCCTTTATATTCGCCGAAACTCACGTAAAATCCATTCTTCTAATACGTTCCACGAATGTGCTTGCTCTTCGAGTGCAGGAAAACATTGAAAATTCGAGTTGACAAGTAATCTTTTTTTTTTTGTATGGAACTTCACTTGAGATCGGCGTAGCAACGTGTCTATTTATTTTTTTATATTTTTAGATATTTAAAAATATTTTTTTGTATTTAATATTTAGTCGCTGAAAAAAAGCAAATTGGTTTCTGCCGCGAATTTTCGTATCACTTATTAAGGTAAGAATATAGCAAATTGCAGATTCATAAATCGGGGGAAAAATTATTCGGATATTGCCTTGAAACGATGAATGAATTAATTTTTTTTTATCCGACTTATATTTCCAAAATATAATGATTTTTTGTTTTTTTTTTTTTGTATTTTTGAACAGCCATGACTTTGCTTTTTGTTGGAATTAAGAGAGATCCAGGTGCTTATCGCGTTCTACGGATAAAAATAGACAAAATAATGTACTTGGCGGAATTTCAGGACGGGTTCTTCGAGTCGCGGTACAGGGCGATGAAAAACGTCAAAAAAGTGTGTCAAAGAGTAATTTTTAAGACAAAATGGAAGTGTTCCAAAAAAAAAATGTTCTTGAGCACGTAATTCCATGAATTTTTTCGCACCGAACACAAATTCGATGGCAATTTTGGCCTAAAGTCAAGTGGGCCATGGATAATTGCTAAAACAATTTTTATTCTCTTACGGCGCGACTGAAGAGCCTTACGGAAAGCTTCCAGTTTCAGCTTCACGTAACAGCGAACGACCGTCCAAATAGAATAACAAAAAATAGGTATCAATATTTACTTACACCCCTCAGACACAATCATTTTTTTCAGAGGACAAAAACAACTTTGCAACAATGCACAGTCACAAGCAATACTGACTATCAAAACACCGAAAAAAAAAATCCCCTCCTGTCTGCCAAAGAAAAAAAAAATGTTTATTTCAATTCTACTTCCAATTCTTACAGTGCCATGTGATATTGAAACAATGACGGCAAGAATATTAAGATGTTAACGTTTCAATGCCGCAAGGGATTGTAGTGTAGGAAAGTAGAATTGAAAGTAGGATTGAAATAACATTTTTTTTTTCTTTGGCAGTCCGCAAGCGAATTTTACTCATTGACATTTTTTTCCCAGTCAATCAATTCAGACTATCAGAAGCAACTTTTAAAGGATTAAAAAAAAAAATGAAATTAACCGTGCCGATTACTCAATCAACTCTACCGAAAATCATCGTGACGACAGGTGTTTTCGGCGTATCGTAGTAAATTCGATGCCCGCAGTGTTCCGCAAATATGTCCTAACTCCATAATTTCCAACTATGGTAAACGTTTGCCTTTCATTAATCCCATGGATGCTCTGTTTGCCATCGAGCCGCGTCGGACGTTCATCATACCCAATCATGCACGCATCCAGCATCGTCGAAAACGATCGTCCGCACAATGGCCGCGCTCCATTGATACCGGCAACACGTGAAAATTTAACTCAAACGGTTTTATGGTCGAAACCTGAGAAAATTGTTCGCCCCGAGCTACGAAAATTCGATAGTCAGTGAATTTCCATTTAAATGCCACAACAGCATTGCGCATTCCGGCATTAACTCTTGCAGCGAACCGAATCGGGCGATGGGTGTGCGATTGGTATAATGGGGATCCGACGAGACAAAGCGAATGGAATGATGAGGAAGGGGGCATGGGCGGAGGAGGGTGGGCCAAGGGGGGGGGGGGGGGGGTAGAACAAAGCTAAAAGGGGATGCCTCGTTTTCCGAGTGTAATTCCGTTAAGTCACTCAATACGTACGCGAAGCGTGACCGTAGAGTACAACGTTTGTAATTCCGGGAGAGACGCCAATGCGGAACTGTCGTTCCCGGTGGAGCGCAAGGTCGTTCGTTCGTCGTTCTCTCGCTCCGGAGATAGCTGGAGAACCTCCACCGAGCCACTCCTATTCCATTCGTTCGATTTTTGGTAGCAACCTTCCAGCGGCATATATGTATGTATGTACCGCTATATATATGTGTACATACATGTATATGTATATATATGTATATGTACATATGTATATATGTATATGTACAGTATGAAGAAGAGCAGCCGGTCACTGGCGAACGTCGCCGTCGCGAGTTGCGTCTTTGTTTAGGCCGGCGCACCGGTCGGTGGTCGCGTATGCTCGACCACTTAGTCGGCCATCGACCTCACCCTGCACCTTAGCTCCCTCTCGTCCCGCTAAAAAATAAAGGCTCTTCCTCCCGGAACCCCCACCACGGGCCAACTTCGCCGAGAGAGACCTTTTACCGATCGTTATCGGTTTACCGCAAATTTAGACCTCTAATTAGTCCGGTCTCTGATTCATGAACAATTCAGATATCGAGCTTCGATTTAGCGCAGTCCTATAGCACCGCTACATCGGGTGTCTATTATATTTTCATAAATCAATTAACGATTTTGAGGGTAAATCGAGAGCGTAATCATTCGGAGTGCATCCAGAGAAAGAATTTCTTTGTAACAAATCAAATTTATTTCAAACAAATAAATGATCTTCTTTGTATATTTGCCCAATAGCATTTTACTTGTATCAAGTTTAATTTTTTTTTTTTTTTTTTTATTTAACCACATATTTATTAAACCGGTGCGGTGGTCTAGTGGTTAGCATGCTCGCCTCTAAGACCTAAGCATCGGGAGGTCGACGGTTCGATTCCCGGCTTCGTATGTTTCGCCGAGAAGGGAAAAAAAACATGGACGAGACGAAGCTCCAGATATATACATCGGTCACTCACACTCAGTTACCGCGGTGCGAGTGTCGGATGTATATAGCTGTACTCCATTGTTTTCATTCTCGGTGAGACGCGACAAGCTCCGACGTCGGGAATCGAATCTGAGACCGCATCGGCGTAGGGGACGTAGCGTACCCATCGCCCGGGACGCCGAGTCTGTGTATCAGACTCGACGCTCCGCAATAGCTATCCCTGGCCAGAGTGTAAGCTATCGTGCTCGGGCTTCATGGCACCGGGGTATGGTGCATCATAACGATGCTTCTAGGTATACCAGGCGACTATCCTAGAATACTTGGAGCCTTGCCTCCTTAACCTGGGGCTCTGAGGAGGCCGACAATGATATCCCTAGCATGACTACATTTTAGGGATGCCGGGGGACGGGGGACTAGGCCAACGATACTCTGAGCAACTGGCAACCCAAAGAAGGGATGCGGTGGTGTGGAAGTACTGGCCCAGATACCCTGTACAACCGGTAATAGCCCACGAAGGGTTGCTGGAGCACGGGGGACTGACCAAGATACCTTGTGCAACCGGCAACCCCGAGAAGGGATGCTGGGAGGCGGGGGACAGGCCAAGTTACACTGAGCAACCGGCAAGCCCACGAAGGGTTGCTGGGGACCGCGGGACTGACCAAGATACCCTGAGCAACCGGTGATCCCTAATGAGAAAGGTGTCAAGTCGCAGAAGTAGGTGCGAAAAAGTCAATGACATCACGAGGGACGCCTGTCGGTTGTGTTCCGCGTCTGAGGAACACAACGTGGACAATTAGGGCGGTGCGAGTGCCCCACGGGGCCCGAGTACAATGGTCCAGCAGGACTGAGTGCTCGTATCGCTAACAAAAACAACAACAACAACAACACATATTTATTATCCACTTAGCGTATTTATTTGTATTTAATGCGATGTTGTCGTTGACACAAATGCATTATTTATTTGTAGTTACTATTTTTTTTTTTCTTTTAATAAAATATTTATTTTATATGTAACTACATTTTTTCATTGACAAAAATGGATTTCCCCATATTTATCCATCTCTGGTTTTTTTTTGGTTTTAGGCGAAAATCAAATAATGGATGCATTGCCTAATGAACACATTTTTATTTTGAACTTTAAATTATACCGACATTGCCTTAATTACCTAAGCTCGCCGATTCAACATGCATATTGCCCAATGAACAGTGTTTCGATGACTGCCAAATTTAGAAAGTTTAGAAATCTGCGGAGGTGCAAGGGAGTCGAATCTGGCAAATTTACTCCCGACAGCTTTCTAAGCTCGCATTAGTTAGCAATGGAACTGTTTCGTCGTTCATTTTTCACACTTTATGTCGCGTAACCCGTTTTCTCAACACTGACGCGAACGTGTCAAAGGCCCACATAGATGCACGCGACACAGGCTAGCGGACGGAAAGGCACAGTGCGCCCACTGCCTAGTCTGCGAATTGGCGACTTCCGTAATCAAAATATACCATCTATTTGATGGAAAGAAACGTTTATTTAAATTTTTAATTTTTAATGCCGTGATTAGTCGATATTGAAAAAAGTCGTTTTCGTCTATACAGCTGTAGGTTTAGAAAATTATCTAGTTGTCTGAAGTAATTCTCATAGATGCACATAAATATACTGAATACTAAAAACATTAAATTTGAATAAATTAGAATTCTAATGCATTGATTTATTTAAATGTAACACACCATTTCTCTGGGTGTGTTGCTTTATTTCTTTTCAATAAAATGTTAAATTGTTTGAATAATTAGAATTCTAATGCATTGATTTATTTAAATGTAACACACCATTTCTCTGGGTGTGTTGCTTTATTTCTTTTCAATAAAATGTTGAATTATTTGAATAATTAGAATTCCAATGCATTGATTTATTTAAATGTAACACACCATTTCTCTGGGTGTGTTGCTTTATTTCTTTTCAATAAAATGTTAAATTGTTTGAATAATTAGAATTCTAATGCATTGATTTATTTAAATGTAACACACCATTTCTCTGGGTGTGTTGCTTTATTTCTTTTCAATAAAATGTTAAATTGTTTGAATAATTAGAATTCTAATGCATTGATTTATTTAAATGTAACACACCATTTCTCTGGGTGTGTTGCTTTATTTCTTTTCAATAATATGTTAAATTGTTTGAATAATTAGAATTCTAATGCATTGACTTATTTAAATGTAACACACCATTTCTCTGGGTGTGTTGCTTTATTTCTATTTAATAAAATGTTAAATTGTTTGAATAATTAGAATTCTAATGCATTGATTTATTAAAATGTAACACACCATTTCTCTGGGTGTGTTGCTTTATTTCTATTTAATAAAATGTTAAATTGTTTGAATAATTAGAATTCTAATGCATTGATTTGTTTAAATGTAACACACCATTTCTCTGGGTGTGTTGCTTTATTTCTTTTCAATAAAATGTTAAATTGTTTGAATAATTAGAATTCTAATGCACTGATTTATTTAAATGTAACATACCATTTCTCTGGGTGTGTTGCTTTATTTCTTTTCAATAAAATGTTAAATTGTTTGAATAATTAGAATTCTAATGCACTGATTTATTTAAATGTAACATACCATTTCTCTGAGTGTGTTGCTTTATTTCTATTTAATAAAATGTTAACGCTGTACGGTCCTCTCTAAGCTTCGTTGCACAGTTCATTGGGCTTTGTTTTAAATATTAATATTTTTTAATTTCGAAAAACAATGCCAAGAATTCCCCCAATAATCGAAATAACGATTGTTTGGCTTTTGGTCGACCAACCGATCCTGTTATCTTATTTTTCGAGTTGGCGCGAGAATCCTTTCACCGGATTCCCTGCGCGCGTAATAGCAGTGAATTAATAATCTCTCCGTTTATAATCTTTCCATCGACGACTGAAGAAGCTTTAGCGCCGGGATTGCTCTCGTTGTCGGCCGTACTCGCGCGTCCGCCGCGATAGTTCGGCTGGTAAATTAATAGCTACCGGCTTCGACCGGGAGAATGACTGGCCGCATGCATGCGATACGCCAAAACCATGTTACGCCTCAAATTTTTCGCGGTGTCTCTCGAAACATTTAATTAAACGCGTCGAGAGGTGCGTCGAGAAAGATTTTAACGGTACAAATAAATTTGTTTGGAACAAACGAACATTTATACTCAAATCCAATAACTCACGTTGAGCGAGATTGTACATTTGCGTAAGCTTTATTGCGTCCTTAATTATTTTGAAAGACGAAAAACGATTATTCTGCGGGTCAGACTGAGGCAGGGAGCCATGGATTTAGTCTTTTGCGACTTACAGCGAACCTTGTTGTGGGAAAAAAAGAAAAAAATTAAGACGCTCAGTTTTGATTCATGTGCACTGTTAAAAATATTATGAAATTTACAACACGTTTAATATACAAAGTTATATGAAATACAGAACATCGGTATATGAAATTAGAATTCATATACATTGTATTTGAATTTTAACAATTTAGTCTCAATTGCACTACCTGTATAGTAAAATTACCGATGATGCCATTGAAAATTAAGGCATCGTGTATATGAAAATTATGTTGCTATTACAAATATTGCACAAATAATATTGTTTTCAATATACCGGTGACGCAATATTATTGCATACGTGTCAATGAAATTTCATATACTGTATATGCATAAAACTTCATATAAATTTCATGATTTTTACAAATAGAAATTTTCAACAGTGTGAAGCTTGTGTGATGGACAACTATGCAGGAAGAAACACAACGATAATCCAATAATCATACGTCGGTTTGGTGTCGTGAAAAAGGAAATTCCGTGGTGTTTTTTTTTTTTTTTGGTACTTTGTGATGTTTTATTGCACTTGTATTACACAGAACGATATAGTGAAGAGTTAATGGTGGATAATTGAAAAATTGCATACGCCACTCGGGAGGAAGTGCATTTTCGCTCAGTGTTAAGTTTTATGCCCGAGCGAAGCGAAGGCGGACATTGACACAAGGCGAAAATGCACTTCCTGCCGAGTGACATACGCTATCTTTGTCCCGACTATGCTAATGGCCATATTTCTATGCCTGCAACGGCGATGGAAAGTGGCCGATTCTTGACGAGCGCGCAAAAAAGTAATTTGGCAGGCAAAAAAAAAAAGATTTATCGGAAAGAAATAAAAGAAGAAAAATGAAAAACTGCCAAAAAAAATGCAACAAAAAAAAAAATCCGACTGGTTACCGCTGTAGATTCCTGAACGCGGTTCTACAGCTAAAGATTGGGTCGTCGCAGACATAGAAATATGATCACTCTGTGGCACAGTCAGGGAAAAAAATAGTTGATGTCACTCGGGAGGAAGTGCATTTTCACCTCGTGCGAATTTCTGTCCTCGCTTCGCTCGAGCATGAAACTTCACCTTTGGTACAAAACGCGCTTTCCTCCCGTGTAGCATAATGTACTATTTTAAAATTGAAAGATGATGCTGCCCATATTCGACATAACTTAGCATGCTGTTCCCTTCCGCGTTGCACACTGTTCTCCACCAAAAACCCACACTTTAAAAAAATGGTAAATGTAATGCACTGGAAGTTTTTATGCAAGAACTGATACATTAAATTTGTCGTACAATGGCGATGAGCAATTAATGAACTATTACAGTGAAATTAAAGTAAATTATTAAACACAAACTATTTCTAACGTTTTAAATATATTATACATAAATTATTCGTCACAATTATAGATGAAATTTAATGTACCAGTTCATGAAAAAGAACTTTCAGTACCAGTGCATTAAATTTCATACGATTTTTTTGACAGCGCACTGGTGTGGAACAACATTGTGCCATTTTGGTCCTTCGTTATTGTATTCCCCGGTAAAAATTGTATAGCGTTAATAGCTCCTGAAGAGGCCTCCTTAGGTCCTTATCAGGACCTCACGTAACGCTCCCAAATGTCCACCGGCGATTGTTTCCCTCCAAAATTACGTTCCAAATACATTCCCAAGGCTTTGATCATTGCTCCATAGCGACAAATCTCCGAGTACCCTTCAGCAGGTACAAAAACTTCCACTCCAGAAAAAAAAAGCGCCTACGGTCCCCCGTTTCGATTCATCAAAAAAACGCATCGCCAAATGCTTCTTGTTTCGTTGAACGCACAATGTGCGTTCAACGAAACAAAGCACAATTACGCGATATCTCGGCCGCAATCTTCCGCACAATGCGGCATTAAATAAGTTATTACTGTAGCGGTATGAATCTCGCCGGGCGACCAACAATCGGCAGCGATTTACACCGCGAGGCTTTCTCCGTAAAGTGCACAGTTGCCGGTGTATCGTACCGCGGCAACCTGCGGGGAAATAAGCTTTAATTAGGCCCTCGTAAGCGGGAACGGAGTGTTCCCCGGTTGTATATGTGCGCCGTGAACATCAGCCGCGAGAGCTGCCCCCCCCCCCCCCCCCCACGGCTGTGCTGTACCGCGGGAACGCGCGGTATGTACGAGACTCGATGGACGATAATTACGGGGCTCGTGTCTCGTTCCGCGGCCCGGAACAATGAAATAAAACCGTACAAGCACGAAAGCGCTCTCTCGTTCGAGTCCCGCGAGCACGGACGTGGGCGCACACACACAGTGGCGATTAAGCCCGCACACCGATAAATAGAATAGCGCATCACGTATTCGTCGTGGCTCGTCGATTTTCCGTAAGCTAGAGGCAGTTTCCGCCGGGCCGATTCGGTCATTCGATCTCTGGGCCGGCCTGCGGAAAACTCGGCGCGATTTGCTCCGTTCCCCGATCAATCGGGCGTTCCGACATTAGTTAACGGTAACACGCCAGGCAGAACAAGAACTGTTACAGGAGAGTTTCGACCCAGCGGAGCCACCGCGACAATGCGGGGACGCTCTGTCGGGGCTGCACAATTTCCCGCTGCAAGCCCGAACGCAACGGCTCGGGCTTGTTCGACACAACCATAAAGTACGTGTCACATCGCGGGACGCTTGTAGCTCGGCTCGAGATCGCTGGGCGCAAGCGACGGGGTTCCGAAACTCATTGGCGGGAGCTCCGTCGATGCCGAGGGTGAACCATTACCGCGTTGCGTTCGTGGAATTCCTGGCCGGAGCGGAAATCGCGTTGAAATCGCGGATGGCGCCGAACGACAGGTGTTTATATACATCGGCGGAGGGTTATCGTCGAGAAATTGTGGATAAGAGGGGGAGGGGAGAGGGGGGGGGGGAAGGTGAGACAAGGAAAGTTCCCATTGTGAACCGTCGAATCGATCGACCGGCTTTTCGCTCGAGCTGGGGGGAAAATGGAGAGGCGAGTGACGGTTCGCCGAGTCTGTTCGGGAACTGGATGGAGCTGGACGGAGGATTCCTGAGCCTCGGAGATGAGAAAACTATTGGGTTATATTGGAGGGCAAAGGGGTGGTGGTGGCGCGCAGTCTATCGGGGCTAGGTATGTGTAGGGGAGGGCCAAGGGAGAGACAAGTAGAGTCAGGAACGACGGGCGGTAGGCTTTAGCAGGTAGAAAACAGATTGAAGTCGGACGAGACCGGAGCTCCGAGAGCTCTCTCCTGTCTCGCACGGCGAACATGACCGAGGATTAATGGTAACACGGTATAGCAATCGACGGAACTGGGTGCACAGTGTATAAGTATTCGGTCGGGAGGTTCGTGTGTATGATTCACGGCGAGAGGGAACTGTTAACCCTCTCGAGGTCGGTGGTGCTTCTCCATTTCCGGTTCATCGGCGGAGTACCGTGTACATTGATCCTCTCGGTGAATCATTGCGATATTTTTATGACGTTTTCGGATGATCGATACTACTGTTTGGGCATTTCTTGCCATTTTTTTTTTTTTTAAGGGCTCTTGTAAGTTATAAAATCTTTTTTTTTTAGTTTAAAAAGCGCTGCATCGGTCCAAGTGGGTGCTTTGAAAGTATGAATTAAGTACTTTGAGCAATTAACGGCTCGGCGAAGCGTAGGTTTTCGGTCGAAACGTTGATTTATATTATTCAGTGATGGAATGGATTTAACGCTTTGAAGCAGTGTTTCCCTATTTCTATTTCCCGCTCACAGTTCCGTATCTACTAATCTGCTCAATGAATCTTCACGAAATTTAGGCGATATCTTGAAATGACTAATACTTCCGTTTGAGAGATTTTGTGCAATTTTTCCAACAATTTATTCCAAACTAAATAACCATTTGTTTACTTTAAAAAGCTTTGCATGGTTCAAGTAGGCGCTTCAAAAGTGTGCATCAAAATCCCTTCAGCAATTGACGACTCGGTGAAGTGTAGACTTCCGGTGCGACTTCCGGTCGGAACGTTAATTTACATTATTCAGTGGTGGAATGGATTTAACACTTCAAAGCAGTGTTTCTCTGTTTCGGTTTCCCGCTCAAAGTTCTGTATCTATTAATCTGCTGAATGAATCTTCACGAAATTTAGGCGACATTTTGCCATAACTGATGCTTACGTTGGAGAGTTTGTTTTTTTTTTTTTTTTTTTTTGCAATTTCTCCAACAATTTATTCCAAAATAAAATAACCACTCTTTGCCTTTGGAAAAGCGTCCGAGTACGTGTTTCCAAGGGTTAAAGCACAAGCCGGCTCCAGCTAAATCAAAGTACGTAATAAAATCTTTTGTCTTTATGCATGTTCACCAACTCATTGAGGGTATAACTGTACGCTCGAAAGCCCACACGCTCTGGTTATGTACCCAGCTTCTTCTTTGAGGCCGTACATTCCCTTGACAATTCTCTCCCACACGGTGGACCTTCTCTGCTCGTGTAGCGCGAGCGTGCTGTCTCTATTAATTAAAGAGAACACGACCGGGCCCGGGGAACCGGTGAAACACGCGAGCGTGGAAACGCGTTGGAACGCACGGCGCGTACGGGCGATACGTTTTCATTTCAGCTCTTCCAGCCGCCGGTGCGGGCGAGAGGAGCGAGGAGAGTTTTTCCCCTCTTTTTTTTCTTCTCTCGGTTGGATTTTTCGCACAATGAGATGAGAGTTCCGACGAGTTATTCGGCAAGGGGCGCAAAAAAAAAAGATGAAGGCATAAAACGAGCGGATGAACGCCCGGACACACGTTTTCATCATTATTCCGCGAATCATGTGAGAAGGAAAAATCAAGCTGACAAAAGAATTTTTCGTATAATTCGAGGAATACTTTCCGGGGCAAAATCGAAGACCAATTATTTTACACTCGAAAAACAATCTTAATTAACAACGTCCCATAGCGCGTTCGAAGCCCATCAATTTATTCGCACTTTCTCCGTCCGACTTTTCCCTCGTCCGTAAACCTGGTGGAAATCTGGAGCGATAGATCGGGCCTTGACAAGTGTCGGTCAAATTTAGAGGCACGATCCCGCGATGCTTTCGGGACGATGAGGAATTATTTTTAAATTAAGAATGCTTCACACTTACGTTCCCAGTCAAAAGTGAGATTCAGTGAGAATTCGGACACTTCCTAATGGTATAACAATCTCAAAAAAAAATCAACTGTATTAAAGGTGCCAACAACATTGATTTTGCATAATAATAGTGTCAAAAAGTTATTAACAAATTGCTAAAAAAAATTGTTCAATAAATAATCAGTAAACCTTTTTTTCCGCTTTTCAAATGAATTCATTGATTTTCTAGAAGCCACATAAATTTTTAAAGAATTTTCTATCATTTATGAAATTTTCCATTTTTGACATTTTTTTAAGGCCGTAACTCTCGGAACGATTGGCGCAATTGGCCTCGAAATATTTTGTGTGCACTGTAGAATCGCGATACTGAAACATCTCCGAAATTCATGCTTCTACATTAATTTTTTAAACTGTCGAAAATTTTTTGTTTTGAAACAGTAGAAAATTCTGAAAAAAATCGTGTGAATTCTAAAAAATCACGGAATTCATTTAAAATGAGAAAATAAAAAATCTTCTAATTTCTTTTGAACAATTAATTTTTTGGAATCATTTGTCAATAACTTTTTGGCATTAATATTATGCAAAATCAAAGGTCTTGTCATACATAGTGCGGCTGATTTTGTTTTTAGAATTTTTGGCATGTCACGGTGTACTGAAATTTTGATCGCATTAAACTTTTGTTTGGGAATCTACGTGTTACGCATCCTTAATAAAATGTTAATTAACGACGTCCGCCAACACGCTTTATTATTTATTTATTAGCGTTTTCTCCAGTTTCCAGTGTCTCTTCCAGTTGTTCACTCGTCGCTGGTAGGAATTTTAGGGCGTTGCATCGAGCCCTGTCGAGAACCCTGTCGATGAAACAAAAATTTCGCACGACGAGAGGGCGATTTTTGTTTTTGGCGGAAAAAATAGATTCCCTTCGACGAAAATTTTGTTAATTTAACAGATAAAGCGAACCTCCCTACGATCTGAATTTCAACGCGTTCCTCATCGTTCGCTCTCGCATCGCTTCTCTACATTTTACGTACGCACGAGTATTACGTCGCATGGCATTCGCGGCAATTGCGCGGGACAAGCAGCGATTTGTGACGCGCGACAAGAGAGCCTCGAGTGAACGGAGCCGGCGCTGCGACGTAGTTCAGGCTTCTCGTCCCATGTGCCAACATCCGCCGCTCTCGGCATGTATACAGCGGACCAGAAAATTACGAAACTCTCGTTCCCACTCGCAAACACGGTGCGAACTCGTTCTGCTTGTGCGTTCGATCAGTGAGGCTTCGCCCCGGTACATTGTAGCGAGGGAAAACAGAGACACTCCGGAAGGGCACGGGGTAGTTGGATCCTTTCCGAACCATCCACCGTCGCCATTCGCATACACCGCGTGTAGGTGACAATTCCACGGTGCTCCAAAGAGTAACAACGGTGGCTAATTTGAGAATATTGGCGCTCGCTCCCGATTCTCTATCGCTGCTATGCTGCATCGTACAGAGTCCTCTTTCGTACGAACCGGCACACCCAGTAAAAATAACTCATTTGACGGCCACCGATTATTTGGTTTAAGTCAAATATTTATTTAATTTAAATAAATATTTATTTGATTTGAATAAATATTTGTTTGATTTAAATAAATATTTATTTGATGTAAATAAATATTTATCTAAATCAAATGGATATTTTACTTAAACCAAATAAACGGTGGCCGTCAAATAAATGATTTTTCTGGGTTTAGAATCGGAATTCCGCACGGAGAGAAAAAAAAAACTTGGCCAACGAGACTTTTGTCACGAGTGTTTCACGTACCTGAGACGCGGACAGCAACAACTTTGCATCAGAGGGAAATAGACAGGCTTTTAAAGGGCACGGTATAGATGGATCCTCTCCGAACCATCCACTGTCGTCATTCGCATGCACCACATTTAGGTGGAGACTCCACGGTACTCCAAAACCTAACAACGGTAGCTAATATGGGAATATTGACACTCGTTGTGATTCTCTCCGCTATGCAGCATCGCATAGAGTCTCATTTTGCGCAAATGAGTATAACTAGCATTCCGCACGGGGTAAAAAAAAAGATTGGCCATCGTCATGACTGTTTCACCTGCTTGAGACACGGACAGCAACGAATTTCCATCAGCGAAAAATAGAGACGCTTTTACAGAGCACAGTGCAGATGGATCCTCTCCGAACGATCCACTGTCGCCATTCGCACACACCACATGCAGTTGGAGACTTCACGGTACTCCAAAGCGTAACAACGGTGATTAATTTGAGAATATTGGCGCTCGCTCCCGATTCTCTCGCTGCTGTGCTGCATCGTACAGAGTCCTATTTCGTACCAACGGGTAGAACTGAAATTCCGCACGGAGAAAAAAGAACTTGGCGAACGAGACTTTTGTCACGACTGTTTCACGTACTTGAGACTGGGACAGCAAACAAACTTGCAATAGTAAATAGACGCTCTTTGGAAGGACACGGTGTAGACGGATCCTTTCCGAACCGTCCGCTGCCGCCATTCGCATTCACCGCATGTAGAGTGGAGACTCCACGGTACTCCAAAGCGTAGCAAAGGTAGCTAATATGAGAATATTGACACTCGTTCTGATTGTCTCTTCTATGCCGCATAGGGTTGCATTTTGCGCAAATCAGTAGAAGTGGAATTCCGCGCGGGGTAAAAAAAAAACCTTGGGCAATGAGACTTTGTCATGAGCGTTTCACCTTCTTGAGAGCGAGATCCAAACGAACTTGCAATAGCGGAAAATAGACACGCTTCCGAAAGGCACGATGCAGATGGATTCTTTCCGAATCACCCATTGTCACCATACACACGCAGAATATGTAGGTAACAATGGCAGTTGATATGAGAATATTGACGCTCGTTCCGATTCTCTCGCTTCTATGCCGCATCGCATAGAGTCCGATTTTGTGCAAATTAGTAGAAATGAAATTCCTCACGGGGTAAAAGAAACTTGGTCAATCAGACTTTGTCATGGCTCCTTCACCTGCTCGAGACTGGGACGGCAAATAAACTTGCAATAGCGAAAAATAGACACGCTTTGGAAGAGCACGATGTAGATGAATCCTTTCCGAACCGTCCGCTGCCGCCATTCGCATACACCGCATGCAGGGTAGAGACTCCACGGTACTCCAAAGCGTAACAAAGGTAGCTAATTTGAGAATATTGGCGCTCGCCCTAATTCCCTCGCTGCTACGCCGCATCGTACAGAGTCCTATTTCGTACGAACAGGTAGAATTGGAATTCCGCACGGAGAAAAAACAAAACTTTGTCAACGAGACTTTTGTCGCGAGTGTTTCACCTACTTGAAACACGGAGAACAAACGACCTCGCGACAGCGGCAATTTTTTTTATGCCGCGACAACAACACACTGTCAGCGATCGTCATTGTCGTGGGGTGAAAAAAAAAAAGTTTATTAATTTAATAATTCAACAATTTAATAAATTACCAATTTGTTGTGCCAAACGAATAAATCGCCTTGTGCTGTCTCGGTTCGAGTTCCTCATTACGTTCCTTCGTGTGTTTATCCATCGGCAGCAAGAGTTGCTCTTTCCGTGAACAAAACATTGTTGCATCGTAGTCCAAGTTCGGAGTTTACGACTACAAAACGCTTTGTCGAGAGCCGTAGTGACGAGCACGCGCCCTTTGGGCAACTCGTATCGAAGCCGCTCTCTCTCTCTCTCGAGTGTGACGAGATGCAAACGAGTGTCACGGAGACACGAAGTGGCCTAAAAGAGACAAAATTTTACGACTACGCGAGAGCTTTCGAATGAAACATCTTCTCGCATGAAGTTTCATCGCTGATGAAAATACAACGCTGCTTCCCTCGCGCATCAGCAGGTCTCGCCCAAGGGGCAATAAATGTCCATCCAGTCCAGAATATTACACTCAACATTCCCAAGATATTTTTTTTCCCCTCATTTTCTTTTTCGCAGAGCGAAATAACAGAGAACGTCGCTCTATTTACAAGTGCGCTCTTGGCAGCGGAGAGCAAGTTTTTCGAGCTCCATCCGGACACTGAGGAGCGAGTGAAAGGGCGAGGGAGCGGCTCTGGCGAACGCTCGAGAGAGAGAGTGCATTCTCGCGTGAGATCGTCGTGGATGCATCGTTATCGGAAGGGATGGAGGTTCCAACTAACCACGTCCGAGAGGGTTAAAGGATAGAGAAAGGTTACAGTGAGAGAGAGCCTGGAGTCTATCGCGATAACGAGACGCGACGGCAGCGTCCGTTTCCGTAAAGTGCCGTGGGGCATCGCTTGAGAATCGACCATGCTACCGCGGCTCTCTATGCACTTTTCATTCCGAAAACTTTCAGTTACAACCCACCGCGAATCCACCTCGATTTCGTTCCCGTTCCTGACGCTCGATTGCTCCGGGCCCGATATCCCCCTTTCGAGTTTCCTCCCGGCTCCGTGTCTCACTATCACCGAGAAAAACGAGCGTTATTTTTCCTTAAGGCGCGAAATAGATCGAGCGTAGGCGCCAGAGGGCTTTAAATTCATTAGCCGAACGGTGGGTCCGACTTCTTTTTCCCTCACTTATTTTTCTTCGCTTCCCCTTCGACGTTCCAACGACGCCGATAATGATCGAATGGATTGAGAAGCTGCGCTCCGACCTGTGGATTATGGTTCGTTCATGGTTATGACCATGATAATGGTGGGATAATGACAATAAATAATCGACTGCGTAAGATAAAATATCCCTGATGGGTGAATATTCGAAAACGGGGTGGAATGGAGGTTAAAGGGTTATCGCTCTGCGGGCTTCGTATATAGCCGCAGAGCAGTGATGCTCTATCGATGATACGTGAGAAGCTTGAAAATCGTTCGATCGGTCCGTTATATTCGCCAATTTATCGATATATGTATGTCGTGAGAGATCAAGAAAAATAGTATGAAGAATCCACGCCCGAACGGAGGCAATGTAGTATAATACTATATTACTATGTTATTCTTCACGATCGTTGCGGGACACTGGAGAATTCTCGGCGCGTATTCGGCTTCTATAGCGTTAGCGGAGAATAAAATGCAACGAGTGCACGGAGGGCGGGAGAGAGAACGCGGCTCGGTGCGGAACGACGAGGCATCGCATCTCGATAAAGCCGAATCGGTTGGTGGAGGATGAAACGAGAAAGAATCGAAAGGGAAAAATGAAAAAAAAAAAAAAAAAAAAATTAACGGGCGTGCGCGCGAGTGCGAGGGATGAGCCAAACGAACTTCGGAGGTTTTGGTCACGTTCGCCGCGTCGAGTGCGTTACGGTTCGTCGAACAAGGTGCATTCGACGTTTCGACGAACGATAAATGCAAAGAGTACGGGAATCCGCAAAAATATCGGGATTATGGCTTTTAGAAAAGTTCGGAAACTCGAGGAGAATTGGAGGTACATGTGTTTTTGATAGTGGGACGCTGGGAGCCGCGTTGACTCAGTGGCCAATCCAATGCTGCTAGTAGAGATGCAACGTGTACCAATCTAGTGTATCGAGCTTGTGTACCAGGTGGCTGGGAAATTTCCGCTAAGCCATGTCCCTTCCGCGATGTTCTATGACAGCTGTAACTCTACTGTTGTATATACTTCAAAAATTCTGACGTTGGACAAATGTTATTTACATTCACTACGTGTGACTTGTAACTAAAGATATGAACTTCAAGTTCACATTTTTATCGTGTAAAGAGTGCCTAAAATCTACAATTTCCCGAATGTTGAACAATATTGGAGAATCGTATGAAGACTTCGAAAGTGAACAAATTTTTCCTTTGAACAAACTTATTGTAGCGAATAGTTTACGAGTAACGAGCAGTTCAAGATCAGCGAAAGAGGCGACCTCTGCAGATGGCGCGCCTAGCGCCAGAGCGTTCTTACCGGTTGAGCCTGAGTTATGTTCCTTTCCGGAACTAGTAGTGTAGTAGCAAAGGTAGTATATCAGGTGGACACCGAAAAAGTAGACACGAAAGACAACTGGACCGGAATATTGTAGACCGTGAATGTGGACACGTAAAAGTAGGACCACAAATGGACTGTACGCCAAGTCAATGTTACACCGAAGAGAGTGAACAATCTACCAACTGAACACTCAACAACTGCACAAAGATGACCGTATACTTTAGGGAGGGCTATTCTCGAGTGATAGCGCCACGATAGATTACGACAAGACTACGTAGGTGATACTACCATTGAGGAGAATGTATACCTAAAGTGTCATAACAATGTTCATGCTGGAATTATGCACTCTTGGTATTGCGTTGCAAAATAGCGCGTCTTATATTGTCACAATAAGACATGAGTATTCGCCTCAGTGGCCTGACGTGGTCTGCACTTGTGTTGAGTTGTCCAGTGTTCAGTTGGTAGTGTGTATACTCTTTCTTAAACATACTCTTTAATAAACATGTATACTCTTTAATAAACATTAGCGGTGTCTTCGTGTCGACTTTTCCGGTGTCCAGCTGATATACTGCCGTGGTAAATATGTAGTCAATGACGCCACCACCGGAGGCGTCTGCAACTACTGGTTCGAGAGAAGAAAATTCTAACTCGAGAATCAGACACTTAGAAAAATGTTTTCCGAATCAAAAATGTTCTCATTTTTTTACTCGAGCAAATCAATAGATTTTCTTTGGACGAATTTTGAGCATTATGCAAGAAATCGGGCAAATCGCGATAACGAATCGTTATTGTCCTGACGATTACTTTGATCGAATGAATTCGCGATGGGATCACCCAATAGACGATTCGGCTGGCAGCCAATCCGATGCACGTACGCGGATGTAGTTACGCTGATTCCTCTATATGCATCTTCGATATTCGCATCGAACATGCTAGGCGTGTGAAACTACACCTGGAAATCACCACAGTCTCCCGTTCTCGATATTTCTCTCTGTCAGTTGTTGTAACTCCCCGTACTTCCTCCATCCTGACAGCGACCATCCAGCGTTTCGTATCCCACGTGCCTGCACGGTATATCCGCGCCGGTAGTGCATTAAAGCTCCGAGAGACCGAGCGAAGTGCAGGAAGAACTAAAACGGAAAACAACGATCGTTAAACAACGAGAGAAAACAGCTCTCCCATTCTCGCGAAGTTTGCGAGAACAAATTGCCGCTCTCGCGCTCTCCATCTCGCTGCGATTTTGGTACCTCATCTACCGTCACTATCGCACTGATACACACTCGCCGTATCATTAGCCCGCAATTAACCGTCTCCATAGCATTCATTATAACGTATTCCGCTATGACACCACCTCCCATAAATAAACAATTTCTACCTCCGCGTTTGCCGTTCGACTAGAAATCAGGCTACCGTTCACTGACGCAATATTTGAGTGTCAGCCCTTGCGCGAACACATCAAGACGCGTCCCGAGTCCTGCGATATTCATCCCCTAGTCGGCGTACGACATTTCTCCCTCAATTTCTCAAAGATTTACTCAAACGAGAGGAAATTCAGGTTACGTTTGCGCACATTCTCGTACACCGTATCTGCCAGCACGTATGACCTAGCGGCTATGTATATACACCTATAAGTTGCAGTACGGCGTCACAAGCAGCTCCTGCCGCACAGTGCCGCGGTATCAAGCTTAGGTCGGGAGAGGACTGCAGCTTTAAAGACGCAGGAGAATGCTCTCGTGCTTTGTCGGGGAAGAGGAAAATATTCACCACTGCCTCGTCTCTGCATCTCCTCACAAACAAACACACATGAGGGCATTACTTTTCAGTCTGGATACGTGCACCGCCACGGTGACCACAAAAGAATCTTTATGCTCGGATCCGTTTGTGCAAGCGCGTTCGGCTCAAGGAATATCTCCTTCAACTATCTATCTATAACAAATCCAGTGTGCATCCACAGTCAGAAGTGGATACTGGAGGACGCGCTACACGCGGGTTTCCATGCCGAGATTTCTTAAACCCAGTTCCGCGGAGTGTGTTCAACCCGGAGGTTTCATACACTGTAGCTCTCTACTCGCCCCCCACCCAGGGAGGACCGATAGAGAACGGTGCATGCGAGCTCGTGAAATACAGAATCGAACGTATCTCGTTCTTAGCCGTCTTTCGCTAGCGAAACAATCTCCATCGACTAAAGAACATTTTCCCTAGCTTAGGGAATTCCACGGAAAAGTGTTCCGACCTGGGAAGACTCGCTGTCCGGTGGAACTCGGAGTTTTTCATTTTCATAGCAGCGCAATGAGAGGGGTGGAAAGCACTTTTGTGCACGGAATGCTGATGTTCCATTTTCCAATCTACTTGCCCGACGATTTTAGAACTGACGGAAGCCTCGACAGATCCTGAGCTTCCGACGGAGGAATCTTGACGTACGAATGGTGAGACTGTGCGGCTGTGGCGTGCATGTCCGGAAAGCTGGAGAGATAATCCGGGATTGACTTCCCTCAGTGTCTCCGACTCCTCCGTATCTCCCAGTATGCCGGTTTGTTCTCTACTCTCTAGCGACTATTATGCCGTATCCCAATGTTCCTATTCTGGGAGTTCCGGTGCCATCGGATCCGACGTTCGATCCTCGAGTTCGTCTAACACGCAATACCAGCATATTTGCATAAAGTAGCGAACGGTGATTATGCAAACTCGATGACGCACGTCATAGATCGGGTTCTACCGCTCTCGGGCGCATAACACCCCTACGAGTATTCAAACTGCACGGTGTTGTACAGCTTTTGGCCGGCCCAATTTGACTGCGTGGTCGACCGGAAATGAAACCGATCCGAGGAATTGGCAATCAAATGACGGCAATTTAAAACGAATTCAAGTTTCTACAAGTTACAAAAAATTAATCACCATCGCGAAACGAAACCTGCGTGCAACTCCTGAAACAGCTGTCATACAGCTGTCTCATTGACCAGTTTCATTGAATCCTAATGGGGGTCCATTGTGTCCCAGGTCATTTTTGATCTTTACGGCAAACAGAACATTCCGCAAAGGCAAAGCATACTCGTGATGCTAGTTTGGTTAAAAGAAAAGCCAAGGTTTGGTGTCACTTTTCAGGACAAGCATCGATCGAGAATAGTTTCATCGATGAATCCGTCCTTTTTTCTCCTCTTCGTTGAGAGCGATGTTATTCCTACGGAAAATCCCTCGGATGATCCGCAATATCGGTGTGCGGATTATTCCAAGAGATGTTTGTATAGGACACGCAGAATACCGATGAAATCTGTCGGAGTGCGGTACTCTCCTTCTCTCTGAAATCTCTGCTTCGTCTCTGTATACCTATGCTCATTCGTATTGCGCATGGATATCGTGTGTTCCTCTTTTCATACTCCACTTGCATCCCTTTTGCTTCGCTGCTCCGGCCACGACCGGTGACACTGGCGAAACAGCGGTGAAATCCGCGAGCTCTCGTACGGCTTCAGTGATATTGAACCATTGTCATTATTGAGTTTCGTCTCATTTCTCTGAGTGAAGAACACGGAAACAGTGTCAGTAGGTCATCCAAACGACGTGCCCGAGGGCTTTTTCCCTTTTTACCCGCTTTCGATAGATCCGCTCTTTGCCTCGAATACGGAGTTGATTCGACGATTTGCATGTCATTCTCATGAAGGACAAGAAAAAAAAGGACCGTCTTCGGAATCGATCAACTTTCGTTTTCCTAATTTCATTTTCCGCCGTATTTCATCCAATTTCTCGCGGGTAACGCCGAGTGGATGGAGCCGCAGTTCCAGCGGTCGTGGATGAGATCCGGTGAAGCAGAGCGGTACCTGCCGAATGAATGCCAAACCCCCGGGTATTCGGTCGCATTCATCCCCCGTTCCGGAATACCCTCAGTCGCCCTCCCGAACGTGCACACAATGACGTATTGATTAATCGGTTATTTGTTGGAAAGGGAGAGGAACGGAGAGAGGGAGAAGGCCACGGTTCGGTGAGAGCGTTAAAAAGGTTCTGAATATCATGCCGCACGCACGGACCCGGACGACAATCGATTGTTTCATCGATTGTTCTCCCGATTCATTTTTTTGCTCTCCATTTTCATATCTGCCCAAACGCTCGATGTGAACGTACCCGGAAGTGGCACACATGAGCGCTTGTTTTTTTTTTTTTTAATTACCAGGCGAACTGACTGAACCGGGTAAAAAAAACAGAGTTGTCCGTCAGGAATGAAAATTTGAGGATTGATCGGTCGCGGAGAGTTTTGGGCTTGGATCAAGCTAGGATAACGAAAAGGGAGTATGCAAGTTTCTTCTCGACTGGAATTTTCTGTTCCTGTTGAAGAGTATTGACACCTTTGTCGCTATCGACGCGACGGTCAAAGACTTGCGAATAAATTTGAAATGCAATTTTAGACGAAAGTAATAAGATTTCGATGAAGGAGAAAAAAATGGCACACTACATATAGGTACCTCATCAGTGTGGAACAGTGTGTGACTCCGTTATGTGGTACCCCATATAATATGTAACACCGACAGGGCTGGATGCGCGGTTCGCGCACGGCTTCGGTGATCCCCCAAGTCACGCAGATTCGTTCGCGGTCGGTACTTGTATGGGTGACTGCTTAGCCGCGTGCTAGCTGGCGGCTCGACCGTTGAGCGGAAGGCATTTTCTTCTGAGACTTTGGTTTTTCTGCGCGTTACTCAAGTGTAAAAGTACCGATCAGTATAATATGGCCGTCTGTACCGGCACATGTTTTCCGTCATTTCGCCGTGTCGCCGGCAAATGCGGTACAATGTAGCTAAGTCGGCTACGGACGCATTGAAAGTTAGGTAAGGTGAAGTGCCCGGTTTCTGAAACTCTCTGGGTTTGTGACAGGGGTACCTCTAGCATAGTCGGCTCCCGCCACCATTTGATATGCAGCTAATGGGTAGCACGCGTTCTGAGTGTCACAAACTGCGACTCTGAGTCCTTCTTCTTTGTATATTTTTATTTTTCACCATCTTCTTCTCACACTTTTTTCCCGTAATACCTTTGTAATAAAAGATCAGAAACAGTGCCAGAGGAACATTCGGAACGTAGTTCCATTGCGAAAATGGAACACTATTTTTATTCTCCCCTACCTTATCAAAGAACCTCATTCGAGCGAATAGGTCGATGAATTTGACACAATCTCGTGACATTCGAGTGTTCCTCTTCATCTTTTACCATTATTCCTTTCTCCTTTATTCCCCCCCCCCCACTTTTTCTTACTTGTTCTCATCTAAATCCTCTTCCGAAGATACCTCCAGAACGTTCCCTTTCTGTGTGCTCGGTCGCGAAAGTGACCTCGCTGATTTATCGAGAAAATCCCCGGGACGTTTCCATCCGAACGTTACTCGACACCCAGCTCTCTCTCTCTCTCTCTCTCTCTCCCAGTCAATCACGTCGAACGACGTCCATTGTACGTCGAGTTTTCCAGATTGATTATCTCCTCGTCCTGATCCCCTTCGCCTCCCGTATATATTCGCTCTTGCTCTCGCCTGAGAGTCCTCCCGGCCCTGGCCCACCATTCCCTCTAACGTTGAATTCTTTTCCGCTATCGTATTACACAACACCGAACGTTTTTAATTTCCGTGCAGAGCGAGACTTTCCCGATCCATCGCTGTAGAAGAGCGGGGCAAAATGGGACAGTTGGGCAAAACGGGACAACGGGGCAAAACTCAGTTTTCCAATAATTTATGGATATCCCATTTTGTACCGACGATTCATCCGGATTTTGAACCCCAGAAGTCATGTATCATTTTTCTCTACCCTCTAACTCATGACTGGGGTACATATGTACCCCACGAGTTTCTTCAACGCACAAGGGTCCTATGAGTTAATGGGTTTTGCCGCACATGAATATCGTTTTTCCATAAGGAAGAAAATGGTATGCGAGAAACTTGAAAGTTTAGGGGTGGAAATCACCCTTAAAGCCCAAAACGTAGCAAAAATTGACAAAAGCCGAACTTTTCACGAAAAAAAATTGTAGTTTTTTTTTAAATCATTCGATTTTAAAACCTCGAGCGAAAACCTAACGGGAACGCCTGTCTGAGGTAAATTATGGAACTAAATTATCGTCGAAGTCCCAAATCGATAATGGAAATTTTTACTTTAGCAGAACAGTCTAAATATCGTCTGGGGTAGTTTTGCACCCCATACAAGTTCTAGGCTCAAGCCCGTTTCGCTCCACCGCCACCGCCACCATCCAAAAGTTATCGGAAAATTACGTTTTGCCCCACTGTCCCATTTCGCCCCCCCCCCCTCTAATCCCTCCGCAAAGAGACATTAAAATCGCTCACGAAAGATAAAAAAAAAGTTGGTAACAAACGCGATCGCGAGATATCTCGATCGAGGGAAGACTCTCAGCATATATATCCACATCCGAATTCGCCGGATGGAAACGTGACTGCGCGAGAAACCGTAATTAAGACATCCAGCGCGGACGCACATACTTTGGCAAGAATCTCGTTGCGGGCCGGAAACGTAGGATGGGAACGAGATCGAAGAGTACGCTCGGCGAAGCGACGGCGCAAGACCTCGGGCTGGCGAGGACGCGGGGGTTGAAACTCCGTTCGCGCCGAACGATGACGGAAACACCGGCGGCACCGAAAGGGTCGAGGGAGGCGCCGAGTCGTGCCACGGGCTCGCCGTTCCCGCGGCAAGTGACGCGAGCTTCGGGGATGCACGCTTGCGGGTCTTCAAAAGATGAGCTTGCGCCGCCGCCGCCGCCACCGCTGCGGGACTCCTCCGGCTACGTGCGATACATACTGTACGTGTGTATATATACATGTCGCGGCCGCACAGGTAACGAGGAACGGACGTCGTTAACGTTAATTAGAGACGATTTTACGTGGAATTTAAGTTTCGTAATTACACGATAATGGCCCCTCGCGTTATCGCGCTCGTTCGCTCACGACTCGGTCCCGAGGCTTCCCTCCCCACCCCGCTTCCTCTATTACTTCACCCTCGCCCACCCCCACCCACCGGTGGCACTCCTGGTGCACGTTGCTTTATGGACTAAGTTGCCCGACGATGACGATATACGCGGCAAAGGAAGAACTTACGAGCAAGTCCGTGCCTTTGCACTCGAAGACTCTCTCTTTCACTTCAGCGCGCTCGCGAAACTCTCGCGGCACTGTTATAGCTGCACCGTAAATGAAGTCTAATTAAGAGAAAAAAAAAACAAAAATCGTCGAAGTGCACGATTAAAAAGTTTTTAATATCAGTTTGCGGGTATTCGAGATATATAGTTTGGGCCGCGCAGATTAATCGAATCGCTCGATCGACACTTAGGGATGCAGCGAAGGCATTTTATGTCTCGAAGACCATCAATATTTTACAATGGGCTTTTACTGCAGATCTTTCATGAGGGATATTTTTAACGAAAATTGGGTAATGATAACAATGTTATGAAAATTATGAGAAATCTTGACTCGATGCGCTTATTGATTGAACTTATTTGAGGGCCGTTAGTGGGATCGAAGAATCTACAAAATTATTCATTAAAAAAAAAATCCTCGAAGTACACTATTGAAAAGTTTGTAATATCAGTTTGCGGTTATTCGAGATATAGTTTGGGCGCGGGTTAATCGAATCGCTCGACCCACCCTTAAAGATACAGCGAAGATATTTCACGTATCGTAGAGCATCAATATTTTACAATGCCATTTACTGTAGATCTTCCACGAGGGACATTTTGAACGGAAATTGGGCAATGAAAACAATGTTACGAAAATTATGAAAAATCTTGACTCGATGAGCTATTGATTGAACTTATTTGAGGCTCGTTCTTGGGATCGAAGAAACTACAAAATCATGCGTCGGAAAAAAAAATCCTCGAAGTACACTATTCAAAAGTTTGTAATATCAGTTTGCGGTTATTCGAGATATAGTTTGGGCGCAAGTTAATCGAATCGCTCGACCCCACCCTTAAGGATACAGCGAAGGGATTTTATGTCCCGAAGATCATCAACGTTTTACAGTGCCTTTTACTGCAGATCGTCCATGAGCGACATTTCGAAGAAAAATTGCGTAATGAAAACAGTGTTACAAGAATGATGAAAAATCCAAACTCGATGTACAATTGACCGAACTTATTTGAGGGTTCTCCGTGAGATCGAGGAATCTGCAAAATCATTCGTCGATGTTACCGAAGCGAGCCGTGCCCGATAAATTTCTCCGCAACTTCGGAGCTTCGCGGTACGAAGTCATAAATGATTTGAGCTATTGCACAAAAAGTTTCCGTCACTTTTCGCGCGTTCGCCTTTTTTTATTCTATTTTTTTTTTTTTTTTCTCCAAACTATACATACTCTCTCGTGCAGCCGACATTCCGACGGTGGCTCGGTTCTCGCACTCCGACCGAAAAGCACGCGATCGGGTTTTCCCCACGAGAGATGTGTTACGCTCTCACAGGGGCCGTGCGGAGCTCTGGAAAAACCTGTAGACCGGAGATGCATGCGGCTCTATGTATGTATATGTATACATATATGTATATATATACATACATACCAAACTGCTAGTACTTTCCGGCTGTAGCGCATGGCGTTCTATCGTAAACTTCGTAGTCTACTGTGGCTGCCCACGGAATTCACTTTTTATACGGAGAAATTTTCACTTCTCTCGCAATTTACGAAACTTTATGGAACCATTCAGCCCGGGTCAACGGCAAGATAAATTGTCGCGCAAGAAAGCAGGCTTTATCATTTATCGAAGCTTATCGATTTATCTCGACGCCAATGCCATAGCCAACCGAGCCAAAGTCGCTCCGCAAATAATGACCAACTTTCGTTTCTCCAACCAGAAAAATTGTGCTCGAGTTCGGCTAATGTCGTTTTCGGCATGGCCGACTCGCATGGAGATATATTGATATATTAATATATTAATCCCTTAGCTAAAGCCGGATATCTTTTTTTTTTCATTATTTCCGATGCTCTTTGGACTTTCCAGGGTAGGATAAGTCTTGCTCTACTATTAGGTCTTTCATTTTTTTTTTTTTTTGCTGTTTGCTGTCGGCAAAACAGCGAAAACCTAACGGTCGTGGGCGGAAGAAATCGGGGAACGAGTCGAACGATAGTGCCGAGGGCGTGGAGGTCTCCGGACGGAGGATGGACGAGGCGCGGGTTCGGATCTGTCGCACGGAACACACATAGAAAACCCAGTCGGAACGGACCGGACCTCGCTACCAGATTAGAGATATTTATGGTCCGGTAAATCATAAAGTGTCCGCCTCTCATCCGCGCTATGTTGATTCATCAAAACGAGCTGCGACGTTTATTCCGGGATATCACTCATCCCTATTACAATCTTGTTTTTTTTTTTTTTTTTTCTCGTCCCTTCTGCTCTTATTAATTTCATTCCGATCCTACGTACGCTCACAAGCGAGCCCTAACGGTGATCAACGATGCCATGAGTTTTGTCCAGTGGACAAAATTTTGAAATGCTCGAAGAAAACTTATATTTATTTTTTTTTTTTGTTAAGTTAATCAACTAAACGCGAAACCTTTGGAGTTCAGAATTTTTGTGCTTCCTCGTGGAGGAAGCTTTGTTTTCGTAAAAAAAAAAAAAAAAAAAAAAAAAAAAAAAAAAATCGAGATTTTAGGGTCAGAGTACTTGGAATAGCCTAAAAGGTCGAGAAATGGGATTTTTAGCTGGCAAGTGAAATACGTTGGAGATTCGTAATTAGCGGCAAGACGGACATTGGACATGGCCACAAAACGGCGTATATTGGATGATTAAAAAATCTTTTTCCAAGAACCTGTATTTTTCTTGAACTAAGTAGATGCACAGATTCGACAATGTGAAGTCCGTTGGTGTATTTTTTTCGCGCACAACCCAAATCAGCCTGTTTTACATAAAAGTCAAACACGACGTTGACGTCGAATAAAGTTGAAAATTGAAATGTCCATATCGGTTATCTCATAAAAGTTGAAAATCGAAATTTTCATATCACTTCCTCATTAATGTTGAAATTTTCATATCGCTTCCTCGTAAAACTTGAAAATTGACATTTTTATGATTTTCTCATAAAACTTGCAAATTGAAATTTTGATGATTTTCCCATAAAACTTGCAAATTGAAATTTTGATGATTTTCTCATGAAACTTGCAAATTGAAATTTTCACATCGTTTCCTCATAAAAGTTGAAAATTCAAATTTTCATGTGGCTACTTCATAAAACTTGCAAATTAAAAATTTTCATATGGCATTCTCATAACGCTCCCTTATTCGCGAAGCTTCCTCTATGAGGAAGCCAACAACACAGAAAATGCTTTCTCACAGAGGAAGCTTCGCGAATAAAGGACCATTGCGATAAAGCCATACGAAAATATGAATTCTCAACTTATTTTTCAAAGTTACACGATAGTTGAACCAGCTTAATTATTTTATTCCAGAAAAAATTGACGCGGCCTCGTTACGCGGTCTGTCACGCTACTCAGAGCATTTTTTGTCTTTTTGCGTCACTGCGAAGCTGAAATTCAGGATGAAAACGGAAGGAAACCCGACCCGGCTGGCACGCGCTGCGAAACGTAAAATAGAACGGTCAAAATAATTCGCGTTGCAACTTTTAATGACGAATTTTCTTCGATTTGAACGTACGAATCGTGCGTAACGTCAGCCGGAAGGAAATTAGCGGAGATCCGGCTTTGCATCGGCGGTCTCGCTGGTCCGCTGTTTCGTTGCAGCCGAAATTTCCTCGCTGGAACGTCAGTCGAGAACTGGCACAGTGGAGCGGAGAAAGTGCATTGAATGAGATCGAAAAAACGAGATAGACAAATGAAAGAAAATTTGGAAAAAGAGCGCTTCGTCGACGAGCCGGAAGAACGAGACGGCAACAACGTCGACGCCAGTTATACTTAGTATGTAGAGAGAACGGTGCCACGTTGTGCTTTTTGAATTTAAAAAAAAAAAAAAAAACAACAAAAAAATGTACCCCTTTACCGTAGACGACCCGTTTCGTCCGTGCCATCCCGTTCAACTCTCGCGTTCACTGCGCTCTTCTCCGTTCAACTTGCACATCCTGCTCGCTTTATTCTCTATTCAGAAGCTCGCGGAATTATTAATATTGCATTGCACGAGAAATGCCGACGGGAAAGCCGGCCAGCATGAGTAAATAGACGAAGCAGCGTAGAAATTATATGCCGTGTGTGTATATATGTGTATATATATATATATATATATATATACAAACATGTGTGCGTGTGTGTGTGTGTGTGTCTATATATAAGACCTAACCGTACAAACGGTGTATATAGAGTTAAAATAGAGTCAACGAGAAAAGCGTGCTGCAGGCGTGCGAAAGCGTAGTGCTTGAGCATTTTTTTTTTTTTAACTATAATCAGCGTTTGTTATATAAATAACGAAAACAGTCGCGCTACGCTGGCTTAGGATGTACCAGAGTGATATGGCCAATCGTTGTACAGTAGTTTATCCGAGGTAATGTGGGAAGAGCGTACACGGTAAAATAAGTACCAACGTTTCTTGTACACAAACGTCCAGGATTCTTTTTATGTTAAATTTCACAAAAGAATCTTGTCGATTTTGCAAAAATCTCCGTCAATTTTACGCATACTTTTTTGTGAAATTATCAGCAAAATAATCGTGGCCGTTTGTGGACAAAGTTTTGTTAAGTGTACAAATCTTTTTTACTGTGCACTTCGAATGAGTGAAATCTCGGATAAGACCAATAAGATACTCAATTCAAACTTGTACTACTATTATATATATATATATATATATATTTTAAACACCACTTGATTTAAACACTAAATTTATTAGTTTATTTATTTGTTTTTTAAATATATTTATAATTTCGTTGATCGACATTAAATTCATACAAACATAAGCCATTGAATCTAAAATCGGAAGTGCTGTGTTTGCGGCTCGCAATATGAAGCAAACTTGTACAAGTTAACGAACGTATGCAACGAAGTTGCCATTGGCATCGCTGCCTTATCCATTTTATCCGAGTTTTCCGTACTATCCAGGCCTAAACCTCGTTCAACGCAGCGGGCTCGGATGAGTTGGGTGCTTCGGACAACGCGGAGGCTCGTTTAATCGAAGGTCGGATAAGCGAGTTTCTACTGTATCTTCTTACACATAAAAAAAAAAACACACACATAAAAACACACATAAAAAAAAACATTTTTATGTGTATCTTCTTACACATAAAAATTGTATGAACTAACATCCGCACAGAGTTTTTAAGCAAACTTCAAAATAGCGTAAAATTTTTATGAGTCACAGCATTTTGCTAAGATTGGAACCAAACATTGAGGAATCTCCCGAATCAAGTTTCAATTTTTCAGACCTGAAACACACACACGCACGCACACACACACACATATATCCATACATTTTTTTAAATACGATTTTCCGATGTTTTGTACATTCTGAAGACGTTTTCATTAAAATGACAAATTTGTTCCATGTTTTTCCATGAAAACAAAGCTTCCTCCATGAGGAAGAAAAAATCGTATATAATTGGAGTGCTCACAAAAAATCATATGTGTCGTATAAAAACTTATCCATCAGCTTGTCCTCTCATAAATAGATTTTTTTTTTTTTTTCATTTGCAAAATTGAGAAAAATGATGATAAAACTGTCTACGATGTGAGTGTGCGCTTGCCTGTGCACGAACAACGTACTCTCTACCGTTTCTGTACTACCATCAGATTTTCAATTATTTTTCAATCCAACATTCAATACAGAAATTTATTATAATTAACGCGAGTGAAAAATTCTTTCGACCATGTACGACGACAAATTTGAACCAACATTTCAATTAGCGCTTCTCTTTTGTCTAATGTAAAGAGCAGAAGTTATCGCTCCGATGCTCGCAGCAGACAAGATTACACGGTCCGGACAATCCTTATCGTATACGAACGCAAATATTATCTCCGCGCAAAAAACTCGCAGTTGAAAGTTTCGCGCAATGACGTTTGGCCGTTCGTTTTCGTACCGCATGGGAACATTTCGACGAGAATCGATTACATTTTTTTTCCGCGAGGCAATCGCGCCCGAGTGCTATCCGCGGAATGTCACCGACCGCACAGCGAAAAAACCACTGGCAGTACAAAAAAAAAAAAAAAAAATTCAATCGAGTAAATGGAAGACTTGTGACATTCTCCGTGTCATTGTGACGGAACGTTGATGGTTTCTGTCTCCGCAGCGATGCTGCGCTTTTATTCGGCGAAAATTAAAGATAACAAAAAAAAATAAATAAAATCTACACCTGAAGAATGATATATTGAGGCGCCCTTCGATCGTGCACCGTTCAATCGTACACTCGTTCATTCTCACGGAAATAAATCGTACAACGCAAAAAATGTTACACAAGTTCACAACTTCGTTCAAGTGTACGCCGAAAATATCTTGTCGCTTGTCAAATCATCCTCGGATCAAAAACTGTACAGCGGCATTTCCTTGCGCCACAAAAAGTTCACGGATTCAATATGTTACACGTTAGTGAGTTTACACTATTTCACTGTAACACTCGCCAAACCTTACAACTTCCCAAAACATTACACATTCAATATACTGTGCAGAATCACAGCGGCGCTCATCCAATTCCCCTCTCGAGGCCATCTTTCCTCCCCGTCGGTGTAAGGTTGCACGCGTGTAAGCTTACGCACGTGAAGTATATTGTGTAATGTTTTAAAGTTGTAACGTTTGGCGAGTGTAACTATGACATAGTGTAAACTTACTTATGTATAACATATTGAGACCGTAAACTTTTTTTGGTGTGAGAAAATGGCCGTCTATAGTTTTTTATCCGCGGATTGGGCAAGTGTAAGATATTTGCGGTGTACACTTAAACGAAGTTGGGAACTTATGTAACATTTTTTGCGGTGTACGATCGAACGGGGTGTACGATCGAACGGGGTGTACGATCGAACGGGGTGTACGATCGAACGGGGTGTACGATCGAACGGGGTGTACGATCGAACGGGGTGTACGATCGAACGGGGTGTACGATCGAACGGGGTGTACGATCGAACGGGGTGTACGTTCGAACGGGGTGTACGATCGAACGGGGTGTGCGATCGAACGGGGTGTGCGATCGAACGGGGTGTGCGATCGAACGGGGTGTGCGATCGAACGGGGTGTACGATCGAACGGGGTGTACGATCGAACGGGGTGTACGATCGAACGGGGTGTACGATCGAACGGGGTGTACGATCGAACGGGGTGTACGTTCGAACGGGGTGTGCGATCGAACGGGGTGTGCGATCGAACGGGGTGTGCGATCGAACGGGGTGTGCGATCGAACGGGGTGTGGGATCGAACGGGGTGTGCGATCGAACGGGGTGTGCGATCGAACGGGGTATGCGATCGAACGGGGTGTGCGATCGAACGGGGTGTGCGATCGAACGGGGTGTGCGATCGAACGGGGTGTACGATTGAACGGTGTACGATTGAAAGCGCCCCGCTATTTTACCACCAGTTTCAAAGCACCAGACGAGTACGCGTGAACAATATTGAATCGAGCATTGGGAGATCGGGAGACACGTGTGCGATGAGTACAATGCGGTATCCTTCATCGTGGCTTTACCGACCGAGCGGCAGGGCGAAGTCCGGCTAACGAAGTTGGTCCCTTGTATTCGATTGTTCATCATAGGACCCTCTGCCCTTTGCCGGACGGAACTGCGCCGGACTTTTAGAGATCGAGAGAAAGGGACTTTCCGCAAATTTGATTTCGAAAGCGTACGATAGAGCACCGCGTCCCGACATGCCCATTGTTTTGCCCCGGTATTGTGGCGCTGTTGCCTAACAAAAGTTCGTACGGTTACGCGACGCGTATGAAGAATCGAATGTCAGAGTCGAGGGTAGAAATTTGATGCGCGTTGAAACTAGAACGGGGAAAAATAATATCGAGCACGGTCACTATTTCACAAACGTTTCGTATTACATTCGCAATAAATCATGTAATTCGTATACGACGTTTCGTAATATTGCGTTATTCTCGCGGGTCGTAGGATTTTTAGCTAACCGAACGATTCACCGATAGCTTGCTAGTAAACAATTTAATTGGTGTATTTTTAATTTAAGCTTCGCGGAACTGAGTTCTCGACTGTTACAACTTTTCACAGGTCACGCAATGCGGCTATGATAAATTGTCAATTTAACGTATTGGAACTTAAAGATTTTCTAATATTACTTACATTAATGGAACATTAATATACTTTGCTTGTAAAATAAAAATATCATTTAAAAACGCTGTTTAGTAAAATAAAAAATAGGTATTAAAATTACAAATCTTTCGCTTGAAATT
Organism: Amblyjoppa proteus; assembly: GCA_963922035.1. Classification (NCBI taxonomy): domain Eukaryota; kingdom Metazoa; phylum Arthropoda; class Insecta; order Hymenoptera; family Ichneumonidae; genus Amblyjoppa; species Amblyjoppa proteus. The sequence continues at coordinate 21,398,219 of OY998234.1, read as the reverse complement.
TACGAAAATATTCGTGAAAGACCCTTTTTTTACTGTTAAATTGCAAAGCTCATGTGTTTGACATTTCAGAAACAGTTTATGTGAAAAAAAGCTTCCGTTCGTTAATGTTCGAACAAATTTTTTTTTACAGTGTAACATTGCACAACGTTGCGTTGTTCTCGTCGATAGTAGAATTTTAAGCTACCCAATCGATGAACCGATTACCTCGCTCGTAAACAAGTTAATTGCAGTATCTTTAATTTGAGCCTCGCTGAGCCGAGTTCTCGACAGTTACAACATTTTCACGTGTCACGAAACGCGGCTCAACGTTGAGTAACGCAGCACGTTGGGCGGTTACGTGCGCCATTCTCCGAGGAAAACGAAAGAAAATCCCGAGGAGCGGAGAAAGAAACGCAAATAGAAGTTCCGTTAGCGTCGAAACTTTGAAGGAAAAGCGAAAGAGCCTTGCCTCGAGTGACTCGTAACGAATTCACAAAAATAAATCGCCGTTAACGAGAACAAATGGGCGAACCCCCCTGACAATGAGAAACGTCCGAGTGGTCTTTAAGCGCAAACGAACATTTACCGAAACACCGAAAGCTCCCAAGCCATTGTTGACGGTTCTTTTTTTTTTTTTTTTTTTCTTATTCCTCTATCCCTTCCCTTGGTCTCATGATGCCTTAACGCGACTAAGAACGCCTTCCCTATAGACCAAACGTAAATCGCCCTCTCGCGCCCGAGCACACCGAGGGGATGAGCGCAGATCCCTCCGGCCTTCCTGACATCACCGCGAGAATCTCCACCCCACCTATCGACTCGGTCACATCCGTTGCGAGTAATTCGAACGAGAACGCAAGAAGAAAAAGAAAGCCAGTGGTGCGCGGACGTTGCTGAGGATGGAGGTTACGCGTCAACCCATTCGAAGCGAACAAGTGAGAAGTGGATGGGGAAAAAGAATGTGTATATATATATATGTGTGTGTATATGTATATATGCTGCGCCGGTCATAAAGTTTACGAGCGTCTTGTAATGTCCAGAGAGTGAGCCCGTGCGGGATCCTTCGACTCGTTCGACACGCCAAAGGCATTAACCACATCAGCTCTCCGGATCTTGGTCTACGCCGAAGCCTGACGTATCCGCGTAAGGCTTCCGTGACAACCCTTGTACTCGCCCTAACGTCGAGATTGATCGCCTTCTCGTATTATACGAGCGGAGTAACGACGAGCCACCTACATACGTATGGATACGTCTTCGACATTTTATGCCGTACGATAGGACGGCGAGGGAAAAATAATGATAGGATTTTTCGGAATCGACCATGAAAAAGTAATACTCGATTAATCCCGTGTCAAGTCCTAAGATGTAGCAGTAAAAAAAAGGGGGGAAGCGGAATACAGTAAACGATAAGAGAATGGACCGGTCGATGATGCGGCAAACTTTGTTTAGGCCGTTGCCGTTTGTAGGTGATATTACATAATTAGGTACTTTTAGATCAGAAAGTCTCGAAATACTTGAAAAATAATTGCAACATCGCATGCACGGTTCAAAGCCGAGGAAAATTTCCCTTTGAATTTTTTTTCCAAAGTGCATGGCTTTCGAGATACGAGAGTTTGAAGATAGCGACCAGTGCGGCTGCGCAGCGACCAGCGCGCCATCTACCGAGTGATCTCATTGGTCGAAACTTTGTCTGCCTCTAACTGGAAAACTATCCACCGTACAAAAAATTCGAAAAGGGAAAGTATCTTCGATTTTCAATGAGCAATACAGTCCAACATTTTTAAGAACATTTAATAAAATGTTGCGAATTGTTTATTGAAAAGCGTGAAGAAAAATCTCCAGTTCAGTTGAGTCTCATCGAGCGTCAATTCCCTCTCCGTTGAGTTGTGCCTTCTCCCTCTTCTAGCGCAACGAGGCACTGAACCGAGAAAATGAGGTGATCGACGACGTCAACGTGGAGTTATCTAATAAGAGGTTCTCCCCGGGAGTGCGGTGTTACAGGTAGAGCGAGAAAGATCGTTGGCGAACCGGCGAGACGCAACTTTGAAATTACTCAACCGTGTGGTGGCGGCCCGAACAACGAAGCTGATTAAAGTTTTTAATTAACGACATTAACGAGTTATCAAGTACACGCGCCCTTTCGTCGAAGTAGACGGACAAGTGCTCCGTTACGTACACCATACACAGTTCGTATACCATGAATGCAGACACTGTATACATCCGTATACCTGCTGGCGTTGCGATGTTCCACCTCGCCTGGTAGGAACACGTTGTAATCACACTTTCGCAACAAAATATCTTATTATAATCATTACCATCTCGTCGTCAACGACTTTGATTCAACGACAACGCTGAATCAAAGTACCGCTCGAGCGATAGACAAAATGGGACCGCGCAAAATCATAGAGTACCGGAGGACAATTATAATTGCAATAATAGCTCTAAGAGCGGGTCTCGTTGAATTTGCACGATTAATCTTGGCTAATAGATAAGCTGATGGAAAATTGAAAATTATTCGCTCCAGCTGGATTCTACGGGAATACGGTTACTGTCGGGGATTCAATGAATTGCGCGAACAATTCGCCCCGTGAATCTTAGCATCGACCGCGTTCATTAGCGACAATTACCGAATACGTCGTGCCCACCCTCGCGGTAACGCCTTCGGGAAATTTCCCCGGTTCGCTCGTCGGTCGGGCGGGGGAATGGGGATTGCCAACCGAACGACGAATACGGCGACACTTCCCAAGCGGACAATTAGGCCGAGTGGGTAATTAGAGCGTTAACGCGGAGGCGCGAGCACTCCTGGTGCATCCGGTTCCGTCGGGTGGGAAGCTGGAAGCTTCGACACTACTGTGGCAAGGTGATGTTCGGCGATGTACGCAGCGGTACTTCGGCAAGTACACGGAGTAACAATCAACACTTCAACAGCCCGTTGGATGTTTAATTATCTGCCGACTTAAGGACCACCAGGCGAACCGCAGCGATTTGGACGCTGATCGTTTACCATGTTCCATATTATCCTCTCGTCATGGTAAATTGCGCCCAGAAAAATAATTTATCTGACGGCCACCGTTTATTAAGATGAAGCAAAACATTTATTTGATTTACATAAATATCACTTTAAAATTAAGTAAACAGTTACTTAAATGAAATAAATATTTTTTTTTTAATCAAATAAATATTGTACTTAAACCAAATAAGCGGGGGCCGTCAAATACATTATTTCTCTGGGTGTGACCGTAAAATTCTCTTCGGTATGGACAAAAAAAAATATCTCTTTAAATGAATTCACTAATTTCTCACTTAAACATAATTAACGATAAAAAAAAAGTGGTAAATAAAAAAATAACTTAAAAACGGAAGGAATCATTCATTTTTGTTAACATTAATTAATATTATCAGAAAACAATGATAGTAATAATTAATAATAAAGAATTATACTGTAATTAATTAATCGTAATTAGAAAAATTCATTTGTAAACTTGGCTAAAGTCGGATGAGATCTTCGCTCGCGACAGATTTATATAATATGACAATATTTCATTGCAAACTTTATTTGTGGATATAGAAGAACTGTGTTCCGGAAGCTTTCTCACAACTGTAGCGAAGATTATGAACGAAGATATAATTACGATTAATTAATTATGCTATTACTAGTTTTAATTAATTGTTACTATCATTGTTTACTGACAATATTAATTATTGTTGCAACCATTGATTATTTCAATGTTTTTGTACGATTTCTTGCGGTCGCGAGTTTTTTTTTTTATGATTATTATTTTTTTCAATGCTTTTTGAATTCTACCTTCTTATACAATACTGCGATACAATTTTCCATGCGTTGTTCCTCTCCGATGCTATTTTTTATGTGTCGTTCCTATCCGATACCATTTTTTGTGTGCGATTCCTCTCCGATACAATATTTACAAAGTGGAACGAAGAGGAGCGATCTGTAGAAAATTGTATCGGAGAGAAATGGCACACAGAAAATTGTATCGCAGAGCAACGGCAAACAACAAATCGTTTCGGAGAGCAACGACACATCGAAAATTGTATCCGAGAGATACAACATTACGAAAATTATATCACTGACATATATATAACTTTGCGAATATGACGTTACACTAAAGCAATCGAATTATATATTATATATTCTATAATATCGAATTAAATATTACATAGAACTATAGAATTGTTTGGGGAGACGTCTTTCCTCCCAACGCGCTATTGGTAGACGTTTCCCAACTGTAGAAAAGAATATCAATTGAATTGATATAATTACCATTAATTAATCATGTCAAAAATCCTCATCGTTAATTACTGCTACTATTGTTTATCGAAAATATTAGTTATTGTTACAAAATTGATGATTTCATCCTTTTTGAAGTTACTTTTTTATTAACAATTTTTTTTTTTTTTTTATCGTCAATTATTTTTGTACTTTTTTCACAGATATCTTTTTCAATAATGACGACTAATTTGCAGTCGGGAGTTTTTTTTTTATTATAAATTTTATATTTTTTTCACCCAGAGGCCAGTGGGGAGTTAAAAAAGACTGTCTTAGTAACAAAAAAAAATGCTCAACATGATAGAGAAAACTTAAAGCAAAAAAGCCTCTCGATGCGCCCATTGAATAATTGAAGTGACATTGGTCCGATATGAAAGTAAACGATCGGATAACATGGCTATTGATCATTGGGGTTGAAATTCTGCGCTACGGTAGAATTTCAAGTGGTGATTATGGACCACCCCGATTAGAACGGCGGATCGATAACCCGCGGCCCGGGCCATTTTCGCCACTATTGGCCTATATATATTCGAGCCCACACAGAAACGGTCTAACGGCGGGTGGTCCGCTTTAATCGCGTTACATTAACGGAACCGGTAACGACGACGCATGCATCAGACACGCGACGAGGGGGCGTCCGAGGGGGCCAAAGGCGTTAAACCGAATTAGCAAAAATGACGCGCTCCCGTCAGCCGCGACGAATACACATACGGGTGTCTTTGCTATTGATATTAGTTTAACAATTCACGTAGAGAGAAGCGACGAGGCGAACGGCGGAACTTCGCTCGCCCCGTTACACGGCATGGCGTGTCTATTTGCACGCTCCCGTTTTCATGCCTGAGAACGTACGGCTGCTCCGAACACGGCGACGACAACGACGACGATGACGAGAACGAGAAAGAGCAAGAAGACACCGAGAAAGTAGGGCGTATCGTGTGCCACGCCGCTGACACGAGTTTACTTTTCCTACTCATTTTCATCCATACGCGCGCTGCTTGCCGACTATCCTGCGCCATATGCTACACACATGTAAACTCGATGTCCCTCCGCTCAAGTCACGCTGAAATATTCGCCCGACAAGACTCATCCGTCCACCGGAAGGGGGGGCGAGACAAAAAAATGGAAACCTGTACGATGCTTAAAATAAATACCGGAGCGAGTGGGGTAAAATGGGGCAGGATGAAGGTAGTGAGGGTAGACCGGTCGGTATGTCCAGTGATTTATGTGGCAAACAAGATCGGCTATATTCAACACTTTTACTTTACCTTCTAAATGCCGGCCGTGAGTAGACTATTTTGCCCCGAACCGAGATTTTTTTCGCGGCTTCTTGGGATATTCATCAGGAATTGGCTGAGGAACTTCGGTTGGTAGCCAATTAACGGCATGTAAGCAATCTAAGGGTCGAATTTTAAGAGATTAGTTTGAACTTGAGATCGAACTTAAGTCCGAACTTAATATCAAACTTAGGTCCGGATTTCAGATCGAACTTAGGTCTGAACTTAAGTCCGACCTTAAGATCAAACTGTGAGTCCAAACTTAAGATCAAACTATGAGTCAAAACTTAAGATCAAACTGTGAGTCCAAACTTAAGATCAAACTATGAGTCCAAACTTAAGATCAAACTATGAGTCCAAGCTTAAGATCAAACTTAAGCAGGCAATGAAGTTCAGGCCAAACTCCGATGATAACTTCACACTAATATCTTCAAACTCGACTCCGAGTCTGTTGTGTATCAAAAAATTGTTCCATGTTATTTACTATCAATAAAATTTAGTACTACTACTACTACTAATCAGGAATACAATTTTTCTTTAGCAATCAATCCGTAACACCGGACGTATAAAAACGGCTGCCGTTTATCAGCTTCCGCGATCAGCGTTCACCCCTATCGGAAAAATATCCACGGAATTACGGAAGTGAAAACAAAAATTATCCGCTTGGGAAATTTCAAACCCGCTGTTTTTTTTTTCTGCATTTCAGTGTACGAAAACTCGTTGAATCGAAACGGAATTGTTAATTCGAAACATTTGCATATTAGACTTCCACTGAAATGTGATACTAAAAAATTTCATAAAAATTTACATATCTCAGGGTAATGGGAGTTTGATTAAGGAAACAGCGGAGCGGAACGATCGGGAACGAAAAAGACTGAAGGTTCGGACGTGCGGCACGAAGGGTCGAGCCGGCAAGGGGCAAACTGCGAATCCCCGCAGACGCGCGTGCCAGAGCTTTTTGCGAAAGCCGCTGCCCCGGGAAGGGTCGAAAGATCGTATCGGCTCGTGTCCATCGGTCGCGCAATGGAGTCGCTCTCTTTTTTCATTTCTTTTTTATCGTCGCTCTGTTTTTCGTATTCCGATATTTTTTCGCCGCGCCCGCTCGGCGATTTCTTTTCTCCGCCGTATCGACCACAATCCCATGTCCGATGGGTCGTATGAATTATTTCCTGCGACGGGAAATTGACCAGGCGGACCTTTCCTCCGCCGCCGAACGACCCACGCTAACAATGCCACTTTATACTAATTCCGGGAAAGCATGCGGTCGAAGTTCGCCGACTCTGCCGATAAATCGAATCGGGGGAAGTCGATAGGATAAGCGATAAAGCGTTTCAGAGCCCGCTCGGCCGGAGCGAAGAAAAAAACCAGCGGTTTTTTTCCGCAAAAATGTAAGACCCATGTAGGTTTTGCCGATGGAACGGACGAGGCCGATGGTCGGGCTAGTGTTGGCGTGGCGATTGTCGAATCCCCAACACTCGGCCAATGTTCGGCCAAGTAATTGACTCGCCAATGGTTTGTTTGACAATTTGCGGCTGATGCTTGGCCGCGTTCGACGCGCCAACTGTTGGTTAGTCTACTTGAGGCCAATGTTCGGCCGAGTATTTGCTAACCATCGGTTGGTTCGACAATTGGCGGCGAGTGTTTGATCAAGTATTGACTCGCCAATTATTGGTTCGTCGATTTCAGGCCAATGTTGGACCAAATATCGCCTCGCTAACCATTGGTTTACCGATGTGACACCAACACTGGACCATCAATCATCGCCTTGGGCCGCTAGATGGCGCTCACCCAAGTTGTTTCTCGCAAGCGAAAGTATAGCCCAGCGTTATAAGAGCATTGCGAAATAACACCGTCTTTAACTTTCGCAAAGTATGCGTATTATTTGTGGAATCGGTATTCGGTAGTCAATAAATGCATTGACATACCAATATACAATATGTATTGCCAATACATTGACTGAGTATAATCGCTTCGAGAGTTCTCGCATGAGACAATATATAAAATATAATTCTCTTGCAGACATATACGAAGCATAAAAGAAGGGATATTCCAATGTTTACAAAACAATAAAATTATTGCTTTTAAAACCAATCTCGCCCCATATAGGTTACATATATGTAACCTATAGAGCGTCGAAATTGACTGCCAATTATCGGCCGATCCTCTTGATCGACCTTAGGGCCAATATTTGCAAGAACTTATCATTCAAGACTCCCTCGATGATTGCCAAGCTCGCATGCCAATGTTGGCAACATCGGTACCAAGCTTCGCCCAACCATTGGCCACATCCGATCAGCCTACATGGGAGGGTGGAAGAAAAGTATTGTAAAAAAAAAGTACGTATCGAGGCGCCCTCAGCATTCTTTCATATTCCTCTCCAGGGACCACTTCCGGTTCTTCGGACGTGTTTATCGAAGTCCTCGATCAATCCTCCCCGCCGAACCGGTAATAAACGAAAGAACCGAGCAAACACCAACCTCATTTTAGCCTGTGCTCCGAGATTCAAAGCATAGAAACGTGTTCTTTTTCCTCCATTTCTTCTCCGTTCTTTCGTCGCTCTCCGGGCCGACTTCGGTCTCGGTCGCAGTCCCTGATGACGCGGGACGGGGAACTTTGGGCGTCGAATCGAAAGCTCTTCGTTGATGCCCGAGCGCCCGCCGGCTCGCTACCTCCTCGCCTGGATAACTCGCGAGAACTTTCCTTCGGTGGAACTTTCCATCGTCGAAGAAAACAAAGAAGTCGCGTAAGCGACCTGGGAAGAGGCGGCGCGTGGGTGTCGCGGGGTGTGAGGGAGGCCGACCAGGAGAGAATAGGTTTTTCCGGGCAGTGAGATGGAAAAGAATGAAAGTACTGCGTACAGAATATAAGGCGAATGCGAGAAAATGGAGAAGAGATTCGGAGAATTTTCGGGCCCGGGGAGAGAGTTAGCAAGTCGGGCGGAGGGAAATGCGGTACGGAAAAGCATCGGCGACGACAACCACGGAAGGTTTGGTAGATGAGCGGGCCGTTTCACGTGGACCAACACCGTGAAACGCCGTTTAATCTTGAATCGCGATATCGTCTTTGCCAGCTAGCAGCAGGATGAGCAGTAACGGCTAGAAAGCGGTGGGGGGGGGGGGGGGGGAAACCGCATTAAATTCTCTGTATCTCGTCGATTCAATCTTTCGCCTCGCTCAGTAGCGAATGAACGAGCTGGAAAGTGGAAGAGGATTTCGCCCCCGAGCTGCGGAGGGGGATGAATTCGGAAGATCGAGGGCAGGAGAGTGTGTAGCGTCACGTAGAACGGCAATGCCGGGAATACGGTCGAGGGTACGAGATTCGTCGTCGACCTCGTTTACTCTGGCAATGGGCGAAACATACCCGCTCGTAAGAAAATAAATTAAGAATGATTCTGAGTATTAAGCAATTAGAACACCAAATGTTGATCGTGTTTTAAATTCATAATTATTTGTATATATATAAAGTATTTACATATAACGAATGTCGACTAAAGTCCTTTATAGTCTCTTAGACGAATCGAAGGATCTACTAAATATGCCTGTATCGCTTGAGAGATATTATTGTAGCACATAGTAGTAGGGAACTATAGCGCAGCACTGAGTAAGAAAAATTGTTGGATTAACCAAAAGACATGCGATGATATACGTTCAAAGACGTTATTCGGTTGGTACAAATAAAGCGTCGTTTTGTTAAATAATTATTTGCATCAATCGATTCCAAATTTGTCGATTGAAACAAACACTTTTGCTGTACCAACGAAATAACAACTTTGAACGTAGGGGAGAACGGAGCAAAATGGGACAGTGGGGCAAAACGCGACCGCGGAAAACTCAATGTTCCAATAATTTCTGGATGCCCCATTTTCTCCCAACAGTGCATCTTGATGTTTCAGCCTGTTTTGCCCAACTTTCCACCACAGCCGCCATCCAAAAGTAATTGGAAAATTGCGTTTTGCCCCATCAGCCCATTTTGCACTGCAGTATCATTTTGTCCCATCATCCCATTTTGCGCCGCAGTATCATTTTGCCCCGCTCTCCCCTACGTCACTGTGCCTCGGTTAATCCGACCATTTCTTTATCTCAGTGCACCTATGTTAGGAAGTACCGGATTCATAAGAATTCTTCGTAGATATTTTGGTAAAAATTCTTGGAAAATCGGAGACATTGCGCCATAGGTGATGCCTCAATTTCCTACTAGAGGAGAGCCGGGCAAGATGCGACAGTGGGGCGAAACGGGATGATAGGACAAAAGGCGGTTTTCCAATGACTTTCAGATGATTTGGATGGTGAATGGGACAAAACGGCAATACGGCTTTGAAAATCCGGATGTTTCGACGGAACGGAAGCTGCGACTCACTGCGCTATTTTTCGTGTTAGCCTCTCGAGACCTCTCTGCGAGCTGTCTGAAAACGATAAGCTCAAAAGGATGTTCAAGCTGAAACACGGGAAAAGGTGTTCCTCAGTGTAGTTGTTACGACTTCCTAACGACCTGCAATTGGATTCTGCCAGTATGGTTTGTAAATGAGTTATTAAATTATCAGCAATAAATAGTGATCTCGTCCAGGACGCGGAACGACAGATGCATCGGCGAGAAAAGAGTGGTCTCACATTTCAATATCGAACGCAAAGCTATGGAGTGAAACGCGAAAATCCTGATGTCAGGAAGCTGCGACTCACTGCGGTATTTTCGTGTTAGCCTCTTCGGGCTTCTCCGCAAGTCGTGTGGAAACGACATACACCGAAGGATGTTTAAGCTGGACCGCGGGGAAAAGGACCGCGAGCAACAGTCGGAGAGATTCCTTTATAGGGTAGGAGGAAGGGCTGGACGGGGAAAATTAGAAATCACGAGGGGTCGAAAAGCTGACTGTTCGCCGGGACTCCGCTTCGTGAAAGCTCTCCGCGTGTCCTACCGGAGGGAATCTCGGTGGGTAGCGCTCGTTCCGACGGCGGTGGAGAACGTGGAAAACCGCCGAGAGTAATGTTGCCACGAAATTGCGCGAGAGCTTCGAGAATCTCGCTACGTGCTGAAAATGTCGGGAGGGCGGAGGGCCCAGAGAGAGAGAACGAGAGCCCGAGCTCAGAGCGCAATCCGGACGATATTGCTGGGGTGCATTGTTCGACCCAATGGAAAAATATGTCTCCGCTTATGGGGCTATATTTTTCTTGCTGGGTTAATTGCGATCGGACGTTAATTGCCATGCCGTTAATAAAAAAAAAAACTGCGAGGTTTTAAGAAGAAGGTAAATTTGAGATTGCACAGTTTTCAATTTCGTGAAATTGCCGGCGAAATTTATGCAATCCATTCATTGATCCTTCAAGACTTGAGCCTGTTTACCTTCAGAAAAATAATCATATTTCTCAGCTGGTCGAGAGTTTTCTATGCATAACAAAAAATGTACTCAACTCCGGTAGAGAAACTTTCTTTAAGATGACTGTCCGTTGAATTTTTCAAAAAAAATTTAGTGTAATAATGAAGAAGCTTTTTTCGTATCCGCTTCGCCGAAAAAGCAAAAACGCTACACGATGTCGGCATAAACGTTTAACTGACAAGTTAGCCGAATCCGAGAAAAAAAAAATGAAAAACCTTTTGTCGCTCGTCACTCGTGCAAATTTTTCGGCAAAGAAAATTCAACCGAAACTATAGCGAACAGTGCGAATCAGAGTGTTGGGTATAATTATCCGAAGCATTCAACAATTACGCTCGTGAACCCTGGTTGCCCTGGGAGACCCCGGGCGTTGGAGCTTTAGGAACGGGGCCCACTGCAAACGCTATATTAATTGGAGTTGCGTAACATATTGACTAAAGCAATTACGGTGCGTTATATTACGTGACTGTAGAGCTGCGACGACCGACACGCTGTGAATTCTGTGTACCATGTACAACACGCATGAAACTATGTGTACACTGAATGCATGTCGTACCTTCTGTCATTAAATGTTGCGGGCAAATTTCAAGGCTGTTGGCATTCACTGAAAAAAAAAAAAAAAAAAAAAATCAATGCCTCAAATAAAATTTGCTTGCGGACTGCCAATGAGTAAAAAATATTATTTCAATTCCACTGTCAATTCGTACAATTCTAAACGGACTTTGAAGTGGTAAAGTGTTGCCTTGACAGTCCTGCCGTCGTTGTTTCAACAACGTATGGAATTGTAAGATTCGAAAGTAAAATTGACATGAAAAATAAATTCTCTGGCAGCCCGCGAGGGATTTTTTGTTTTTTTTTTTTTTTTTTCTCAGCGAACCTTTAAATAATTTCGAACTCGGAAAAATTAACGAGAATTTTACTTCTATTAAAATTGATAAAAAAAAAGGTTCTATCGCTCATTTTAACTGCTATACGGACAAATCTATGGATCCTCTGCAGCGGCAGCGAACATTGGCAAGGGAGCGAGTGTGACAAATACGCACGATATCGCCTTACTAATTAATTTGCGCAATCAATACGACGAGGAAATTTAATTATCGAATGAATGATCGAATCATTAATTAATCATGTTATATGCATTCATCGAAGCCTGGATAACAACGTCAGGTGGTGACTTCTCATAATGGGAACCCATTATGAGAAGTCACACAATGTTCGTATGAAAATCAACGACCGAGGGCTGAAGCACTGGCAATGGAAGCCAATATTATTTATATTTGGCACATTTAGCACTAATGACATTCTATAGCACAGTAAATATTACTCCACATTTAACATAGTAACATTTTCAAAAGACTCACGGTAAAAAAAAATGTGTCCGCTTTTAATCCTCCGATAATTTTTTTTTTTTTCATCTCCGATAGGAACAAAAAAAAATAGATTTTCTCAACTCTTTCAACACGTTTCTGTATGAAAATATTCAGATTTTTTTTTTTTTTTTTTTTTATTATTTTTAGGCCAAAATCAAGAAATTTTCTCGAAATTCGTCGAATGTCAATTGTGAAATTTTTGTCGAAAGTATTTCTCTACGATACATAACATCCCTTCAAATATTTTGAGAATATTGCTGCCTCATAGACGTACACGGTAAAAGAGACTTGTAACATTTAACAAACCTTTTTTTTGTCCACAAACGTCTAGAATTATTTTGTTGTTAATTTAACAACAAAATTTTTATGAAATTGACAGACATTGTTTTTTTTTTTTTTTTTGTAAAATGGACAAGGTTTTTTAATGAAATTAACAACAAAAGGGAATTGTGGACGTTTGTGAACAAGAAACATTGGTACATATTTTACTATGTAAGCTTGCTTTTTCGATTTAATTTGACGAAGGTATTTTCGAAGAGAGCCGTTTCACCAACGTAACGAATATGCTCTGCTGACGTATAAAAGGTCAACTAACATTTAATTTCCATCGTCAGACATTTCCTTCCGTCTTAATTTCACAATGTTCTTTTTTTTTTTTCTGCGAATGCACAGTAAAAAATAATTTCGTAAAATGCGGAATGCGAAATTTCGTAAAAATTATTTTGTTAAATAAGTGACAAACTTGTTTGTCACTTATTTGAATGTACGAACTTGTCATTTAATTTCCTGTAACATTGACAATTTTTGCTTGTACTTTTGTTTGTAAAACTTGAAAATTAACAAATAAAAAAAATTGTGGACGTTTGTGGACAATAATTTGTTGCAAAAAGGACACATTTTTTTGTTTACTGTGTGAGATTCGTTCACGAGCATGAAAGAGGCAGTGAAATCAACGAAACAAAAAGTCGTCCCCTTCGGAGCTAAAAAGAACGTTCGTTAAATGTCAAAACCATTTTCTCCACTAGGTAACTTTATAATAACACATCGTCCCACCGGCGTTTAGCGCTGAACCGGTAATTCCATCGGACTCGAAGCAATATCGTATTCCCCGGATATTTCCCCCCCCCCCCCCCCCGATGTATCTTTGCGAAACCAAAGCCCCCAGTATTTCCACTTTACGTCCCACCGCGCTATTCCAATTCCGATGCACTTGCAACCGGAATCACCAGCTCGGAGAGCGTTTCAGTTTCGGAACTTTGAGGCATTCGGCTGGCTCCCTCTCTCCATCAAGCCGATTGCCTGCTTGCCTCTTCCGTTTTCTCTCCTGCATTCGCACCGCATTCGAGCACGTGCACGACAACTTAAGCCTCGCTGTGAACTAAAATCGATTGACCAGCAGAATCGGATAGTCGGCTTAATTTCGCCTCCGAACCGTTCTGTCGGCATCGGCGAATGCTGCAATTAAGTCGTTTCAATTTCGTTTCAATTTTTAATACCCATCCGGGACGTCGATGATGCGATTTCGATTACGGGAAAATAGGGAAAACCAGCGAAGACCGGGGGGGGGGGGGAGGTAACCGGACGAAATTTTGGGCTCACCGTTGAATTGGAAGCGCGATTCCGCAACCCTTTCCGTCTCCCTTCCGTCGATGCAACCGCGGTTTATAAGAACGAATAATCGATAAACCGATATCCGGTTTCGCAGATTACTCATTCCACTGTAACGCTCCATCCCGAACCGTCGTGGACTCGGGGGGGAGAGCCGGCGAGACAGCAACGTCGAATCTAGTGAAAAAGCACTCTTCACGCGAATATAATGGAGACTCGAGTCGATTTCGAATCGTGCATCAAAATTGAGCTTCCCTACTCAACCGACAACCGATACATCTGTCATGCACTCCCGAGAAACTTCCGATACCTATTATGCAAGCCATAACATTGATAAATATAGTGGAAATATACTTTTTTTCGTATAGAAGAACCAGAAAATATTGCAGTTTACAAAATTCTCAGCGGTCCGGAGATCGGCACAGTCTGCAAAACTAAAAAATATTAGTAACTCGTTTATTATTATTATTATTATTATTATTATTATTATTATTATTATTATTATTATTATTATTATTATTATTATTATTATTATTATTATTATTATTATTATTATTATTATTATTATTATTATTATTATTATTATTATTATTATTATTATTATTATTATTATTATTATTATTATTATTATTAGTTTTATTATGCCAATCGTGCATTTAAGGTAGTTCTTACAGTAGTTTCAAGTCCTGCGGACAACTATTGCTATTAGTCACAAATATGTATAAGTTCCCATATAAAAATCGGCATACGCTTCAATGAATCATTCCCTAATTTTCTTTTTCATGAAACCTTCGCTATATACGGAAAATAAGGGAGCAAAGTCTTAAATTTGACTAGAGTTAAAGTAATATGCTTTCAAAGATAACACAATTTGGCAAATACTAAACGGTGGAAGGATTCAAAACTTTGCAAATACGCTCCACGCATCTTACCCTTTCATTTGACATTATATTTGCTCGCCTATCAAGATTTGATCAAAATGTAAGAAGTACCTTAATGTACCTGCGCTATTCGACAAGTAAACGGTGGAAGGATTCAAAACTTTGCAAGTACGCTCCACGCATCTTACCCTATCATTTGACATTATATTTGCTCGCCTATCAAGATTTGATCAAAATGTAAGAACTGCCTTAATCGACCTGCGTTATTCGATAGGATCGAAAAGCTCGGTGGCGAATTCCCAACCCGGAAAGCTATTCCCATCGACTTTGAATAACGTTATGACATCGAGAATCGTGTAGTATCCCGGACACTTCTCTCGTTCCCATGACACTCGATGCATGCTTTGTGTCACTGTGCCCTCAAAGCAAGTAGTGTATATCGGCTCCACTGTTTGGCGTTCGGTATGTTACCCAGTCGGTTCTCGGTCACTCGTATAGTTTTGGTCCATTTATATGCTATATGAGGGTAGGAAGCGCGTGCGACTCGTGGTTTGATGTTCCCTCGTGTGCGGGAATGGGCAACGGGTTGTATACATATATATATACAAATGGCTACAATCGTAGCTATACTCTCCCTCCCTTCGTCTCCCCGAATGTACACTATACAATCCGCCCATTGTATCACTCCATTAAACATTCGCTGCAGTGCACTATAAACCACGATATAATCTCGCAATGCGGTAAACACTGCCAAGTTAAACGAGCACCGGGGCGAACCTTGGGGAATCCCGAGCGGGAGCGGTACGAGCTTTTCCCAACCCCCGTGAAAGCAATTCATTTTCTCTCTCGCTTTCCGCTTTATGCCGGGCATTCGGGAGCCCAACGCTGCAAAGTAAGCGGAGACGCGAAAACAATTTCACCTGTATCAGCCACGCTCACTCGCGTTAATCGCTAAACGAGAAGCCAGAGGGGTCGAAGAATTTTTAGGGGTCCGAACAGGAAAATTGGAACGGCCTCCGTTTTTCTCCGCAGCACGTCGCACATATTAGTCGGTGTTAGGTATTGGAGATTGTGGCTGCCTTATTTTTTTATTAGGTGATCAGGGAAACGTCAGGAATTCAACCGGGCAAATAGAAAATGACCGAATGAGGGGAACAAAATTTAAATAGTATAATTTGCCACGAGGAAGGAAAGTGCGTCTGTTCACCGGGTGTGAAGATTGACGCTCGAGCGAAGCAAGGGCTGAAATTCACACGAGAGAAAAATGCACTTCCTCCCGAGTGGCATACGTTATTTTTTTTCCCGATTATGCTAAAAAGTGGCCATATTTCTGTGCCTGCAAACGGGCGTGGAAAGTGGTCAATTATTGACAAGCGAAAAGAAAAGTAATTTAGCGGTAGGAAAAGTGAAACTTTTCTTCTCGCTAAATGACTTTTTTCCCTGACAATTTCCGACTGTCCTCGTCCACGGTCGCTATTTATAACTATTAACTTCGAAGAGATCAACATTTCGTCGAAACAGTCGTGTTTCTTATTTTATTTTTCATTTTTTACGAATCAAATAAAAATCACCCGACTCCATCGCCTTTCAGTTCTTCGAAGTTGATAAAAAGACTAAAGAAACAATTCATTCCCGCTCCCTCGTTTTCCACGCATCGTGAAAGAAAAAACGTATGAATAATTTTAGCAAAGAAAAAAGCCAGACCCGTGTGTTTGTCTTATATCCGAAGCTCCGCGGTATGTGAGGAGCGTTCAATATAGAAAAGGAAAAAAGGAGGCAAATTATATACGATAAGAGCAAGGATGAATAGCAAAGGCGCGGGAAATGAGGGAAGAAAAAGCGAAAGCAGAAAAAGTACACCACGCGAGCCGCAGCCATTCTTCTCTGCTATTTTCTTTGGTTTTATCCTTTTGCGAGAAGGAAGAAAGGGGGTTTTCTCCCTTCCTTCCTTCCTTCGACGTGCCTCTTCCGTTTAATCTTTCTTCGCAGCTTTCATCTATACCGTTAACTCCCGGTCGGGTGTACTTTGTTCGGGTTCGCATTTGGCGTCTGGTTTATAAAGCTTACGTTCTCTCGTCATTATACTGAATGGGAAAGCGGCGAGAGAGAACAGAGAGAAGCCGGTGACTGTTCGCAGAGCATAAGAGCCCGGAAGCCCTTGCGAATGATCATTCGCCAACTTCCCGTTGTGTGACGGGAAACAATAGACTCACGATACGATAACTTTCTCGATACTGCCAGAGAATTCAGAGTTTACAAGAGAAGGATAGAGGGAATTAGGATAGACGCGGGGTAGTTTAGAGTAAGAATTGGCACGCCTAAAGTAACGTATGCGGCTCGTATAGTTACCGCGAGCAATTTAGGCGCCAGTTTTTCAAATCGAGTGTTTGGATCTCCTATCGGTAGTTGACTAACGAAAAAATTTACCATCTATGATGTGGCGACGAAAAAGTGGTTAGGCTATTTTTCATTCGGTAATGACGAATGTTAAGAGAATGCGAAATACCGGCGGTCGGTAATGCGAACTGTAATCAACTTTTGAAATGAGGTCCAATAAGAAGTCTCAGCGGGAGTGGAAATCATTGTAGCTCTCGATAAGACCTCCCTTTTGACCACAAATGTCAGCACACGTGCAAAAGTTTATCAGAGCTTTTGATATCGACCCAGCCAGAATTTATTAAGGAGGAAGGGTCGAAATGTTTACTGCGACGAACCTAAAATATGTCAGCAACTTATCGCACAAATCGTTTACTCTCAACGTCATTAAAACGTGAGCTACCACTAGTGGGAGTGAGATTTCAACAATTCTTAAAAGTCATTAAAATAACAATTGATTCTCGTCTAACTATGCTCTGCCTCGTTATTTAAAACGCTTTCCGTCACGTTCGCAGGATCGCCAATCCGTGAATTTAATTTAACAAGCTTCAAACAAACTGCACTACATTTTCTCCGGTCGCGCGAGTTTTTCACGCCCGGTTTCTTGCATCAACTCGTCGGTAAAATTTGCCACCGTCCAAAAAACCCACTCTAGCTGGATACGTAAAAAATGGTAGCCCATCCTCACGCACCATAGACGGAAAAGCTAAGCTTTACTTCCCTCCAGATCTTTCTTCAGGCGGAGTAATTCGGTGAGTTTGACCGTGTGAACTCCACGGCAGAACAGCTTCGGAATGCAGAGAGCAAGAGGTCTCGCAAAAGCGTGGAAGCAAAAGCGAACGAGAGAGAAACCGGCGTCGGGCTACTCAGTGTAACGTTGCATTTCAAGCTCAACGAGGGTTTTGCGGCAACAGTGCAAACCTCTGAATTTATATTACAACCGTGTAAACGAGAGCCGCCCAAGGGGGAAGGGAGGGCGAGAGTATAGTTTACCCCCTTTTCCCGACTTCTCCCTTTTCAACCCTGAAGCGGCGAGGAGCTCCAGTTCGCCCTCTCGGCAAGATTTACCGTGAAAGTTGCGCAGCGCCCCGTTGCACAGAGTTCGTTGCCATTGTAAAATATTTAATTAGTTGTCTTAATGCCCGGAATACTTGCCACCGGCTCGAAAACGCTCGTCCCACTTGCCTCGATACAGCGGAGACGGAATCACGCCGCGCCTCCGTGGCCAAGAAAACCGCCAGTAAACGCTCGAGTTCGACTATGAAACTGCAGCGTGGCAACTTTTCATATTCCTACCGTCGACTAATGGCACCGGGCCATTAGGGGAGAGCCGTAACGCGTGTAATTATTTTCAACGAATAATTGCATTATTTCATCCTGTAATCAAGATTGATCGAGCAATATCGCTGGAAGTGAAATAGAGCGCGATGCGATGCCGTGTACACCCTCACCAACATCCCCTCGTCACTCCCGCGCGCGCAGCCACGGGTTCCTCTACCCGGTTTTCATGCCGGCTCGCATTGGCGCGCGCTTTCCGGCAGCCTCGCGAAACCGCAATAAAAGTTACCGCGGATCACTCGACGTATCGTTTCGAATCAAATGAAATTCGGCCCGTCGAACAGACGGTTTCACGTGTTGGTATTTTTTTATTTTCTTTTTTTTTTTTTTTTTCTCGACAATCTCGTTTCGCGCCAACATAGTTTTGAGTATCGAAATTTTTTTCGACGAAGTATCCTCGTCACGTCTCGTTGGATGGAATCATATCGGCAAGGCTGGGGGGTTGGAAGCGACGCGAGGGACACGCCCGTGTGTGACTCGAAACGCACCGACGAAACGCAAAGCGAATATACGCGGGCTCATTCGTGCGATGATTTTATTTTTTCGTCACGCGTATCGCAACGCGTACCAGTCGTTTGAGCTTTTATTCGTTTCGATCAATCTGATTGGATGGCGCGGACCAAAGGAAAGAATTTGCCGCGTATCGTGACTGTATAACTAATGTGCATTGAGAGAAAAACAAATTTTTTTTTTCTTTTTTAAACAGTTTTTTTGAACTTTGAATAAACATTTTTTTTTTTTTTTCTGAATAGTCGAAAAATCGATTTTAAGGTCTAATGTAGTGTAACTGGAACGAGAACAATTTTACCGAGAGACAATATGAGCTCATGCAAGAACTAAAATTATTGAAAATTCACTTTTTTGTTTTTTTTTACTAAAAGAAACATTTGATTGATTGAAGTAAGTTTTATGAAACTTAACTGAAATTCAATAAATTATTTTACTATCTTGTGATAAGCTGCATAACTGGCAGTTGCAAGCATTGGCAGTTTTCATCGTGAAAACGCAGATTTCTCATTCTCTCATTGGATCGTGGCTGTACAACTAATGTGCAATGAAAGAAAAAAAATTATGTTCCTTTTTTAAACATTTTTTTTTTTTTTTTTTTTTTATTTCAAACAAACATTTTCATCTAAATAGTCGACGATCGATTAAAATGTCCAATGTAATGTAGCTGCAGCAATAAAAATTGTACCCGAGAGATAAGATGAGCTCATGCAAAAACTAAAATTATTGAAAAATCACGACATTTGTTTTTTTTTTTTTTCTTCACTAAAAGAAACGTGTGATCGATTGAAGTAAGTTTTATGAAATTTAACTGAAATTCAATAAATTATTTAACCATCTTGCGATAAGCTGTATAACTAACCGTTGCAAGCATTGGCGGTTTAGATTTGCAAGAACGCAGATTTCTGATTCGTTGTTCATCAGCGCGGAACTGCTCTTAACGAGCGAATAAAATAGCGAGTGTATCTCTCACGTCATTACTGTACTGGCGACAAACGAAGCGCCCGCGTTCAGCATCGATGGCTTCTATTTTTAGCAAGTCCGAAACCACCGTGCTTGCACGGTGCGCTGGTTCATTTTTCTCTGCGCTATCACGACATCGCCCCCTTTTTTCTTCTATTTTTGTACACACCGAAGCGCTTCAACGGTCGTGAACCCTTTTTTTTTTAATTTATTTTCACTATTAGTACTTACTCGCACATTCCCAACTCGATGGATAATGATCAGCCGAGCTCATTAGGAACGGAGAACGCATCGCCGATTCATTCGTTACACGATAAACGATCATTTGCTATGAAAATTGATATACGGTGAATATATGAAGTTTTTATGCGTAAAAAGACTGATAAATTTAATTGAATATATTCGATTACGAGTTAAAATTAATTCTCGTTCCATCGAAACATTCGATGTATCGAATAATAAATTGTACTTCGCTTTTGTACATTAAACTCGATATACCACTTTGTGCATAAAAACTTCATAATTATATCATGTATATTCATTTTAATAACATATTTGACCCTTTGAAGCACGGTGTATCGCAGGTGAAACGACTCTTTCAATTCAGAAAGAATGCATTAATAACCAACCGCTCTATGCATAAAAACTTCATAATTATGTGTATCAATGTTGGTACCATATGTAATATGTACCCTTCGATGCATTGTGTGTCACAAGTGATACCTCTTTCAATTCAGAAAGAATGCATTAATAACCAACCGCTCTATGCATAAAAACTTCATAATTATGTGTATCAATGTTGGTACCATATGTAATATGTACCCTTCGATGCATGGTGTGTCACAAGTGATACCTCTTTCAATTCAGAAAGAATGCATTAATAACCAACCGCTCTATGCATAAAAACTTCGTAATTATGTATATCAATGTTGGTACCATATGTAATATGTACCCTTCGATGCATGGTGTGTCACAAGTGATACCTCTTTCAATTCAGGAAGAATGCATTAATAACCAACCGCTCTATGCATAAAAACTTCATAATTGTGTATATCAATGTTGGTACCATATGTAATATGTACCCTTCGATGCATGGTGTGTCACAAGTGATACCTCTTTCAATTCAGGAAGAATGCATTAATAACCAACCGCTCTATGCATAAAAACTTCATAATTGTGTATATCAATGTTGGTACCATATGTAATATGTACCCTTCGATGCATTGCGTGTCACAAGTGATACCTCTTTCAATTCAGAAAGAATGCATTAATAACCAACCGCTCTACGCATAAAAACTTCATACTTATGTATATCAATGTTGGTACCATATTTAATATGTACCCTTCGATGCATGGTGTGTCACAAGTGATGCACCACTTTCAATTCAGAAAGAATGCATTAATAACCAACCGCTCTATGCATAAAAACTTCATAATTGTGTATATCAATGTTGGTACCATGTGTAATGTGTGGCCTTCGATGCATGCTGTGTCACAAGTGATACCTCTTTCAATTCAGGAAGAATGCATTAATAACCAACCGCTCTATGCATAAAAACTTCATAATTGTGTATATCAATGTTGGTACCATATGTAATATGTACCCTTCGATGCATGGTGTGTCACAAGTGATACCTCTTTCAATTCAGGAAGAATGCATTAATAACCAACCGCTCTATGCATAAAAACTTCATAATTGTGTATATCAATGTTGGTACCATATGTAATATGTACCCTTCGATGCATTGCGTGTCACAAGTGATACCTCTTTCAATTCAGAAAGAATGCATTAATAACTAACCGCTCTATGCATAAAAACTTCATAATTATGTACATCAATTTTGGTACCATGTGTAATGTGTGGCCTTCGATGCATGCTGTGTCACAAGTGATACCTCTTTCAATTCAGGAAGAATGCATTAATAACCAACCGCTCTATGCATAAAAACTTCATAATTGTGTATATCAATGTTGGTACCATATGTAATATGTACCCTTCGATGCATGGTGTGTCACAAGTGATACCTCTTTCAATTCAGGAAGAATGCATTAATAACCAACCGCTCTATGCATAAAAACTTCATAATTGTGTATATCAATGTTGGTACCATATGTAATATGTACCCTTCGATGCATTGCGTGTCACAAGTGATACCTCTTTCAATTCAGAAAGAATGCATTAATAACTAACCGCTCTATGCATAAAAACTTCATAATTATGTACATCAATTTTGGTACCATGTGTAATGTGTGGCCTTCGATGCATGCTGTGTCACAAGTGATACCTCTTTCAATTCAGAAAGAATGCATTAATAACCAACCGCTCTATGCATAAAAACTTCATAATTATGTACACAGTAAAAAATAATTTCGTAAAATCGTAATGCAAAATTTCGTAAAAATAATTTTGTTAAATAAGTGGACAAACTTGTTTGTCACTTATTTGAATAAACGAACCTGTCCTTTTATTTCCTGTATCATTGACGACTTTTAGTTTGTAAAACTAGAAAATTAACAAATAAAAAATTGTGGACGTTTGTGGACAATAATTTTTTTGTAAAAAGTGAATATTTTTTTTTTTACTGCGTATGTTAATGTAGATAGCATATGCAACCCTTCGCATGGTGTATCACAGGTGATCCACCTCATTCAACTCAGAAACAATGCATTAACAACCAACCAACGTGTTTGAAACTTCATACTTGTAAAAAAAAAAAAAAAAAAAAAAAAATGTATGCTTCAACACGTTAAGAGTGCAGAATGTTTCAGGCTTTGTTTCGGAACAATATCGGGTTGCAAGTGTGTGTGTGTGTAAATCTATTCTATGCAGTACTCGTTCCTGCCGTCGTTACAATGTTACCCAAACGAGCTCGATGTTCTTTCAGGAACGCTTTTTTCAAACTTTCTTCATGCGTTAACGTCAAAGTACAAAAAAAAAAAGAGGCCAATCTAACGTGAGTTTTAATATAGAAAAAAATGGCTACATACTTCAGCCGAGATTGCAAGTCGCCCGCATATCCTCCCTCCGCGGCTTAAAGCTTATCTATGACTTGGCTCTAGGTCGAAAAATTGCTGAGTAAACGGAAAACGGTGGATCGTATAACCTGCCAGGGGACTTTTACGAGAGCGGTTGAGAGGCTAGATCGGGCTCACGAGGAAATCTCCTGTCATCGAACGCGTAAAAAAAAAAGAAAAAAAATGATGTGCGTGACTGTGTGTGTGTGTGTGTGTGTGTGTGTTTTTTCATCTCCCGTAAACGTTCCCGGACCATTTTCGCGGATACAATCATCGCGTCGAGCGGTACGCCCGAACGCTCCCGTGACTCGTTTACCAGGCATTCGTTTGATCCTCGAGAGCCACCGAATTATTGAAAACTGCACTGGCAAAAAATGTATCTCTTTTGATTCGCAAGCGATAAAACATTATTCGCGCATATTAATGGAATAAAAAGGAAAGAATTAAATTGGGGACGAAAAAAAAAAGTTGACCATAAAAAATACTGCGTACAAAGAATCAACAAATTCTCCACGACCGTCACTTAAGGTAGTCCTTGCGAATAGTGTTCACTTCGCATAAGTTTCAGAGAAATGAGAGCAAATTGCAAACACCTCTGGATGACATAAGAATCTGAAAAAAAAATCAAGCATATTAAAGGCGCTGAAAAGATTAATTTTGCATAATAATAATTCCAAAATGTTATTAACAAATTGATGAAAAATAAAATTGTTCACCAAATATCTCGGAAACCTAACTTTTCTTTTTTGAAAGAAAATGATTTGTTCATTTTTTTTTAAATACGTATGAATTTTTTCAGATTTTTAAAATCACTTTGATTTTTTTTTTTTTTTTTTTTTTTTTTTTTATATGGGAAAAACGTGTAGAAAAACAGAAGATTCAAGGTGAATTTAAAAATCTGAAAAAATTCATACGTATTCAGAAATATGAACGAACAATTTTCATTAAAAAAAAAAAAACGTTAGGTTTCCGGGATATTTGTTGAGCAGTTTTATTTTTTATCAATTTGTTAATAACATTTTAGAATTATTATTATGCAAAATTAATTCTTTCGACATCTTTAATATGCTTGATTTTTTGTTCAGATTTTTTATACCATCGAGAAGTGTCTACAATTCCCTCTCATTTCTCTGAAACTCATGTGAAGTGAACACTATTCGCAAGGACTACCTTAAAGCTCCGTCGTCTCCGTAAAATCAACAATATATAATCATTAATCAGAGCACAGTACCGAAAAGTACTAAAAGTACTAAATACTGAATACCCCAAGTACTTTAAGTACAAAGTAATTTCGGTACTTAAAGTACTTTTATGAGATACAAAGTACAAAGTACTTTTTCTTCTTAATCGGAAGAGTCGAAGTTCCACGAGTACGAAATTTAGTGACGAATTTTCAAATCAAACGGCTCTGTTCGGGGCCAACATTTTTCCAAAAACGTCGAAACTCTTCGTTTCCAATTATTGGTGAAAGACCAATCGACTGGACTTTGGGGAAGCGAGTGGAGGTTGACGGGATGTATAATAATTAAATCTGCAACGTATGGATCTAGTACAGTGGCCGAGAGTGAGAAAGGTCTCGATTTTATGCATGAAAAATCGTATTTTTGGGATTTAAATGGAAAATATTGGGCTGGGAGTAAAATAATTGTTATATTCGTGTTCAGCGGGAAAAAATGCGTCGAATATAGCCTTGAAACAAACAGAAAATCGAGTAAACAACGATTTTTCAATATTTGAGCCACTTTTGTAAAAAAAAAGTCGATTTTCGTGATTTTCAAACGCTCTCAATGGAGCTAGGGAAAATCCGAGGTGCTCGTCGTATTCTGCGGGAAAAAAAAATACACAAGACAGGATCTTGTCCGAAGTTCTAGAAGCGTTTTATCGGGTAGTTTCAGAACGTTGAAAAACGCGAAAAATTGACTCGAAAGAGGTAGCCAACGCAATTTCTTGACGAAATTTGTTTTCTTTTTTTTTTTTTTTAAAGAACTGCCACGTATATTTCGACGCATTTTTTTCCCGCGAACCCGCTGAGAGTAAAATAATTTTCGTTACATTGGTTTAGTTAAAAGAGCATAGTTTCCTCAAAGGGGAAGCTATGCTCAACATTCTACAAGTATTTTATTCTCAGTACTCAGTAATAGTACTTAAAGTACCGAAAAGTACTCCGATACTTTAAGTACCAAATAAGTACTCGTGTACCACAAGTACTGCCCAGCTCTGATAATAACAACAATGATATACAGTATAAATATTACAATAACAAGTAAAAAATGAAGACGACAAATAGTTAGCCACGAGAAATACTGTGTGCAAAGAATCGTCAAATTCTCCACTGCGGTCAATCAACCTTCCGTTCGACTCCGCAAAATAAATAAAATCTACGAAACAGCTTTCCCTTCAGTGGTATTTCTTTCTGCGAGAAAAGAAAAGCTCATCTCGCGCAGAAGCACGGAGAGCCGGAGACGAATCGAGGCGACCGATAGGGAAGCGCCGAGGAGGCAGTTTACTTCCGTTCGTTATTTGATGAATTATCGACGGTTCGATAAAACGAGAACGCCGCTAGTGTAGATCGCGAGGGGTTGGCCGAGGCTATCACCCGAGCGCCAATTCGATAATCGCATTAGTCTTTAGCGGGGAGATTCCCGTGAGCGCATAGCTTCGAATTTCGAGCTCGTTTTCCAAAGAAGATGCGAGAGGCTCGGCGATCGTACAGTCGAGTGAAAAACTGGCCTGGAGCCAATTTCCCGAAAGCGGCGAAGAGGGGGGGGATGGTTCAGAGGAGAGGCACCGAATAATCTCGGTGTGATTTAGCAGCGGCCCTCTCTTGATCCCAGTGGGGAAAAGCTTTCGCAGGTGAAACGGACGACTGAACTTGATAGTCCGGAAATTGAGTTAATCCACTTAGTTATAATGGTGGAAGTGCTTGTATCGAAAAAAAAGAAAAAGAACCAACGCTTCAGACTAGCGATTCAATTGACACGCTTACCGACGGTCGGTACGGCAGATTTTCGGGAATAATTGCCAAATCTTCTATCCACGAGCGAGTAGACAGAGGCCGAACGATAATGAACTGGGGTCAATTAAATTGCAATTTCGAGCTATTAGCTTCGATAGATCGGTACGCGCTAAAGTAGTAGCCGGATAGGCCGATCCAGGTGGAAAATGGTAATGCGAACGGGGAAACAGTGCATGATCATTCCAACGGCGAGCTGAAAGTAAAAGGGTGGGGGGGGGGGGGGGGGGTGGGAAGTTATAGTAAAGCCTGTCTAGGTATCGCGAATGACTGCCATAACTATTGTTAGGCGTGCGAGTAGATATAGAGCGGCGTTAATGCACTCGCCAAGAGAGTATCGAGTTCATGCAGACGCTGATAATCCACTGGTACAGTCGCATCTGCCGGAGTCGCACGCACGTGGCTACCGGAGGTATTACAGGCATGATTACGCGCTCGCCAAACACAACCCTCCGAAATGTTCCAAGCTGCCCCCCCCCCCCCCCACCTCACCCTCTACTCTCTTCCTATTATCGAGAAATGTAAATCAGCGTTATCCGTGGAGCACGCATGCCCACCGACTGTAATCGGCCAAAGTGCATTAATTTGAACACCTCCAAAATTTGATATGATCGGCGAGTTAGAAAAATTGTAGATGTCGATAGATAAAGGCAATTAATGATTTTATCCACCCATATATACATATACTAGGGGGGCCCTGGGCTCGCGCGCTTCGGGCGCTCGCAACTCCTGCGCGCAAACTCCTATTATTCTAAATACTCTAAAAACGTATATCCATATAATAATAATGTTATTATAATAACCCTATTATTATAAGGTTTATCGTTTCGACACCACTATGCTATGTATCAACCACAATTACCACAACGCCCCCCTGATTACAAAAGACCCCCCGACTCCATCCCCCCTCCTTCGGAATCCCCCTGGGAACACCTCGACCCCCGCCCACCGACCCCTTTAACTCTATTGTAGAGCCTTTAACCCTTTTGTAGACCCCTTAATCCCATTGTAGACCCCCTTAACGCTATTGTAGACCCCTTAACCCTACTGTAGACCTCCCCCCCCAATTATATATATTAGGGTGTGTGAAAAAAAATTCATTTTTCTTTTTTAATTTTCCTCCCATCTTCTTAAACGACAGATTTCAATCTCAAATTGAACCTTGCGAAAGGCGGTGCCTAGAAAAAAATCCTAAGAGATTGCCGCATTCGACGTTTGTACCCAAAAATGCGGCACCTCTCAAACTTAATTGTCAGTGACTGCCTTTCGCTGGATTTTTTCATCGATGAAAAAATGTAGTTCTACGGGGTGGGAGGTTAACTTTTTGTCTTTTTTTTTTTTAATAAACACAAAAGATTTCGATTTTCGAAATCTTTTCTGTTTCGAAAGTCAATGTTAACTGCACAGTAAAAAAAAAAAGTTTGTACAACGACTTATTGTCCACGAACGTCCACAATTTTTCATATGTTAATTTTATAGTTTTACAAAAAAAAAAGTACAAACTACAATCGTTAATTGCACGGAAAACAAACGGGCAGGTTTGTAATATTCAAGCCTGAACAAACGAGTTTGTCACTTATGTAACAAAATTATCGTTACGAAACTTCGCATTCCGATCTTAGGAAATTATTTTTTTTACTGTGCAGATCCAAAAGCTGCACCGATTATTCTAAAGTTCAGTCAGTAAAAAACGAAACAAACGACAAAAAAAAAAAAAACAGGTGATAAACCAGAAGTTCAATTTGTTCTAAACATACCGATTTTGTCTTCCCAGCTCTCGATCTCTTCTCCCCACAAGCCGGCACAAAATACGGTCGAACGCAAACGCGTAAAAACGCACTCGGCTTTGGCTCTTCACACCGTGAACTTCACCGGCGCGATCACGGAACAAAAAACAGCGGCACAAACGTAGTTCAGCGCGCACGACGGAGTCGCGGACGAAAGATTGGCAGTGACAACGCCGGTCATAGCTCTGCAAATCGTCCCATCGGCCTCCGTGTACAAACACGAACGGGGCTCGCGGTTTGGTCGGCCAGCGTGCGGGCTCGGTTTAAGCCAGATTGGAATATCGCGTCACAGCCTCGCCGCTCCTCACTCGCCGTCGCTGATGTCCCGAGAATTAGTGTTCGCCTACGATAGGGCGCGCAGCGCATTAAACTCCCGACGACAACGACCGCTCCGCGATAAACGGAGAGACTACTGTGCGTTCGCACGAACCGACGGAGCCATCTCCGATACAAACGTCACGAGTGACACACCTAAAGACAATTAACCAAAGTCCGTTGGAACGAAAAGCCGAAAAATTCGCGGTCGAAACAACGATGAAAAAAAAAAAAAAAAAATAAACTTTTATTTTCCTTTTATTCCCTACTAAAGGAAAAAAAAACTTTTTCGCGTTACACTAAAGATAAAAAAACTTTTTTGCATTAGACTAAAGAAAAAAAAAACACTTTTTTCCCTTAGACTGAAGAAAAAAAAAACTTTTTTCCATTAGACTAAAGAAAAAAAAAAAAACTTTTTCCATTAGACTGAAGAAAAAAAAAACTTTTTTCCATTACACTGAAGAAAAAAAAAACTTTTTTCCATTAGACTAAAGAAAAAAAAAAAAACTTTTTTCCATTACACTGAAGAAAAAAAAAAACTTTTTTCCATTACTAAAGAACTAAAAAAAACTAAAAAAAAAAAAACTAAAGAAAAAAAAAAAATTGTTTCCCATTACACTAAAGAAAAAAAAAAACTGTTTTCCATTGGTCTAAAGTAAAAAAACCTTTGTTCCATTAAACTAAAGAAAAAAAAAAACTTTTTTCCATTACACCGAAGAAGAAAAACTTTTTTCCATTACGCTAAAGAGAAAAAAAAAAACTTTTTTCCATTACGCTAAAGAAAAAAAAAAAAATACTTTCCTCCATTACACTAATGAGACGAGTTTTATTTCTATCGACGAAAGTGAAAAAGCCGCGGTTCATTTTTTATCGCGATGCGCACCGGATATTGCGGTAGATTTTACCATTATTTTCCTCGACCTGCAGGTATGCTTGAATTTTTTTTTTTTTTTTTTCATTTACTCTTTTTTTTCTTCATTTTTCATTTTTTTTTTTTTTTTTTTTTCGACTGAAATATTTCAAGCTGGCTTTTGTTCTCGCCCGTCCCGCCCGCGTCCTGCCCTTTTCATAGCCTCTTTTATCTTTCTTACGGGCGCGTTCGCCGAGCGACGACGCGGTGCCAGCGCGGAGCTCTCCGGCCCGGAGAGGACAGCGATCAAAATCCGAGGCAGTACAGTTGGCACGCCCCATTTCACGGATCGGCGTTGAACTTTATAATCCGCGATAACCCGCCGGGCGCTCGCGCTGAGCGACGTCAAACGGCGATCCGTCGCACGAATCCTTCTCCTCCGTCGCAAGCTCTCTCTCCCGTTTCAGGTGCAAATTCCCGACGCGCGACAGCGCGACGCGAGCTCTCGCACTCGTCACTCACGGCTGGAGGGAAATGCGGTGGAAAAAAAAACAAAAATTGAAAAAATAAAATGTAGCTAAACGCCGATGAGCGATAGAGCGAAGGTGTTGAGTGGCGAGCGCGCTAACTCGCTCGAGCCGGGGCAAAAAAAGGGAAGTAAAGAAAAAAAAAGGTCCATGCAGCCTCGCGATGGAAAGAAAGGCGAGGAAAATCCGTGGGTACCTCAAAGTGTCAGGTTCAATTGAATCCTCAGAGATTCTTTAAAATTTTACTTTTCGACGATTTGATTTAATTCGCAATTTAATTTAATCGACAATTTTTTTTATTTAATTTCATTTGAAAAAATTAATATTTTTTTTACTCCAGCGCGCTCGCGCAAGGGACTAAAAATTGTGCGTCGTCTTCTCGAGAAGATTTACTCAATCCGACGCTTTGCATCAACATTTTTGTTGAGCTACCCTCCGCGTTTTCCGAGCCGTCTACACCCAGTTAAAGTAATTTATTTGAAGGCCACCGTTTATTCGGATTAAGTAAAATATTTATTTGATTTGAACGAAATATTTATTTAAATCAAGTGAATCGTCACTGATATGAAATAAATATTTAGTTAAATCAAATAAATATTTTACTTAATCCAGATAAACGGTGGCCGTCAAATAAATTACTTTTTCTGGGTCCAATCGTAAAATCACTTCAGTTCAGTTTCACTCTGTCATTAAAAATATTTGTGTTATTGTCATCGTTGGAATTAAAAATAATAATGAAAAAATAACAATTAAGTCCCGACGGCTCGCCGTCCTCTTTTCCTCTGCGTGTGATAACAGCTCGAAAGTGCACCCAAGTGGCGCTCTCCGCTCTCCGATTCAATTATAACACAAGCTTGATTTTAAAGCGCTATCTCTTTCAAGCCGTCCGCGAAAAACGCTAAATCCCTCGACACGCGTCTCAAAGCCTTTTCTCTAATTTCTTTTTTTTTTTTTTTTGTCCTCTCCCTCTCTCCCAAACTCGCGAAAGCCTCGTCCCAGCTGCAGAACTAACCGCCGGAGTTATAATACATTTAATACGCAAAAAGCACGCGCTCCTCTTTACGACGTGACGTCGGCAACGCTAGCAACGATGTGTCGAGGGACTTAATTTTTTGTTTTTTTTTTTTCAGTCGCGTTAAGCCGCGCCGTGTTCACACCGAGTAACGACATACCAGCGGCGACAGAGAAACGGGGCGGAGGGTAGCGAGAGGATTGCTCGACGTGTCGCCATATAAATTTCACGATAAAACGTTGTTGTGCACAAGCGACGTTAATCCCTTCCTATAAATAGACTAGAATCGCCCTTTTCTTTGAAAAAAAAAAAAAAAAAAAAAAACTCATCTCTCACCGGCCCATTCACGGATTATTCGGCCCGATAGAGACTAATTCACCGATCGATCAATTATCAGCGATGCAAGTGAATTATCAGTTTTTTGGGGGAACTCACAGTTTTGCGATAAAAGGAATTGCGAAAATATTTTCAGACACACCCACCGTGAGGAAACGTTTAAAATAATTTTTAAGATATAACAATTTTAATGAGAAATATTAAGCTCCCTACAGCTTTGGGTAAATTCCAAAAACTAAGAGGTTTCCCTCCGAAGACTCCTGCTTATTGAAACACGGTGCGAAAACTAGAATCGCTTCTTTAAAAAAAAAATAAAAAAAAAAAACTTTCATCTCTCACCGGCCCATTCACGGATTATTCGGCCCGGTAGACGACTTCACCTGTCGATTAATTATTAGCGATGCAACGCAAGTGAATTAACAGTTTTTTGGGCGAATTTTCAGTTCCGAGATAAAACGAGAAGCGAAAATATTTTTGGTCCCGTTCGTCGTAAGGAAACGTTTAAAAAATAAAAGCTTTAATAAGAAATTTTAAACTCCCTACAGCTTTGGGTAAATTCCAGAAACGAAGAGGTTTCCCTCCGACGATCCTGCTTATTTAAACACGGTGCGAAAACTAGAATCGCTTCTTTAAAAAAAAACAAAAAAAAAAAACTTTCATCTCTCACCGGTCCATTCACGGATTATTCGGCCCGGTAGACGAATTCACCTGTCGATTAATTAGTAGCGATGCAACGCAAGTGAATTAACAGTTTTTTGGGCGAATTTTCAGTTCCGAGATAAAACGAGAAGCGAAAATATTTTTGGTCCCGTCCGGCGTAAGAAAACGTTTAAAAAATAAAATAAAAATAAAAAAAAAATGTTAATAAGAAATATTAAACTCCCTACAGCTTTGGATAAATTCCAGGAACGAAGATGTTTCCTTCCGACGACTCCTGCTTATTTAAACACGTTGCGAAAGAACTTCGCAGCACACTATCCGCTCGTTTCCTCGGCCGATATTAAAACCACGATGAGTTACACTAAAGTTGACTGCGAGTTCAAGAGTCCGGTATGTCCCGCTGGGCCCAAAAACCGTCGGGACGGAAAGCCGCGGTTAAACTTCACATCCTCCACAACATCCGCTAACCGCCAAGAATTTCGATCACCTAAAACTCCGTAACTTTGTTTATAAACTTTTCGTACGAACTGCTCGGCAGCCTCAGCTTCGTCCGACAGCTGATCCTCTTTTAATCGTAGGCAAAAGTTCTCGGTGTGTTTCTTTGTGTTAGCTCAATTACAAGCCCGATAGTTTCATCTCGGTGCCCCTTCTTTGTAGGTTTGTTTTCGTTTTTATTCACTCTCTCTCTCTCTCTTCAAGTGGCGAAGAAAAACACGCTTACGGCCGTTGCAATCCAGTTTTCAAACGCACACAAAGGTTCTCGATGTTTTTACTTCTTTCAATTAGCCATCCGATAGTTTTATCTTGGATCCGTTTTTTTTTTCAAAGGTCAGCTTTGTTTTCTTTTTCACTCTCTTAAAGAGGCAAAGAAAAACACGATCACGGCTGTTACAATCTACTCGGAGACTCGGTTCGTAAGAATATTCGTCCAGTTTTAAACGCGCACAAAGGTTCTCGACGCTTTTATTTTTTATTTTTTTTCAATTAGCCATCCGATAGTTTTATCTTAGATCCTTTTTTTCAAAGGTCAGTTTTGTTTTTTTTTTTTTTTTCACTCTCTTAAAGAGGCAAAGAAAAACACGATCACGGCAGTTACAATCTACTCGGAGACTCGGTCCGTAAGAAGATTCGTCCAGTTTCAAACGTGCACAAAGGTTCTCGATGTTTTTCTTTTCAATTGTTCGTCCGATAGTTTTATCTTGGAACCTTGTTTTTAGAGGTCAGTTTTCATTTTTATTCACTCTCTTCACGGGGCAATAAAAAAAAAAACACGATTAAGGATATCGCAATTACTCGTAACTTCAGTTCCTCGGACGATTTATCCTCTTTTAACGGTACACAAAAATCCACGATGTGTTATTATCAATTATTACCATAAATCATATCTCCGATACTTTTATCTCAGATCCCTTTTTTAATAGGTCAGTTTTCATTTCTTATTCACTCTCTTCAAGAGCCAATAAAAAAAAACACGATTAAGGATATTGCAATCTACTCGTAACACATAAGTCCTCGATGTGTTATTGTCAATTATTACAATAAATTATATCTCCGATAGTCTTATCTCGGATCCCTTTTTTAATAGGTCAGTTTTCATTTCTTATTCACTCTCTTCAAGAGCCAATAAAAAAAACACGATTAAGGATATCGCAATAACTCGTAACACATAAGTCCTCGATGTGTTATTGTCAATTATTACAATAAATTATATCTCCGATAGTCTTATCTCGGATCCCTTTTCTTTTACAGGTTAACTTTTGTTTTTATTCACTCTCGTTACGAGGCAAAAAAAAAAAAAAAATAGAAAACACGATTACGGGCATTGGAATCTTGTTGCGCGGCTCTCGTCAAACTGTTTAGGCACGCGGGTCTCGCGTGTCGCCGACGATGTAGCCGGAGAGTAAACGCGTACAAAGCCCAGTAAAAGTTGGCTCTCACGGTGAGGGCAACGTCGCGGCGCGGAGGCGAGCTCGCTCTCTCTCTCCCGGTCGCGCCGGTTGCTTGTCAGGGCTTCGCCAAAGGACTGCCAGGCGCCGTGGCGAAATCCTACGCGCACCGAGCCCGACGCATCCGCGCCCCATCCTCCGTCCCGGTACGCCCGAACGCTGCGTGCGATGCCTCTCTGTGTACGGCGCACCGACTCTACACACACACACAGTTTTTCGCTTCCCCCTCCCCCCCCCCCTCCGACGAGTTTCGGTCCCACTTCGTCGCGCTGCCCCTCTTCGACGCTAACCTCCTCGCATTGTCCCTCTCGCTCGCGTCTTACTCGTTCGCGTTCGCAAGCGCGAGGCTCGGGATTAACGCGGACCGCGGACACGTGAGGTAAATGTCCCCATCGCCGACCATGCTCCCTTTACCGACCATTTCGACGTATAACTTCATTTACGGGGCTGCCAATGCATAAAAACGTTCATTACCGGTCTAGAGATATTCGGAAATTTATATAGTGTAAAAGAATTGCAGAGTGCATGGTAAATGTAATAATTGGTACACAGTATCATCGTTTTTCATACCGAACGTCACGATCCGAGAGGTTTCTTTAGAAAGTGAGGGTAAGGAATGTCGATCGTGTAAATAGTAAATATTACGGTAAAAATCCGTTTTTAATTAATAGTTCGAGCGTCAAATGTTTCGTTACAGTTCGATTTATATATTCCGAAAAAAGAAAAGAAAAAAACAGTCGGGTAACCTTTTTTTTATTTTTTATTTACTGGTCGGGGTTGGGCACAGTGAAACTCTTACCTGTCCCCACTACCGTACATGTAAACTCAAAAGTGTTTCTCAAAAAGGGCATTTTTTTTTTAAATGCTGGTCCCACCCTTCTAAAGTACAGTATTATAAGTAGTAAAGTATAAAGAATAGTATAAGTATAAGTATAAGTATAAGTATAAGTATAAGTATAAGTATAAGTATAAGTATAAGTATAAGTATAAGTATAAGTATAAGTATAAGTATAAGTATAAGTATAAGTATAAGTATAAGTATAAGTATAAGTATAAGTATAAGTATAAGTATAAGTATAAGTATAAGTATAAGTATAAGTATAAGTATAAGTATAAGTATAAGTATAAGTATAAGTAGTAAAGTATAGTATTATAAGTAGTAGTTTAAAGTAGTTTTTAAAGTAAAGTATAGTATTCGATTAAAAATTGAACCTCGCGAAAAGCGGTTCCTAGCAAAAAAAATCCTAAGTGGTGCCGCATTCGACGTTTGTACCCAAAAAATGCGGCACCTTTTCAACGTAATTGTCAACGACCACCTTTCGGGAGGTGTTTTTTTAGATGAAAATATACACTTTTGGAGGGTGGGAAGAATTTTTTTCAACAAATTCACCCTACTGGACATCTATAGTCTTCTGTATACGAATAAAAAAATCGAAATCTTTTGTGTTTATTAAAAAAAAAAAGACAAAAAGTTAACCTCCCACCCCGTAGAACTACATTTTTTCATCGATGAAAAAATCCAGCGAGAGGCAGTCACTGACAATTAAGTTCGAGAGGTGCCGCATTTTTGGGTACAAACGTCGAATGCGGCGACTCTTAGGATTTTTTTTTCTAGGCACCGCCTTTCGCAAGGTTCAATTTGAAATTGAAATCTGTAGTTTAAGAAGATGGGAGGAAAATTAAAAAAAAAAATGAATTTTTTTTGACACACCCTAATGTAAACGTCAGTACAGTTTCGCATAACCAATAAAAATGTAATAAATTTTATTTTGCTGAAACGTTTAGACTGAGTATGTACACATTGCTGTAGATTTCAAGTTCAAAGTCTGGATTTATGTTTATTTTTTCTTTGCAACCTCCGTCATTCGTGCTGTAAAAGAAAAGATGGTCGGTAATGGGGGCATGCCTGGTCGGAATTGGACACAGCTGGTCGGTAGATGACACATGCACTTCGGTTCGTCTTTATTACTCTTTATCGAGGAAAATACTTGACAAAATGGATTAAGTCTATGATTTTTGAAAAGTGTATGATTAAAGCTATCGATTGATGTGAAAATTATCCTAGAATTTCCTTTTGTCGCGTTTAACAACGCTATTCTTTTGCCTGGTCGGCCTTATAGGGGTCGGTGATAGGGACATTTACCTTAAGCGTCATTGCGTCCGACCGATCGTGCGGCGTTGATTGTCGTCAGGCATCGATGGACGACTTTACAATTGAAGGAGAGGCTGCGAATGTCCCAAGTAACGAAAAAAATGTTCAATTCTACTTTCAATGCTTATGATTGCATACGGAATTGAAACGATAACACGTTGCCTTGACAGTCTCGACGTCGTTCTTTCGATATCATGTGGAATTTTAAGAATTTAAAGTAGAATTTAAATTCAAAAGATATTGTATTGCTAGTCGTCGAGCACATTTTTGCAATGGGGCTTCCTGCCTTATTCTTTTCACTGTAAATGGGCCAATTACCAGAAACTAGTATTATCCACTATCTGATTTTTATTTTTCGACCCGATTAGACAAAGTTTGTAATATTCAA
Organism: Amblyjoppa proteus; assembly: GCA_963922035.1. NCBI lineage: Eukaryota > Metazoa > Arthropoda > Insecta > Hymenoptera > Ichneumonidae > Amblyjoppa > Amblyjoppa proteus. The sequence continues at coordinate 21,362,272 of OY998234.1, read as the reverse complement.
TATGGTTCGTTGAAAAAAAAACAAAACAAAACAATTACGTCGATACCAACTAAAAATGATTGTACAGATGTTATCAATATTGCATGTTATTATCGTTAATTATATCAATCATTAAATATCTAATTGATTCATTAGAAATTATGAAATTAGTCGAGAAAGACAATTGTGATCGTTGTGCGAGAAATATTTAGTATCGTTTTTTGATAATTTCAGTGATAACGGCCGGGAATCGGAAACGAGAAAGAGCCGAGAACATGAATTTTCGAACCGAGGCACTTTAGGTGACGTCAGTTGAAATCAAAATGTTAGCGAACTCTTTGGTATTGGGCAGCTCCGTACGAAAGCCGAATTTCTCGCAGTCCCTTTAGTAGTCGAAATTTCAAAGCCGGCGAAGCTTATTCTCGGGTATTGTCGAAGTACGGTTGATCAGCCTTGTACGTCATTGAAATTATTGATAGAGCGGAATTAATGGGATGAAGAAAAGCAAAAGAAAGAAGAAAAAGTCATTGTTTTAATTAAAATTGATAGTGTTAATCATTAAATGTTATCTTTCGCGCTGCATATTACGCGTTCGCGTTCCCTGTCCACGGCGGGCGACGTTCATTAAATCACCTCGTATAGGATAGGAAGCAAAACTAAGTGTTTTTAATGAAAATTGATGGTCGTTAAAAAATTACATTTTTATTTATCGGTTTAAACATGTTTTAAATTTTAATCTGACAATGCAGGCTCCGCTATTATTACGTTCTTTTTAAATTCTTACAATCGTTAAGATCGATAAGAAGTCGATCTTATCGATTGACTTCTAAGGACTATTATCGACCGATGATCCCTATTTAATTCGGCGGCGATCTTTCGAACCCTTTAAATTTTATGATATTTTGATTTTTTTTTTTTTTTTAATTTCACGAAAAATTAGTATCCCCTTTCCGACGCAACTTTCCGTATCGAATACTGACTTAAGAGTTCAAGTAAGTGACTGATTCGTGATCAGTGAAAAAACATACACCAATCGTGGCTCCGAAACGACGAACAACTACAATTGTAATAGAGAATCTTCGTAGCCGTCACGTTTCTTGCTGGAACAATTTTTTGTATATAAATCACATAACGAATGTTCTAAAAATTATGAATTTTTTTGTATTTCCAAAAAGCCACATTTTGCAACATCGATTATTCTCAATTGCGTCAAAGCTTTCATGACCAAGTCAAATAATCACGAAAAACAATCGTTCATATAGGCGTTCTGCACAAAAGTAGATTAGGTGAGCTTTGTGAAAATCTCGATATTCACGCTTTTTTAGTATTCGCACCGAATACTCAAAGTCGCAAAAATAGCAAATCAAGTGAAAACTCGCTGCCGTGGCTTTTGCAAATACCCGGGAAGAGCCTGCCTCAAGTACGGATTTAGCGGGAAGAAATGTGAGGAGGTAAAGCCAATTTGTGACAAAGCTTATGGTCGCTTAATGAGGGCTCCGACTGTACATTAATACAGGTATCCGATGAGATCACGAGGGACGGAGGAAGATCGAAATCCCGCCGCAAAACCGAGGCTCGAACCCACGAACCGACGGTTCCTCGTGAATTATATATAGAGCACAGCCGGACGGAGGGCGCGAAAGCGTCGTACGGTGTTCTGCAGTCGCGCGTCTGTCTGACCCAACACCGACCGTTTTCACTTGACCCATCCGCGTGTATGTTCACTCTTTCGCCTCTGGAGTTTTAATGTCCCGCCTATTAGAGCAGCCAAAAGCTCACGGATATTATTAGCGTCGTAGCTCTCGAGCCACGAACGGGAAACTGACAATTATTTTCGTAATAATACTAAACGTCGGGGGGGGGGGACGGACGGACAAACGCTCGACAAAGAACGCACGCGGAGCCAGATGATAGGTCGAGTACACGAGTCTGTTAATTGGAGAACGGAAGTTGCATTATTTACACGATGTTAAAACAAAGTGACACGATTTCTTTTAATTAATCGGTCTTGCGACACATTTTTATTTAGAGGGAAAAAAAAAAAAAAAATTGAAAAAAAAAATAATCGTCGGGTATGAGACAATATATTTTCCACAATTTAACGATGAATAAATGGGATATTCACGCATGAGCGAGCGCAGCTTATGTGGAAATTTCGATTCCAAAAGCTAATTTTATTGACTGGTCCACATAAGCTGCTCTCGCTTATGTGCGAATACCTCATTTATTTATCATTGAATTGTGGAACATATTTTTTTTTCATACCCGACGTTTTTTTTCTTTTAATTTTTTTTTTTTTCGTTTAGATAAAGATGTGTCGCAAGACCTATTTAAATAAAAGAAATCGTGTCATGTTTTTATACCGTGTAAAATAATGGAATTTCCGTTCTCAAATTAACAGACTCGTGCAGTCAACCTATCAAAGTAAAAAAAAAATTATTTTAACCTTATAAAAAATACTACAATAAAAACAAAATAAAGAAATAATACAATAATATAAAATTTACATGTTCGATACGAAAATCGAAATTTTTCATGTCGAACAAGTAAATTTTATATTACTGTATTATTTTTTTTTTCTGTAGTATTTTTTATTATATTATATTATATTTTATTATATATATTATATTTTTTATTTATAGTAAAAAAAAAATTTTAATCTTATAAAAAATACTACAGACAAAAAAATAATACAGTAATATAAAATTTACTTGTTCGACATGAAAAATTTCGATTTTCATATCGAACATGTTAATTTTATATTATTGTATTGTTTCTTTATTTTGTTTTTATTGTAGTATTTTTTATAAGGTTAAAACAATTTTTTTTTTACTTTGATAGGTTGACTACACGAGTCTGTTAATTAGCGAACGTAAGTTGCATCATTTACACGGTATAAAAACAACGTGACACGATTTCTTTTAATTAACAGGTCTTGCGAGACATTTTTATTTGAAGGAAAAATAAATAAAAAAAAACGTCGGGTATGAAAAAAATATATTTTTCATAATTTAATGATAAATAAATGAGATATTCACACATAAGCGATCGCAGCTTGTGTGGAACAGTCAATAGAATTAGGTCAATCGAATTTTTTCATATCGAACATGCACATTTCATGTCAATTATATTATTGTATTATTTCTTTATTTTTTTTATTTATTTTAGTATTTTTAAAAATGTTAAAATAATATTTTACATCACGGGCGAGAAAAAAAAAATGACGAAAGAGAAGTCTCTTTATCTACTTTGCTTTGTTTTCATGCACCACATTCGTCCTACATTCGATGGCGTTTGGTAAAGCCGCGTCACCGACAACTCTAATGCGCTCGAAGCGTCCCCATTCATTCGCGACTCGCTCAATCATCGGTAACGTCCTCTCTCTGCTCTCCGCGTGCATATGCGCGCAATCTGCGTGAACGTTTCATCGATCTTTCGATTATCTCCGATCGAATTATATACATTTGTATTTGCCATGGAAAATTCGTTCCGAGAATTTTATTAGTGTTTTTTTTTTTTTTTTTTTTTTTCTTTTTCAGCAGTGCAGCACGAGATTCGATGGCGGGAATCGTCGGCGCGGACGCAGTTCATCACGCATGGATTCGGCCCTCGCGATTGAAATTATTTATTTAATGGATCATCCAAATGAAAGCCGTGCTCGTCGCTTTTATCCCGATATAATGCCGACCGTATTTTGGTTGTTTTATATCGCTCGTGCGATATGTAAATTCCAATGATGCGCAACGGATGAGGAGGGATTCATCTGTTAAAGGGATAAATTGGTTTGGTATGCACAAACATTTTTTTTTTTTTTTTTTTTTTAATAAACGTGAGGCTTGATTTGAAAAAAAGGGTATGCGAGCATACTTGTAACTCCATTGAAGCGTCCATTGGCCGACGAGCTTGCATCGAGTACTCGAAGCTCGCTCGGTAAAATTCGAATGAATACAAATTGTGTAAAGGCTCGGTCAATTGCAAGCGACATGACGCATCCGGAGTTCAAAGCGAGAATCAAAGCGGTTTTTATCTCCTCGAAATTCGACGTGTAAAAGGGGGAAAAAAATGGCTGAAATTCACATTTACCCGTACCTCAGTCAACCCTATTTGCTTCGATTGAAATTTAACTGTAACGCCATTTTTCGGCGAAAACCGTCTTCACAGATCATTCGTTCATTTGAACTAAAAACGACAGTCGAAAAAATCATTTTTCGTTTTTACTATCACGGCGATGTTTACTCAGTTGGCAATTAATATTGTAATCCATTATGTTCAAGGGCCGTCAAAATTTTGGTCGAACCACAAGCGTTATTCATCGCAAAAATTTAGCGCCTTTGAAAAAAAAAACAGCATTAGTTTCTCGTTACCGACTGAGGCCTGGTCAATTTTTTACATCCCGTTAAGGCGAGATGAAACGGACTCAGTCGTTAACAAAAACTGTAATGATTGACAGTCGGAGGTGGTAGACATTTCGCGAAAAAAAGAAAGTATTAGCGGATGTAGAATTCAATACCGAGTCCGACGACACTTCGCTTTTACCCCAAAATATCAACCCAAAGCGATCACACTCAGTCAATGTATTGGCAATACATATTGTATATTGGTATGTCAATGCACTTACTGACTACCGAGTACGGAATTCAAAAATAATACGCACACTGTGGAGAAGTTAAAAACAAAAAGGTGTCATTTCGCATGATCTTATATTGGCGGTCGTATACACCTTCGGTTGCGAGAAACATCTTGGGTTAGTGCCATCTGACGGCGAAAGCCGATGATTGATGGTCGGATGTTGGCGTCACATCGGTAAACCAACGATTGGCGACTCGCTATTCGATCGACTATTGGCCTGAAATCGGCAGACCGATGGTTCATGAGATCATGCATCAACAGACCAACGGTTGGCGAATCGGTATTGGGCTGAACATTGGCCTAAAATCGGAAAATTAATATTTGGTGGCCTCAAATCGACAAACCAACGATTGGCGAGTGAACACTTGACCAAGCATTGGCCGCCAATGTTCAAATCAACCAATGGTGAATAAATACTCGACCAAACATTGGCCTCAAATCGACAAACCAACAATTGGCGAGTCGACACTTGACCAAGCATTGGCCGCCAATTGTCAAATCAACCAATGGTGAGCAAATACTCGTTCGAACATTGGCCTCAAATCGACTAACCAACAATAGGCAAGTCAAACGCGGCCGAGCATTTGCCGCAAATTGTCAAAACAACCATTGTCGAGCCAAACACTTGCCCGAGCATTCGCCGAGCATTGGGTATTCGACAATCGCCACGCGAACACTAGCACGACCATCGGCCGCCTCCCTTCCATCGGCAAAACCTACATGGCACACGTACCGCTCGGTCAAACCGTGCAAGAATAAAAACAAACAAAAGTCCCCGAGACTCGACAAGTTGCGAAGTAGCGCAAAAACGAGGCGTGACGGTACAAATACGGACGGAAGACACACAACTCCGTCGTCAATTTAACGCGAAACACCGCATGTGCGAGCCTCCTCGAGCGACCGATCCGCCAGTGTAGCGGCGAGCTCGGCCTTGGAAGTAGCGATTAATTTGCATAGCGTTTTAAGCGCTGCAGCGACATGAGCACGCTAAAGCTCAACGCACTGCGCTCCGGCGACGAAAGCACGCTAAGCGCGCGCACACACACACGGCGTGCAGTCACCGTTGTTAACGAGTCCCGTTCGCAAGCGCCAATTCGGCACCTAAAGGGCGGCAAGTGCATCGCGACCACTTCGTCCCTTCTCGCCTAACGAGCTTACACTCGCATCTCAGAACCGGAAATAACATTGTTTGTTAAAAACCCTCAAGCGCCCACACACACACACACGATAAAACTCGACCAGCACACATCGACCTACCTGCGGAGATGTATTTTCCTATTCTCGCAGCGATTTCCATAAACGAGCGTTGAAACACGCGAGTCCCCTCCACACGTCCCGCACGCACACTAACGAACACGTTATTTAATTAAAACGTCGCCGAACGAGTTTACCTCGCCGGCGAGTTCTCCACGGTTGTTTCGGGCGCTTCGAGTTCTTGCTGAAATTTTAGTTTCGCCAACAGTGATCGTACGTCGTTGCCTCGCTCGCTTCCCTGCTGTTTGTGCAATTTCTACTCCTCACCACGGCGGCTTTAAGCGCCTTGATATTCTGATACACACGCACGGAGACACACACACACACACACACACGTCAATCCCGGACGAATAAAACTTTGTTCCACTCATGTGTCTGCATTAAAGTTGATTGCAAGCATTGCACTGGGATAATTAGTGGATTTTCTCGGAGGCGAATTCTTCGAGGTGTTTCGGCGGCTCTTTCGGATGCCCGATTTTCTAGAGGGAGTCTCGGCGATCTCGCTCTCTCGCTCGTTGGTGGGGGTTTATTCTGCCTCACCGACATGCCAAAACTTCGCCGCGAAATTCCATGCACCACCTCGGAGCTGGTAAATAGCGGTGAGGGAGAACGATCTTGTTCGTTGCGCGTCTGAAGAGCGGGGATAAAAAAAAAAAAAACGAGCCTCGTTCGCGTTTCGTTGCGTCGAGGCGCGCGGAAGAAGCTTTACCGTGAAATACCGGCTGACCGAACGACGAGAACGTAAGCTTCTCACGTGCGCGAGAACCCCCAAAGAACGGCCGATTTAGCATGCGCTCGCCTGGATGCGAAAATCCTCGGGGAAAAAAGAACAACGACGGCGATGCTAATGCTGCGTATTGTTGCGGGGCAAAGAAAAAAAAAAAGATGCTGCTGATTCTCGCGGACGGACCGGAGACCGATGGAACGTCCACTCGTAATGGGAAGATCGTACACGGTAAAGAAGAATTTGTACATTTGGCTAACTTTTTTGTTCGCAAACGTTCACCATTTTTTTTTTATTTTAATTTTTTTTATTTAAAAAAAAAAGATTTGTACAATTAACAGATTTTTTTTTTCTTCAATTAACGGACTTTTTTTTGTTAAATTAATAGACATTTCTTTTTGTAAAATTAGCAGACATTTTTAAGTGAAATGAACAGACATTTTTTTTGGAAAATTAGCAGACTTCTTTTATGTAAAATTAACAGACATTTTTTTTTTTTTTTGTAAAATTAGCAGACTTTTTTTTTTTGTAAAATTAACACGAAGGGAGTGAACGTTTTTGGACGAGAAACGTTAGCACTTATTTTAGAGCATCCCAAAAACTAACTTTTTTGTTCGCAAACGTCCAGAATTTTTATTTTTTATTTTTTTATTTTATAAAAAAGATTTGTACAATTAACAGATTTTTTTTTTTTTTTTTTCAATTAACAGACTTTTTTTTTTTTGTTAAATCAATAGACATTTTTAAGTAAAATGAATAGTCATTTTTTTGTAAAATTAGCAGACTTTTTTTATGTAAAATTAACAGACATTTTTTTTTTTTGGTAAAATTAACACGAAGGGAGTGAACGTTTTTGGACGAGAAACGTTAGCACTTATTTTAGAGCATCCCAAAAACTAACTTTTTTCTTCGCAAAGGTCCACAATTTTTTTATTTTTATTTTTATTTTTTTATTTTACAAAAAAAGATTTGTACAATTAACAGATTTTTTTTTTTTTTCAATTAACAGACTTTTTTTTGTTAAATCAATAGACACTTTTAAGTAAAATGAATAGACATTTTGTTGTAAAATAAAATTGAAAAAAAAAAACAAAAAACAATCTCAACCACACATCGACACGCACACTGCACGACCCGATAGCTTCTCGTTCGAAAGCTATTTTAATATTTTTTAATCTTTTAAAAATTTTTATTTAAAAAAATGTTTAAATAAAATATTTGATCTTTCTTAAAATACGAAACTGAGCGACAAGAAAATATCTAAAAATACTTTTGTACAAAAGCCGAATAAGCGACACTTTTACTGTTCTATATTGCGTATGATCGATAGCACCTTTACGATCCCTTCCTCGCGTTATTGTCCCTAAAAATCGAGAGGCGACGTAACGTTTTCTTTTTTTTTTTTTTTTTTTTTTTTTTGTTGCCCGATGCCCGGCTTGAATAATTTTTCCATCGGCTTTATTCAGCAAAGTGAAAACGCCGGTGGTGTTCGATCGAGGCCTTCGGCGGAGCCGCGAAAGGTAAACGCGACGTCTCAGGCCAATTCGCCTTCACGGACGGGGACTGATTGATCGACTGCATCGATCAAGCTGCCTCCACCGGCGACTCGCAGTACCTTAACTTTATATTAAATATACTTTATCACTTTTTTTCTTTCCCCCGAGCGCCTTGTCCATCGCGATTTTTAACTCGGCTCTCGTCAGACTCGAGCGCCGCCGGTCGTTGCGCAGACGCTTCGTTCGCTTTACGACTTTATTTTCATTTTTTTTTTTTTTTTGTTTAATCTCATTCTTTTCTCTCTCTTTTAACTTGCCTCGCATTTCTTTGTCTTCCGTTTCACCCTTTTCGTCCAGCCACTCGCTCTCCAATCGTCCCTCGCTCGCCCACTATTTTTATCCAACGAAAGTCTCGCGCTCTCTCCTCCAGGTGCCTTTATTAAAAATCGGATACGCCGCCTTGGAACGAGGAACCTTTTTTTCTTTTTTTTTTTTTCATTATATTTCTCTTTTTTTACTCCGGAAATCCGTTCGCCCCGTCGCTCGCTCCTCGTACGTTTTCTTCTCGGTCGTCGACTGGCCCGTTGCCTTATTTTAACTCGACTCCAGCATACTCGTGCGCTTTTCTCTTTCGTCCGACGGGACGAGAAGCGCCGGTGGATTGGCTCGGGAGTTATTTTAATATTGCGCAAGGAGGAGCACACAGTCGTACAGCAGTTCTCCAACGCCCGTCTCTCGCGTCAGGCTCGCCGTGTGTGACCGACCGCATTTTTATTTTATTTATTTTTTTTCCTCCTCGTACCCAGTCGAGAATTACATCGGCGGAGTTTCGCAGATCCCCTAATAATTCTCACGGTGACGTAATGTAAGATATGACGTGCAGAGCAATAAGAGGGAGGAATTCTTTCTTTTTTTTTTCTTTTTTTTTTTCCTTTCCTGAAAGATCGCACGGAACACGAGAGGAGTCTCGAAGGGGACGAATTTCGGAAAGCCGGGTTCTTATAATTTCTCATTAAAAGCGTCGTTCGCGCCGGACACCGAGACTCCATAACGTGAAACTTCCGTATGAGAATTTAGCGGCGTCCGAAACGTCCGCGACGAACTATACGACCGTTACGCTTCCGTAATCGTGAAAGGGTGCCCGAGCTTTGGCCGGTGACTTTGGCCTCGTTTGTGTGACGAAAATACTACTGGGCGAACCGGAAGGGCGAGGGTGAGCCAGTGCCCGCTCCTCTGTATCCACCGCCGCACTACCGAAAAGCTACATTATGGCTCGCACAACTCGGCGTTTAATCGAACTTTAACTCCTTGAACTACGGGATTTTCGTTGGCGATAAAGGTGTCAGGCGTAAATGCGCTTGAATAATTTGGCCGGAGTGCTTTCAACGGAGGGGGTGGGGTGGGGGGGGGGGGGAGATGGGCGCTCGACGGTGACGATTTTCCACGGAATTTCTTGCTCCCCTATGCGAAATTGCAATCGGGTCGACTCGATTAAGCTACGCGCACACCCCACCTCATTGTGTGTATCTGCAGTCGTGAGCTTCATTCACCAAGTCAATTTTGATAGAATGCAGTTGCGAAAAAAAAAAAAAAAAAAAAAATTGTTGACATAAAAAAAATACATTTTTATGCGAATTTTCAATCGGGTCGACTCGATCATTGTATATATATATATATATATATATATATATATATATATATATATGTATATAATCACGAGCTTCATTCGCCGAGTAAATTTGAACAGCGTGTAGTTAAAAGAAAAAAAAAATTAACATAAAAAAATACGTTTTAATGCAAAATTGCAATCGGGTCGACTCGATAAAGCTACACGCCCTGTGTATATCTATACTCACGAGCTTCATTCACCAAGTAAATTTGGATGACATCCAGTGAAAACAAAAAAAATAGTTATTTGTATGGCAAGGGCGTCGAAGGGGTGTTCATTACGAGTGTGAAAATGCCGCACGAGTCGAAGGCGAGTGCTGCATTCACACGAGTTAGAACTCCCCTTTCTACGTCCATGCCATCCACATAATTTCTCCTAACAAATTCACGAAAATCGAGCTTTTTCGTTTTTAGGAACTGTGCGTAGAAATACACTTTTTAGCTCTAGAGCTGGAAAAAAAATACCATATCGCGTTTGTACGCATGCGCACTATTTTTCCCGCAAGCGATGCGACAAAGTGCCTTTCTGCGCACACTTCACAAGAACGGAAAGCGATATTTTACGTGCATGTGTCAGAAAAAAAAAAAATGTTACATTAAACAATACGTTTTTATAATAATTGCAATCAATAAGTCGATTGAGCTACGCGCCCGCGAACTTATTGTGTATAACTATATGTATGTATAGTCGCAATTCTAAACATTTATAGTCGCAAGCTTCATTCCCAAGTTTTTATGATAATTGCAATCAATAAGTCGACTCGATTGAGCTACGCGCCCGCGAACTTATTGTGTATAACTATATGTATGTATAGTCGCAATTCTGTACATTTATAGTCGCAAGCTTCATTCCCAAGTGAATTTGGATAGAGTGCAAAAGAGTTCAGAGTTCAAAAAAAAAAAAAAAAAATTAATTTAATATAACAAACACGTTTTTTTTTCAACACTTCCCACGTTATCATCGCAACCGTTCGGCAATTTATTGGAAAACTTACGTTCGCACCGAGCTACTCGAAATGTAAAGCGTCGATTTTGCGAGTTTCAGCGAAATTCCCCACATATTCATCAGCCACGATCGCTTTTATATCCCTTCGACCTATTTCCTTTCACCGCCCGCTTTAGATTTCCAGAGTGAAATTGAACAGATCACGCCTTCTCTTTATTTTATTCTTTATTCATTATTTTCATTCCCTACGTCTCTCCATCTCGTCACATTCTCTAACCATCGGCAAATCGATTTCGAGCCTTTTTGCAAACGTCCCACATTCGTCGCTGCCGAGCGCAGTTTTTTTTTTTTTTTTTTCATTACAATTTTTTATCCCTCGCGAGGAGAATGAGCGGAGGGGGTTTCGTTTGAAAAAAATGGGGGAGACTTCAGTCACTCGTCGTAAGATTCCTCCCGGCACGTGGAGCGTTGCGATATTTCTGCATTAGCACTTTCAATGATATTCCCGCTTCGATGCAGACACCCCCGCGAACGTGATTCGAACTATTCAGCAACATTCAGTTACTCTTTGCAGAACCGTCGCAAAAGCTAGACTTCACCTTGGAAACGTTGCCGTAAATTAAAAAAAAAAAAAAAAAAAAAAAAAAAAAAAAACTCTTCAATTTACACGCGAAACCGTCTTTCCGCTAATTGGCACTTTTACTGTGGTTATCATTTTTAAAGTTCAGTTTCGTTTTTTTCAATAGCTTCTTACGCCAATTAGACTTCCAATACTGATACCGTACAATTAAGGACGCATCGCACATACATTCCCAACCAAAAGTTTAATGCGATCAAAATTTTGGTACTTCGAGGCATGCCAAAAATTAAAAAAAAAAAAAAAAAAAAAAAAAAATCAGCCGCATTATGTGTGTCGAGACCTTTGATTTTGCATAATGATAATGCCAATGAGTTATTGACATATTATTCGAAATATTAATTGTTTAAACAAAAATCGGACAACTTTTTATTTTATTATTTCAAATGAATTCCTTGATTTTTTAGTATTTACAGGAATTTTTTCCGAACTCTCTACTATTTCAAAATGTGTTTTTTTTTTTTTAATCGATGGAGAGGCATGAATTTCGGATGTCTTTTCTACGGCAGTATCTCGATTCTGCCGTACAGACACAAAAGTTTCGAGGCCATTGCGCCGATCAGCCGTTCCATAGCTGTGGCATTTGAAAAATTTCAAAAACGAAAAATTCACGAATGATAGGAAATTCAGAAAAAATTTATGTGGTTTATAGAAAATCAGTGAATTCATTTGAAAAGAGAAAAAGAAAGATTTACTAATTATATGTTGAACGAATTTTTTTGTTTAGCAATTTGTCAATGACTTTTTAACATTATCATTGTGCAAAAATTGATAATGTTGTTCGCATCTTTGATACAGTTGATTGTTTTTTTCAGATTTTTATACCATTAGAAAGTGTTCGAATTCTCACTGAATCTCACTTTCGACTGAGGCACACAGTAAAAAAAAAATTTATCCTCTTTACAACAACTTATTGTCGACAAACGTCAAAAATTGTTTATTCGTTAATTTTTCAGTTTCACAAACAAAAGTACAAACTGAAATTGTCGATGATACGGCAAATAAAAAGGGACACTCTTTGTATATTAAAATAAGTGACAAACTCACTTATGTAACAAAATCATATTTACGAAATTTCGCATATCGATATTACGAAATAATATTTTGCTGTGTATGCACGTGTAAAGCGTCCTTTAGAGTCATCTTTTAATTGGGAGTTTAAAAAATAACAATAAAAAAAAAAAAAGAAAATAAAGCAAAGAGACATCTTTGCTTGCGCCAACCATCAAAGGGATTAATACCCAGAAAAATATATATTTTCATAGCACGACCTCGTTTTTCCTCCGCCCTGCCTGCCGCCCCATCAATCCTATCTCTCTGAAATTCCTCTCGCATCGCGCGCCGAGAATCTCGCGGTCCCTCCTCGCTCCTCCCGCCCGTCCGCCCGATGAATCGGTCCCAATGAAACGGTGCTCGGTTGCTCGGAGCGTCGTTGCCGCCGCTTCGCCTTTACCGATCGAGCTCCGAAGCATGGGAAGAAAATTGCGTCGGGCTTTATTGCCGCCTCGAATATAGGCCAGTAATTCGTTGGGAGCTACACACGTAAAGGGCGCCGATTGGACGTGATGGCGCGACCGAATAGGGCGAAGGGCGAGGGTCGCTGCAGCGCGGATTCGTCGTTTTGCTTGCCAACCTGTCCTCGCTCCTTAGCGGAAAGGCAAGCGGCGCGGAAGCACTGGCTGGTGCATTCCGGAGTGCGACCGATCGCCGTCAGCATTGTCAAGATGATTGCTTATTTCTTGCACGGTCGGGCCAAGTTAGCCCTCTCATTCTCGTTTTCCACGGCCTCCGCCCTCGATCCGGCGCCCTTATCGGGGGGGGGGGGGGGGGGGGGACTTTGTCATCCACTGCCATCCCTTCGAGCTCGCACGCCGCGAATCGCGGACGGAGCGAAGACGGGAGGCGAAGCTCGTGACCCGTGAGGAAAGCTGAGAAATCCCGCAAATGCTCGCTTGACCGAAAGGGGGAATCCCCCCCCTTTTCTCACTGTCCTCGGTACTCATCGGCGGTTTCATCGAGGCCGATCGAGGGGAATACGAGAATAGCATGGGACCGGAAAGGAACTATATGTATATTGATATTCATAAGAAATGGATGTACGATATACATTTTTTTTTCTCTTATAAATATAGACTGATAAGAGGATCCAGTAAATATAACTGTATCGCTTGAGCGATATTACCATAGCACCATATATAGTAACTAGGGTTACCTGTGATAGGAAGTAATCTGATTGATAAGAATTGTTCGTGGATACTATGGTAAAAATTCTTGGAAAATCAGAGACTTTACGCCATAGGCGACGCCCCAGTGTCCCACTACTATGTGCTGTGGTAATTTTTCTTAGATGATCGGTCATTTTAACTAGATCCTTCTCTCGGTGCAGAACTGGCAGCGCGCAAGCTCGCAACGCTTTATGAACTTGAGCGTTTATTATTCTAAGCTTTGAGCCCTCATTATTCCAAGTCCTTTGAAAGACGTATGCCCTTGCAATTCTGGGTTCCACTGTTACGGTCCCATTATTAACCAACTTAGCGTTCCTGTTATTGTCCCTTTGAACCTACTGTTGACCTTATCTAACCGTTTTATTAACCCCCCTCCTGCCTGCATTATTGACATGGCGGTGACGGCGATGGCGGCGGTTGCGGCGAAATCTTTTTATATTATAGAGAGGTTAATAAGGAATATATATATATATATATAAATGGCTGAAGGATTACGGTCGATGGCCAATTTGCAGCATCCATGTAACAATAGCATGCATGTGCATAATATCGTATGTGATTTAAGTATGTTACGTATCGAAAACTGTTCAATGCCATACACTCTCAATAAATTCACTGCTACTACTACTATATACATATATTGTAACGACCGAGCGAATGAATAACGGGCGTATGAGGTTTTTGGGGTGGATATTATTGGTATAATCAGGGCTAAGTATCTCGAGTATGAACTGTCAAACGTCTTTACTCTCTGAAAGTCCGATCAAGACTCTTTTACATGACGATCGATCTTGTATCGATCGTCAGTCATCGTTCGTCTATTGTCAAACCTAGCTATAATGTCGTGTGTCTTAGCGAATAGTCAGCTACATACTCGTTACAATTCGTTAAGAGACTCGATATTAGTTAGCTTTGACAATAGACAAACGAACGGACGATCGACGCAAGATCGATCGTCATAAAAACAGTCTTGACTGGACTTTCAGAGACGAGAGAGACGTTTGACACTTGTTACTCGAGATACATAGCTTTTATACCAATAATATCCGCCCTAAAACCTAATACGCGCGTTATTCATTTTTCCCCACAGTCGTTACAATATATAAGACATGAAGATTAATAAGAAATATACAGTATATAGGTATAATATACATTTTTTTTTCTCTTATATACCTATATAGAGAACATATATGCATATACATACATTCCCGCGTCGATCAACCTTTTCCTGTGAATCGAGGATACGAGCAATTTCTCGTCATTATCGTGGAGCTCTCAGCAGCTACGTTTAGCTTTACCGAGCACTGTACTATGGTATACGGTACGCATAGAGCCCTTGCACGGGTAACTCCTTGAGCGAGAAAGCCTCAAGTTTCCCCGCTCAGATATATATCCACGGAAAGTGGGGAGAGGCAAAGGGGGCGAAAAGCTTTGGCAATCTTCGAAGGTTCCGTTTTTTCGTTCAGATACGTTAGGAGTCTTATTCGTTTTTCGTTCCGACCCTCTCATTTTCGTTCTTCATTTATCTGCAGAGTGCTGTACGATGTAGCCGACTCGGAGGGGTGTGGTTGGGGGGGGGATGGGGCAAGACGGAGCAGCGTTCTCCGTTTGAGATCAAACCTTTTTCTTTTTATGCGCCGCGAAAAATTGGTGAACGGGGTCCGTTTTGCCCCGTCCTCACCGGTTCTCGGTCGGTTGGGTGAATCAGGACGATCTATAACGACCGGGAGTCCAATGCCGCGATATCCTTACTCGCTCTCTTCGAATCTCGTTACATAGCGACAGGTCTTTTTTTTCTTTTCTTTTTTTTTTTTTTTTTTTTGTTTGTATAACATTACTTTCTCGATCTGGCTTTCATCCTCTCCCAATCGGCTTCAGTAACTCGGCTAAAACATCCCAGGTCTTTCAGCGACGCCGGTGCTTCCACTCCGCTTCTCCGCAGACGTTCGAATAGGAGGGACATAAATAAGCTAAGCCGATCCCCACTTTCACTTGTTGTTCCGAGAAAATAAATTACGTATCTCGAAAAATAGGTCGGAAATAGAAGCACATAGAGAAAAAAAAAAATAAAAATAAAAAACCGCATCAATCTATCGGCTTTCGCCTTTTTGGCAGCGACGAAATAAATCACAGTCCATCGATCAATGACCCTTAAAATAAACATAACTTTTTCTTTTCGTATATTCACCGTGCAAATTTCGTTCCAACGGAGCTACACAGTAAAAAAAAAAAAAAAAAAAAAAAAAAATTGTACTTTTTACAACAAATTATTGTTCACAAACGTCCACAATTTTTGATTTGTTAATTTTCTAGTTTTACGAACAAAAAAGTACAAACTAAAATTGTCAATAATACAGGATATGAAAGGACAGGTTCGTATGATCAAATAAGTGACAAACAAGTTTGTCACTTATTTAACAAAATAATTTTTACGTAATTTCGCATTACGATCTTACGAAATTATTTTTTTACTCTGTACCAGAAAAATCCAATTTTACTGGCTAAGTCTGCAGGAGACAAACAGAAAAATAATTTATTTGACTTTAGTCACCGTTTATTTAGATCAAATAAATATTTATTTCATTTAAGTAACTATTTGCTTGATATAAATAAATATTTATTTGAATCAAATAAATATTTTACTTAATCTAAATAAACGGTGGCCGTCAAATAAATTATTGTTCCGGTTGAAGTTCGAAGGCTAAATGGTCCTCGATTGGGGACGCTACGTTCTTTAACCTGCCGCAAAAAGTGAATTGTAACGATGCTCGAGCCCAAGCATCTTTTCGCAGTGCGTACCAAATTCTCATCCAACTTACGACGCTTTCCCACGGACAAAACTATAAGAACCACCCTCCTCTAGGCCAGTTAGTCAGTAAGTCAACGACAACGTCACTGGCGCTTTGTGCTTTTAACAAGCAGTTCGCATACTGTAAACCGAGTCCTTCCTTCCTAAAACCGCTTTCTGTAGCCGAGTTGGCTACTCGAATAAAATAAATCAACGTTAAATAGTCCAACGCGACGTCGCATTATTCAATTTAATTCATTTTATTTTATTTATTCAATTTTATTTTATTTATTCAATTTTATTTTATTTATTCAATTTAATTGCTCACTTCGACGCTACGTTAAGTACAGCAACAGCGGCAATTGTTTAAAATTGATTTATTTGTTTCGACGCGAAGAAACCCTATTACGATTTTTTTAAACAAAATTAAGCCGCAAATTTTTATATTACATTTGTTATAAAAATGACATGAAAATAATCGTGATTTAACCCCTTCACTGTCGGAGAAACGTATTTCCCTATACGTCGGGGCTTCCATAGAGGCTCTTGACAGGGAGGGGGGGGGGGGGGGTTAAATGAAAATTATTGCCTTATGAAATTCTTGGTGAAATGTATTTGTCCCAGTACGACGAATTTTTCGCAAATTCCGATAACAGTTTTTAATTTTGATATATTTCATTTTAATTGTTTTTTTTTTATTTTAAAATTAATTTTTATAATGGAATGTCTGCGCATCGATTGTGTGAGAAATTGTTCGAGCATCGGTGGTTTATGGGCGTTGGAGTGTCGTTCGCGTCTTCGACAAAGTGCGCGCTGCAGGGGAACACATGTGAGGCTAGAGGTATCGGAGGGCATGGGATGGCACACGAACGCCCGCGTCATGCACACGCCGTCGGCTAGCAAACCATCAACAGGTGCTGTCAGTCGGTTGTTTCGCTTAATCGGTACCCATTCTACAGGGGACTTCTAAGCTCCGCCCAGCAATTCGCAATCTCGGAGGATTTATCGTTCACGGAAACGGCACCCCGTGTGTGCGCCCCTCCGTCCGCCGTACTGTGCATACGCGAATGAAATTTTTCGATTTCAAAAGTACTCGTTCAAACTATTATACCCTGAATGCTGGGAAAAACGGTTTATGAGCAAATACATTAATAACAATCTTATAGCTTCGATATTCCGAAAAATTATAATTGCGGTTGGAAAATAAAGACATTTACTGATTTTTGGCCGTGTCGGAAAGACTCCAGATAATTTTTAAAAGTACTCGTTCAAACTATTATATCCTGAATGCTGGAAAAAACCATTTGCGAGCAAATACATTAATAACAATCTTATAGCTTCGATATTCCGAAAAATTATAATTGCGGTCGAAAAATGAAGACAATTATTGTTTTTGGCCGTGTCGGAAAGACTCCAGATAATTTTTAAAAGTACTCGTTCAAACTATTATATCCTGAATGCTGGAAAAAACCATTTGCGAGCAAATACATTAATAACAATCTTATAGCTTCGATATTCCGAAAAATTATAATTGCGGTTGGAAAATAAAGACATTTACTGATTTTGGGCCGTGTCGGAAAGACTCCAGATAATTTTTAAAAGTACTCGTTCAAACTATTATATCCTGAATGCTGGAAAAAACCATTTGCGAGCAAATACATTAATAACAATCTTATAGCTTCGATATTCCGAAAAATTATAATTGCGGTCGAAAAATGAAGACAATTATTGTTTTTGGCCGTGTCGGAAAGACTCCAGATAATTTTTAAAAGTACTCGTTCAAACTATTATATCCTGAATGCTGGAAAAAACCATTTGCGAGCAAATACATTAATAACAATCTTATAGCTTCGATATTCCGAAAAATTATAATTGCGGTTGGAAAATAAAGACATTTACTGATTTTGGGCCGTGTCGGAAAGACTCCAGATAATTTTTAAAAGTACTCGTTCAAACTATTATATCCTGAATGCTGGAAAAAACCATTTGCGAGCAAATACATTAATAACAATCTTATAGCTTCGATATTCCGAAAAATTATAATTGCGGTCGAAAAATGAAGACAATTATTGTTTTTGGCCGTGTCGGAAAGACTCCAGATAATTTTTAAAAGTACTCGTTCAAACTATTATATCCTGAATGCTGGAAAAAACCATTTGCGAGCAAATACATTAATAACAATCTTATAGCTTCGATATTCCGAAAAATTATAATTGCGGTCGAAAAATGAAGACAATTATTGTTTTTGGCCGTGTCGGAAAGACTCCAGATAATTTTTAAAAGTACTCGTTCAAACTATTATATCCTGAATGCTGGAAAAAACCATTTGCGAGCAAATACATTAATAACAATCTTATAGCTTCGATATTCCGAAAAATTATAATTGCGGTTGGAAAATAAAGACATTTACTGATTTTGGGCCGTGTCGGAAAGACTCCAGATAATTTTTAAAAGTACTCGTTCAAACTATTATATCCTGAATGCTGGAAAAAACATTAATACATTAATAACAATCTTATAGCTTCGATATTCCGAAAAATTATAATTGCGGTTGGAAAATAAAGACATTTACTGATTTTTGGCCGTGTCGGAAAGACTCCAGATAATTTTTAAAAGTACTCGTTCAAACTATTATATCCTGAATGCTGGAAAAAACCATTTGCGAGCAAATACATTAATAACAATCTTATAGCTTCGATATTCCGAAAAATTATAATTGCGGTTGGAAAATAAAGACATTTACTGATTTTGGGCCGTGTCGGAAAGACTCCAGATAATTTTTAAAAGTACTCGTTCAAACTATTATATCCTGAATGCTGGAAAAAACCATTTGCGAGCAAATACATTAATAACAATCTTATAGCTTCGATATTCCGAAAAATTATAATTGCGGTTGGAAAATAAAGACATTTACTGATTTTGGGCCGTGTCGGAAAGACTCCAGATAATTTTTAAAAGTACTCGTTCAAACTATTATATCCTGAATGCTGGAAAAAACATTAATACATTAATAACAATCTTATAGCTTCGATATTCCGAAAAATTATAATTGCGGTTGGAAAATAAAGACATTTACTGATTTTTGGCCGTGTCGGAAAGACTCCAGATAATTTTTAAAAGTACTCGTTCAAACTATTATATCCTGAATGCTGGAAAAAACCATTTGCGAGCAAATACATTAATAACAATCTTATAGCTTCGATATTCCGAAAAATTATAATTGCGGTTGGAAAATAAAGACATTTACTGATTTTGGGCCGTGTCGGAAAGACTCCAGATAATTTTTAAAAGTACTCGTTCAAACTATTATATCCTGAATGCTGGAAAAAACCATTTGCGAGCAAATACATTAATAACAATCTTATAGCTTCGATATTCCGAAAAATTATAATTGCGGTCGAAAAATGAAGACAATTATTGTTTTTGGCCGTGTCGGAAAGACTCCAGATAATTTTTAAAAGTACTCGTTCAAACTATTATATCCTGAATGCTGGAAAAAACCATTTGCGAGCAAATACATTAATAACAATCTTATAGCTTCGATATTCCGAAAAATTATAATTGCGGTCGAAAAATGAAGACAATTATTGTTTTTGGCCGTGTCGGAAAGACTCCAGATAATTTTTAAAAGTACTCGTTCAAACTATTATATCCTGAATGCTGGAAAAAACCATTTGCGAGCAAATACATTAATAACAATCTTATAGCTTCGATATTCCGAAAAATTATAATTGCGGTCGAAAAATGAAGACAATTATTGTTTTTGGCCGTGTCGGAAAGACTCCAGATAATTTTTAAAAGTACTCGTTCAAACTATTATATCCTGAATGCTGGAAAAAACCATTTGCGAGCAAATACATTAATAACAATCTTATAGCTTCGATATTCCGAAAAATTATAATTGCGGTTGGAAAATAAAGACATTTACTGATTTTGGGCCGTGTCGGAAAGACTCCAGATAATTTTTTAAAGTACTCGTTCAAACTATTATATCCTGAATGCTGGAAAAAACCATTTGCGAGCAAATACATTAATAACAATCTTATAGCTTCGATATTCCGAAAAATTATAATTGCGGTCGAAAAATGAAGACAATTATTGTTTTTGGCCGTGTCGGAAAGACTCCAGATAATTTTTAAAAGTACTCGTTCAAACTATTATATCCTGAATGCTGGAAAAAACCATTTGCGAGCAAATACATTAATAACAATCTTATAGCTTCGATATTCCGAAAAATTATAATTGCGGTCGAAAAATGAAGACAATTATTGTTTTTGGCCGTGTCGGAAAGACCCCGGATAATTTAAAAAGTACCGAAAGGTCTGAACGGAGGAAAGAAAGAAGAAAAGCTAACATGATAGTAACGGAGTTTGTTTGTTTTTGTTTTGGTTTTTTTCATGGGGTTTGATAGAACTCGCTTCAGAGTAAAACTAAAAGGGAAAAAGTTTGTAATTTTCTTCAATAAATTCCTTTGAATTCAATATTTGGGAGTTGTTTTCGGTTTTGTTTTCGTGGGAGATTCGAGACGCATTTTTTGGTGATGGCGAAACAAATCTTACAGCTTCGATATTCCGAAAAATTATAATTGCGGCCGGAAAATAAAAACAGTTACTGATTTTGGCCGCGTCGAAAAGACTCCAGATAATCGGCAGGTGCCTACTAAGAAATGAAAAAAAAAAGCTTCGAAATATCAAAAACGAAATAAAATGAAATAAAAATAAAAGAAATTAATCCGGCAATTACCGATGGCTCAATTTTTGAGCGAAATTAATATCTGATTCGTGCTCGGCGCGAAGTAAACATTGAATTATGTGCTTCAGAAAAATACCCAAAAACAATTCGTATTAAGAAAAGCAAAAAAAAAAAACAAAAATCGAAAGTATCGAAACTAGTTATCAGCAACTTGCCAAAAATAAAAAAAAATCAATTTTTTCAATTACGTCAATTACGTCAATTACCGATAGCTTCAATGTAGAAAAACGAAATTTAACTGAATGTAACTGTAACTTCAAATTTGCTTACATTGCCTACCTTAATTGAACGTTAATCTACTTTTTTGTAAAATTAAAAAACTCGATAATAAAATTACAAATCTTTTGGATGAAACTTTCAGGAATTTTAATCAAAAGTAAAAAAAGAACTTTACTGCAAAATTGCCACGCACATTTGAAATTTCAGAAACGGTTTGTGTAAAAAAAAAGCTTCCAATACAGTTCACTACTTTTCAAACCAGTTGTTTTTCGTGGTCTTGATTCGGGCCAAAACTCATATCTTGATTCGGGCCAAAACTCAATCAGAAATAAATTGCAAGGCTCTATTATATCCTTATATATATAAGGATATATATATATATATATATATAATTATTATATATAATATTTTATAATATTATACATATTATAAAATATTATATCCTCGCTGATTAGGCAACTTGCCCTAAATCTCACACAAACCGACATAACTACAAAATTATTATATGCAAAATTAAACCGAGACATTTTTCGTCGGGAAGTTGCGAGCATCGACTCCGAACGTTTTAAATTGACGTTCCGCATAAATACCGAGACTCCGGTCCGTCGAGCGTGGCAAAACTCTCGGCCGAGGAGTTTCGAGGCTCTCGAAGTCGGTTCGTCCAGCGGCCATCAGCATCGGCACTGGCACGGACAGGGTGGTGTGCAGTAGGCAAAGTCGCACGAGAGTTGTTGCACGGTAATGGAGCGTTCTTAATGGAACGGTTTCGACGGTAGCCGCGAAGTTGGTCTGCGGTTTCTGGACGCTTATGCAGAACGAGGAGAATCCGAGACGAGGCAACTGGAGGAAACGGAGAAATAGGATGAGGCGGACGGACGGACGGACGGACGGACGGACGAAATCGGGAGGTGGCATCGTTCGCCGGAGTTTCTTGGAATACAAATACTATGTGGACCGGGTCTGCGACGGAGTCCAGATAAGTACCGGATGGCTAAACGGGGTAGCCGGGGGCGAACGCGTGGCACGAGCGTTGGACCGAGAGAAAGGGAAATACCGATATGCCGAACGGAAAATCCTGAGAGATAAGGAAATATCCCGCGATCGAGTCATTGGCCCACCGAAGCCCGCGAAACAAATTGACCAACATAAGCAGAGAAATCATACAATGATAAATTTTCAAAAAATACGTAATCGACACAATAAATAAAATGATATTAATTAATTATTTTTTATAAATATTATTAATTAATGTGTCGAGGACGATGATGGAAACTGAGCAGAGATGAGTGCGAGAATTCTTGCGGAAGGTTCGGAAAGAAAACGCATCCGTTAGCGATGAGACGCAGGATAATTGGTTCATTATTGATGCAATGCAACGCTTTCGAGGACAGTCATTGGCAACCGGAGCTCGGCGAAAGAAATTGACCCCAACATAAGCAGAGAAATCATACAAAGATAAATAAAAAAAAAAAAAAAAAATACATAATCGACATAACAAATAAAATAATATTAATTACCATGGCTGAAGGACTTAGATCGATGGCCATTTTGTCCCAACGATACACTCGAATCTTCAAACCCGTTTTGCCCCACCAACCATCAATCGCCACAATCCAAGAGTCACTGGAAAATTGCGTTTTGTCTCATCATCCCACATTGTGCCGCGCTCCCCTATTACCACTAAATAATGAACAATAATCAATAAACAAACAACAATGGGTCGTAAGTCATCGTCACTGTTAGTTAATGGATTAAGTTCAAAGTCCAAAACGATCTCATTGAAGCAGTTTACTGTAAAATTGCATTTTGTACCATTATCCCGTTTTGCCCCGCTGTGCCATTTTGCCCCGCGCCCCCCCCCCCCCCCCCTATTAACAATAAATAATAAACAAACAACAACGAGTCGTAACTCATCGTCACTGTTGGTTAATGGATTAAGTTCAAAGTCCGAAACGATCTCATTGAATTAGCTTTCGGCACAATAGCTCCAGAATTGGGAGGGTCGGGCATCAGCGAGTGGGGTCGGTGAGCTTTCACTTCGGAGGGCAAACGATTGTACCGGCTTACCCTGCGAGTAAGAGGATTGCGAGAGGTTCATTGTCTGGCGGCGCAGTTCCTTCGCCCTCGCCGTGTCCTTCCGGCATCGGAAGGCCGCCGTCCAGTCGGCGAGCGACTCAACCGGAGTCCTTGTCCCGAGGTGCTCTGCCGAATTCGCCCGGTGGCTTTCGTCGAACCTACCGAGGCAGCGGGACTCACCGGAATAAATGGCGAAACCAAGGGCCGTCGGTGTGCGATAGGGTTGCAACGCACACAGCCGGGGTAGTTGAGAAGACAAGCAGGTGAAGGGGTCGCAAGTTGTTTGGCTTCCATTTGCCCCTGGCGCTGCTACGCGCTCCGAAAGACCACTCCGAGATTGGATCCAGCTGGACTGGCTGTGTCTGAGCTCTCCCCCACCCTCACCGCGCGCAGCCGCCGACGCAGATGTTGCGAATTAATTTAATACTTTTAATTGCCCGACCGGCAAAACTCGAGACCGAGGTGCGGTTGAGGTCGCAAGCTTGAATCGTGGCCGAACATAATTTCCTTGCTAATTAGGCGAACGGGCCTCGGGCTGCTTGGGCGCTCACCGGAGATCCCTGCGCGTTCGCCGGCCGGAATTGTGTACGGCTACGGTTTTCGGCGGGGCGTGCTACAGCCACTGCCGCTCGGCTTAACTCCACAACTAGCGATGTACACGAGATAGGAGTTATGCACTTTCCGGACTTCCTGCGATCCGGAAATTAGCCTTGTATTGCTGAACTCAATGTTTCGTTGAGACTTTGGGATTTATTCTTTTTGTGTGAGTTACGAAGGATATAATTGAAGGCGCGAAGGGAATTGAGCGGGGCAAAGGGGCTGCTTTCTTATACTGTGACGTCGCGGTTGGCTGTTTATCGTTGATTTATTTCATTCGAATAGCCAACTCGGATATAGAACGCGGTTGTGGCAAGGAAAGACTCGGTTTACGCTTTGTGAACTGCTCGAACTTTTTATCAAAGCACAAACAGGCAGAGTGATCTTGTCGTACAGAAATTCGGTGACTTACTAACTAAATAGTCTAGAGGAGGGTGGTTCTTAAGGGTTTGTCCGTGGGAAAGCGTGGTCAGTGGGGAGAGAATTTGCTAGTCGGAGTGTTATCGAAAAGGCAGGTGTTGTGGAAGATGCTGGAAGCAGATGATAGTCGGGCTGGACCATCGTTACAATAAATTACATTGAATAAATTAAATTCAACAAATCAAATTGATAGATAAATAGATAGACATTACGCATTATGCAGATATTTACTATCCTTACTCTTCGATCGATCTTAAGGCCAAATTAATAATCCTGGAGGATTACTGTAGAGGGGATGGTGTCTGTTCTCGTCATTTGAATTCGAGTTTGTCTCAACTCTCGTCATCGTCTCTACTCAGGTACAACTCACGCTAGGCTAAACTCTCGTCGATCTCATCTCACTACGACGAGGGCGAGACCGATTTTTGGAAAGCCGGCGGATTGGACTGAGTGCGAATCTGTTCTCGCTATGTAAAACTCTCGTCGATCTCAGTTCTACCGGCCCTTGGCGCCGATCGCTAAGCCGGGCCGCGGTAGGTTACCTGCATCTGAGCCAATAACGTCGGTTTCACCTCTCGGACTCGGCTCAACTCTCGTCATGTTCAACTCTCGTCATTCCTGACTCACAGCGCATGCAGCTCGGAGCGATTTCAGTGATTCTCAATGTTGCCGGTTTCATAAAAGATCCATCACATGTGCTCCAAAGAGAAGCTGCTCTAAATGGTATATAATTCTATACCAAATATTCTTACATCGACAGTGAATGGATACCATTTAGAGCAGTGATATACCATTCAGAGCAGCTTCTCTTTGGAGCACATGTGAGTTGGCTCAGAGGCAGGTAACCTATCGCGGCCCGGCTTAGCGATCGGCGCCAAGGGCCGCTAGAACTGAGATCGACGAGAGTTTTACATAGCGAGAACAGATTCGCACTCAGTCCAATCCGCCGGCTTTCCGAAAATCGGTCTCGCTCTCGTCGTAGTGAGATGAGATCGACGAGAGTTGAGCCTAGCGTGAGTTGTACCCGAGTTGAGACGATGACGAGAGTTGAGACAAACTCGAATTCAAATGACGAGAACAGACACCATCCCCTGTAGAGAAAACGGGCTCACTGTCAATACACAAAAAACTCCGATAATGATTTTTAGAGGGGGCGGCAAACTGGGAAAGGATTCGAGAAAAACAAATTAAATTGAATAAATTAAATTTTAATTCGATCGAAAATCTGTCTAACGCGACAGCTTCCTTACAAATGTGCTCCTCGTTACATGTCCCGTAGCCCGCATCGGCGAGCGTGTGAGTAAATTGGCCCGTCTCTCAGCTCATCGGAGAATGGACAGACTTCTCCCGGACCAGTTGGGGCATCATTTCGTTAAGACTCCCATTGTTGTTCTCGGAACAGCATCAGAGTGTAAAGATTGAATTTTCCATCGATCGAGAATCGAGAATCGATGTGACGCAATAGCTTACGCGCAAATTTGTTCCTCGTTACCTGTCATGTAGCGCGCGTCGGCGAGTGCGAGTAAATTGGCCGCAATCTGCCAGCGCATTGAAGGGCGGACAGAATTCTCTCGCAACGGACAGCGAGAGCTTCCGTTGCACGATGCTTCCACGGAGAATCATAATCAGCGGAATATACATGGACCAGAGGGAACGAGAGAGAAGTTCGGTTTCTTGTTACTGAAGCAGATACCGCGGTCCCCAGATAGAAGCCGCTTCTACCTCGTCACTGTGCCGTCCGATAATTTGCAAAGTTCTCTGTACGAGACGCGTGTTCCATCTACAAAGCCCCCCCCCCCCCCCCCGACAGCGGCTTGCATAAGCACCGAACGAGCGGCTCGCTGCCGGCCCAGTTTCTACTTTGATTTCGATTAAAAGCTCCAGTAACGATGCGGCGCGCTGCACGACACGGGCGCGCTTTCACCGGCTCTCGATCGACGGCACATATAAATATAGGTAACGATATAGATCAAAGCTTTGCGACTCGCTGAGAGAGCGCATTGATGAGCGAATGACACTTTAGATCGAGCATCCGCGTTCCCCGAATCAGCGATACCAATCAAGGTAGTAATCACGGGTCAGTGACGTGGATTAATATAGGATGCGCGATGCGCGCTGCGCAGTGCGCAGCGGGATGTTGCCCGACCGCGTAGTTTCAACTAACGATATCGAAAAAAAATTAAACGATTAAAGAGCTAATTTTTTTTCAGCACTCTCGGATTTTTCACTCAATTCCAGGTCGGTTTGACGGTGGATTTCGATTAGTTTTTTGTACACTGAGAAAGGGGGTTGCTCGATGGTAAGAAATCTTTTGTTGGATGTGGAGAAATTAATGTTCTCATATTGTTAAATTTTAGTTGAGCCAAGTAAAATCCAATTGACCCGGAAAAACTGTTAAACCATTTTCTGATTTAAAAAAAAAAAATGTATTTTCCGTAACTACGATTTGTTGCCAATAAAGGAATATTTATGCCGCTATATGCAAGAGTTTGTTAACATTAAATAAACGGTTTTTCCAGTGATGGGGATGCGTACGAATAACGCCAACTTCGAGTGTAAATATCTTGGCTCAAGCCCCGCAAAGTGTTCGTATTCGGATTGTTCGTACTCAGATTTTTGGATATCGTATCGATATAATGTATACGCGAAGTTTTGTGAAATTTTTTATTGACTGTTAGACGGCAGTTATTGGGTCAATTATTTATTATCGGGGTGCAGAAGATTCTCCTTAAATTGTTTATCGAATGATAGAGTTTAATCGTTAGATTCTGCAAAAGAAAAAGAAAAATGAAGCGATAATCTCGAGGTATTAACTACTCGCTTTTTTTCTACCGTGCAGCTATACGAGCGAGTTGCGCAGGATGCCTGACAATCGTTGACCATTACTACTTGCAACCTGTTTCCACCGTAGTTGGGGAGTCGAGCACCGCCTGCTGTCCGACAAAAACAGTGTATCGGTCATTACTACTGGCTGACCGATATTGAATCCCACTTTATACGTTATATAAAGTGATCTCGTATTATAAAAAGCGTATAGACTAGTATTGGCTAATCTATACGCTAAGTTTTGAGGAATTTCTTATTGACCGATAGACGACAGTTATTAGATAAATTATTTATTATAGGAGACCGGAAAATTCTCCTGGAATTTTTCATCGGATGATGAACTCGAAAATGTGAAGTGACCAACTCGAGGTATCGATTATTCGGTTGCAGTTTTTTTTTTTTTCCTATCGCGCAGTGATACGAGCGAGCTGCGCGAAACGTCTGACATTCATTGACCATTACTACTGGCTGACCGATATTGAATCCCACTTTATACGTTATATAAAGTGATCTTGTATTATAAAAAGCGTATAGACTAGTATTGACTAATATATACGCTAAGTTTCCAGAAATTTCTTATTGACCGATAGACTGCAGTTATTGGGTCAATTATTTATTATTGGAGAACGGAAAATTCTCCTCGAATCTTTCATCGGATGATGAACTCGAATCGTTGGATTCTGCGAGAGGAAGAAAGTGAAGTGACCAACTCGAGGCATCGATAACTCGGTTGCACTTCTTTTCTATCGTGCAGCGATACGAGCGAGCTGCGTGGGATGTCTGACAATCGTTGACCATTACTACTGGCAATCTGTCTCCGCCGTAGTTGGGGAATCGCGCCGAGCCTGCCGTCCGACAATAACCAAGGATCTCGACCATTACTACTGACCGACCGGTATCGAATCCCACTTTATATACTATTTGAAGTGATCTTATATTATAAAAAGCGTATAGACTAGTATTGATTAATCTGTACGCTAAGTTTTGAGAAATTTCTTATTGACCGATAGACTGCAGTTATTGGGTCAATTATTTATTATTGGAGAACGGAAGATTCTCCTCGAATTTTTCATCGGATGATGAACTCGTATCGTTGAATTCTGCCAGAGGAAGAATCAGCATCAAGAGTACGATCGAGAACACACTTCGATTCATAGCGTTAACTTCTTGGTTTCTCGAATGGTGATTATTAACAAAAATCTGTCTTGGACTGAACTGCGATTCTACTCAATTTTATCGTCACCAAAATTATGTTCGTTTCGCAATTGCCATGACACGTTGAATTAGGCTACAAAATTGCCGACTCTGGTGACGATTGCAACGACACTGCACAAGTCTCCGTTTCGCTTGTGCAAGCTATCGATATTCTCGCTATATATAATTTTCAATTTACCGACAGCGGTGGATGCACGGTTGGCGCACGCCTCTACTGGTCTTCAAAGTCAAGCAGAATCGTTCGCTGTCAGTACTTGGATGGGTGACCGCTTAGCCGTCCGCTAGCTGGCGCATCGACCGTTGAGCCGGAGGCGCTTTCTTCTGAAACTTTGGTGTCTTTATACTTTACTGAAGTTCAAAAATATCGGAGGATCCGTAGAATATGGCCGTCTTTACCGGCGCGGGTTTTCCGTACTTTCCTCGTGTCTCCGGCAAATGAGGTACAGTGCAGCTAAGTCAGCTACGGGCGCACTGGAAGTTAGGTAGCTTAGCTGAGTGCGAGTAGAGAGTGCTAGGAGGAAATCGGGATGAGTTTCCGTAAAAACCCAGAAGGGTATACAGTGGAAAAATTTAAGAAATATAGATAATAAAAAATAATTTTCAATTTTTCAAGGGAGGGATATAATCGATGACATAAATTACGCCAAATTTCAGGGTCTGTTGGCGTTTGAAAAAGATCGGCAACCATTGGTTATGGACACAAACGGTAACGTACTGTACTTTGCAATATGCCACGTGTCGTATAGGAAGTCGAACCAATCGCGTCAGCGTATAGCTAATAGGCATTAAAATATTGCCACGTATCGTATCTGCCACACGCAAGGTTTTCTTTTAAATTTAAATTCAAATGGAATATTATTACCGAACGATAAAACTTTTTTGGTGACAAGGACGCTGACATTTTTCAAACGACAATTTGATTTATTTGTTGCCTTATCATAAGAGGAAGGTATTTTCATTAAAAAAAAAGATGGAAAATAATTTGCACACGGCTTCCTCATTTGTTACATATTTGCGCATAGATTTCTTAATGGGAAAGTTCGTTGATCGATTTTGGCGTAATAAATAAGGTAGCCATGTGCAAATTACTTTGCACCTTTTTTAATAACATAAAAAAATTTCTGTGTGTATCAAAATTGAGACTGTAAAACTTTACCGCAATTTTTTTATACAGAAAATCGCATACTGAACTTTGCGTAATTCGTCATTTTGAGGTGGATTTAAAACTATTCTTCAATGCTTATTACAAAACTTTCAGTCATTATACTCTTCGTTGATTTTGAAACACGTGTCAGACGCAATAAAAAAAAATTCGAAAAATTTCATAAAATTTAAACGATTAATCTGTTTTTTTCGAAATTTAATACCAAACACAATTGACAAATTGGGATCGATACCGCAATTTTTACTCGAATTACATTTTTTTTTTTTTAGTAATTATGCTAAAAACCAAATTTTATAAAATTATTACGTAAAAATTGTTTGATAAAAATATAACATTTGTCTGTGGTTTTAGGACTATAGCTTAAAATTTACGCGTCATAGCCACAGACAATTTCCAAAACATTGAAATACGCGTAAAATTTCTAATCGGGACTCAATTTTCATGAAAATTGTATGTTAATTAACAAAACGTCCGTATTAAGTGAATTCATCGATAAAAAAACTGTTTTTATTATTTTTTTTTATATAACAAAAAATGGGTTCCCTGTAATTGATTTGAGTTCTGGTCACGTGAAAGTGATGCTCAGGTCCGAATATAATAAATAAAATTTGACCCAAAAACTGAATAATTTTAAGTGTAGGTACACGTCTTAAAGTCGGAAACCTGTAGGCAAATGACAACAGCAATGGTAACAGTAGCAATTGAAAACAACGTAAATGGTAGAACAAATTTTGTTTATTATACAGTTCTTAGTGCTATGATTACATTCGAAGATCGTGAGGTATCATTGTCGCTTGTTCGCGTCGTTATCGCTTGCTAAAAAAACACTCTGTTCGTTGGAGTCGAGACTTCGGCTCTAAGGACGCCGTGAAAACAAACGTCGCGGATTAAATCGGAAATTTAATGATCGAAACGATAAAAAATCATTCCTTTTGACCCCCCAAGCCAGCCGAGCGCGGACCCGGTTTCGTCGCTTCGCCATTTTCGAACGGATTTTACAAACTACTATTTCGCCGATGAAACATATACAAGCGCAAAGTAACCCCACACCTAGGATTACAAACGCGAAACATAGGTCATTCAAATTCATGACCCTCCTCTCCACATTTTTCATTACCTCTTCATCATCCACATACAGAAGCCGTAACTTTTCGACGGCTGGATCTCTATACCATAAACCATGCTCAACCAATCTTCTCATTATCGACCTTAATCGAGGTCCAAGTGGATTGAACAACGTGAGGACATAAATAGGAAACGTCGTCATTATTGGATCTCTGCTTATGTGAAAAGTTAAATTCGTCGCCATAATCTCTAAGCACTCCCGTTCACCCACAATACAAGCCACCAAGGGTTCTCTTGTTAAGAAGTCGTAACACATTTCTTCTTGCGCCATTTCGATGACATGTCCGTCCAACATTGGATCCGCAACGAGTTTGTCATTTTGATGCTTTGTTGTGTAAACTGTATAACCGAGGTATGGAATATCCTGCTTTGTTTGTACATTTCTATAAGGTATCGTCGTCGTCAGGAGCGTCGCCAGATTACCGGTATAGATTCCCTGAAGAGTAACCACGAACATTAACAGACAAGCTAAATATATACTCGATGCCAGATCGTTCGGTAAGTTTGGCAGACCAGTGTTGCAGGTCAACCGCACCAGGTTCAATAGCGCTGGCATCACAGCCTGACGAATAAAAAATTTGAAGAACAGAAATGTTATTAAGTACACTATACACATGCCAATTCGAGAGTATCCATCAATGACCGTAAACATTTTCTCAAGTTGCGACTTGTGACCGGTATGCTTGGTCACGGCAAACATTCGCAATTCGTTCAGTGGAAGGACAAAAAACCTAGTCATGTTCTTGCCGATGTGTGTGGCGGTCTCCAAATATAGGGGCCATAAATAAATTCCCGTTACAAAGAGAGGGGGCGGTTTGTAGTACTGTTCACTAGCGTATCTTATAACTGCCGTTGCGTTCAGAACCCTTGACACATTCTCCACAAGCCACTGCTTCTGGCGTCGACGAGCTTCGAAGGCTTTTCTGGCATTACCCGATAAACGCTTGAGATACTTCTGAATTCTCGGATGATTGTTATCATATGAGTCAAATCGCGTCGCCGCAATAAATTGTAATGGCCAGCCACCGATATCTATCGTCTTCGGGAAGTTCAAAGCCTCGCACGCTTGCCCACCCTTTCGATAAATGCGGGCGAATATACTCGTAGGTGTCGGAAGGTCTGGAAATTGTACCGCCACTATAAATGTCCATACGGATGGTGCGTGACGCGTAAATTGATTGTAATCGTAGATCAGTATTCGTGCCGCGGCGTCATAACAAACGAACTGTCCGTTGATCAGTCCCAAAAGAGCTCTTACGAACGTAATTACTCCGGCCGCCGAGCATTGGCTACCATCGTCATTAAACGTTCTATGGATGAAGACATAGTTTGCGAATTGGTTCATCCATACACTGAATGCGAGTTTGTTCAGGTATGGTGCGCTTTCTTCCACCGAATTAGATACAATGACGAAGGATCGTAATGGGTGTTGTTTCGAGTAGTCCACTATAGGCTCCAACTTATCATTTATCAATACTACAGGGACAAAGTATTTCGATCGAAGTGCCTTGAGGACGGAGCCATCCGAATCGCCAAGGATACCAACTGCACTGCCTGGATCTCCGTGGCATGTCATCAGAACGTCGATCTGAAACCCAACAAGTCGAACAAAGTTTCAGCATCCACGATAAAAAAGAGTATTACGCTTATTCACTGTGAGATCCGAAGTTGCAATCTTTATGATATCGCCAAAGAGTCATATAAAATTGATTAGTCAGCTGGGTCATCCCTTGGCCAAGTCTCCCATTAATTACCATTGAAAATCCCATTGATTACCATTAACTATTCGTTAAAGGTATTTCAATGGGATTTTTCCAATGGTATCATTCCCACTTGTACTACCATTTAATATACCATTCACTGTGACATTCAGTTTCCCATTTGTTGTAAGATATTTTTATCCCGCTGGCATTCCCATTCGCGGAAAAATAGACTATAGGTGGGACCGGGGCAAAATGGGGGAGCTAAGAAATAAAACCTGCTATACCGATACCGATACCATAGATCCATTGCTTGTCAAACAAAAATTGTATTGGCATCGGTTTTAGAAGGATGTTAAAAAAAATCATTTGGGGCAAAAATTGGGTACCCTTCGATTTGACCCGCGGCAACCTTTGTCAGCTAGATACAAAAAGTCCTAATAGCGAGACAGTCCTGACAGCGGGACAGTTCTGACAGCAATAATTTTGAGGTGCCCCGTTTTGCCCCGTATCGGTATGGTGTCCCCGTTTTGCCCCGCTTCGCCGTTTTACCCCGGTCTCCCCTACATAATTAACCACTTTTCTACACTGTCGAAATATATACTAAATAAAAAAGCTGTAATGCATCCGAAAATTGTCTCCTATAATTCATAAAAAATTTCACTCCTTAAGTTCACAGTTACTATCGTGGACTGATTTATCTGCAATTCATTATCGCATATACCATTTAAGTGACAGTTCCTACTCACGCACGTGATTCCCAAATGTTTATTGACTCGATTCTCGTTCCCCGTCAATTATAAATAGTTAGACGTGCAATTAAAGATTCTCTAGCTTTTTACCGTTCGATTCAGTTCCCGTTCATTCCCAATGGTAAGAAATACCATTTCAGCTGTTCCAGTTATGCTTCAATAGATACCATTAATAACGGATGGATAAAAAAGTACTAGTTGAATGTTCTCCGAAAGTTCCTATTGGTCTCCTATTGGTAACGAATGGGGAAAACGTACCATTTAAAATTTCCCACTGATTTGCCAGTGGAGTCCCATTAAGAATGAATAGTAGAAAACATTCTTTCAATTTTCGCCATGAATTTCCATTGGGATCCCATTGATTATCTTTCGATACCATTCGTTACCATTCAACGGAAAATGGAAAATTTTTCCAAGCAGCAACCTACACGAAGTTATGTTTAGGCTCTATTCCAAGTCCAATAATTGACGTTCGGACGTAAAACGTCAGTAGGATTATGGACAGTTTGACGCATGTGCACTTGAGGCTTCAGTACGCAGGTGTGCACTCGAATGTTTAATGTGAAATTTAAACAAAAGAAAGGAGACCCAATGACCTGAATTCATCTACAATATGACATCGACGATACTCAATTTCACATCATGATTTTCCAAACAGAATTCAAAAATGTTGTATTTGTCAGCTCCATTTTAATAAGTTGTAAGATTGAACTAAATGATAATCTGAAGCAGGCCATAATCCTTGGCCGGACCGTAAAAAAAAAGATAATTGATTTACATCCACTCTAAGTTCCATCTAAAAGAAGTGTACCGAAAGTTCGTCGAGGCCGAAGCTTCAAGAAAAAAAGATGTCTTAGAAGAATATATTTTGATCGATTATAACGTGAAAATTTGCCTCTCAAGAAAAACACCATAATTACAGTCGTGAACACAAACCGAAAGTTTTAAAGTACCTGCTCTGCCTAAAGAACAAATGAGTGAAATGACACGTTGCCGTAAGGATCAAAGAATCTTACCGCTGCCTCATAGAGTTCGGTGAGATCTTTAGTTTTCGACGTCTGTAGAATCTCAGCTGCACATAATTGTTTAATCAGCACCAGGATTACGATCGAGAACACACTGCGAATCATAGCGTTCACTTTTTGTTTATCGGACGGTAATTATTTTTTTAATTTGGCTTGGACTAAACTTTATCGTCACCGAGATGCGAGATTGTCTCGAATCTACTGAATCTTATGGTCACCAAAATTATATTCTTTTGGTTATTGTCGTGACGCGTCAAGCTTGACCACGAAACGACCGACTCCGGTGACGATCACGATGATACTGGACGAGTCTTCGTTCCGCTTGTACAGTAGATCGATATTTTCGCTATATATCGTTTTCAATTTTCCAAGAGTGGCATATAATCGAGGAATTAAATTATGCAAACAGACCTTCGGCGTCTGTTGGCTTGTGAAATGCGTCGCAAACCATTCGTGACGGTTGCAATCGGTAGCATACTCTATATTGCAATATTGCCACGTGTCGCATTCGGAATCGAACCGGTCGTGTGTGAGCGTGCAGGTAAGTGTTTTTAAAATATCGCCACGTATCGTATGTGCGACGCGCAAGCATTTCTTTTAACCCTTCACGTACCGGATCCTTTTTCAACGAGGACCTAGAATTTGCCAAAACGCAAGCTGATTACAAAACTGTATCTCATTTTGCTTCCTCATAGAAGAGGCTTTGTTTTGGTAAAAAAACAATTCCGAAATTTCAATGAAAATATGTTCAGAATGTTCCAAAACATCGAAAAATCACATTTGAACATTTTTTTATGTTATTTTGCATTTTTCGAATTTCTCGAAAAATTAGTACTTTAGTTTGAACCCAATTTTCCTCATTAAATATTCATTTATTAATGAAATATGTGTCAGATTCGTGAACAGCGTCAAAAAATGCATTAAATATTGTCCCGGAGTGACGACTCACGAAAAAGTTTATCGGGCATTTATATAGCCAAAATTGCAGAACAGGGTGATTTTCCGTATTTTTAAACAGCGATTTCTTTGCTTCCCAAAGGCATCCCGAAAAAAACCTAGGTGCCTATCGTGTACTATTGTTCTCACCAAGAAACACTCAAGATTATGGATATGACGTAGTTAAAAGAATTAGATAAAGCGATGTCATTTAGACTTCTCCACCAAAAATGAAAAAACCGAAAAAAAAAAAAAAAATTTGGAACAGATAACTTTATGTATTTTTTTGTCTCGAGCACAAATTCGACATCTGTTTTGATCAAAGGCGCAAGGTTAGTGTATTTTTTCGCCCTAAACCTTAGTCTGCCAGCAGTTTTGCCTAAAAGTTAAATACGACGTTGTTGTTGAAAAAAAAAAATTGTTGTTGAAAGTTGTAATTTAATTTATTCGCAGTTTATTCGTTATTCATTCGAAAATTTAATTTATTCGCAAAACTTCCTCCACAAGGAAGTCAAAAACATGGGTAAATCCTTTTTCATAGAATAAGCTTTGCGAATAAAGGGACATTATGAGAAAGTGTTATGAAAATATCAACTTTCAACTTTCGAATGTCAACTATCACCTATCAACTATCAACTATGAACTTTTTTTTCTATCGCGCAGCGATACGAGCGAGCCGCGTTGAATGTCTGACAATCACTGACCATTACTACTGGCTATCTGTCTCCACCGTAGTTTGGGAATCGCGCCCCGCCTGCCGGCCGACAATAACCGTGGACATCGGTCATTACTACTGGCTGACCGATATTGAATCCCACCACTTGGCCGACTGAACTCGCAACGCAACGTCCCTGTCCGACCGCGCATCGACCTAACTACTTGGCCGAGCAAACTCGATCGCATCCCTCGGTGTCCGTCGCGCAGCCTCGTCCTCGACATACACTCCTCGAGTCTCCATGAATCTCCAAGTTTTCAACACTCGAATGAGATTTAAATTCTATCATCGTACCACTGTACCGCTCTTCGACCATCCCACCCGCAGATTTTTACGATATACTCTCGACGAAGCAGAGAGGAAACTGGTCACCGCTTGTCGTAAATTGTTTCCATAGAGTTACCCCGAAGACCCCCCCCCCCCTCGACACTCCGGTGGAAAAATAAATTATATAAAGCTTATGGATCCTCGACTAATGCTCCAGATATCCTTGGAAATTTTCGAGCGTCCACACTCTCGACTGGTGATTCGGAAAACTATATATATATATATATACACCGAAACGATCACCCTCGTTATCGTATCGGCACATTTATATCTCCACCACTCACAGCTCTCCCCAAACATCTCTACCAGAAAACAAGTCTCCCGGATAATAACTCTACCAAAAAAGATAGCTCTAACAACTCTACCACATGACAACTCTACCAGAAAACATCTCTACCGTATTACAACTCTCCCGTATTAGAACTCTGCCCAAATCTCTACCACTGCAGAATAAAAACTCTCCCGGAATTGAAATAAAACCCTCCCCGAATTTAAATAAAACTCTCCCCGAATTGAAAGTAAACTCACCCGGAATTGAAATAAAACTCTCCCCGGGTTACAAGGCATGTAACCCGGTAGAGTTTCATTTCAATTCCGGGAGAGTTTACTTTCAATTCGGGGAGAGTTTTATTTAAATTCCGGGAGAGTTTTGTTTAAATTCGGGGAGAGTTTTATTTAAATTCGGGGAGAGTTTTTTTCTGCAGTGGTAGAGATTTGGGTAGAGTTCTAATACGGGAGAGTTGTAATACGGTAGAGATGTTTTCTGGTAGAGTTGTTAGAGCTATTTTTTTTGGTAGAGTTATTATCTGGTAGAGTTGTGAGCGGTAGAGATATAAATATGCCATCGTATAGTCCATCCGCAATATCTTATTCAACGTCCGTCTACAGACCGGCATATAAATTATTGACGATTTATCGATGATCTTAATGTATCATATTTACATGGGAATCTATATAATTTTTATTCATTTCTTTCAAGGTATTGAAAGTGGGTCAGAACGGAACAAAATTAATAATTTTTAACAATTTTTCCAGGGGGTCATGAAGTGTCCAAAAAGAAGCGCAATGGTCCGTTTTTTCTACGCTCTCGTTCACAATTTACGAAATTTAGAGAAAAGAAGAAAAAAAAAGCTAATGGTTTTGAAAGATCAAAATTCCGATTAGAAAAAAAAAAGAAAAAAAAAAGAAATCGAGAAAGTAATCCATAAAAATTTAAATTACAATTTTCGACGTGTGTTCGATCGTTCGATTGGTTGTCGCGACTCGAGTTCTGGACCACTTCCGGTCTCGAGCAATCCCGAAGGCTCGAAGCCTTCGGGGCGCCGATGGCAATACACCAGTTATTTGTCAATTTTGTGAAGGCTCGTGTAATGTATACAGTTAAAGGACATTTGCACCGCGCGATATTTCCCCAAACACGTATGCGTCCGGGTTCTCGGTTACCCGGATGGGGAATCAGTATTCATGTCGTGCGGAGTCGACGATACTCCAATCATCTACGCTCGCACCGGGGCTATAATAGATGCAAAACTGCACGAATGCACTTCCATATTTGCGGGTGATTAAACGATCCTTCGTCAAACACATCGACGACTGAGAATCAAAAGGGCGTTGAAACGTACAGTTAGACACGCTAGATACGCCCTTCTGTCTCTAGCCAATATAAAGTGTCTCGAGCAAACTTCGAAATTTCGTACCGTGTAATTTATCTCACGCTTTCGGTTACATTGACAAGAGCTACCGTGGCTTTTATTAAAATATTTATTATTTATCCTTAGCGCTCGCCTCTAAATAATAATTAACGTAACTTAATGCGCAGAATATATGTTTAATTTTTGTTGCGAAAGATTAAACGCAGAAGACGAGGAAAGGAAGGGGTAAACGAAACGTTCCTTGGTAATGGAAAAAGCATCGTAGTGTGGTAATTTAATGGAGTCGAGGAATAGCGATTCGCGCGAAACGGGGATGGACATTGGATCGATAATGCGCAAACGTAACAAGAAATAACTACAATTCATATTACAATGAATCATCATTGATTAATGTTGTAGTTGCGGTACGGTCCGAACGAAATTGAGTTTCAGAGAAAATTTCGAACACTTTTGATGGGATAAAAATCTGAAAAAAAAAAAAACATCAAGTGTATGGGAGATGCTGCAAAGATTGTTTTTATGAAATAATAATTCAATTCACATTCAATTTGTCATTGACAAATTGAAGATCAAAATTATTATTCGACAAATTAACCGGCAACTTAACTATTTTCCTTCATAAAAATAATTCTTTAATTTTTTTTTTTTTTTTAATACGTATGAATTTTTTCTGAATTTTTTTTTTTTTTATTGTAATCTTTGAAAATCGCGTTTCTTCGATATTCAAGCGGTGAAAAACGCGATTTTCAAAGATTACGAAAAATTGTGAAAAGATTCATACGTATTCAGAAAAACAAACGAATTATTTTTTATGAAGGAAAATAGTTAAGTTGCCGGTTTAATTTGTTGAATAATAATTTTTATCTTCAATTTGTCACTGACAAATTGGAATTATTATTTCGCAAAAACAATCTTTGCAGAACCTCCCGTACACTTGATTTTTTTTTCAGATTTTTATCCCATCAAGAGGTGTTCGAAATTTTTCTCTGAAAAAAACGTTTGACTGGACTGAACTGCACGAACTACCTTAAGGGGAAGTGAAATGTCGCGGTAATGAAAACTGTAATGAACTTTCTTCAAGGATGCCAATTTGTTAGAGGAAAAAGCAAATTCGAGCTGGTTGCGCACGGTAATTTCGCATCCGGCAAAAATTAATTTTTTCTCAAAAAAAATTAGCACCATTGAATAAAGTTCATTTGAAAATCACAACTATCTCTTGCAACTAGCCCTTTCACTTCCCCTTAATACGGTGTCTTGTCGAAGCCACCCGACGTCACGTCTCTCTATTATATTTTTACAATCGGCGAATCGTAAAGTCGCATTTGTCGTTGTAGGGAATATTTTCCTTAGCGCGTCTTCATCCTTTTCGATCCGTTCGCGACGCTCATCGCGGGTCTCGACAATTTTCTAAAAAGCCTAAAAAAAAAAAAAAAAAACTGATAATAAAAAAATGTCAAAGTAAAAAAGTATTGTCTCGATGTCTCAGGGTAAGGGAAGGAAAGGCTCGTCGTCGTCGGGATAATCAAGTGACCAATAGCGCCATACAAAAGAAATGGGAGTTATTATTATTTTTTTTTTTTTGCCACAGTTACACGATACATGTGGATTTTTTTCGTCGAGTCAGTCGTTACACATAATGTCGTTTAGTGCGTATCAAGTTCTTTTTTTTTTTCAGAATTAACTCGAGAGTGTTCGATGCCTGAAAAATGCGCAAATGAGAGAGAGCCGACAGATCGTTCGAATGTCCGGAGCGGGAACGACGATGGGAAAAAAAAGAGAACCACTTACGAACGAGTTAAAGTAACGAAACGGTTTGAAAGTTCCACTTCTCGTTTGGTAATTAATCCTCGTCACGTAACACACGCGTAAACGAATAAAGACGGAGTACGAAGATATATATTTATATGTACATCTATAACAGTTTAATGCTTCCATCCGTATTAAATTAAGAGGAATGCACGCGATACATTGAAGTTACAGAACTCGAGTAATGATGCGAACAACGATGAGCTTTGGCAAGGCTTTTGTTTTTGTATTTTTTTTTCTTTTTTTTCATTCCCATTTATCTTCACTCTATATCGTAATTTTTTATTCTTCGCTTTATCTTCTTCGTCAGTTCATTTTAATA
Source organism: Amblyjoppa proteus (assembly GCA_963922035.1). Lineage (NCBI taxonomy): Eukaryota > Metazoa > Arthropoda > Insecta > Hymenoptera > Ichneumonidae > Amblyjoppa > Amblyjoppa proteus. The sequence continues at coordinate 21,322,296 of OY998234.1, read as the reverse complement.
AAAGAGAACGGTCCCGGGACGTTGTCCGTGTTACAATTCACCATACCTTACGCACACTATCGAAACACAAATTATCGATATCTAATTGCACTATCTCGTATACAGTAACGACAACTATAAACGAAACTTCTTCCCCACCGCAATGTCCCCTCCTCACTCGCCGCTTTACATCGTCACTACTTTATGCTCCTCGACCACCCGAATATCGCTCCGTCCCATGGAAAAATGTTAATTTTCCCGTCGACAGACGTAAAAAAATATCGCTTACTACTATAAAAAATCTACGGCTCCGTTTGCTCTCGACACTCGTCCCCAGCGCTCTCTTTAACTGTCACGATGAACAAAAAAAAATCGACGAACGAAACCAATGAAGACGAACAGAAAAAAAATTAACAGGGCAATTTTACATGATAAGATTTTTTTTTCTCTCGCCGTACTCGTCGTTCACAGACACTCGGGCCCCCTGTCGTTCGCGCATTCTTCTTCCTCGTGCTTCGCTCGCGGGGACACAAACTTTAGACGCGCATTTGATCTCGCAAAGTTTACTTATCGGCCGCCACGCATCATCCTCAAATAGCAAACAATCTCACCGACAATCGCTTCCGATTCACACACTCATACAATCGCACACGCATAACAGTCGCTACGTGAGAATTACTCTCTTAATGTTTTTTTTTTTTTTTTTTTCTTAACAATCGTGTGAGGCGTACCTTCGAAACGTCCCGACCGGCTCGCACGCGTCGGTTCGTAGAAGAAAAAAAAAAATCGCTCGAATACTTAAACCTAGTAAGGATCCGGCGATGCCCGGGCGATCTCCGAAACTTTAAAAACAAAAAGATTGACCCGGGATACAAACAAAAATATTCCACAACATTCGAACCGTTGCCGAGTCGTCGGATATCCAGGTTCTCTGCATCGAAAGCTGGTAAAACTTTTCGGATTTTTTAGTTCTTTAAATCTTTTTTTAACAAAAAAAAACGCGACCCCGAACTCGCCGATGGGGAAAAATCGATGGAACAATCAAACGCTTTAATATAAAATAAGACAAAAACACCAGCAAACGGATTGATATTTTTTTTCCCCCTTTTCTTTTCTCGAACGAAATTAACTAATCTGAGCCTAATCGCCGATCGTTGCGCGCTGCATATCCCGATAATAATCAGTTGGGAAGCACGTTTACTCTAATTGCGAGAATTTTTTTTTTTTCATTTTTTTCTTTTTTTTCTTTAATGAATGCAAGGAAGGTAAATAATAATAATAGATAATAGATAATAATAACAAACGATGAAGAGGTTTTTTAAACGATAGGATAAAATACAACCTACTACTGTGACAAACACATTTTTCTCGTACGTATATACACGTGAGATTAGTTTTCGACGCACGCGGGACTTTGGTACGTCAAATTGGAATACAGGCAATACTTGGGTAACTTCCGAACGGAACAAAAAAGAAGCCTATTCCAGCTCGCGAGATGAATCGCGAATCGCCCCGCGTTCTCTCTATCTCTCACTTTCTCTCGCTACCGTTCTATCTCAGTCGTTCTCTGCGATATTCCTGATCCTAAATCTGTTAATCACTTGTGTACTTCTCTACGCATTTTACACATCTCACCCAACTCTTCGCCTCCCAAACACTTTTCACTCTTTTTGCGCGGCAGCCTTTTTAGCGATTCAAAGGAATTATGCGTAAGATTAAATTCAGTATCCTTAAGTTACCTAGTTAATGTTGTGTTTCTGTGTATCAAATCATTATCGTAACAATTATTTGTTGGGCACACACCGTATTTAAAGTCTCAGCTGTAAGCACGCGTCATATTTCTTTTTCCCTTGTAGTTGTTGTTGTTTTTTTTTTTTAACTTTCGATCTTCTCTACTCGGTTGTTCATTAGCCATCCTCCTTCGGTGGTGTGAACCAGCCTGCGAGGGTATAAGAGAAAATATCTGTTAGTCTCGATTAAATAGGCAATTGTCTGGTGTTCGTACACAAATACCTACAGACGTACACACTTAAGTCGGTACGTACAACGATCAAATTAGATACAACGAAAACACTTGCCATTCTTCTCGTGTATTTGCACTAGAGATTTAAATGACTGTTGTGCACGCGCGAGACTGTATTGGCCTTGTCCACCGCAAACTTTACCACCTCCAGCCGTGCCCTGAAACAGTATGCGCGCCTTTCCCTTGACCAACGTCGCCGATATCTGCATTATCACCGCCTCGACGGTGTAAGCCGAGCTCCATCCTTGCTTCGTAAGCAGCTCCATGCATATCGCTCCGCCGACGAGGACGTAGCCGCCCGATATTATAGGATGCACCACTCGAACGAAAGGTGGCTCGTAAGGATAAGATTCCTGAATTATAGAAAAAAATTACAATAGCGATTTAGTTGACGCGCTTCACGGAAAATTTGCCGAAAACAATTTATCGAAGTCAATTTCCCGAAAATACAATATCCCAAAAATACAATTTCCCAAAAATACAATTTCCCGAAAATACAATTTCCATTTATAAATAAAATACAATTCCTATTCGAAATTGTATTTTTGTGACATTGTATTTTTGAAACACTGTATTTTTGGTACACTGTATTTTTGGGAAATTGTATTTTTTTGGAAACTGTATTTTTGGGAAATTGTATTTTTGGGAAATTGTATTTTTTGGAAATTGTATTTTTGGGAATTTGTATTTTTAGGAAATTATTTTCGACGAATTTCCTTTTTGGGAAATTATTTTCAGTGAATTTTCTTTTTGGGAAATTGTTTTCGGGAAATTCTATTTTCGAGGAATCGTTTTTTCGGGAAAATGTTTATCGGGAAGTTTTCCGTGAAGCAGTTGGCGCAGGTGTTTGACTTCGAAGCCGAAAGACGGTACGGAAGATTGGGCAACGAACCTTGAACATCATGTTGAGAAGAATACTGTCTTTGCCTTCTTTCTCTTTGAGAAGAACAAGGTCTTTGTGAAGCGGCGAATCAGGATCGACGCACATTAGCCTGATATTCCACTCGTACAAACTGTCGTTAACTAGCTCTATGTTATACATCCCTGTCGAAAGGTGAAAAAACAACAATGCTTTCTTTTACAGGTTTCATACTTTTTGTTCTTTATTCGTAGAATCGTAGAAGGAACGCACCTTTTTTAAAGCTGTCGCTTCTGTATATGTCGCGCAGCTCCTTCATGAGCCTGTCCGTCGCTTGTACGCTTCCCGACACCGATCCTCGAAGATAGTCCTGTCTCTGATTTTGCCTCAGCCTTTCTAACGTCGCTAGGTGCTCCAGATCCATTTCGTCGGCCTTGCGATAAAGAGATTACACGAGAGAATTACTTAACCATTCGGAATCGTTGCGATGCAGTCGAGTCTCTTTGACTTTCGAGTGCTGACATACAAATATCGGTATTTTGAGCTCTAATTTTTTTTTCATAAAAACAATCGTTGCTCTTAAGGTGACGTGAAATACCGCCGCCGATAACAAAAACTCCACTGCATGTCCTTTTGAGACCGCAGTCCGCCGAGGAAAAAGCAAATTGTCTTTCCCTGGCGAATTGGCAAACGCAGGGAAAGACGATTTTCTTTTTGCTCGGGGTTCTGCGGTCATAAAAAGGCATTCATCACAGTTTTTGTTACCAGCTGAGCACGGGCTGAGTGGGCGGGAGGGTTGTTGCACATCACCTTAAGGGGAAGTGAAATATCGCGGTCGGTAATAAAAACTGTAATGAACTTTTCTCAAGGGTACTAATTTTTTTTGGAAGGAAAAGCAAATTCGAGCCGGATGCACACGGTAATTTCGCATCAGGTCCGAATTCATTTTTGTTGCAAAAATATTAACACCATTGAATAAAGTTAATTTGAAAATTGCAACTATCTATCTCACACTCATGGTCCCGACACGTGACTTTCACATCACCTTAAGGGCATGTGATACACACGTATCGATGCTTCGATGGTAACAAATCACTTTCCCTATTTTCTCCTTGACGGTTGATGCTTCGACCAAAATCAAATTAGGTTTGTGTAGTCAATAGATATAAGTATGAAAACCTAATTTGCTTTTGCTCGTCGTATCAATCGTTTTGGCGAAAACAGGAAAGGCGATTTGTTACCGACTGAGTCTGTACCACATCACCTTAAGGCGATTTGAAATACCACTGTTGGTAACAAAATCTGCAACGAATGCCGTTTCGAGACCGCAAACATCGGAGAAAAAAATTGTCTCTCCCAGGAAATTGGCAGACATAGGAAAAGTGTCAATTTTCCCTTTCTTCAGCTGTCTGCGATCTCAAAACAGCAGTTTTCGTTACCGGCCGAGCACGAGACATCTCGGTGGTAATGTACACCTTAAAAAAAGTAAATATTTTGGTGAAAAAAATTATTATTATTAAAATTTATGGAAAATGAAGTGTAACACTTAAAAAATCTGCACCTTATTAACTGAATGAAATTTCATGTGAACATATAAAGTTCCAGCCAGTCTATAACTGCTGTCTGACACTCATACTACTCATTTATATTCAAATGATTAAACTGCGAGTAAGCAGCTCAGAACTTGAGAGTATTTATTATAATTTTTTTTAAACTGACTTTAAACAATTGATCTTTTTGCAGAAATTCTCGTTCTCTCCGTTAAAAAAGTAATACAAATAATATAATAAAAAAAAATATAAATATAATTGGCTCTACTGCATTATCATTATTAAAATTTATAGAAAATGGAGTGTAACACTTGTGAAATCTGCATCTTATAATAAGATGCACATTCAGTTCATTAAGTTAATAAGATTCTTATTAATTGAATGAAATTTCATGTGAAATTTCATTCAGCCAGTTCCAGCCAGTCTACGACTGCATTATCCGACACTCTCACCGCTCATTTATATGAAATTATTAAACTGCAAGTAAGCAGCTCAGAACTTGAAAGAGCACCTGTGGATTTTTTTTAACCGACTAAACAATTTATTTTTGCAGAAATTCTCGTTATCTCCGTTACCTTACTCTTGGCGTTGGCTTCGCCCTCGTCCATGTCCAAATGAAGGTCATCCTCAGTCTCACTCTCCTCGTCGTCGTCGAAGTCTTCCGTGTCTTCGGCCTCCATTCTCTGAGCTACCATGGGCGCAGCGTCGCCGAGACGCAGAGGATCGAGAGCGGTCGTCAGTCTTTCCACGTCAGGCGGCTCGGGCAGGGAGTGAAGGCGACACAGCTCTTTCAGCAATATTCCCACCTGGTTTATAACGTGATTGTCGCGTCCCGTCGTGTTGCTCAGTATTTGTACGGCATTCGTGACGCTGGTCTCCTCAGATTCGGCGAACCAGACCGGCGGCGTGGAAGGATAAGTTTCCTAAAATTCAAAAGCACACATTTTCTAACACGATATTCTCATCCAGCGGACGACGTCTTCTCGCCTTCCGCCGATCCAACAGTAAAAAAAAAATAAAACAGAAACGAATAACAAATTAAACATTTTTTTATCTATTTCAAATACAAAATATAATTTACAAAAGAAAAAATTATACTTCTCGTGACAATTTTACACACTGCGACCGGAAATGCAAAACCACATTTGTCTTTGACTCGGAAGTCTCGTACTTTCGTCTGTGAGCCACCGATACGCGAACCGATTATTGGTCTATTCAAATTGGAGCAACGCCAGTCTCCTTGGAAAACTATTAAAATGCAGTTAACCGAATTGTTTGTTCCGGACAGAAAAAAAAAACTGCTCGAAAACCGATACAACGAAAGAAACATCAATTATGGATAGTAAAACATGTATTTAACATTCGTTTATCGCAGTTATCACTGAAAATTTGCATGTCCACGATTGCAGATAAGTGCGACAAAGTAAACTTTTCGTACTGCATACAATTGAAAAAGTGAGAGTCTCGAGTAATGAATTCTGTTTCTCCGAGTAGCGAAGAAAAAAAAAAAGGTTTAAAGAGGGTTCCCAAACAATGGAATAATACGGCTCTCGAACAATGCCAATTTCAATAGCATATGCCAATATGCAATATGGCACAATGAAATTGCAAGCCAGATGATTTAATAATATATATATATATATATATATAGACACATATATATGCACATATATGTGTACATGCATGTATAGTGCAAGTCTATATTTGGTGAATTTACGGGATGTACACGAGTAACGGTATACGCGAAGCTCGAGCGATTGGGAAATCGGTTAATCAAACGGAAAAGAAAAAAAAACAACCGGACAAAAAAAAAAAGAAAAAAAAACGGACCGAACAGACGAGACCTTTGTCTGGAGTCTTTTCAATAGCCGAGTAGGTGGATAGGAGGCTATTGTGAGGGCCTTACCCTCTGTGGCACGCATTGACCTCTACCCCCTAAACATCGATTCACGTTAAAAAAAAAAAAAAGCCCCGATAATTTTTTTCACGAGAAAATTTTTAATCCCGTCCGAGGTACGAGATGTTTCACGGTGAGCTGACGAGTTTTCCGCGTGAAGAATCGTAAGAACGCGGACTGAGTCCCGGATCTCGAAACGGGGGGGGAAACCCTTGTCAAATATCCAAATAACAACACAAATGTTATTGTTTCTTTGTCTCGCGCGAGCTCGGGACTTTTTTGATACGGGCGACATCGTCGTCGAAGATGTTTCGAGTAAACGTGCGTTCGAAATGGAAATACGATTAACGTGAGTAATTGACGAGTTATATGACTTACTGTGATATTGGCGTGAATTTCGTACTTCTTTCCATTTTTACCGACGAACCTGCAACTCAGCTCGTCGACACTCGCGGACATTATCTGAAACCTCTCATGGCTCTTTGGGAAGACGGACTCGAGAGTTTTTATCTCCTGCTTGAGGGTGTTCAAGCAAGCCATTTGAGGTGTAACCGCGCGTTATGGGAAACGGATTTACCGCGGTACTTTGACCGAAAAAACACTGCGGCCAAGAAAACACGATGTACCGATTACTCCCCGAGAAAATGGCGACCTCGCGACTGAGAAATTCGTGCTGTGTCGTAAATTTTCGTCGATGTTCGTTGAGCGGCGGCGCCACTCTTCGTCGTCGGATTGCACGGGCCGATACGCTCGCGGCCAATGTGATAGTCGCCTGAAGGGTATAAATGGTATTCGCGCTAACGACGGATGACACTGAATGCACGTTCTTAAACAGAAATTAACGTACGCGACGGACAACAACAACAACAGAAGTATTATATTGTATACAATTTTTTAAAGCAGATGACATAAAATGTATGCTTTTTTTTTTCGTAGGATTAGATCCGCGCTGGGAAGGAGCGTAGTGAATACGGGTTGTATAGAACGCCCGATAGATGGAGCTGCAATCCTGTTTTTCGCTCGAATCGCGACACCGACAGCGGTGGATGCGCGGTTGGTGTGCAGCTTCGGTGGTCCCCAGAGTCAAGCTGAATCGTTCGCGGTCAGTACTTGGATGGGTGACCGCCCAGCCGCGCACTTAACTGGCGCATTGGAACCGTTGAGCGGAGGTCGAATTCTGAGGATTGGTGTTCGTACTCGATGTATCGAATACGAAGATTAAGACTCGGTTGGAATGACCGGCTCTATCGCTGCAGGTTTTCCGCAGTTTCCCTGCGCCCTCATGCAAATGCGATACAGTATCGGGGGGGGGGGGGGGGGGGGAACAGCGGCTGCGACCGTGAACTTTACAAGTGATTCAAAGTCGACAAAACATCGATATGAAAAGTACTGGCTAGATGGCACACAGAAGCTAAGGCCTTAAAATGGGGAATATAAAAAAAAATCGAATCGAGACTGGCAGATACGATATACGTGAAATGCATCGCGTACTTTTTTTTTAGATTGTTTTGACAGACATCTTCTTTGAAGAATTTTTTTTGTATGTAGACCACTACTTGGCTCATATGATTTCATTATTTTTCGACTTTTTTTTAGATTTTGATTTACATCTTCTTTGGTTTTTTTTTTTTTTAGATTGTTTTGATAGGCATATTTTTTGGCATATTTTTTTTATTTTTTACGATGTGGGTGAAATAAATTTAAGATGTAAAATATAGAAGGTTTTTTCATCAATAAGAAATTACTGTTAAAGTTATGTTTGCATTTGTTTTTCTTTATTGTTCTATAATCTCTTCCTACTTTATAACGAGTTACAATTCTTATACAACCGTGTTTATAACCCTGTAGAGTATAAAAGAATGGTGACTAATGATCGAGTGGTCCATAGAAAATCACGAGTAATTCACTCGATCCTTTTCTTGGAGCATGATAGTGCAAAGGCTCGCCCTACGCCCGGTCTCTCCCCTACTCAGCATAATTTAACTCACGAGATCTCCTGTGGCGATGCGCGAAAAGGCGCAAACAGCGAGCTTCATATGTTTTATTAAGAGTATAAGAAAATTTACCTGGCAATCGCTTTACTAGATTCCCATTATATCCATTATTATGTCGCCTTTTCCATGCTCGACGTTACTTCTGCTTTGCTCTCATTGTGGTCGATAGTCGGAATTTTGTGCTGCAAGAAACGAGTTAGCATAATCCATGGCGAGACGATCGATCTATTCTGATGCGAGGTTTAAGTCAAAATAAAATAAAATAAAGTAAAATAAAATAAAATAAAATAAAGTAAAATAAAATAAAATAAAATAAAATAAAATAAAATAAAATAAAATAAAATAAAATAAAATAAAATAAAGTTTATAAAGGAATGAAGAATTACTGGTATTATCACAGTATTGCAAAGTGTTCGTAAATGCTGCAAAACAAACAACCAATCAGAATTGTTTGTAAGCAATTAAAATATATTGCCATGAACCGAGAAGTTAGTGCAATATTTGCGATATGTGCAGCACATGTCGCAAATAAAAAGATTTTTCCAATTTTTTAGCCACTTGAAAAAACGTCGATTTTCGTGATTTTCAAAGGTCGATATCTTGGCGCCCAATGGAGCTAGGCGAAATCCGAAGTGCCCGTCGTGTTCTACGGAAAAAATACACAAGATAGGATCTTGTCCGAAGTTTTAGAAACGTTTTATCGGACAGTTTGTGGACGTTGAAAAACGCGAAAAATGCACTCGAAAGGCAAAGGTAGCCTTGCAATTTTTCGACATTTTTTTGTTTTGTTTTTAAAAAATGAACTGTTATGTATTGCGACGTAATTTTTCCCGCTGAACACGAATCCGCTGACCCTTTTGGGGCTAAAAGGCAGTTAGACGTTGAAAGTCTCGATTTTATGCACGAAAATCCGTGCTTTTTTAATTTAAATGGAAAATATTGGGATGGGAGTAAAATAATTGTTGTATTCGTGTTCAGCGGGAAAAAATACGTCGAATACAATCTTTTGAAACCAAACCGATCGATTGAACAACGAGCATAGCTTCCTCAAACAGGGAGCTATGCACAAAATTGTCCAAGTATTTTACTCAATCCAAATAAACGGTGTCCATCAAATAAATTATTTTTCTGGGTGCAGTAATAGTACTCAAAGTACCGAAAAGTACTTGGATACTTTAACTACGCACTGTAAGTACCAAAATAAGTCCTCATGTACTTTAAGTACTGCCCAGCTCGGCAAAATATTTTAAAAATCGTACTATTGGATCATATAGATTCTTAATTTGCCTTCGCACGTAGCGCGAAACACCTGTCGATCGTATCTGTCGTGTATTTTGTTGTTCTTTTTTTTAGGAGTAAATTCGATTCCGTGACGTTCGTATGCTTCCATCAGAGGGCTCTGAATCGTCGAGTGTCGAGTTGAAGATTCAAAGCTTATTGCCTGCAGGGCAAATAACTATGTGGACGCGCAACGAGAACAAGGACAGTGAATACAATGTAAAAAATAAAAGGAATCTTACACTTTCTTGCAGAGCGGACGCTTGATTCTCGAGCCGGGATCGGGATTAAACGAATGTGGTCCAACAGAGTTTTCATTTGCGTTTGCACGTAGCCCGGAACAATTATCGATGATTCATCTCGTGTCTCTTTTCTCATCGGTCGAATCTCTGGCGATGAAGAAAGCATTCTCGACGATATATTTTTTTGTTCTTTTTTTTAGGAGTAGTTCGATTCCGGGACGTTCGTATGCTTCCTTTAGAGGGCTCTGAGTCGTGGAGTGGCGAGTTAATGCTTCAAAGTTTATTGGCTATACAAGGCAAATAATCCCAGATGGAAAAGACACGACACTGCGACCAAACGGTTGTGCTAACAATAGTACGATAGACGCTTCGCAGCACGTCTTTCTGTCTGCGACGATGCCGACGCGCAAAAAAAAAAAAAACAGCCGTAGCGAATAGAATTTACAATGTTGAAAATGGTCACTTGCACATCGCTTTCTCATAATGTTCGTTTAATCGCAAAGCTTCTTCTGTCGGAAAACACTTTCTGTATTTTTGGCTTCCTTTTACCTTACTTAACTTCTATGAGGTAGAGACATGAGATTTTCACCTTTCTCTATTGAGAATCATTAGCTGAATCCGATACCTATGCTTGGGAGATTTTAACACTATGGCTTAAATATAGTGGCGGGCCAGAGGCCAAATATTACTTACGCGCATTACCATGATAAGGGAAATCTGTAAAACGCAATCCAGTGTATTGTCGTCAATTAACAGTTTCTGTGCGCGGAATCTCGTGCACAGAAACTCGAAAACTCTGTGTCTGCCCCTCCCCCCTCCCGCCTGTCGAAATTATCCGATTGAAAATCGAAAGCCATGTCACGATTTTACCCCCGTCTTAATTCATTTTTGCTAATTATTATCGGAGTACGTGACAGAAACTACAGACTGGATGAATTTCGCTCGGTGAGATTGACAAATGTGTCGAAAATTGCAAATAAACAGAGTCTGCGTCAACAACAACACAGCCTCGCGGCGTTGTCGTTACGATATTTTGTCACCGAGGAATCGACATTGAATTACCTAATGCTGGGTCTTAGTTTTGTTTCCATCGGTTCCTGTAGGCCTCGGGCACAGATAGGAACACTTTTTTTTATGTGCGGGCAGTTTTTATAGGAACGAGGAGAAATGTACGCGGGCGTCAAGAATGCTGCTTGCAGGTGTCCAAGATGGCGATCGAGTTACGAGCAGCGCCGCGAGTGAGCGATGAATCAGTCATGCGCTGAAGCGTCTCTGCGCACACTAACCCGGTCGTTACAAATTCTGCAATATCTTTATTATTTAACTATCCTTCTCACGAGATTTAAATTCTTTTGGAATTCAATGCATTTTGCAAGAAAAATCAGGTTATCAGTTTATGCCTTAGATAAATTACGAGGCTGAATGGAAAGAATATGAGGCAACGCTGTTTTATGCTACATAAGTCGAAGATTCGATTAGGGTGGGATTGGAAAAGATGAGTAAAAATATACACAGATTAATTTAGTTATATCATGAATTTATTTGAAATATCTATTACTTCTAATTAATCCTTACAGGCTATATTTACAGATGACAGTATGATAAATTATAATACACGTATTATCATAACAAGTGGTTTAACAAATGAATGTTCTAGTCTCTAGTGTACTTAAAATTCATCTCTAGGTTTTGGACTGGTGCCTCGCGGAACTTCACTCTTGAGATTCACCGTGTACGTAAAAACACCTTGTCAGAGTGTGTCGTACCATCTTCTCATCGTGTTCTCTTGATTTCTTTTTTGTTTCTTTCACTCTTGTTTAATTACATTTATCACCTTATATAACAGAATTGAATAATCCGACAGTCGAATGGGACTAACAATTACGATGTTCTCGATCGAGTCTTCCACAGAAATAATTCGAGAAATATTTGTTTTTTTTTTGTCATTATTTTTATATATTTTTTTTTTCTTCTTCTTCATATTAATACTATTTAAAAACAGGGTGCAACGCACTGTTCGTTCGAGTTCCAAGAATCATATATATATATATATGTTAAATCATAACGATTCTTAATTTTCACTGCAAAACGTGTTTTGCAATTCACATAATTCACGTTACAAAAATATCGAATATATTCATAGAATTTTTTTTTTTTTTTTTTTCACTTCAACTGTACAATAGGGGAACTTCACACGTGAATTCTACAAAATATATAAAATTAGGACCAACCGACAAAGTTCCATCGCGGTATCTCGATTATCTCGCACTCTCACTTTCTCTCTCACTCTCTCTCTCTCTCTCTCTCTCTCTCTCTTCATCTCTCGAGTTATAGACAATTCTCAGAACTTACGAATTTTCAAACACGAATACGATTAAAATATATTCGTGATTAAACATTAGCACCCTCTTTGTCAATTTCTTGGATTATTTCCATAGCGAGGCTCGCATCTCTTTCACCATTCACTCGTGATTATCGTGATTTTGTTTGTTTGTTTGTTTTTGTTTTTGTAAAAAAGACGTGATAATGTTATGCGACAAATATCTAACAAAGCCAATAAGACCCCAGTCCTTCATAGTCTTTTCAATGGCAATATAATGTTTCGAGTTTCACGGTCACTGAAAACAGATTTTTTAAAATTTTTCCTTGTTTCTTTTGTAAATAATAAAATATACCATTTCCATCGTAACAGGCTATCTAAGCGATTTTTTTTATTATTAATTTGTTTTTTTTTATGATTGTATAAAAAACGAACAAAAAAAAAGATTCACGATGGAATATCGAATTTTAAGCACGACGTACAACATAAAAAATGAATTTTGGAGAGGGCACAATTAGCGGCGAACAGGAGTGGTATGGCGTTATGTCGATGAAATCCGTGCTATCGATGAATTATACTATTTAAAGAGGTCGTCTCGTTGCGCATTACCAAAGAGTGCGACTCACGTGCAATTCACAACGAATTTCGACGCCTTTCTAACGGAATAAAAATCTGAAAAAAAAATCAACCATTTAGAAGGTGCTAAGAAGATTAATTTTCCATAATAATAATTGCAATAAGTTATTAACAAATTAGTAAAAAAAAAAAAATCATTGTTCAACGAATCGTCCGGGAAACTAACTTTTTCTTTGGCCCAAATTGACTCAACAATTTTTCTGAATACTTATGAATTTTTTGAGAATTTTTTCTAATAAAAAAACCACATTTTTTCATTTTTTTTTATAGGTAAAAAATCACGAATTTTTGAATATTAGAAAAAAATCTTAAAAAATGTATGAGTATTCAAAAAATGTATCGAATAAATTTGGGCTAAAGAAAAAATTAGTTTACCGACTGATTCGTTAAACAATGTTTTTTTTTTACTAATTTATTAATAACTTTTTGGAACTATTATTATGGAAAAGTAGTCTTCTTAGCATCTTCTGTATGGTTGATTTTTTTCAGATTTTTATTTGATCAGAAAGTTGACGAAATTCTCTTTGAATTGCACATGAATCACACTCTTTCGTAATCCGCAACGAGACGACCTCCTTAACGAATGAAAAGATGAAACACGGGCTCCTTCGTGAAATCTGTTCCCAACCATGTGGACTCGGACGTGTCTCAAAGCCGTATGGATCAGTTTATGAATTTTTTGTTTTCGTAGAATGTTTTTCTTGATTCAATTAAATGAATTAAGCGCGCAATTCAAAACAAGATTTTTTTTTTCAAATGCAAATTTGATCAGTGCAACTTATTGCACACACCTTAGATTTTTTTTCCTGTTACAAGTCTTAGATTTTTACTTCTATAATTCTCTTTATATACACGTTTCTCGTCATGTACACACTTAGGGTCGTTACTTATCTCTTCTTCTTTCCTTTTAGTTTTTACAATGTCATTGGCGGGCTTGACACATATATCTTCAGTCAACAGTATACACACTCGAGCGGTCCCTTCGCACTCTCATTTGTCTGGTTCGTCCGCGGGATAATCGCACTGCCGTGAAAATCCATCATTTTTAGTCTGTTTTTTTTGTTCTTGTCATTTTTTTCCGTGATTAACTCTTTTTTTTCGCTATGCGACAGGAAACTCTTTTTTAATCTACGTCAAAGTTTGCTCGTTTGTACTCAAAACACACTTTGGGTCGATTAGCAAGACCACCTCTTGAGCTTCCCGAAATACTCGTATTTATTTCTTTTATATATATATATATATATATATATATATATATATATTTTTTTTTTTTTTTTTCAGTGGGTGCTCTCTGTAAATCCGTTCGCAAGGAGCTCGCCCAATCGACTCTAGTGATATTCGTCATGGGGAGGGGCGAGCTTCGTCGCGCTGACAAACGGATTCGGCTAATTAGTGCCACTCACATAGGAATAAATAAGTTTTGGCAATCTTCCTGCGCCTCGTCTTCGAACGTGATTTTTGTCTCGCGAGCTTCTTTTTCGTTCGTTCACTTTTTCTTCGTTTTTTTTTCCAGGACTTACTTTAACTTGTTTTGAAAATCACAGTGGGCGAGGAAGATGTCGAACAGTCACACTGCTCTGGTAATGAATGAAATCATCTTTAGAGTAATCTGCTTCGAAGAGTTCTTACATAGTAAAAACTCGGGATCCGAGTAAAACTTGGATCGCTTCCCGTTGGAATGATAAATAAAGCGTAGAAACGTTGATTCGAGTTCCGATCGTCTCACCGAAGAACATAAAAAAAAAAGAAAAGGAAATCCCCATCAAGTCCCGATTTTCGTAGTGTCCGCCGAGTGTTTTTCACTGTCCCGCAGATTAGTCCGTCGAATCGTCGTGACATACTTACGCGCTTGTTATTAAACTAGGAACTTTTAGGATTTATCTACTTCCAATGAGTTACAGAAAAAAACATTGATTTTTTTTTTATTCATCCGGTCAGATATATGATCGCCGATCGTCGCATCTCTCTACCAGCACGTCTCGTATCGTTATTTCCCAATCTAAGCAAGTCGGCGTCGACTCTTTGGACAGTCACTGGAAATCGTTTGCGCCACTCGAATTGGTGTAATATTTTTTTCGCGTCTCTTTCCGCGCCGTCCGGCTCAACGAATTTTCTCGACGCGCGATTACAGCTCGTCGATTCAGTCTGCGTAACAGCACAGAAAAGTGCACGACGTAATCGAGCTTATCGTAAAAAAAAGAAAAAAAAACAAAAAAAAAAATCGTAAAACGAAAAGAACGTTTTAGTAGTGTTGCCGAATCGTTTCTCCGTTCCGCAGAAATAAAAAATAAAATATTAATATTGATAAATGTTGATAATGATCAGTACAATAGTCCGGCGCGACTTTTGGGATCGACGCAATTGTGGATCGGCTCGAAGTTTTGGCCGTCGAATGTGGTCTCTGATTCGCACCCCAAAACCTCTTACATTTTTTATGTTTTTTTCATTTTAACCTTCATTTTTTTTTTTTTTTTTTTTTTTTTTTTTTTTTTTTTTTTTTTTAAATCTCTTCATACAAACCAAGCAATATTTCGCACGTCTTACTTTCGTTCGTCAAAAACTCAACCATACTATATCGAAGAAGAGCGGGTATGTATGTCAATAATCCATACCGCGATGCGTGTTGTCACGGAGCGTAAGCCTTACATGTGCACGTACTGTTCGAACATTATTTTGTCTTTTTGTTCACTGTGCCACCTTTTTTCGAAACATCGAAGATTATCGCGACGGCGGTTGATTTGTTCTCATACCTTCTTTTTTTTAGACACTACGCGTCACTTCTATTTTTTTTTTTTTTTTTTTTTTTTTTTTCACACGCGCGACACTGTCTCGACGACGCCACGGCACTTTTAAAATGCCGAGTGATAATAATCGTAGGTGGGCCAGTAAGGCTGTAGCCAATCCTAGCTGGTACGCTGACGCTTCTTTGCGGGATGCTCTTCGGATAGATGCGCCGGTGCCGGCATTCCCATGTTGCGATTGAACATGTACTTCATCTGAGGCATGTATTTCATTATACTACTGACTTGAATTAGGGGCAATTCTTCGTTTAACGACGAACACTTGCCGGCGTCCATCAACATTTTCATCTGCAACCTGCAAAACGAAACAAGTATCGTTAATGAACTTTCGTATAGCGAAAGCTGAAGATATTCCACACCGTAAAAAAGTGTGGAATATACTGCAAAAAAAAATTTCTATGCCCTGTATAATAAATTTGTAATTTAATATAAGGTAAAAAGCCGAATTTCCGCCGCTGTCCCAGTTACCGCCTTTAATCGCAATTTATACTAATAATAAATACAGTATACGTTAAATGCAAACGAAATTGACGGCATGTTGAAGAGTTCTCGATTAATGCTGCAACATGTATATTTTTTATAAAATGTTCCTTTCAACAATTAAAGATGGCGGAAACTGGGTCGTTTAATTTACAGGTCGTGGAAGTTTTTATGCATTATCTGGTATATTACATTCTATGTAGAATTGTCATGAAAAATTAACATACAATATACTAAAAACTTTAATTTACTTTAATTTTACTATATTATGTATTTACTATATTTCCATACGATTGGCCTTTAAACGCCGTTTGTATCTACATAAATCATGTCTGGTCACTCTCACTGCACCGAATCGACGGATGGGACGTCTCATCTACTATAATTGGGCTTGGCCCATTTTTATTCAAATAAACAAATAAATCGATAAACTATACAAGTACTTTAATTCCAATAATTTACCTCATTTTCACTCTAAAAGTCCATTTTTCATGACAATTGTACATGAAAAATTTAATGTACAAGTTCTCGCATAAAAAAATTTCAGTCGGTTACATTAAACTACAATTTTTTTCAAGAATGCACTTCTACGATAATTATGGACCGATGCCGATAACGCACACTGAAAACGTTCGCAACAAACGCGCAGCGAAGAAAAGAGCCTTACCTATTTCCTTGGTACAATTCAACGCCAAGTACGTCCGTGAGAACGTGCCTGCAACTGTTAATGTCGCAGGCGGGAAAATACTGAGATACAAAATCGGGTAGTGTCATCAACAACATCTCTTTGAAGTTGTAATTTTTGAAGTTTATGCACGGCACCATCTTGCCTTCGACCAGAGCCTTTTGGATTCCATAAGGTTGGATCTGACAGTTAGTCTGCGGAACGAAATCCGAGATGGGCGTCAACTGTTTTCGTCCCCTCGAATCCCTGCAATTGCGAAAAAAATTTCATTCATTTTCTATCC
Organism: Amblyjoppa proteus; assembly: GCA_963922035.1. Taxonomy (NCBI): domain Eukaryota; kingdom Metazoa; phylum Arthropoda; class Insecta; order Hymenoptera; family Ichneumonidae; genus Amblyjoppa; species Amblyjoppa proteus. The sequence goes on along the minus strand of OY998234.1, from coordinate 21,305,269 downwards.
GAGAAGTAAGAGAAGGCGAAAATAGTACTTTACGATACTAGTGCGTAAAAGCGGACTTTCGGCGAAGGCTGGGAAGTGGCTACACGAGCCGGATCGAGCGCTACAACGGCACGAGGCGAAGCCGAGTGCTGTTGTAGCGCGAGAGAAGGCAATTTCGGCCATTTCACAACCGCCGTCGGGAGTCCGCTTTTACGTACCAGCATCGCATACTACTTTACGATACGCTTTTGCGTTGCATAACTACTCGAAGCGTATCGTAAATACTCATTACGACACGCTTCGAGTATTTACGCAACGCTTCCAGTATTTATGTAACGCCTTCTTGAAAAACACCACTTTATGTCACAGCCGGTCCCCACATAAAGCAGCACTTTTCATGAGTCACAAAAATGAGTCTCTCGAATGTGATTGTGACGAATACCTCGAGCTGTTCGAACTCCCATTGACGGGTATCAATGCCGGTGGAAACTTTGGATGTGACGGGTTCGCAACGGGCGACGTGTGCCTCTGCAAGTTCAGGCTCGAGAGGAGATTCGATCCGGCGGTGGGTGGATGGAGCAGGGCTTGTACGTGCTCCGTACTCAAATTGTACATTTGAGGATAGGTGCTCGCACTGACCGCGTTCGGCGCTGCCAGACTAGGAGTCGTGTACGTCGAGGCGACCCTGCAAAGGAAAGAGAGATCCAATTGACTTCGTAGTCAACGGGTTGTTCGTCCATTAAGACAGTGAAAGCATAGATTTCTGGGCTTCTTATTTTTTATTTTTTGTTCTTTATCGCGATGCACCATTGAGCAATGAAGTGTTTCTGAGGCATGATCAGCGATGAGACCGTCGTTTTTTTTTGCTTGGTTCTTTTTTCCTTTTTTTTTTTTTAAGCGAGAAAGTTATAAAATTGGTGCTGCAGAGACGAAGTAGCGTTTTTTTGGTAATGAAACTTTGATCGCATGCTTAAAGTACGTCGATGCGTGATAATATGCACAAGCTAGTACTGCATTAGAATTTTTAACTCACCAGTCATCCTTCCCATAGGTTGGATAACTATACAACAGAAATCATACGTTGTATGTACAAAGATAAAACAAACAAAAACTCATTGCGCCGATAGTTTTCATACAGAGTAGAGAAGCAAGGTGTCCCGATAATTGTAGCATTAACTCTCGAAATGGAAGTGTAATTATTGGTCTTTGACACGAAATGTTGTACTCGTTGCTGTAAGGTAATAATATAATATAATATAATTATAAAATAATACAATCGAGGCACACGAATTGGCAAAGGTATTTCATTGCAGCTTCGCCGGCACTTTTCGCCCGACATTAATATTTTCATTAAGTTTTTCAATAGACTTTCCTAAGGTCTTTCTTTTATATTTCTACAATATATTTGATGTTTGTTTCATTTTTTTTAAACTAAAAATCCGGGTCGATATTATGCATATTCCAATTTTATATGTCTCGTGTTTTCGGTTCACAACTTTGAGATCGTGTAAAAGAGCTCCGTCAATGATATAAATAAAAATAAAAAAGTACTAAATATATCAGAGGTGGGCAAATACGCAAAGTACTTAGAGAACGTGTTGAACAATCAAGTATTTGAAGTGCCGCAAGCTGGGTAGTTTTTGAGTACTGGCAGAACTAAATTACTGAAGTTCTCAGTACTTAGCACTGAGTCCGTACTCGATACTTCAATACGTACTTCAAGTACTTAGAGTCGAATTTTAAGACGTCAGTTTCAACTTAAGATCGCTCTTGAGATCGAACTGGAGATCGAACTTGCGATCGAAGTTTAACCCGAACATCATTGTGTGCTTAAGATCTGTTTTAAGTTCGAACTTAATATCGAACCTCAGTTCGATCGACGTCGAACTTAATATCGAACTTCAGTTTGATCGACCTCGAACTGCACTGGAATTTGAGTTCAAACTTAACATCTTTCTTAAGTTCGAATTTAAGATCTATCTCAAGTTCGAAATTGAGATAGATCTTAAGCACGGAATCAGGCCAAACCGAGATCTTAAGTTCGATCTCAAGAGCGATCTTAATTTCAAACTAACGTCTTAAAATTTAACCCTTAACATCAAACTATCAGTCCAAACTTAAGATCAAACTTAAGTTCGACCTTAAGATCAACCTTAAGCCTGAACTTAAGATCAAACTTAAGCACGCAATGAAATTTGGACCAAACTTCGATCTTAAGTTCGAGCTCAAGAGCGATCTTAAGTCCAAACTGATGTCTTAAAATTTGACCCTTAGTGTATTTGCCCAGCTCTGAAATATATAAAAATGTTTGAGTCTCGGAAGCAAATTTGGCCAATGGGTTCGTTTTTCTTCGCAAACGAGACCCTCTGCGGAACATTAGAAACGAAATTTGATGTCAACACGCGAAGAGTTTTTGCTTCTATGCCGAAACTACAATTATCGGGACATCCGAAGAAAAATGTTGATACTTTTTTTTTCATCACGTGTATCGAAACTACGTGGCGGATACTCTGAAGAAGCAAATGTTCCCATGACTCACCCGAGAGTCGGTTGACTCGAATGAACCGTAGATCGGACGAGCGGTGGTGGTTGAGCCTGAGGTACGGCTTGAATCGTCGTCGTCGGATAAACAGATGCGTATTGCGACTGCGTCGCACCACTGCTTCCTGGTCTACTCCGCGATTGTTGTTGTTGTTGTTGTTGTTGTTGTTGCTGCTGCTGCTGGTAGCTCTTGCTCGCCGATTGGATTTGCTGCAGGAGAGAAACAAGCGAAGATATCGAGTTAAAAAAAAGACAGTCTTGTTGATTCATCGAGATTGAATCTCTTGATATTTCATCGCGCAAGCGTACATGAGTAATGTCTTATCGAGTCCCATTCCGAGACGCAATATTCCACGTGTCGAAAACCGTGCAACTTTACGAGCTTACTTAATATTCGCATAAACTGCGGGACGAGCCTCGCCACGTTCTCTACCGCGTCTCGATTTCTTATCCGGAAAGACAATGCGCAAAAAATCGGGAATGAAGATCTACGATGTAAAAAAAACATGGTGTTTTTTAAGGCAGTCCTTGCGAATACTTCGCATAAGTTTTTTGAGAAATGAGAGGCAATTGGAAACACTTCTGGATGGTATAAAAGTCTGGAAAAATCGAGCATATTAACGGTAATGAAAAGATTATTTTGCCTAATAATAATTTCAAAATTTTATTAACAAATTGATGAAAAATAAAATTGTTCAACAAATCTCACGGAAAGCCAACTTTTTTTTCTAATGAAAATGATTCTTTCATTTTTCTGAATACGTATGCATTTTTTCAGATTTTTACATTCTCTGTGATTTTTTTTTTATATATGGAAAAAACGTATAGAAAGTCAAAGAATGCAAAGTGAATTTATAAATCTGAAAAAATTCAAACGTATTTATAAAAATAAACGGATAATTTTTATTTTAAAAAAGTTATCTTCCCGGAAGATTTGTTGAACAAATTTTATTTTTCATCAATTTGTTAAAAACATTTTGGCATTACTGTTATGGAAAATCGATCTTTTTGGCATCTTTAACACACCTCAGTTTTTTTTTCAAATTTTTATACCGTCAACAAATGTTTACAATTCCCTCTCGTTTCTCTGAAATTTATCCGAAGTGAATGCTATTCGCAAGAACTACCTTAATCGTAGATCTCGATTCGCGACGGGACTTCTCGCGTTCCTCGGAGGTCCATTTTTTCATAGCCAAGGTGGCCGTTTTTCCCCCGGAAAAAAATTCCCTGACTTTTCACTGACAAATTAAAAATTTTCCCTGACCAAATTTCTAACTTGTATAAAAAAAATTAATCATGCAAATGAAAATGCCTACTTATCGTCTTAATGTTTAATTCGATTTTTTTTTGTTTTTTATTAGAAACACCCTCAACTTTTTTCTTGAAGGCTCCCTTTTATGTACTCCTTTATTTATTTACAGAAGCTTCGGCGACAATTTACTTTTTCCCTGACCAATTTTGAAGCTCCCTGACTTTTCCCTGATTCCCTGCCAAGATTTTCTCCCCGACTTTTCCCAGTTTTCCCTGACCGCGGCCACCATGAAAGACGGACCCCTCGAATCGAAAAAAAAAATGATTCACGTACGACCCTACGATGTTTTTTTTTCATCCACCACACAGTACTAACGTTATGCATTCCGAGTGACGAATTTTGCATTCTTATGATAGGATTCGGCTGGGACACGAGCGGTGCAGTTTGGAAGGTTGGTTGTCCGCCGACGAGTCCGGACCATCCGTTGACCGCGGTCGGCACGGTGTTGAGTATAGATTGAGTGTTGTTGCTCGACCTGATCGACGAGACCGTGTTGGGCGACAGATGAGCCGGATGCGTTGTTATGGTTTGTCTCTGTTGATTGACCTGCTGCATCGTCGTGTTGCCGCTGTTGCTTCTCGGTATCATGCTCTGCAGCGAGGTGACTCTCGAGTTGAGTGAATTTTTGCTCGAGTTGTTCTGCACCTGAGTGGGCGGTTTTGTCGCGGGCGGCGTGGGCGGCGCTTTGGTCCACCCGCCGCTGCCGCTGCCGCCTTTGCTCGTGACGAAGAGTTGCGAGTCCATCACCTTGCTCGGCCAGTAGTCCTCGAAGCCCGTGCCGGGCGGAAAGTAACTCTTGATGTCGCTCAGGCTGATCACCGAGCACGTCTCGCTCGCGAAGAGTTCGTTGCGAATTCCCTGAACCTTGCAGCAGAACTTCAGATAGGACAAGTCCCAGCCCTCGAGCTTCTCGGCCTTCAGCTTGAGGTTGTCGGTCTCGCCCTCGAAGTAAAAGAGCGGAACGTACTTGAGGTTGTCCTTGACGGTGTAGGGAACGACAGATTCCTTGTTGATGCGTATGAAGCCGCATTTCTCGACCTTGTGGCCCGAGGACGAGGACTGGACGTTCTGTCCAGCGGTAAGTTTCGTGTAACAGACGTCGAGGAAGGTGTAAAACTCCTTAGCGTCCGCGACTCTCACCACGAGGTCCTTCACCGTGAATTGTTCCCTGCCGAACTGGCTCTCGCAGTGCCTCATGTTTATCTCGTTGAAGAGCTTGCTCTCCGCCTCGGTTATGTAGTAACTCTTTATGCACGTGCAACTGTAGATGTCCGAGTGGAGATAGCTCAGGTACTTGTTCAGAAGCTTCGACTCGAGTATTCGCACGGAGCAATACTTCTCGCCCGCTCTGTATATGTAAGGTATGTGACACTTGTCGAAGGTTATCCAGCCGAATCTGCCGCGCTGACTCTCGTCGTCCAGTGGGAGCTTTCCCTCGGTCGCCGGTGGCTTCGGCGTCGCGCTGTCGTTCGGCCGCTTCGTCAGGTAGCCCAGGATGCCAGGGAGGTTCGGCTGGGTCATTCCCGCGGGCCTCTGAGAGGCGCTCGGCGTCGTAGCGGCGATTTTCGCCTTGTTCGCTTCCACCATTTTGGCAGCCAGCTCGCGGATCTCCGCTTCATCTGGATGCTCCTGCTTCACAGCTACCTTGTCGAATGCACCTGTAAAGCAAAAGGGTCGGAGGATTAGTGTCGCGAGCCACGTGATGAGCGCCGAAGCGGCCGTTCCATCCTCTTAAGGCAGTCCTTGCGAATAGTGTTCACTTCACATAAGTTTCAGAGAAATGAGAGGAAATTGCAAACACTTCTGGATGATATAAAAATCTGAAAAAAATCATGCACATTAAAGGTGCTGAAGAGATTAATTTTGCATAACAATAATTCCAAAATGTTATTAACAAATTGATGAAAAATAAAATTTGTTCAACAAATCTCCCGGAAACATAACTTTTTTTAAATGAAAATTATTCGTTCATTTTTCTGAATACGTAAGAATTTTTTCAGATTTTTAAATTCACTTCGAATTTTCTCACTTTCTACACGCTTTTCCCATATGAAAATTTAAAAAATCAAAGTGAATTTAAAAATCTGAAAAAATTCATACGTATTCAAAAAAATGAGCGAATAATGTTCATTACAAAAAAAATTAGGTTTCCGGGATATTTGTTGAACAATTTTATTTTTCATCAATTTATTAATAACATTTAAGAATTATTATTATGCAAAATTATTTTTTTCAGCACCTTTAATATGCATGATTTTTTTCAGATTTTTATATCATCCATAAGTGTTTGCAAATTTCCTCTCATTTCTCTGAAACTTATGCGAAGTGAACTTATGCGAGGGGAACACTATTCGCAAAGACTTGATGTGAAGTGTAACCGCCATGAGTGCGGGAGAGATAGCTGCAATTTCGCTTCCCAAAAATTTCCCAAGCCGTTTATTTCTTGAGAAAATGATGAGAACAGCCAACTGCAGAATTACTGCGTCTAGTTGGCCGTTCTCGAATTATTCCCTAAAAATCAACCGCCTTAGAGAAATTTGGGAAAGTTTTTGTTACCGACCGAGTAGTTGCACTTCACCTTAAGGGGAAGTGAAAGTCACGTGATGGGGCCGTGAGTGTGAGAGAGATAGTTGCAATTTTCAAATTAACTTTATTCAATGGTGCTAATTTTTTTGAGAAAAAAGAACGGATTCGGGCCGGATGCGAAATTACTGTCTGGGTCCGGCTCGAATTTGCCTTTTTCACAAAAAAATGAGCACCCTTGAGAAAAGTTCATTACAGTTTTCATTACCAACCGCGATATTTCATTTCTCCTTGAGAACATGTGGAATACCGCGGTTGGTAATAAAAACTCTAATCCACTTTTCTTGCGGCTTTTGACCGTACATACAAGAAGTTGTGAGAAAAGTTGATTACAGTTTTCGATACCGACTGAGCCCGAGGTGTTTTATATGGTCTTAAGGAAAGGCTAAACACGTAAAACACGTAAAAGAGAAACACTGCTAAAATTTGAAATCTGATTTTCACGGAAACAATTCTATTAGGTGAAAAACGAATTGGGGGGGGGGGGGGGGCGCACTGCGTTAATCAAACACACGCAGAACGCCCCGTAATTTTCTTTCTATTTTATAAAATCGTTTCGGAGAGAAAGTGTTTTAACATATTTTAAGGTTTAGTCGATTTTTAGCCCCATCTTAAGAGAAGACTAAAAACACGTATGAGTGTAAAAGTGACAGCCCTAAAATGTGTAATCAATTTTTCTCAAAAATTATTCTATGAAATGATAAACGTTAACGCGTTAATCAAACACGCAGAGGGCCCCGTAATTTTCCTTCTACTTTACAACAGTTTCGTAGAAAAATTGTTTCAACATATTTTGAGATTATGTTGATCTTTAGCCGCACCTTAAGGGGAGATCTAAAACCCGTCTCGCTCGCACTCACACGAACCCTATGGCGCTGTCTCTCTCGCACTCGTGTGCTCACTGCGTGGATCCAGACTCGCTTTAAGGGCATACGAAACATTATGGAGAACGAGAGAGACACACTCCGAGAGGTGTTTCAGATGCTATTGAGGACATGTGTTATAGACTCAGTCGGTAACAAATCGCCTTCCCCGTTTTCTCTAAAACGATTGATAAGACGAGCAAAAGCAAATTAGGTTTTCATCTATTGACTACGAAAATCTAATGTGATTTTGGTCGAAGCATCAACCATCAAGGAGAAAGTAGGGAAAGTGATTTGTTACCATCGGAGCATCGATGCGTATGTATCACATGCCCTTAAGGCGAAGTGAAACATGTACACTGAACAAAAAAAATTATCAATGACTTCAAGTAAAATACGCTTGCCGGCTGCCAAGGAAGAAAATTGTTATTTCAATTCTACTATCAAGTCTTACAGTCCCATACGGGATTGAAACGATAACGTGCCACCCTGACAGTCTTGCTGTCGAGTTCTTTCAATATCATATGGAATTGTAAGTAGAATAGAAATAAAAAAATTTCTTTGGCAGGTGCAAGCAATATTTTTTTTTTTCTGTGTACCACGTGACCTTAAAGTGCACACTGATAAGAACAATGCGGTTCGATCAACTAAAGATTCGAGAGCAGGTACGCTCAAATAAATATTTAGCTGGTAGAACGAAATATTTTAATGCTACAAAAATATTTTTTTGAAATCATGAAAAAATTGCTGAACTAAGCGATGTTTTATCTGTAGCTACGAAGTGTTTATTTGAACGTACCTGCCTGAATCTTTAGTTGATTGAACCTTACTTTTTTATCGGTGCAAGCAGATAGTTGGACTTTTAGATTCAATTCAATGTAAAAATTGCTGACATTTTGGGGCAAAAGCGAGGCATCATAGGATGCGGTATTGAATTCTCCGAATGCCAGTGATTAGTTTCACCTCGCCTTAAGGTGATGTAAAATACCGCAGCCTGTGAAAAAAACACTGCGCCGAATGCCGTTTTGAGACCGCAGTCCGCCAAGGAAACAAAAAATTGCCTTTCCTTGGAGAAACGGCAAACGCAGGGAAACACAATTTTCTTTTTCCTCGGCGTTCTGCGGTCTCAAAACGGCATTCTGTACGGTTTTTGTTGCCGACGGGTCGCGGGGCAGGTGGGCGGTGATTGTACCACATCACCTTAAGGCAGTACTAGCGGACAGTTCAACCTCACGCGGGTTCAGAGAGAATTGAGAGAGAATTGCTAACACTTTTCGATGAGATAAAAATCTGAAAAAAAATTAACCATATGAAAGGTACTAAAAAATATTGATTCTGCATAATAATCATTCCAAATTGTTATTTACAAATTATGGAAAAAAATTGTTCAACAAATCCTCCGGCAACTTGACTTATTGTTCATGTAAAAATAATTTGTTAATCTTTTTGAATAGGTATGTATTTTTACAGATTTTTGTACAATTTTTGAAAATTATGTTTTTTATTAACTAAAAAAGCAATTTTCAAAAATTACACGAAATTCTGAAAGCATTCATACGTATTCAGAAAAGTCAACAAATAGTTTTCGTCTAAAAGAAAATTTAGGCTGGCGGGTGATTGTTGGGAAAATGTTCATTTTCGTTACTTTGTTAATAACATTTTGAAATTATTATTATGCAAAATCAATCTTTTCAGCACCGTCCGTATGGTTGATTTTTTTCACATTTTTATCCCATTGAGAAATGTTCGCAATTCCTCTCTCAATTGTTCCTGAACCCATGTCGACTCAGGCTGCCTGCAAGTACTATCTTAAAGTGGAGTTACAGATCAACATAACTGTAAAGTATTCCGAACACGTTTTTCTCTCCGAAACGGTTTTTATAAAACAAAAAAACGAATTGTGGCGCTCACGGCGTTTTTTATCAACGCAGGTGAGTCGCGCAAATCGTTTTTCATTTTACTCATACGTTTAGCCTTTCCTTAAGGATAATAAAAAAATGGAATAATATTAATGATATTAATATTATCAATTTATGACTGTTTGTGATCCGTTAATTTTGCTTCAGTTTTTAATTATATTTTTAACTTCTTTTCGCTTGTTCTTGATTATTGTAATTTTGGTGTTACACACAGACTCGTGATCGCACACTGTAAAAATTAATTGTAAAATCAATGTACTGAAACTTAAAATTTGCTTATTGTTACTTACATCAATTGAACATTAATGTATTAATGTACATTTTCAAAAATTTAGATACCAGATATCAAAAATATTACCCAGTAAGAAAAGCGTGCCTCAACATTCGGCTCTTCGTGATGACACAATGCAAGCATGTATGTCCGCATGTGACGATATTGTGATGGCATGACGTTTTGATACCAGAAGTCCGCTTGCACAGTTCCAGCTCGCTGTAAAGCTCCACGTTGAGCTGTAACCGTGCAAGCGGACTTCTGGTATCAAAACGCCGTGGCGTCACAATATCGTCACATGCGGACATACATGCACTGAGAAAAGAATAAAATGGTGGATTAACCAAATTAGCGTTCAAGCACGTTCAAAGCTGTTATTTGGTAGGTACAACTAAATAATTCTTTTTTTGAACGATTATTCGCTTCGGTCCATTCAAAATATTTCGATTCAAACAAATTTTTTTTATTATACCAACTGAATAACGCTTTTGAACGTGGGGGAACGCACCTTGGTTAATCCAGCCATTTTTTTTTTTTTTTTTTTTTTTTTTCTCAGTGTGTCTGCATTGTGCCGGTAAGGTGAATGGCCCAATTACTGACTACCTAAGCTCCGCAGGGCATTGAAAATGATAGAGGCTTGTTAAGAACAGTGGAGATATCAAAATAACTGGTATTACAGAAAAGCTTAGAGTCTTAATTAACTAAAACAAGTATTATTTTATTAGTATTATTATTAGAGTCTTAAGAGTCTTAGAGTCTTAATTAACTAAAACAAGTATTATTATTTTTAAGCATTTTTTAATAATAAACTCGTAATATATACACCGTTGTAAATGACCCCGATTAGTGTCCTCCCATTTTGTCGTTTAGCCCATATAGTGACCTATCCAGGGATCAATCACTGACCTATGCAGTCTTGCATCTATGCCCGATTAGTGACTAAGAAAATAATAATATTTTGAGTAAAAGTCAGATTATGATATTCTGTGTCCGATATTCGAATCGTGACACATCGATTCGAATATCGTGCTAATTAAAGTTAACATTGTGCAAAAATCACGAATTTCAATAAACATTTTTGTTAAATTCTGTACAAAAAAAAAACATAAGGCAATAAAAACGTAAATGACTGAAATATCTGGACACTAATAGGAGCGTACGGAATTTTTATGGACTTAATTCTGACCCATGTATTTTCCGGCGAAATTGTAATTTCTAATTTTTTTTTTCTCGTTCACCGCGGTTTTAATTGACCTTTAATTGCACAGTATAACTTAGATTCATCATTTTATTCCCTTCCGATAATGAACACGAACCGATTTTAGAAACGTTACCGCTTAACGAAACCGACAAGAAAATGATCTGCACGAGCTTGTCTCTGGTCGGTTCACAGATAAAACTCTGACCGTCGACGATTTTATAAAATACTGTCTCGATGCTGATTCCATTACACGATAAACATTATAAAAAATGTAAAAAAAAATAATTGAGTATTTCGGACGTAAATATGATTTTATATCGTAGATAATATGATAAACGGACAGTAATTGGGCCACGGTCAGTAATTGGGCCGTTCACCTTACTGCGTGCGTTCCCGTGCTATTACCGAGTGGATACCGTGCCGTCACTTTTCCATCTGGGTATGAATCTTTTGTCTAAAAATTTACACAAAATGTTAATAAAAAATAAAAATTTTACTGCAAGATTGCAACGCAAATGTTTCGGACATTTTCGGAAACGGTTTATGTAAAAAAAAAAAAAAAGCGTCCAATACCGTGCATTAATTTTCAACTACTTTTCAACAGTCCAACTATCACTAGCGTCTCAAGTGTATTTATTGTTGTTACTACGTAAAAGGCGAAATCCGTCGACAAATTTAATTAAAATACATTCCGAGCGTAAGCGCCGTATCGCGTGACCAAAATCGGAAGGACTTTTGTTCCCATGCGCGAGCACACAACACACGTTTTTCTGCTCCCAGTCACGCGACACGCACCGCGGTATAATATTGAGTTATTAAAATTTAATCGCCTCCTCAATAATATATAAGATTGATACTTTTTACACGTGCCGTTCGACTCGATATTATTTATTTGAGGCAATGCCCTGACAATGAAAAAATGTCACGTGGCGAAAACACGTATTGATTCACGAAAAGATCTTCCCTCTGCACGGTCGGAAACGTCGTGATTACAAAAAAAAAAAAAAAAAAAAAAAAAAAAAAAAAAAAAAAACTTAGCCAAACAAGAAGTAACTCAGTGCGAATAAGAACGAAATATCGCACGGCTATTTTTTTTCCTCGCGACAATCAACGGTGATCCATTTGGGGGCAAATAATCGAGCAAAAAAAGAAAGAAAGAATTAAAAAAATAAAAAACATGGCGTCCGGTCTCTTATTGCCGTAGTCGACGTCCCGTTAACCCTCTATCGTCGAACGTTTGTTTTTATATTTTAAGCGCCTGCACAGTATCGAACATCCGACATCACGATATTTCCGCGTGTCGTTCGAATCGACATAATTTATTCAAAACAATCCAAGAATAGATAAACGTCCGTCAATGGCTCGGGCACGTGGCGCAAACAGGTATTGATTCCGTGAACAAGCTTCCCCGTGCACGGTCGGTAACGTAGTAATTACGGAAGACGAAAGAACTAACCCTACAGGGTCTCAGAAGTGCACAAAACAAATAAGTGCAAATAAAAACGAATTGTAGCTATTTTGTCACCAAACAACCGACATCACCGAATTTTATAAATAAACAACATGGCGCCCAAACTCTCCTAACGCCAGACTCGCCGTCGCGAACTGCGTATCGTACGTTTTATTTACATCGTCGCCCGCTAATTAAGGAAGCCCGAAGAAGCGCTCTTTCCCTCCCGCACGAAAGCATACAATTTATCGGTCCAAAAAAAAAAAAAACCACCGCCCAATTCCAGCATTCGACGATCGTCCGTCGAGACGAACGCAACCTCAACTTCGCCGCTTTAAACACAATTGAAGTCTCGATTGTGTGTGCACGCCGCACAATGTCTCGTTTCGATGGTACGTACATGCTGTTCCGTTGACGGGCGTATCTCCGTTCCCCGGCGGGTCTTTAGCCAAGAGCACGCTGCTCCCTGCCGAGGGCAACGCCATTATAATAAAATCCCGCCGTTCGACACGACGCAAACCCCCGTGCGACACACACACACACACACACACACCTACGTACGACACTTGTCTATTTCGCGTATTCAACGGAAAGTCCCCGTTCATTACTTTACATCCCGTCGGGAGAGAGAGTCTCGGTCTCCGGCTCTCCGGCTTTTAGCATCATCGCCAGCGAGAGACGACCGCCGTGCAGTGACATCGAACTTTTCTTCTTTTTTTTTTTTTCCTATCCTTCTTTATTCTTATTTTTTTTCTACACAGCTGCACGGGGCACCAGGCATTCCGTAGTCTAGCCGTACCAGCCGGAGAGCCGGAGACCGAGACTTTTGGGGCGGGTTGTAACGGCCTAGTAGATACGCTCGCTCGGCAGTCCAGTGCCGCACGTGACAGTCCGCGGGCCCTCGACCTCTTCCGCGACGAGCAATTCACTTCATCCACGATATTTACGAGTGCATCGCGCGCGCTCGTCCGACCGAAACCTCATCATGCCCCGCCACGAGAAAAGTGAAAAAAAAAAAAAGAAAAATCCAGCGACGCGAAATGTCACTCTTTGATGTTAAAAGAAAGAAAAAAAAAATCGGTCGCACCAGTGACGTATGAATGGAAAACTTAATTTCACAATTCTCGAGTACTGTTGCATCTTGCAGAGTCGGCGTGTGACGTCAGGCCCGAGGAAAAAAAATCCGAGAGAGGCCAAGGACCCTGTCACGGACGTTGGGCCTTCCCGGAGAGAGAGAGAGACTCGAGGCTCTCGCACGGCGAGCCGAAACTCGATAAAACTCCCTAGAAGAGCATGAACGACACGCTTGTCACAGAGCCGAGAACGCGAACGTCAGATTTTTATTTTTTTTTGATTTTTTTTTACTCCACCGAAGAGACGAAAATTCCAAGGGAAAGATAGATTGCAAAAATTCGCGAGAACGTGGAAGCCGCGTGACAAACAAGCCGTTGCAGCTGTTTCCGAGGCTCGTCTTCCGTCGTTAGAGTCGTCGTTTCGCAACAACGAGAATTTCTCACCGAGGTCTGCCATTAAAACTCGATCTCGGTTCGTCCGACTCTCGGAGATGAGCCTCTCTTTTGCGGCATATCGCTCGACAGGTCAGAGGAAAATCTATTTTCTGACAGGTGAAAATACATGTGCGCGCACGCGAGATAGACCGGAGAGACGGTGAGAGAGAGAAAGAGAGAGAGAGAGCGGGACGGAGCGACACGACGAGAACGCTCACTACTGGCCATCGAATAACGCACACACCGTCGTCTAGAACGATTTCGCCGTGGAACGCACGCCAGTGGCGGCACCGCACACTAAAATCGCACTATCCAAAGACGGATATACAGAGATATATCGCAATGGGTGTTCGAGAGAAAAAAATAAATAAAAATTATTAACGCTGCGCCGAGTTGGCCTAGATGTGTACGTAAGTGCCTCAGCGTAACACAGTGTGAATCGCGAGGTGCTTTAGTAGCATCGCAGCACTGACGGACGACGGATGTAAATTGAGACACCGTGTATTCCAGCCGTCCGCTTCTCCTCTCGCGAGATGAAAACAAAACTAACGCCTTGTCCCCCAGACATTTTTGTCATTGTTTCGTCGCGCACTAATTTCGAGATGAAAAAATAAGAGATAAAAGAAAAACGTACGCGTTCCACATGCACTGTCAAAACAGGAGGGCGATATAGGCGGTTGTAACCAAACGGCGGTACCAATCAATAACCTATCGACACCGAGCCCCACAATATCGAGAGATGGCGCCTACACCATCGAACGAGCAAAAACGTTTCTCTTCTTTATGTAAATAGAAAGCAATTCCGAGAGAAACATTGAGCTGTGTGCTGCGTCGGTGTAAACAGCGTCGATGTAAGAGAGCGGAGAGGACACGTGTCCGCGGCCAGTGTGCCAAGGATCGCTTCGATTGGCTCGGGTGCATTAATTTCTTTCGCAATAATCTCGGATTCGCCGCCGATTGGAGAGGGGGAGAATGGGTTTAGCGACGGGCTAACACGTATCAGTTGCACATTTCGCAAAGCTCTTTTCTCTCGTTTCTTTACGGCGACTACGATTTTGTATATCCGATGTGTCCCATTCAGTTTAGTTTCTCTCTTTAAGCGCACTGATATATCTCGTTTAACAAACCCGTGAACTCCTGCTGTTGCTGCTGTAGCGACTGCTGCGGCATTGACATCGCACAGCACCGGTCCGCCTCGCGGTTAATACTGTGCGGCTCCGTCGGCGTAGGCGCCCCGGAACAAGCCGGCTCGAAAAACTTCCCGGTGCTGTAGCAACTCTTGTTCAAAGCCGTACCCCACGCGTAGGTATGCACAATCTTTTTGAGGTCCCCTCTCCTCCTCCCCCCCGCCGCAACCCCCCCTCCCGGGGGTAAACGCAGGGGCCGAAGACGTTGCCGCAGGCCGCAGCGACGCGTCGGTTTTCGCTTCTACGGTACGATCACATTTTCGTTAACTCGATGAAGACACCGCGGGCACGTTTTTAATAATGCGTCGACTTCACATCACGGATCTACGTCACACATTCGCACACGCACATACACGAGAATCTGATCGTTACTTTTTTACTTTTTTTTTACTTTTATATATATATATATATATCTTATATATATGTATATATATATTTTTTTTTTCTCGCCCGTCAAGAACTATCGGAGAGAAGCCCCGAGGACACGAGGACGATCGACGAGGAGCCTCGTCGCCCTCCGCGTCACGCTGCGAGGAGTGCTGGAACGATCAGCGACGAACACCAGAGCAGTCGGCAGGGCGAGGAGAGACGCGCGCGCCACACGCACCGATGCGGCGACCGTCATCACATTTTACACACTCGGCCCACCGAGTCGATCTCTCGGAGCTACACCGGACTGGCTGGCCTGTGCGTTGCCTCCACTCCCGTCGGAGACGGCGATGCTACTGCCGCGGCAGCCGCCGTAGTCTCGTTCCGTTCGGGAAAATGGCCCGGTCGCGCAGAGTTGAGCTCACTCGGAGAACTCCGGGACAACATTCGTCAGGCGAGTACGTATTTGCCATCTCGGCGACGTGGACGCGACGGTCCCGCTCGGGCTTTACAATCGCCTCGTGGGGCAACGCCGCCTGGTTCGAACGACCACCGGCACACTAATGCGGGGAAGATACAAGAGAGTACATGGAATCTCGTGTGCGCAAGGGGGTACAGTGACCCGTTAAAGTTTGCACACCACGTGAACGCGGACGGTTTGTAGGTAGGGCAGACGTTAAGTCGCAGCTAAAAGTGACGAGTGTTGCAGGTCCATTGTAAGGCTTTTTTTTTTTTTTTTTTTTTTTTTTTTTTTTTTTTTTTTTTTTTAGTCGGAACTGACGTAGGGGAGAAAATTAATTTGAGAAATCGTTCGAGTGCTCGAGGGAAAACGGGAATTTGTTTCGAGGGGGGGGGGGGGGGGAATATCGAGAACCCTTGAGATGCAATGAATTTCGCAGGGCGCGTAGAGGAACTTCGGGGGGGAATCGTGAACGTTAATCGCTAATCACTTGGCTTGGTCACGAAAATTCCAAGTGTCACGTGCCGAGCTTTGAAACTCAGTCGATAATAATAATGAACTATTCGGATCGTTACGGGCGTTTGGCATGTTTTCATGTTCGAACTAAGCATGCCAGTGCATTTGGCGGTACGAGCTGAATGTATATCGGACGTCGACGGGTGAAAGAAAAATAAAATTATTAATACTTCATTGACGAAAGCCTTGGGAAACTAAACGCTTTAAGCGAGAGGCATTTCAATGCTGTTCTCTGTTTGACAACGAACGAAAGAAGAACCATTCACTTTGTTACCTCCGGTCTCTTGACGACTCCCGTAATCGTCATTGAGATTCACGAATTCTATGACTGGCATCGCCGCGTCATCTTCCTGTTTCTCGGCAGTATCTTCGGTCACTGCGACAAGCCAGTGACTTTCATCGACTTCATCGCGATTCTCCGTTACGTTACTTTCGTTAAACTTCATCAATTTGAGTGCTTCCTTCTGTTCTTTGACCCTCAGCAAACCGCGCGCTGATCTTCTCTTCTGTCTCTGTCCGATACGTATCTTGCGACGGGCCATTTTGCGCTACGAATCCATTAGCATCGGCGGAGGAGTGAAAACTTTGACGCGATAATTGTCCCGCGAACGCGTTTTACCGTCGTTTCACCGAGTCTTCGATGTCTCGACGACGAACAGTCGGTGATACGCGCGACAACGGAAGTCCCCAACATAACCTCGCTCGGCTCGGCGTCCCTCTCGGAAACGGGCGAACCTAACCTGCAATGGCAAAAAAAAAAAAAAAAAAAAAAACCCCACCGAATCCAAACGCACACTAACGCGGAATCACACCGAGCACCGCGAATGACAATCGACACGGTAGCGTCCGGGTTTTACGGTGTGCCTCTCGAATGGCACGAGAATCGCGGATTTAATTGCGTCCGCAATGCACGGGGAGAACTGCTGCGCGAAGCCGTCATGGCGTCGCGATACAAACGAAAAGCTGCCCCGCCATTAGTAGTCGTTCCTCACGGGGCCTGCGAAACTACACACGCACACGCAACACAACGACGCCAACTTCGTTTCATGCTCGAATTTGAGAACCCCCATGCGAGCTTGCGAAACTCAAATGCTATAGAGCAACGAAACCACGCCGATATATACCTTCCATAGAACCTCCGACTGTGAACTTTCCGCACTCGGGATTCGCGCATAGGCGCGGTGAAAAAAAAAAAAAAAAAAAAAAAAAAAAAGAATTAAGTCCCACTATACCAGACGCCATATTTTTCTTTTATTCACGGCGTTTGTACGAGTCTCCCCGACCGCGTACCGATCTGTGACTCGAGACTATATTTTTCATGTCACAGGCGCGCACATTGAAATTCCATTAAAAAGCCGGAAGCTTCTGGAGCCTCGGAAATGGCCTGTTGGAAATATTCGTGAGCCGCGGGTTCGAAACTTAACGTAGCATCGAGACTCGAATTGTAAAAGGTTCGATGCAGGCTATTAAGATTCCATTTGATGACTTCATGGAAAGATTGTTGTGTCCTACATGGGAACATAGACGGAAAATTTATGACCTTATATAGACGGTCGTTTGGGCGCCATTTTGATTCCAGGAGCATATATATATATATATATATATATATATATATATATATATATATATATGTATATACATTAAATTTAAGTCCACCTGGGACGTTTCCCCTATGTACAGTTCGCGCCGAAGGATAAAATAAGCTGTACCGAAGGATTGATCAATAGGAGGATCGAGAGGCGAGCGGTAATCGGCATCGTGTAGCGTGTACTCGATGGCCGTGTACATACAGCTCAAAGAGTAGCGAGGACCGGGCGCAAGATCCCGCCTGATGTGACAACGTCGCACGGTCGATATGCTCTTTCAGGCAATGTGCCAAGATTGGCAAACGCATGGGATGGTATATAGCGCGGTTTCAGGTGATCTCTCTCCACCCCCCCCCCCTTCCGAGACCCCCCACACTGCCTGGAACCCGCTGGATTTTCAGGCTGGTGGGGGCCGAAATCCAAACAGTGGGGGGTAACGAAGCTGCGCAAAACCCGGCCATTCGACCGTTCGCTTTCGTGCTTTAGCGCACCCACCTATGTACTGCCGGAGCTTATGTACTACATATGTATTATACTTATTATTTTAATCATGATTTACGGCCGCGGCGTTGCCACATCGTGCTAGAGCGTCGCCGGGGCACGCCCACTACGCTCTTTCGCAACGTTGCCTCTCGCACACGTACACGTTAAGCGGGCAACGCGTGTGTCAACACTAACGCGGATCGGTGAAAAATAATAATAATAATAAATAAATAAATAAATAAAATAAGCGTAGATCGATAAAGTGCGGAAGTACGGAAAAACTACTGTAATCATCGGATTTTTTTGCGGGCGCAATGCGTCCGACTTTCGTTCATTGTGCGTTTCGCCGCAGCGCCCCCCAACGTCGTATTCGACAGACATCGAAGTTTCGCAAGCTCGATTAATGCACTTTCGATTGTCTCGAACGTGCATTTGCATGCGAAAGTTCTTCTTTTTTTTTTTTTTTACCGAGCCTAAAAAAAAATGTTAGGCGCAACGATCGGAGAGGTTAAGAAAAAAAAAAAAAAAAGAAGAAGAAGAAGAAGCAGCGTCGGAGGTTTGCGCAGTACTCGGCGGACGGCAGTTTCCGCTCGGATGGGCGACGTTGCCAGTTCGCGCCGAGGCCATTACGTCCTTGAGGTTTCGAGTTCCCCGGGGGGGCGCTTGGGCCAGTTGTTTTGGCAACGTCGGAAGGCACGAGCGATCTATTTATAGAAGCCCTCTATTGCCGCTGTTGCTATGCCGCCTTCGAAGCGTAGTTACTTTCTGGAGGGGGACGGAGCGAGGGGGTGTCCAGCGAAAGAGGGGAAGCGGATTACCGAAAGAACAATATGGCGCCTAACCGGATGTGGCCTTCTCTTCCAACGCGACGGTTGTTTGTCCCCGTTGCTCTGTCTCTCTCTCTCTCTCGCCTCGGCCCGAATCGTCAACGTCAACCGACGCAACCGAACTTTGGCACTTTAACGCCCGTCGCTGCATCTTGATAAGTTCGATAAATATCACATTGATACATATCTACGCGATACATAATATACACGGTATATAAGAGAAAAAAAGAACCTAAAAAAAAAAACAACGCGAACGAGTTCACATACGTCTCAAGATGGTCGTCCGCGCGTCAAGCGAGACGTACATAGCGATAGAGAACTCGAAAATAATCATAATGACAATCGGCTTGCTTTCTCCCACACGGGCATGAAAGGTAAATAAGGTCGGCAGAGGGGGGGGGGGGGGGGAAGGCGAGCGAAGGTCAAGCTCCTTATTGTGTTTACTAACGATGGATTGTCGAGAACAGGAAGGGAAGCTCTGAAGCTTGTATATATATATATATATATGTATATATATCCATTATACATATACATTATTCACATTAAATTCCCAAAAACATCGAACGGCCGTTCGGTTTTCGTTCGAAAGTACCAAAAAGACGATTAATTTTCTCGTGTTCCCCTTTCTCCCGCACGCGTGACCGACGGCTTTCGTGGAATAGGAACTCTCTTCGTCGGGAGAAGAGCGCTTTCCACAAAATTGCAAATGGCGGCCGCGCTGCGAGAAGCAGCTGACAGTGTGCGCCCGTACAATCCCCGAGAGCGCACCGTGCACGCATCTCCGAACTTACCGAAGAAACCAACGCTACCGCTCTCGTGCGACCTCGGCAATCTTCGTCGAATCGCCGGCTTTGTTACATCACTCTACGTTGGCCGTTCTATGTACAGCGTATATACATAGGACTTTGTACATGGCCACCTTTATATTATGTACAAAACGGGCTTGGGGCCGCACATATTTTCCCCGACAGCGGGACGAATCGAGCGTTCTCCCCCCCCCCCCCACGCCCCTCCCCCCTCTCCCGTCGTACCTATGTGCACATTATGTATGTACATATGTACAGACCGCTGTATAAACGGCATATGTGCAGCCCCCCTGATACATACAGCCTTATCGAGACGGCAACGGTCGTCCGTGTCACACGATGCTGCGAAAACGCTCCGGCCGAGGCTCTTCGCTTAAGCGCGCATCCGACGAAACGACTGAGAACCCTCGTGTGCGCAACCCCATTCTCGATATTCATTATTTACACTATATGGGACGTGTTAGGTCCTTATAATCTTATGTTCGAGAGGTGCAATTTGCTGGAATTGTTAATTCGCGAAACGAAACGACTAGCACGACCCTTCCCGACTTGCATGCAACGTCGACGAGTGCGCGAGGAAAATTGAATAAAAAAAAAATGGAAAAAGGCACGTCGACGTGACGATGTAATATCATCGATGCCAGACTGTATTAGCTATTCTCCGCGCCGGGGGGGGGCGTCGAAACACTGTATTTGACACGTGTTACAGACACGGCGGTCTCTACGTATCCTTCTAAACTTACAGTGTGAAGATAATGATTTTTTTTTTTTTTTCTATACCGCTTTTTACGCCGATGACCGTCCAAAAGCGATTCGCCACATGCAAAGACGAGCAGCGGTTCCGAGACTCTTCGCTGCGATCGACGAGAAAACGAGCGGGGGTTCCTCGAAGAGAGGACAACTTCGAGCCTGCATGAAAGCGAAAGGTGTTTGAGGAGAATTTCATACCGACCCTTCGATTATAACTCACTCGAGATATTTATAGAAAAATTGTATCGGGCCATCGTACGGAAAAACTTAATGCCACCATTTTCTGTTTTGGTAAACAAAAGCATGAAACAAAAGGTCGACAAACATCAGAAAGCCGGAGGGACAAAACAAAGCACGACCGTGACAAAAAAACGTCGCAGTCTTTGACCTTAAAAAAAAAAAAAAAACAAAAAAAAAGTCGAGAAGTTTCGATATCCGCGAGTTTCGATAACTGCATCGAAGTTCAGCACGAAAAAAAAAAAAAAAAAATGTATACGAAGCGTCCCCGACTCGGAAAAAATGAACGAAGTTCAATCGGAATTTGAATACATTATACGGCATTGAACGTTCTCGCAATGCATCGGAACGGTGCGCCTTGAGAGTTGTTTTTTTTTTCGCGTGCTCGGCAGTAACAAACTATCTACATTGTCGCGAGTACATTATTTCGCAAGGACAATGAATAGGATTGTTTCGAGTAACAGAGCGTTCGAGTGATCTCCGAGAAAGAGAGAGAGAGAGAGAGACGAGATACGAGCGTGTAACTGGATGATAAGAGCGATAAAAACGCTCACGCCGGCTGACAGAAACCACCGTCCACGTTTCGCCGGTACGCACGCGTTTGTCGCCGCGCCGATTTTACAGAAGAGTGGGATTATCGTGAGTGGAAGGGACTGCGAGAGGGTTTGTTGCATCGCACGATATGCAATAATTGCGTCGCCAAAGTAACGGAGGGGGGGGGGGGATGGCGGAGGAATTAGTGTGCATGTGTAAACGTGTGTCTGTGTGCGAGAACGATGCTAGTCAGATGCGCGATGTCCTCTTGTATGTGTAGAGGCACGTGGAAAGAGCGGGAAACACCCGGCCGGCTTAGATCGGCGTTTCGAGTGGTAACTCTGGATACCGCGGCGGTCGACTGTTTAACATCGCCCCCTGGCGCATAACCTCAAAATCACCGAAACCACTTCGGCTATCCGCGAAACGATTAACCTCTAAGAGGCGCGGCGAGAAACACGCGAATTAAGCTACGGAAAAGGAATAAGGCAGAGGACTCACCTTTGTCCAAGCTCTCCCTGACAATCTGAACGTCCTCGTCGAGGCAACTCCTGTCCCCCATCTCGCTAGACTGGACGTCCATGCACATAATTTCCACGATCGCACAGGCACACGGCGCACGCACTGCACGGCAAAGCACCGTTGCTGCTGCACCTGGCACACGACATTTATCTCGCACGCTTTATTTTCGCCGATACCTTTCACCCTATTTCTGCTTTGTCGCTGTTGTTTTATCTCTTTTGTTTCAATCCACCGATAACGATACTGTGCGTATCGCACTGCGTGTGCTTTTCGCCGCTCGACGGTTGCAAAAACTTGAAAGCGAAAAAAAAAACTTTGTTTTTTTTTTCGAGGTTCCGCAGACTGTTTAGGGTTTGATTTTTGTTTTTAGTGCCACGCGAAGAGGCGAAAAAAAAAAACCCGTCTCGCACCCTCGCTGAGACACGAGGTCGCGTGTCCTCTTCTCGTCGGAGACACTCCGTGTGCGCGAAAACTCGCGATTCCTCGCGTGTCCGTATATCGCTAAACTCCGACCCTATTGTGTTTCACTCCGCGGAATCGTGCGTGCAATTCGTAAGCGCGCGCGCGCGCTCTCGTACAATTTCCGAAGCCCGCGCACGCCTCGCGCAACGCACACACTGCCAAGAGCGTGCGCCCGAGGAAACGAAAGCACCAACACCGCGGCGAGGCTCGAGGTTCAGTGGGAGATTGACGAGGACAGAGCGCGCTGGCGATGGAGAGGGGGAGCGGCGGCGGTAGAGGGAGGGTGGGAGGGAGGGGGGGGGGAGCGATGATTATAGCGCCGTCGAAAAAGGGGGAGACAGAGGAAAGGGATCGAGCGGAAGACAATCCCTAGGTGTGCGCGCGACTGCCGCAAAAACTTAAGGCAGTTAAGTACGCTGCCTCGATCACTTCCGACGAAAACAAAAAAAAAAAAAAAAAGAAAAACAAAAAAAATATACCAAAAAAAAGGCAAAAGGAAAAGAGACCGTTCTTTCTTTGTAGCGCAAAAACAAAAACCCCTCTAGCTATTGTGCCTCCGCGCCGATGCTCGTCGAGACTAGAAAGAGAGTTACGAGAGTCCGGGATCCGGTATGATATTTGAATGTGAAACGTTGCCACGTTCTTTGCGTTGAAAAAGGCCTCTGGCTCGCTCGGTTTATACGTATATACCGCTTTACCCCCCCCCCCCCCCCCCCCCCACCGCTCTCGTACATATGTAAAGCCCTTATGTACTTAACGGTTGCGACGTTGCCGCACATCCGGTACGGCCGTTCGGGGCCGATGGTGGGGGGAGAGAGAGAATTTCGTATGGCGTAGTGGAGGGGGGGGATCGGGCTTATGTATACATAGAAAATGTTATCGCCGAGCGGGGTGGGGGGAGAGCGCGGGAGGCGCGAGGGAGGAGAGGGGGGGGGTTGCTACACGGGAATGGGAATTTTCCATGACGCGTACGAGCAACGAACGACCGTTAAAACACGAGAGAGAGAGAGAGAGAGAGAGAGAGAGAGAGAGAGAGAGAGAGAGAGGAAAGCCGATGGATCGAGCGGGACGGGGCTATAACTTCAACAGGAAGTTGAAGACCAAAGTTCTGCCGAGTCGCCACACGGGCGACCTCTCGCGGACCTCGCCGAGCGCAATGGCGACATCGCGACGATTTGGGACGACCGTTAATCGACGGGGCAAACGAATGCGGTCGTTTCGATGCTCGACGAGCCGTTTATCGGCTCGGGGGGGGGGGGGGGGATCTTCGGTCGCCGGCGATTCCGTACAAAAATCAACTGTGCAAGCGGGCACCGCGTATATTAAAACTCCTTAGATTAATTACAGCCATTTGTAGTCACAAAAACGAAACAGATCGATCACACTCTTTGTAATAAATAGGGGATAAGTTACTGTAAAAACAGATTCGTTTTTTTTTTTTTTTGTTCTCCACTGACGGCCGTTGTGCTGTGATGCTGATACGAGACTAAATCGCTCATTGACAATTAAAAGTCCCGTTAATATCGGGCTAGGAACAGAAGATTTTTTTTATTAGCGCTAATCCTATACGGCTCTATTGTATGGCACATTGGTCGTGCGAATCGCTGGCCGGACGGTTCGTGGAATCGTCGATGCCTTTCGTCGCCAGAAGACCCTTCGTGCTTTCCGCCTCTTTCATCCATGTTTGTACCTGAAATTTATTATTGTTATTATTGATGCGCGTGTATATATATATATATATATATATATATATATATATATATATATATATATATAAGTAGGGCCGACGTTGAGAAGTTCGTTCGAGTGTAATCGCCACCTGATGATGAAGGAGATCTCGCCTACGTCCTTGGGGCTCTTTAGCGAGGACTCGGACCAACACTCCGAGGCACGACTTGAACTTCTCGAGAGCCAGGGCGTAATTTCCTTCGGCCAGATAATCCTCCCCGGCTTCGCCCATCTCCAGACCAGCAGCCATGTCCAATGTGGTTTTACTCAGCGCGCCTGTCGACACAATTTTCGATATTTTATTTGTTTAACAAAAATCAGGCTGTGCTTATCTATTTTTTTTTTTTTTTTTTGACTTGGATACAAACATAGTTCGTGGTAGGGAAAGTTGGATACTCCCTCCAACGCCGCCGGGGCTTGCAAGGCCGGTACTCGATTGACCTCCTGCGTTTGCGGATTCCCCTCCGCTCTCTCGACAGCGTCGTCCAATACGTACAAGTGTTTGAGCTTTTCCGCTCTGTTTATGTAATCGTTTACCCGCAAACGAAGCAATTTCTTTCTCTGCGGATCGGATTCGTCTGTGGAAACGTGCGACTCAGTGTCTGCCACGGGCGTAACGAACGATTGGATAACGGATGAACATACCGGTGGCTGAGAATCGAAAGGGCGTAATTCCCGTATCAACCCTTTAAAATGCTTTAATGTATCGGGTTATTATTTTTAACCGAAAAATTCTGGAAATATTTTACGAATATTATTTTAAGAGCATCACGAAAGAACTCTTTTTCGAACACACAATTTCATGGATTTTTTTTTTATTTGTTTGAAAAATTGAAAGAGGAATTTCTTTTTTAATTACGCTATCTCGAAAATTCTGGTTCCAAAAAGTGTTGAGTGATCGACAAAAAAAAAGTCTTCGGACCGAAAGGGTTAAAGTGTAAGGGCTACGTCCATAGCAACCCTTTAATGCTCGATTTACAATGTCATTACTTTTAGTTTAAACATTTTTGAAATATTTGCCGAAAAATTTGATCGTCATTTTTTTTTATTCATGTATAAAAATTTAAAGAGTGAATTTTTCAAAAGTTACGTTTTGCTCGAAAATTTTTACTCAGAAAAATGTTGAAGGTTCGACAAAAAAAAAAAAACGATTCATCAGAAAAGAGGCCGCCAACGCGAAGGGATAAAGCGTTACCCCTTACACTTTATATCAACCCTTTAATTCCCAATGTACAATACCAGTGTTTTTAACTGAAAAATTCAGGAAATATTTAACGAACGGTAGAGCATCATAAAGAAACTTTTTTTTCGAACACAATTTCGTGACAAGCGTTTGTGATTAATGTATAAAAATTGAAAAATCAACTTTTTCAAAAGTTATGTTTTGGAAAATTCTCATTAAAAAAAGTGTCATGGGTTAAAAAACGAAAAGTCATTGGAAAATAGTTTTCGGAGCCCGAGCGTTAAATTGCAATGGTTACGTCCCTCAAATTCTTAGCCTTCGATAAGACGCCGTCTTTCGATAAACTTTATCGGTTCTCATACTTGTCAGCAGGGGTATGAAATATCGCAGGGCTTCGCAATAAAGATGAAAAGCTTCTTGAATATTTTTCTCCGTGTCCATCTTCACCGCTCGATGAATCAATTCCACGGCCTTGTCGTAATTATCTTTGGTCGGTGCGTGCTCGAGATCCAAGAAATCGTGAGCAAAAAATTGCTCGAAAGTAATACGTTCGGCCGGATCGTATTTCAATAGGGCGAGCAACAAATCTTTGCACTCCGGAGAGACGTGCGATCCTTTCGGCAGCTGAGCAAGGGGAATGAAAATTCTCATTGTAAGAGCGTAATATCAATGATAATTTTTTTCTTTAAATATCATTTACCAAAAAAATTTGCAATAGAACCCCGTTTGTACGAGGTAATGTGGGATAAGTATAATTTGGATAAGTACAGATTCGGATAACACGGATAACGAGAAAACTGCCCATATAGCACGAAATATTTTGAAACAATTTAAAGAATATCTTCAATGTCTCAAATCTTACGAAATTATTGCTAAAATATATAAAAATTATATTTTAAAATATTCAATCTAAATATTCGAAGGAAATGTTTCTAAAATATTTCAGAAACATAATTAATCTTTCAACACATCTGAAAGATTTCTGAAACATCGTGATAAAATATTTTTTGTTTCATGATTCACCGAAATATTTCTACAAATGTTTGCGTGTTTATGCGCTTGTGTACATGCAATTTGGATTGGTGATGCAATCTTTTGCAATTCGCTGAAACGTAAAAAAAAAAAAACTTTCCGCGATACATTTCTGAAACATTTCAATGTAAGATTTATGAACTCATAAAAAAATGTCTTCAAAAGGTTTTTAAAACACTGATGAAAAGTTTTCAATATCGATTAAATATTTTCAATATTGATAAAATATTTTCAATATCGATAAAATATTTTTAATATTGATAAAATATTTTCAATATCAATAAAATATTTCTTAATGTCCATAAAATATCTTCAATATTAATAAAAAAAAATGTTTGATATCCATAAAATATGTTCAATATTGATAAAATATTTTTTAATATTCGTAAAATGCTTCCGTGCTATGTGAGTGCGCGCGCGGGCATTGCTGCTTGATCCGTTTTATCCGAGTGTTCGATATTATTCGAGCCCGCGCCTCGGTTAACCCTTCGCGTACGGGATTCTTCTTCAACGAGAACCTAGCATTTGCCGAGACGCAACCTTCGAACGATTCGAATAAAAAGTGAATGTGGTAGAAAAAAATCTGTAAAAATTCACAGACGTACCTTGAGGTGTTGTTTTTTTGACACGCAAAAAAAAAAAAGTTATTACGAATATTCGTATCGTTTTTCTGCTTAAAAGAGGGCATGCTCGTTTGCCCTCGGCAAAAAGACCCCCGTACTTGAAGGATTACCGAAGCGGAGGCTCGGTTGATCTGAGGTCGGATAAACAAGGTTCTACTGTAATAGTTCTACTGTATAGAACTTGATACCTCGATAGGCCGGCAGTCTTTAATCTTTTCCGCCAATTCTGGAAAGCTGCTGCTGGAATAGGGAGCCTTGCCGAACAGGCATTCGTACATTATAACACCCACGCTCCAGAGATCGACGCGGGCGTCGTATTCGTGA
Source organism: Amblyjoppa proteus (assembly GCA_963922035.1). Classification (NCBI taxonomy): domain Eukaryota; kingdom Metazoa; phylum Arthropoda; class Insecta; order Hymenoptera; family Ichneumonidae; genus Amblyjoppa; species Amblyjoppa proteus. The sequence goes on along the minus strand of OY998234.1, from coordinate 21,278,013 downwards.
CGCAGCAGTATCTCAGGCGCCATGTAGAGGGGTGAGCCTCGTATGGCAAATTTGTGCTCGGAACTCGACAAGTACTGGGCAAATCCAAAATCTGAAAATTATTTTAATCGATTAATATCGTATTACCGTTCACTCGTCCCCATTGATTTCTTAAAAACAAAACAAAAATTGAAATAAAAATTATTTTGAAAAAAAATCAAATTTTAATGGACAATTCAAGGGAATAGAAAATGTAAACATAGACAATTAAAAAAATAGACCATGTTAAAAATAGACAATGCAAAAAATGGAAGATTTTTAAAGTAGACAATTAAAAAAATGGAGATTTTTTTAATGGACAATTCAAGGAATAGAAAATGCAAACATAGACAATTTAAAAAATGAACAATTTAAAACATAGACGATTCAAAAAATGAAAAATTAAAAAAATAGACAATTAAAAAAAATGAAAAATTAGAAAAATAAGCAATTCAAAGAATGAAAAATGTTTAAAATGAAAAAATATAAAGGTTTGAAATAGAAAACAAAAAAAAACGCACCTCCAACCTTGAGGGTGAGAATGGGTTTTTTCATGAGCAAAAGATTCTGCGGCTTGAGATCCATGTGGCAGACGTTGTGGCCCCGGAGGTATCGCAGTGCGAGTGCCAACTGTTGGAGAAACTTGCGGCAGACGTTTTCCGGAAGTTTGTCCCTCTTTTTGATGAAACTCGAGAGGTCACCGCCGTCGCAGTACTCCATTACGATATAAATGTGCCTGAACGATAAATAACAATTTTTAATCGTCCGTGCTCCTCGTCCGTTGCTATAGGAAAATTTTTCATGGTCTCTCCTACGAACCCCTCGGCCCAGAAGAAATCCTTCATCTGCACGACGTGCTCGTGCTTCAGGACCTTAAGAAGATTTATCTCCGTCACGAGATTATCGACGGCGGACCTCGACAGGGTCGAACTATCGACGCATTTTATGGCCACGACTTCGCGGGAGCCGTCCTGTAAAAAAAAAAAAACGAAAGAAAGGATGATCCCTGAATCGATAAGGTCTCCGGTGACGGGCGAACCCTTTCGAACGATAGAACAACTTTGTATACCTTCTTGAACGCTTTGTACACTGTCGAGTAACTCCCCGTGCCAATTTTCTCGAGAAACGAATAATCGTTTACGCTCGGAATATTACTCGTCATCGCAGAATTCTATAGTTCCGCTAGTTTCACGAGGGAATCGCCGCTGGTCGGAGTTGTGTTGTTACAATTTTGTTAAAATGTTCATAACCGAAGGGAGCAGCGAGTTGGCTGCAGGGCGATGACGCGACCCCTGTAACGGACACGCAATCCTTTCCAGACTCATCGATGTCGATATGTATATTGTAAAACTATAAAGGGTCGATTTGCAGTTGCTTTCCCCGTGGCTTTCGGAGATGTTATTATTGTTATGACACCGCGAGCGAAGTTCCGTTTTCACTTCTGCTCGCCGTTTCTATAATTGCTACGCGTGCCTGCTCATTGTTACATGCCTGAGCGATTAATCAGGATAAAAACTGTAACTCCCGGTTTGACAACATCTGGACCTGTTTCTCGTCGAGTGATATTAAAGTGATGTTAAAATAATGTAAAAATGTTAAAATGTTAAAATGATGTTAATAATATTTAAATGGTGTTTAAATGGTGTTCAAATGGTTTTCAAATGGTGTTCAAATGGTGTTCAAATGGTGTTCAAATGGTGTTCAAATGGTGTTCAAATGGTGTTCAAATGGTGTTCAAATGGTGTTCAAATGGTGTTCAAATGGTGTTCAAATGGTGTTCAAATGGTGTTCAAATGGTGTTCAAATGGTGTTCAAATGGTGTTCAAATGGTGTTCAAATGGTGTTCAAATGGTGTTCAAATGGTGTTCAAATGGTGTTTAAATGGTGTTTAAATGGTGTTTAAATGGTGTTTAAATGGTGTTTAAATGGTGTTTAAATGGTGTTTAAATCGTGTTTAAAAGATGCTTAAAAGATGCTTAAACGATGCTTAAACGATGTTTAAACGTTGTTTAAACGATGTTTAAACGATGTTTAAACGATGTTTAAATGGTGTTTAAATGGTGTTTAAATTATGTTGCTAAGATGTTGCTAAGATGTTGCTAAGATGTTGCTGAAATGTTGCTGAAATGTTGCTGAAATGTTGCTAAAATGTTGCTGAAATGTTGCTGAAATGTTGCTAAAATGTTGCTAAAATGTTGCTAAAATGTTGTTAACCGGAGAGAGAGCAGCGAGTTGGCTGTAGGGCGATGACGCCACCCCTATAACGGTCGCGCAATCCTTCCCAGACTCTTCGACGTCTATATGTACATTGAAAACTATAAAGGGTCAATTTGAAGTTATTTTCAGTATGGCTTCCAGCGATGTTATTACTGTTATGAAACCGCGAGCGAAGTTCCGTTTTTACTTCTGCTCGCTATTTCTATAATTGCTACTCGTGCCTGCTCATTGTTACATCCCGCAATCATTAATCGGCAAAAAAAAAAAAAACTACAGCTTCCGGTTTGACAATAGTTGGGCTTGTTTCTCGTCGAGGGAGCTCATTCCAATTTCGGTAAACCTGACCGACGAAGGGTAACTCCGAATGCCATTTGATCTTCGGTATCGCTAGGTCTGTTCGTTTTCAGAGTAAGCTCGAACAGAGCTCTCTATCTTACGTGGAAAGTATATCTATATATTGGATGTATAGATATAACTTCCACGCAAAACCGAGCGCTCTGCACCAGCTTACCCTGAGAGCGAACAAACCCATTAATTCATTATCTTATTTTCATTGAAAAACCGCAGCGCTTACTTCAAGCAATTGATTCGCGGAGCCATTGACAGTGACGTTTCCGGAAACGCTCGGCGAAAAGTAACCCGAAATTATCAGCGTGAGAGTGGAGCTCGTAACCTTTCACCGTTTTGCTTCCGAACAGTCTCGAGTACGATCTGTCGATCGACGATCAAATTTCATCGGAGAGAATACAAGAATTGAAAATGTACGTGTGAAGATGGCTCGAGATTTTAAAGCTGCTCTCATTTCCGTGGCGAAACGTCTCCGCTTAATTACGCCTGTTTCGTAAGTCGACGTTGACCCCTAGCACGTTCGAACTGCGTGCAAAAGTCTCTATGCAATTCTCGGGTAGTGTGGTAATAGTGCGTTTAAACGGCCGAACGACAGGTGGAGCCTTGTTGACGACGTTTTCGTAAAATAGGTTTTACTGCGGTAGAATTTACTTTCGCCCCCCGATCTAAAAATCTATCTTTGCAGCACAATCGCCACCGGATACAGCAGCGGTGTATGCAAAACTGCATAGACGCAAGAAATCTCATTAACAATTTGTCCCGCGTTATTGGAATTGGAAATTAACGACTCGATGTTTTTTGCATGCTTTTTTTTATGAAATGGCTTTTATGTATGCAAAACGAAAAATTCATCGTCGAACGCCGTCGATAAAATACTTCATTTTTTTTTTTTTTTTTAGCTACGACGGATAGATAGAAATTTATATTAACTCTACGCGGCCGATAAATTTCCTACTCCCCCCCTTTCGTTCGAGACTTTAATAGTATGCCGTATATATATATATATATATGCACCACTCTCTCTTTCCCGTTGCTACGTTCACTTCGCGTTCGGGACGTCAGCCCAGCGGTGTTGTGTGTGCATCGAGCGTGTCGCGCATCGACCAGTCGATTTTAATCACTAAACAGAAACTTTCCCCTGTATTCGCAAGCTTTACGCGTGAGTAACGAGTTTTACCTGACGTACACAGCAAGTGCTGTCCTATCGCCGGATGTAACTATCACTTGCTCGAATTAGCTTGAGCACACGAATTTTCTATCCCGTCTCGCGGAGCATCACGTACTCCTAAACATAACCAAACGGAGCATTCGCGACAAAAATGTTTGGCATTGACGTCGAACGATAAGACGGATTGGTCGCCCGTGTAGACCTCGGTTTAACTCGCGAAGCTTCCGATGCGATCGAGAGCACGCGAGAAATAAACTTTTGTACTAGCGCAGCACAGCGGCGTTAATTTAGACGCTCTCGCCTCCGTCACGGAGCCCTGTGCCTTTGTGCTCAACAGCTGATTTCAGTCAGTTCTACGCGTAACGCGTACGCCGTTGTGCGTCGATATAATATTTTTCCCTCTTGTCTCGTCGTCCAGCCGTTTTTTTTTCTCGTTTCACTCTCCGAACATCGTCGTTCGCCTCGATCGACTCGAGCGGCGCTTCGACGATAGCGAGTGGCCCAAAAATCGCGATTGTTCGCCGTTGTCAAATTTCCATCTCAGTCGATCCCAAAAATTCCCTACGCGGAGCATAGAGCTTTGTTATTTCAGCGCCGAGAGCGACAATCCACGACTGTCACAGTGACGAAAAAAAATGTACGTTTGATACGAAAAAAAAAAAAAGAAAACAAAAACACTTCGATAATCAGTGAGTGGGTCCGAGTAGTTTTTTTTTGTTCCCTTGAATTTAAGGCATTCGTCGAGTGCAGAGAGGCCCAGTGCGAAGGAAACCTTCGAGGCGAGGTTAACTCTCGCACATATAGGACAGTTCGGACAGTTCGCCCTCCCCCCTCGTCCACCCTTTCTCAACCCTTTCCCCCTCGCTGTTGCCATACAGTTCGAGCACAATGCGAAGTGTCATTCCGGCCGTGCTCGGCCGTGATTGGTCGCCGCTCGCCTCGTGAGACCGATCCGATTGGCCGAGCCTTTCCCCGTCTGCCCAGACGCGACGTTCGCCGCTCCGACCGTGACCGCAGACACTCAGTCTGCCAGCTGCCAGAGATAAGCTCGGATCGTATTATAGCAGCTGATTTCCACTACTCCACTGACGAAACTCCTCTCTCTCTCTCTCTCTCTCTCTCTCCCTCCCCCTCCCTCTCTCGATCCGACTCGGAATATCGTGTGTGTGTGCGTGAGTGTGTTTTTTTTTGCCCAACGTTTCGCGTCGTTCGTCGAGCCTCGCGAAAATTTTTTGACGAACTCTCGCCTTTCTCGCCGACGCTTATCGAACGACGTGGACACGAAGGTTGTATCGAGGGATTCGACCAACGCTCGCTGCGTCGAGCGGACTCGGCCAGGCACTTGTACGTGACGTCATGTACTGATACAGCCCGTGCGCTTTTTTTTTTTTTTTTTCGCTCGCTTTCGCGGACGACGTTGAATTGGGAATCACGTCGCACGGATCGCTCGCTCTCTCACGCGTCATTTCGACGGCTCTCGTGCGCGAGATCGCGAACGAAAATATCGCCGATCGAAGCGAGCCTCGCAGTTGAACGAACGACTTCGCGCGACCGAAGGAAACGCGCGAGCGCGCGAGCGAATTCTCGCTGATCTGGGTCGGACGCAGAAGCGCATCAAACGTGATTCCAGTTATAGCGCGTCTCGTTTTCTCTTTCGTTAGCGACGAGCCTTCTGGCTCCGCGATCGATTGCGAAAAATTCGCTCTATCGTGCGCAAAAGAAAATATTCGAAAGGACGATTGTTTTTTTTTTTTTTTGTTTTTCGTAAATTTGTGTCTTTTGTTTTGTTTTTTTTTTTCGTGAATTTGTGTTTTGTTTTTTTTTTTGCTCAGCTTTTTAATTGATTGGAACTAAAGGGTGCGCTTCGTTGACTGTTGCAACAGCGGAGACTAGCGGAGACGGAGGACAGAGCCGTGACGGTTCTCTGGACGTAAGGAGCGTCGACGGACGAGTGGGAAGAGAATGGACTCCGAGGAGGAGATTCTGTATGATGCGGTCGACTCGGGAAACGAGTCGAGCGGCGACGACGTGGATTTTCCAATGGAGATCGAAGCAGGCAATCAGCGAGAGAAGGCCGGCGACAGCGACGAATATCCTTACGAGGTTTTGTCCACGGAGCAAATAGTTCAGCACATGGTGGACTGCATCAAAGAAGTTAACACCGTCGTGGAAGTACGTAGAGTTTCGAGTTTCTGTTATTGGTGACAATAGAAACGGTAATAATTGAAATGTAAAGGAGGGAAAGCGTTGAATGTTCATGTAGAGGATTGTTGTTCGACGAGGAGCCGGAATTTGCCAAGACGCAACCTTTGAATGATTCGAATAACTGGTTGATGTGTTAAGAAAAATTTGTAAAAATTGAGAGTCCTCGGAATGTTGTTTTTTTTTATAGCCGAGAAGAAATTTCATTACGAATATCTGTATTGTTTTTGTGCCAAAAAGAAGGCATGGTCGCTCGCTCTTGGCAAAAAGTTGTATGTACTTGAAGAGTTGCGAGGGAAAAAAGAAATCCATACTTGGGAAACAATGAAAAATACGGTAGAACTTTGTTTATCTGACCTTCGGTCAACCGAGCCTCCGCGTTATCGAAGACACTTAACTCATCCGAGTTAAACGAGGTGTACGCTTGGATAATACAGAAAACTTGGATAAAACGGATGAAGCAGCAATGCTGGTGCATGGAGTAGTCCTGTTGTCTGTGTTATCCGAGGACTTTCATTATGACGGATAAACAGGCCTCCACTGCATATGTATATGTTATGCAGTATTATTAATTTGTTTATTTGTTTTGACGATAAAAAACTATTTTACAAAAAAGGAATAAGTTATAGTTGGTTACATTTTTTTTTTCTTAACCAATTTAGAAGCAAAATCGATAGATATATTTTTATGTGGTACTATATTATATAGAAGGAGATCAATAAGTGGAAAAGTGGATAAGTGCAAAAAGTAATAATAAAATAATAATAATAATAATAAATTTGTTGACTCGTATTATTAGCACTCTATAATTATATATATATATAATATATAATAATAATAATAATTATTATTATTATTATTTTTGTTACAGATTGAAGGGCAAAGCCCATTTACATACATTCTATTTCGAAAATTTGATAATTGGCTACTTTGAAGGATTTCTCCTTTACAATCACTATAATAAATCATAAATATTAGAGTCCATAAATAACACATTATAAAAGTCAAAAACACCTACACTTACAACGATTGATTTGATTTAACCACTAACGTAAGATCTGCATGTGACTAAAGGACCCTCGTTTTTTTGTTTGTTTTTTATTGTAAATTCCCTCCCTCACTTATATCTTAGTATATCGCTATGTACATTATATATGTTTATGTTAATGTTTATGTTATGTATAACATATTGATATTAAGATAATAACAATAATGATAGTCCATTAACGGGACATTGGTGTGCATGAAAATATACACATTTACGCTCTTCATATAATCGCATACAACAAATACAGGTTTCATACAATATGCAGTTTTCATCCCTTACGGCAATTATAGCTTACTGGAAGCATCAATGAAACTTCTGACGAAATATTTTATGATGAACGACACATTGGAAAATTTGATTTCAGATACCCACAACGACAACGCGTATTCTTCTGAATCACTTCAAGTGGGACAAGGAAAAGCTGATGGAGCGTTTCTACGACGGGGATCAAGAGAAATTATTTGCCGAGGCTCGCGTTATAAATCCATTCAGGAAAGGTCCTGTTATCGTCAGATCCCGATCTTCACAGAGTTCATTGGTAAGAAAAATCAATTCTAGCACTTTCATTCGACGACAACGTGAAAGTAAAATTGAAATGCGATTTCATGGTTTTTGAAATTATTTTTTTTTCTTTCTGCAGTCTAGAAGAACTTCTACCAATGGGAACGAGGAGTGCGGCATTTGTTTCACGATTTTACCGTCCTCGGTAAGTTTCACTAAGAGAAAAAACCTTACAATCATTTCGACGTGTAGATTGATTGAACAATGAAAAAATTACAGATGATGACGGGACTGGAGTGCGGACACCGATTCTGCACCGGTTGTTGGGGCGAATATCTGACAACGAAAATTATGGAGGAAGGCGTAGGGCAGACGATCGCTTGCGCGGCACACGCGTGCGATATATTGGTGGACGACGCGAGCGTAATGCGTTTAGTCAAGGATTCAAAGGTCAAATTGAAGTATCAGCATCTCATAACAAACAGTTTCGTCGAGGTAACTGTCTTTTCTTTATACGAACTCGCTTTTACAGTTGGCCTACACAGATTAAAACAGACAATTTTTAGAAACTGAAAAAAAAATCCATAAAATCTGACCAATTTTATAGATCGGTCAAATTCAATCAACACAGAGTACTTAGCTACCTTAAGTACTGTGACGTTAAAAATCTCGATTTTTTTTTTTTTTTTTTACGAAAACAGCTTCCCCAATAAGGAAGGAAAATTGACTAATGCGTAAAATATGATGTTTGTTTGACAGTGTAACAGGTTGTTGAGGTGGTGCCCGTCGCCCGATTGCAACAGCGCCATAAAGGTCCAATACGTAGAATCGAAGCCGGTCACTTGCAAATGCGCACACACGTTCTGCTTTCATTGCGGTGAAAATTGGCACGATCCGGTAAAGTGTCACCTGTTACGAAAGTGGATTAGAAAATGTGACGACGATTCGGAGACGTCGAATTGGATAGCGGCTAACACGAAGGAATGTCCAAAGTGTAACGTTACCATCGAGAAAGACGGTGGATGCAATCACATGGTTTGCAAGAATCAAAATTGCAGGAACGAATTTTGCTGGGTATGTCTCTCGTCGTGGGAGCCTCACGGTACCAGCTGGTACAATTGCAATCGCTACGACGAGGAGGAGGCCAAAGTCGCGAGGGATGCCCAGCAAAAGTCAAGATCGGCGCTGGCGAGATATCTGTTTTATTGCAACAGATACATGAATCACTTGCAATCGCTGAAGTTCGAGAATAAGCTGTACGCCAGCGTCAAGGAGAAGATGGAGGAGATGCAGCAACACAATATGTCTTGGATCGAGGTACTAATAACGATTTAAAATATAAGCCGACTTTGCACTGTGAGATGTGACTCATAGATTTCATATTATCTTAAGAACTTACGCCACAGTGAAAGGATAAAAACGTATGCATATTTCGCGATTTTTTTTCTCGGAAAATATAGGATTTATCGCTTTTAATTTTATAGGGTAGAAGAAGGATATATTAAAGAATATTTAAGAATTTTTTTAATTCATTTTTACTGTTATGTATTTTTTTTATCGGTCGGTGTGAACATTTTTTTGGAAGTTTCTAACGCGTTTCTTGATGAGGGGGAAAGGAAAGGCAAATAATTGGAAAAAGTCGATTTTTAAGCATTTTTCAATACTAGATCATTTCTAACAATGATTTGTTACTATACTTTTAAATATGGGACCATCAAGGACTAAAGAATCTGTTGAAGTGTATCGGTGCAATTTTTCATACAAATTCACGAAGGCATTTTTGAGATATCAGGAACACCGATTTTTAAAATCACATTTGGAAAAAACGCGTTCACAGTTCAGCCGCGCAGCTGCTCGTTCCCTCCACGCACCTGCTGGGAACTTTCCACATAACAGTCTCTAATTTTCGTAATTCATACAATTTCGGCATAAAAATGTATTTATTTATTTATTTATTTACGGGACGAACCCTTTTACACTTGCAGTTTTTGTAGTTCAGATAAAATTTCATAGATATAGCTTGTAGCATGTGTAACAGTATATAATATATTTAAAAATGTCATTATTATTCATTATTTTTACATGTAGCAGGATATCCTTGACACTATGAAGTATTGGGAAAAAAAAATATCGTAATTTTACTGTGCCGTAAGCCCTTAAAGCGATATATAACGACTTGTTATTAAAAAAAAAAAATTGATTACAGGTGCAATTCTTGAAGAAAGCCGTCGACATACTGTGCCTCTGCCGGCAGACTCTCACGTACACTTACGTGTTTGCTTATTATCTGCGAAAGAATAACCAGTCTGTGATTTTCGAGGAAAACCAGAAGGACCTCGAGGGTGCTACCGAATTTCTGTCGGAATATCTCGAACGAAAGATAACCAGCGAGAACCTCGCCGATATTAAACAGAAGGTTCAGGACAAGTATAGGTGAGTTTTCATAATTTTTTTTCACCACTCAACTTTCTTCAAAGTGCGTTAAAAAAAGTTTCGAATTTCAAAAAAATAAAAATTATTCCTCCATCGTGCAGATATTGCGACCTCCGAAGGAAGAAGTTGCTCGAGCATGTTCACGAGGGTTACGAGAAGGAATGGTGGGAGTACTTCGAATAAGATGCGGATATGACATCGTACAATCCGGTCGCAACGGTAGCCCAACTCCCCCTTTTCGCCGCCGTCTCCCCACCTGTGATAATCCGAGAAAGCTGACAAGAGCGTTTAAAGAAGGTCGCCGAGTGATACCCATTTATTTTATATTATCGTTTTCTTCTCTTCCTTTCGTTCGAACTGCGCGATCCTCTGTGGCAATGCATGGAAAACTATTTTGTCGACTTTCAATACTACACTTAAAATTTAATCGCATCGCAAACAAGCTAAATTACAAACGAAAAAAAAAAGTTACATTTGTTTTGTGCTTGTGTAAACGTACATAGCGCTCGGATAAGCAGGCGTTCAAACATCGATAGGGACGCGTTATTGTAATACAGTTTAAAAAAAATCCGTGATAAGTGAACAATTCTCGATCGAGCTTACGACGGTTTGCGGATGTTCCATGAAAAATGGTGAAAGTGAATTTTGTCTCCAACTCGTAGAGCTGGACGTCCTCGTGCGTAATCCATGGATCTCACTGTTTATCTTTTTCAAACAATTATTATCGTCTTAAGTATCGCAGTTTATCTTTTTTTTTTCATTCGATAAGACGCGTAAATTTAGCGCTGATGTTACGACAAATTATTACCTGTCCTATTTTGTTGCTTTCTCATCGAAAACGAAAGTATCGTTCTTTCGGTAAATCTATAAGTCCGCATTTGCGTCTCGAGTATCAATCGCGAAACTTGAGTAGCCACACGGACATCGACGCTGTAACGAGTTCATCACAAATACTATAAAGAGAAACATTTAAAAAATTAAAAAAATCAATAAATAAGCAGATACCCAAAAAAAAAATCCGTGCTCTCTTTCGGTCAACGATACGTCCAGGCTACAACTGCCACACATTGTAAAAGATATTTAAATTATAAAATAATCGTGTTTAGTGGTTAACCCGGGCGGCTGCTTCTTCGCATCTCGAGGACCAAAAACAAAAAACTGTATCGTGCGTTAACAATATGATTTCTCTTCTTGATGAAATGGACGTGTTCTCTTAAGGTAGTACTTGCGGTCAGTACCGCCAAACGTGAGTTTCAGAGAAAATTTCGAACACTTCTCGATGGGATAAAAAGCTGAAAAAAATCAAGTCTATGGGAGGAGCTGCAAAGACTGTTTTTGTGAAATAATAATTTGAATTTGTCATTAACAATTTGAAGATAAAAATTATTCAACAAATTACCCGGCAACTTAACTATTTTTCTTCATACTAATAATTCGTTTATTTTTCAGAATTTTTTAAAAATCGCGTTTTTTCACAACTTGAACATAGAAAAAACGCGATTTCCAAAGATTACAAAAAAATCTGAAAAATAACGAATTCTTTTTATGAAGGAAAATAGTTAAGTTGCCGGGTAATTTGTTGAGTAATAATTTTTATCTTCAATTTGTTAATGACAAAATGAAATTATTATTTCACAAAAACAATCTTTGCAGCACCTCCCAAACACATGATTTTTTTCAGATTTTCATCCCATCAAAAAGTGTTCGAAATTTTCGCTGAAACTCACGTTCCGCCGGACTGTACCTTAAGGCTATCGCGGCAAATGGGGCAAAAAAAAAAGTTTATCACTATCGCGACACAGTTCGGTAGACTGTATTTTTCAAATGAGAGTTCGGACAGTCTCTTGCGACGAAAAACAGCCCGACAGGGGGTGAATGGGTATTTAACAAAAACAGAGTAAATAATTAGTGTAATAGACGAATATGTTCGCTTCCATGGCAAAAAAATCCTGTTCCTCGAACCGATGAAAAAAAAAAAAAAAAAAAAGTTATAAAATTATCTAAAGTATCCGGAGATTTATCAGGAGTAATAAAGAGCACTGTTAAACATTTCAGCGTGGCGGGACTCTTCTCGATCGCTGACTTTAATTTTCGCCTCGTTGTTATATTAATTACTTTTGCGTAGAAATGTATTTCGCATGTCACTTCCACGACCTCGGAGTATCACTCGCGAACCGCAGATATCCGATACGATTTACATTGCTCAACGTTATGGTTTCGAGATATATTACGTGAGAAATCGCTGTTAGCTGTCGATAACAATCAACTTTGTTCAGAGGCGTGTGACTAATGAATAGAAAAAAGATTAAAAAAAAATAAAACATTGTGGAACAAGATGGGCGAAAACTGTCGGCGTATGGCGGGAACCCGCGAATTAATTCCGTTTGTACAGTTATATATCGTTATAATATACACACGTACATACATTTATTTAATATTAAATGTAGTAATGTCGATAAATAGAGAGATTTAAATTGATAAGTAGGCTCGGTGCGGAGATTAAATCCGAAGTGAAAAAAAAAGAAAAAAATGAAAAAAAAAAAAATGAAAAAAAAAAAAAAAAAAAACTGTTGACTCTTATTATCGTGCACGTCGATAACGAGATAATGAAAGGTGAGAAATGACGAATGATTAGAGAAACAAGTCCAATCATTAATTGTACAGTCTCGGAAAATTTGATTAGTAAACATAAGGGAATTGTTACACGTACTCACAGGACATATTAGGGCTGTAGCTTGAGTTTTTATATTATACACTCGAGAGATATGTTTATCGCGATGTGTTACGAGACGCTACCGTTCACTGTGTACCGTACACTAACAAACTATGTTTCTTTTTTTTGTCTCGGTGTACTTTCAAGATGTGGTAAAAGAAGAAAAACAAAAAAAAATTAAAAAAAAAAAAAACTACGTGAATGTGATTCATTATGCGTATATATAAATATATCTTAATCAATGCGTCGATTAATGTTTAGAACGACGTTGGCGACAAAAACCTGCCGTAAATAAGTATAAATGTTTTAATCGCCGTTCGAATGTTTGTTTTCGCGCGATCAAAATCGCTTGTTGACGAGTCATTAAAATGAAATTCTCATGCTTTTTTTTTTTCGTTTTCCGTCTTCGACATCCGCAGTTCTTGTCGCCTCAGCTTTAGTATGAATTTCCGTATTTCAGAGATTATTTATCTTCTGATCTTTTTCTCGCGAAGTGTTTTCTCTCTACCCCACGATCGTTGCTCGCCGAGTGTTTCTCGCTATCGCGATCTGTTCATTAAAATTAACACGCCGTTGCGGCGTCAAGTTCCAACATCGTGCGAGTATATTCGACGCCCGCGTTTCGATCGATAGGCTTAAATACGAGACATTGGATGAGTCCTTCGAGAGCGCGAACCGAAAGTGTGTGGTTACCGCTTCGGAGTTCGTTCGTAAGTTAAGCTATCGTTAAATATGCTTGGCCCAGTACTTGCAAAAAAACATAAATAAAAAAAAAATCGCCATCCACCATTAGATATGTTTAAATATTGTTTATATATATATATATATTTTTTTTTTTTTGTAACGTAGATTCTCCGATTTTAATCGAACTCCATAATTGACCGCCAGTTATTCTCTACATCCAGCTAATTTTAGCTACTCGTTCGACGACGATGCCGGAGCCTTTTATTAGATCATTGTCTGCGTGGCTGTAAAATTCCTCGCGACTCGAGAATTTTTTTCCCCCCCCTCCCCTCTATGCTTTGCGGAATAAATTTACCGTGTAATATTATGAAGATAATACGAATAATTAAGTAGTCGTGCACCCTATAAGGAAAAAACAAAAATATATTAAAAGGAATACCACATTGTTTTCACTATTTCCTATGGAAAAAAAACATTGCTTGTATAATGTATTAAACTACCTAGATTTGATAGATCTTATTGTCTGAATTTCTATTATAGATAATAAACATTTAGTAAAAAAAAAGATCGAACAATCTGTCCTGCTTGTTGAATTATGTCCCTGCTAATAAAAATGATCATTTTTGTTTCGAGATATCGTTCGTTTTTTTTTTTTATTATCGCCACATACTTCGTACAAAAGGGTTTGACAATGGTACTAAAAGCTGCCAATGTATTACTTTTACAATGGCGTTAAAACTGCAATTACAGTACATTAATAGTGACCGATATTAATTCAATTAAATGCAGATTAAGAGGAAAAAAAAAAAACGTTGAAATTGACTATTCCCAGTCAAAGCGTATTTCATCGTAGAAATGTAAATTATTTAATATATTGTTCTACCTAGAATAAATTATAAATAAATACAAATAGTTTGCTTCTACCTAAATTCAATATAAATTTTGAGATTCATATTTGGCGCTGGAGATCTAAAGAAACACTTTGATTTTGAGTATCATTCGTTTGCAAATTACTTTTTTTCTTTTCTTTTTTCGTCGTCACACTCACCCAAGTTATCGACGTTCAATAAGATATTTCGTTTTGTCGTTTTCTACTAATTGAACTAGTGCGGTTTCTCGTAAAAAAAAAAAAAAAAAAAAACAATAAACATAAAAAACCGTCGTTTTGCGTGTAAAAATATTACAATAGTAGGGAACTTGCATTGTCGTTATTTTCTCTCGGATTCTCGAAGAAACGAGAGAGTTCTCATAGAGCTCGATGGATGATTGAGATTTGGAGTTTCGTACAAAATCGAATCGTTCGTTTCGTATTTTTAAAAAATTACCTAGATCATCATTCCGGACGGGACAGGGAGAGGGGTTTTCTAATTTTTTTCCTGTTCGCTTTTTTCTTTCATATAAGAATACGATCACAGTATATAAGTACGCGATAAATTCTTCGTTCGTAAAACGTATGTAAAACTTTCCTTACACATATCTATACTTCATGAAGTCACAGTGAGGATAGTCGCGACGAGACCCAGTGTCGCTCCGGTCATAAGCAGACTTCGCCACACGGCTCCGCTCACTTCCTCCGCCACTGGATACTCTATGCATAGCTGTTCCTGAAAAATAAAAAAAATCCGTTTTCAATTTGTTATTTTATTTATTTTATTTATTTTATTTATTTTATTTATTTTATTTATTTTATTTATTTTATTTATTTTATTTATTTTATTTATTTTATTTATTTTATTTATTTTATTTATTTTATTTATTTTATTTATTTTATTTATTTTATTTATTTTATTTATTTTATTTATTTTATTTGACGAGGACAAGCCCCTTTGTACAATATAGTGTGCACGCATAGAATGAAAATATGTTTTATAAAATATAACGATAGTTTTCCAGTAACTTTGCAATAATTTTTCAAGAAATGTCCTCTACTTCCGTAAGTTTAGGTTTTCACTGGTAGCAAAAGATACGATCATTTGCAGCCGTCTTGACCTGCCCGATCGGCTATTATTCGATCGGATTATTATTATTATTAAACTTTACAGACAGGAAGTGCAACACTTGTAAATGTGCATCTCGTTAACTGAATACATTTTTCTTATGTTATAAATTCTTGTAAACTCCTATAAATTCCTTAAATTTCTTTAAACTTCTTATAAATTTCGTGTGAAGATGTACAATTTGATTTCGTGCGTGTTCGTGTATAATTTCATATAAACATTTCACGTAAACATGCACAATTCCGGCCTGTTCCTTAAATTCGTTTACTGACTCCGAATCTATAACTGCCGCTGGTAGGGCATTTTAAACTCTGACCGCCCTGTTACATACGGCGATAATCTATTGACGGATTGCCACTTTCATAGATAAACGGTATAGTGCATTTCAATAAGTTAGTAAACTTAGTATGTTATAGCGTGTATTTTCTTTTGGCTTCTAGACATATATAATTTTTTATCAATAACAATACATACGCCGAATATTTAAATAATTACTGAATTTTACTGGGTCGTCTTTGAAAGCTTTTGAAAAATCGGCAAACATAGCAGTTCGAAGATATTGGTAGGAGAGAGTTGCAATAAAAAATAAATAAATAAATTGAATTATATTAAAAAGAAAAAGAGAGGCTCCTAGTTAAATTTCAAAACTTAGGCAAGTGAAGTTTCAAATTTTTATAAATCATACGTTGAAGTGTTTTTAACTTTTACAACTTGTTACTTCAGAGCTCTAATATTATTTATTATACACTATGAAAAAATTATACACTATGAAAAAAAAAAAATGGTAAATTTAATGCACCGGAATGGAAGTTTTTATGTAGAAACTAGTACATTAAATTTGATGTACAATTGTAATGAAAAATTAATGGACATTTAAGGTGAAATTCAATTGGATTAAATTATTGGAGTTAAAGTATTTTTATATTAAAATCAAAGTAAATTATTAAAAGTAAAGTATTTCTAAAGTTCTTAATATACAGTACGTTAATTCTTCATCGCAATGATACATGAAATATAATACATTGGTTTATGCACAAAAACTTCCAGTACAAGTACATTAAATTTCATACGGATTCTTTTTATGTATATTAAAGCAAAAAATACTTTTTTTAAAGTAAAAAGGTACGCCAAGTACTTAAAAATTGTATTCTCCTTCAGAAAATATGTTTATCAAAATCTCAATTACAGTGAATATCATATTCTGATAGTGAAGGAGAAATCCGCCAAGGAAGTTAAATTAAACATACAATTATAAAACAGACAAGAACATCGACATTAACCGACTACTCGTATATTAAAATCTTTCTCTCGGCTACCACCATAAAAGCGTTGTACAACTCCCCGTCGGCCCAAGTGCAGAATATCCGTTCCTTATATAAAAAAAAAGAGAACATCGCAAGTGAAACATTTTGGCTAACTCACCCAGCCGCCGTATCCTTTGATAAAATGCGCAATCTCCTCCCCGATGTATCTCGAAACGTAGAGGGGTAATTTTTTCCTTAAAGCGTGCATTCTGCCGTCCCTCGCCCACAGCGCTAGCCTTCCCATGAACGCGTAGAGGCAAACTATCCTGGACCATGTGACGCCGCCGTGAAGGAAAAGTTCGTCGGCTACGCCCATGAAGGCTTCATACGCCGTGTCCGGAACGACGTTCAATCGATTTACCATGCTCGTAAACAGTATGCTGTGCTTGTTGAGCATCTGATAGACGTTGTGCCGCATGCTGCGCGATATCGGATCCCTCGATATGAGATACATGTCCTCCTTAAGCAGATACCTTATGACGTCGTTGGCGAGACACTCCGCGGTCAGCTCGACCGAATCCTCGCAGATGCTGTACCGCGCCGGAGGAGCCAGTTGGGGAAAGAGATTTTGTAGTCGAATCTGAAAAAAAAAAAAACACCAAAAAATATAATTTTTTTCAAGATCGTAAGAAATAATATTTTCTCAAAGGGAAAAAAAAAAGCTTTCGCAATTGGCCCAATTTCCAGCCAATCGCGACGGACAATTTTTCGCAAAAGGTGCGAGTAACGCCGAGTCACCCGGAACATCTGTCCAAAGCGCGTTTTTTTTTCCCCGATGGCGCCAAAATTTACGAAAATAAAAAAAAAAAAAACAAACGCCCGAAACTCAGAAAAAGAAGCCCGAGTTCGAAATTCTCGGAATTTCCACGGACATATTCGATCGGCGTCTGTCGAAATATTTTTTTTTAAACACTTCGATGCTCGGTAACTCGACCGTGGGAAAGCTTCGCAGCTCGCGCTCGCAGTGACGTCGCCGCGTGTCCTCGGTCCTCGTCGACGCGCGAATCTCGTGAACAAAAAAAAAAAAACAAAAGATAAACCGCCGCAGAGTCTCGTGAGGGCGCGAATAACGGCTCGTTCCAAAGCTCGACTAGCGATTGATCGAAGGAAAAGTCTTGTTACCTGGCAGACTTCGACGAAAGACATACCGCCGCTGTTGGATACCGCACCATAGCGACAGAGTCCTACGTTGATCTCGGTAGTTTGCTGCTCGCTCGGCGAATTCCTGTTACCGGGGGGATCGCATTCCAGAATGCCGCCCACTCTGGAATGTCGTTCCCCCCGCGCTGACGCACCCCGATCGCGCCCGCCGTCCTCCCCCTTCCCCTCCCCTATCTCATTGTTCGTCGCACCGTCACCGGCCATCCTCCTCTCTCTCCTCACTCTCTTCTCCGCCCCGTTATATTTCCTCTTTATATATCTTTATATTTATTTTATTTTATTTATCTTTTCGTATAACTTCTCGTTCTCCGTGAATCCGCACGTTTTTCACCGCGAGCGCGCGAAACTATCGCTCCGCCGGATCGAGCTTTCTGGCGAGCCACCGCCGGCCAAGCAGCAGCAGCAGCAGCGGAGCTCTCTCACGCTCGCCAACCCCGCTCGGGACTCCTGCTCACGGCAATGTTCCTCGGGACAAGAGAGAGAGAGAGCGAGCCCCCTTACACGTATCGTTCGAACAGCATCCCGGCAAGAGCTACGGAGCCACCCGCTCACGAGTTACCCCGGACTATAACCGTGCAGCGAGAGGGGCAGGAGAGAGGCAAGAAACAAAAAATATTATGTGTATATGTGTAAAGAAAAAAAAAAAAGAAAAAATACAAAACGACTACAAAGTCGCTCTCCGATAACCGCTCGCCGCTCTCTACTTTCCCGCGGCCATTTCCGAGCCTTCCCCTCCCTCTCGCCGCCCCCCCCCCCTACTTCCCCACTACTTACAACGTTTCCCACACCGCGGCACTCGCTCGCTCGCCGCTTCAGTTCACGAGCATTGCTCGACGCCACCGTCTCACCGTGTGTTTCATCTTTCCCTCTCTCGCTCACTCTCGGCTTCGTGTTTTTCCTTCCCGTCCTCCCTCGCACACAGCGACGAGAGAGTCTCTCGCGGACTCTATGGATCATTCAGGTTTAATCCCCACTCGCCGACGCAGCCTCCCGAGAATAATCCTGGCACGCAATGGCTCGCCGAACGTGAGAGTCACGAAGCGCCTCGTGTACTCGTGTACACTGTTGAGTCCCCCCTCGCCGCTCGATCCACGCTCGGGCATTTCTCTCGCTCGCTCGGCCGACGGCGGATATGTCTGTACCGAGTGCTGTACCTCCCCTCTCGCTGCCGCCCTCCCTCGAGGTAAGAGCCTTCTCAGCCTTGTGTTGCATCTCGTGAGAGAAGCATCGGATTTTTTTTCGAAAGCGAGATGACCGGCCCCGACGAAGCTCATCGCTGTACGGTCTCACCGAGACCCGGGAGTTTCATTCAAGGAACACGCTTGGGCACACAGTTGAACGAGGCGGATGCTGATGCTGCCTGCATTCATGACTTGGAACTCGAGAAACGCGCTATAGGTATATGTCGATGGAGATGCATCCTGTAATCGTAATTTCCCCCGCTGCCACTGCACGGCGGTTATTTGCGATAATGGCTTTGTTTTTTTTTCATTTGTCACCGTGCGATTGACTCGGCTGGTCGGTTAATTTTCGTGACTTTTCACCGGGCGAGATTTCATCGTGACGAAATCGTCGGGACCGCGATTGTTATGTAGAATGGATATCTCAAGAATGCGGACGGGTCGCTGACGGGAAATTTGTTTACAGGGTTTAGGTAAGTTTCGACGATTTTTTTTGTTTTTATTTTCTGGACATGTTAACTTACGAACTTAAAACCTGGAACCTAAACCCAGAATCTAAACCCAGAATCTAAACCCAGAATCTCAACCCAGAATCTAAACCCAGAATCCAAACCCAGAATCCAAACCCAGAATCCAAACCCAGAATCTAAACTCAGAATCTAAACCCAGAATCTAAACCCAGAATCTAAACTCAGAATCTAAACTCAGAATCTAAACCCAGAATCTAAACCCAGAATCTAAACCCAGAATCTCAACCCAGAATCTAAACCCAGAATCCAAACCCAGAATCCAAACCCAGAATCCAAACCCAGAATCTAAACTCAGAATCTAAACCCAGAATCTAAACCCAGAATCTAAACTCAGAATCTAAACTCAGAATCTAAACCCAGAATCTAAACCCAGAATCTAAACCCAGAATCTAAACCCAGAATCTAAACCCAGAACTAAACCCAGAATCTAAACCCAGAACTAAACCCAGAATCTATACTATGAACCCAAATTTAGAACCTAAACTTAGAACCCAAATTTAGAACCTGAACTTAGAATCTAAACTTGGAACCCAAACTTAGAACCCAAACTTAGAACGTAAACTTAGAACGTAAACTTAGAAAGTAAACTTAGAACGTAAATTTAGAACGTAAACTTAGAACGTAAACTTAGAACGTAAACTTAGAACGTAAACTTAGAACGTAAACTTAGAACGTGAACTTAGAACGTAAACTTAGAACGTAAACTTAGAGCGTAAACTTTGAACGTAAACTTAGAACGTAAACTTAGAACGTAAACTTAGAGCGTAAACTTAGAGCGTAAACTTAGAACGTAAACTTAGAACGTAAACTTAGAACCTAAACTTAGAACCTAAACTTAGAATCTAAACTTAGAACCTGAACCTGTAAACCTAAATCTACAACCTGAACCTTTCAACCTAAGCCTATAAATCTAAAACCTGAATCTTTCAACCTAAACCTAAACTTGTAAACCGTATAACCTGTAAAACTGCGAACAACGAGGGAAACTCGCTTCTGAGAACAAAGCGACTGTTTCTCATGAATGAAAAGGTAGACTCGTTAGCGGAGTGCAAACAAAAAAAAAAAACGGCGTTTGCACTATTTTTAGTGCAAGCTCACCGAGAGCCCCGAGAGTTTCATTCAAGGAACGCTTGGGCACTGTGAACTAGGCGGATGCTGATGCTGCGGCATTCATGACTTGGAGCTCGAGAAGCACGCTATAGGTATATCGATGAAAATGCGTCCTGGAATCGTAATTACCGTCGCTACACTACGGTGGTATTTGCGATAATGACTCTGTTTTGTTTTCATTTATCAACGTATGATTAACTGTCGGCCGGTGAATTTTTATAACTGTCGACCGGGCACGATTTAACCGTGACGAAATCGTCGGAAACCGCTGTTTTTTTTTTTATGTAGAACATCCCGACGATGCCGACGAATCGTCGACGCGAAATTTATTTAGCGTTAAAGTTGGATGAGTTTCCAAGACTTCTTTTGTTTTTTTATTTTCTTGCCCTGTAAACTTACGAACGAGAAACCAATAAAACTACGAAGTAGCAGGGAAAACTCGCCGAGAACAAAGCGACTGTTTCTTATGAATGAAATGGTTTTTGCGCGCTCGTTTAGCGGAGTGCAGAAAAAAAAAAAGAACGGCGTTCGCACTATTTTTAGTACGAGTACGAAACGCTATTGAATAGGTTATTTATTACACAAGGCTCTATGGAATCTCCGGGTTAACGCTCTGTATCGCGCGCTCCAGGTTATGAATCACGAACGCCGGTCAATGCGGCGAAGTGAAAGTACGTTATAGGTTGCGCGCACTCGGCGAACCGGCCGAGCCGCCGATATGCGGCACGGTGCATTGAAAGTTTCGCAGTCAAGGCGGTCCACCGACGTCTCTCATGGGGCACGAAACACCGTGCGATCACTTCTCGCCTCGCGGTTTCGTACAGGCGATGCTTGTTCGAGATCGCTCTCGCTCGAAACGCGTCGTTCCGTCGCTCTTATTGTCTATTCCATCGAAACTCGCGCGTAACATAAAGGTGACGGATTTAGGCACGCAGTTTGGGCGATCGAAAAGAGAGACTTTTCGAGGTAGCTCAAAGCACGGTAGGAATTGCGGACTGTTGACGATTCTGGGATCGTGTTTGTGGCGAGCGATGAGAGCGCGGCGCATTCGGCTCTCGGGGCAAAGATTGTTCGCGGAGATTGGATACACAGCGTATTTCCGAGAAGGAATTTACACCGCTAGCGGCGGACGGGGGAGTCGCCGGTGCTGCCGCTGCGGCGCGGCTCAGCGGTCTCCCTCGACCTCTCGGCTGTCGCTGCTCTCGCGTAACGTTCGTTTTTCACCGCGCCGAGCAACCTTCAAAGGCCGCAGAATGCTTCGATGAATGAAGTAGGAAAGCCTGTGTGCGAGCGCTCACGGAGTTAGTCGACCGGATGTGTACTAGGCGGCCGAGAAAACCGTGCTGACTTTACGTGGATATAGATGTCTGTGTATACATATATATATATATATATATATATATATATATATATATACGTGTGTATATTTATAATACTTATGCTGTTACGGTCTCCGCGCTGAGGCACTGTCGCGAACGGGATCTGTTCCACTTTATTATTGCCAACGACTTTTCGCGCTGCGGTTTAACGGAGAACGTTTCGATCGAACCTTTCGTCGCTCAATGATTATAATTGTTGCCTAAGAGAGCTTTTGGAATCCGGCGTGCGGCTTTTAGATTGCTGAGGTTAATTTATGTATGAATTAGGGTACAGAGACGTTAAAATTGTTTTTTTTTTCCTTTGTTTTTTAATGAAAGTAGGCAAGTTTTACGCGATGAATAATTTTCTTTCACTTTATTATTGCCAACGACTTTTTACGCTGCGGTTTAACGGAGAACGTTTCGATCAACTCTTTCGTCGCTCAATGATTATAACTGTTGCTTAACTCTCTTTTGGAATCCGGCGTGCGGCTTTTAGATTGCTGAGGTAAATTTATGTATGAATTAGGTACAGACGTTAAATTTTTTTTTTTTTTTTTTTTTTTTTTTTTTTTTTTCTTATGAAAGTGTGCAAGTTTTACGCTGAAGAAAAATGAATAGTTTTCATTTACCGTGCGCTTCAAAATGTTATTCATTCAAAAAGATAATATTCATTTAAAATAATATGTTGAAAAAAAAATATAATAATAAATAATATAGTAAATAATAAATAATAAAAAAAATGTCTATGTAATATTATTAGTACAATACATTTAATAACTTGTTAAATTGTAAAAGGGATGTTCCCGTCTACTGCCGTAAATCAATAGATCAATAGATCAATAGATCAATAGATCAATAGATCAATAGATCAATAGATCAATAGATCAATAGATCAATAGATCAATAGATCAATAGATCCATAGATCAATAGATCAATAGATCAATAGACCAATAGACCAATAGACCAATAGACCAATAGACCAATAGACCAATAGACCAATAGACCAATAGACCAATAGACCAATAGACCAATAGACCAATAGACCAATAGACCAATAGACCAATAGACCAATAGACCAATAGACCAATAGACCAATAGACCAATAGACCAATAGACCAATAGACCAATAGACCAATAGACCAATAGACCAATAGACCAATAGACCAATAGACCAATAGACCAATAGACCAATAGACCAATAGACCAATAGACCAATAGACCAATAGACCAATAGACCAATAGACCAATAGACCAATAGACCAATAGACCAATAGACCAATAGACCAATAGACCAATAGACCAATAGACCAATAGACCAATAGACCAATAGACCAATAGACCAATAGACCAATAGACCAATAGACCAATAGACCAATAGACCAATAGACCAATAGACCAATAGACCAATAGACCAATAGACCAATAGACCAATAGACCAATAGACCAATAGACCAATAGACCAATAGACCAATAGACCAATAGACCAATAGACCAATAGACCAATAGATCAATAGATCAATAGATCAATAGATCAATATTCTTTAAAAAAAATATAGAATTCTCTTCGGTTAAAAATAGCACGTCGATATAGAAGGTTCCTTATTTCTGTTGAATGCTCGACCGGTTGCGTCACGTTCCAACCATTGACGAGAATGAATCCCGTCCGGACGTTTCGCAGGCGTAAAAAAATAGAGAAAAAAAAAGCGAACTAATCGTCATCATCCCTATTCCGGGAATTGCATAACTGTGCGCCTCCGGGCCTTTTTTGTCGGAGTTCCGGTGCGGCACTCCGTTGCCGACCGAGAGACGCGCTCGAGACGCAGCGTTATAGCGCGCGCTCGCGTTCGCGCATTCCCTTGACAGAGAAAGGAAAGGCGCCAGACCGCGGTTTGCTTTCTTTTTTTCTTGCGAATAAAACGCCGCGGTTGTTCGCATACCCGCCGCGTTCATTCACCAACGCCGGCATTCCACTCTCTCGAGCGTGTTCGGTCATTTTCATCACAGCTCGCGTACGTGTACGTAATTCCGCCTTAAGCAACATTACGAACGAACGGCAGTCAGGCGTTAAAGATAATGCACACGTCTGCAAAGTTGTTCAGGGAAAATCTCACGTTTCACAGACGTTAGACCATTTTCTCCGGAGTTAAAATGGCCTTTATCGTTTCGGGGGAACAACAAATTACTTTGTCAAATTGCATCTTCATAGGACTAATTAATTGGCATGTGCGAGCATATTTTACTATGTTTCAGTGGGTGAAATCTGGCATTGTAAAATGTGTAACATTTATAATAGACGGTTGTATACAAATAGGAAGAGCCATAACATTAAGGGAGTACAAAAGCACTTTAAAGGCACTTTAAAGGCTTTGATTGAAGGCACTTTAAAGGCACTTTAAAGGCTTTGATTGAAGACACTAAAGACTTTAAAGGCACTTTAAAGGCACTTTAAAGGCACTTTAAAGGCACTTTAAAGGCACTTTGAAGGCACTTTGAAGGCACTTTGAAGGCACTTTGAAGGCACTTTGAAGGCACTTTAAAGGCACTTTAAAGGCACTTTAAAGGCACTTTAAAGGCACTTTGAAGGCACTTTGAAGGCACTTTGAAGGCACTTTGAAGGCACTTTGAAGGCACTTTGAAGGCACTTTGAAGGCACTTTGAAGGCACTTTGAAGGCACTTTAAAGGCACTTTAAAGGCACTTTGAAGGCACTTTGAAGGCACTTTGAAGGCACTTTGAAGGCACTTTGAAGGCACTTTGAAGGCACTTTAAAGGCACTGTAAAGGCACTTTAAAGGCGCTTTAAAGGCGCTTTAAAGGCGTTTTAAAGGCACTTTAAAGGCACTCTAAAGGACTAATTAATTGGCATGTGCGAGTATATTTTGCTATGTTTTACTGGGTGAAATCTGGCATCGTAAAATGTGTAACATTCATAATAGATGGTTGTATACAAATAGGAAGAGCCATAACATTAAGGGACTACAAAGGCAGTTTAAAGGCTTTAAGGAGCTCAATTTTATGCACGAAAAACATAAGTATGATTGTATATGCGATATATTACATTATATAGTACAGTATTTATTTAGCCATTCTTGCCTTTTACGGCTTTAGAATATAACATATGTTTCACATATACACTATTACATTGTATATATAAAACTATATTATTCGTTAATATATTCAACAGCAGTAGCGCTATTTATGCATTAAACATTTTCGATCAGTTAAGATCTCTCATCTCAACAGGTAGCCTTTTTGGCCTAAAGTACAATGCGACATTAATGTCGCATTGTACTTCAGGCCAAAAAGGCTACCTGTCGAGACTTGAGACTTTAACTGATCGAAAATGTTTAATGCAAAGATAGCACTACTGCTATCAAATATATTATCGAATAATATAGTTTTATATATACAATGTATTAGTGCATATGTGAAACATATGTTATATTCTAAAGCCGTAAAAGGCAAGAATGGCTAAATAAATACTGTACTATATAATGTACCTTTAAAATCGAGCCCCTCAAGGGGCTCGATTTTATTCACGAAAGACATACATACGAATGTACATGCAATGTATTACATTATATATATAATTATATTATTCGATAATGTATTCAATGGCAGTAGCGCTAATCTTTGCATTAAACATTTTCGATCAGTCAAAGTCTCAAATCTCAATATCTTTGGTACATCCAAAGATTCAATGGATGTTTCTTCTCTAGAAACGTCTGCGACCTTTGTCTCGTCAAAATTACATTCGCTTCGTTAAAAACACGATTCTTCGATAAAAAAAAAAAAAAAAAAAAAAAAAAAAAAAAAAAAAAAAAAAAGAACCTTTGTGCTCGTGCTGATTAAATGTGCAAATGTTTTTTTTTTTTTTTTAATGTGTACGGAAAATGTGTAAGTTAGTCTTCTCGCGCGACTGTTTACTCGTCCCCGCCGAGATTACGATTCAACACGTGAAGTAAGCTCGATCACACTTTAGCACCGTGTACTAAAGTCGCAGCGCTAAATTTTTATTAAAAACGTAGAAGGCGATTGGCATTAAGGTAGATTCAATGGATATTTCTTCTCTAGAAACGTCTGCGACCTTTATCTCTATGTCGCTTCGCGCGCTCATTTCGCACAAATTCGAGAGATGTAAGATAAAATTGCATGTACTTCTCGATATAGTATAAAATTCGGAAAAAATTCATGCATACCAAAGGTACTTGAAAGATTAATTGTGCATAATAATAATAATTCAAAAATGTTATTAACAAATGAATTAAAAAAAAAAAAAAAATTAATTGTTTAACAAATTATCCGGCAACGTAACTTTTTTTTTCTTTCATATGAAAATGATTCGTTCATTTTTCTGAATGCCTATGAATTCTTTCGGATTTTTCAGTCAACTTTGATTTTTTTTTTTTTTTTTTTTTATATGGACAAAAAATGTGTGAAAAAACGAAAAAAATCAAAGTTGACTGAAAAATCTGAAAAAAATTCGTGCGTATTCAGAAAAAATGAACGAATAATTTTCATTAAAGAAAAAAAAAAAAAAAATTGTTTTGCCCGATGATTCGTTAAACAATTAATTCTTTGATAAATTTGTCAGTAACATTTTGAAATTATTATTATTATGCGAAATTAATATTTTCAGTACCGTTGAATGTGCATGAATTTTTTTTTTTTTTTTTTTTTTTTTTTTTTTTAGATTTTTACACCGCCGACAAGTACTTGCAATTTTCAAAAAATTTTCTCGAACTTATGCGAAATGAGCGCGAAGCGACATAGCCACCTTAACTCGTCGGATTTAAGGTAGTCTTTGCGAATAGTTGTTCACTTTCGCATAAGTTTCAGAGAAATAAGAGCAAATTGCAAACACTTCTGGATGACATAGAAATCTGAAGAAAAAAAAAAATCAAGCATATTAAAGGTGCTGAAGAGATTAATTTTGCATAATAACAGTTCCAAAAATATTATTAACAAATTGATGAAAAATAAAATTGTTCACCAAATATCTCGGAAACCTAACTTTTTTTTTTTTTTTTTATGAAAATTATTTGTTAATTTTTTTGAATACTCATGAATTTTTTCAGATTTTTAAATTCACTTTGATTATTTATTTATTTTTTTTGTATGAGAAAAACGTGTAGAAAAACAGAAAATTCAAGGTGAATTGTAAAAATTTGAAAAAAAAATTCATACCTATTCAGAAATATTAACGAACAATTTTCATTAAAAAAAAAAAAAAAAAAAAAAAAAAGTTAGCTTTCCGTGATATTTGTTGAACAATTTTATTTTTCATCAATTTGTTAATAACACTTTGGAATTATTATTATGCAAAATTAATCCTTTCGGCATCTTTAGTACACTTGATTTTTTTTTTCAGATTTTTATACGATCGACAAGTGTCTGCAATTCCCTCGCATTTCTCTGAAACTCAATTGAAGTGAACACAGTTCGCAGGGGCTACCTTAACGACGTTGTCACAGGTGTGCTGCAGTTCCGACGATCGCGCGTGCTGTTCGGCTACGTCAGGTTTCCTTGCACCTTAGCGGCGCCCTTCCCATGCATAACTCGTGCCGAACGCGGATAAGCCGAAGAGCGTTTTATGTATACTCGGTTATTAGAACTCGCCTCGCCGGACATGGACAAATTGGCCACATGACTCACGTGTAAATGACACATAATTGGGTCATTATACCGCTGTTAGGCGTTGATTCTCGAAGCAACCGAGAGAGAACCGTGTCACGATAAGGAGGATCGCCGGCGTTTGCTCTAAGACCTCGAGAGCTCGGAAAATTTGGCCCATCGAATCACAAGGTTGCCACCGATGGACTCAACATTGGAAATGCGACGACAAAAAAAATTATCCGGAAATTTACCCGAAAAGATTCTAAAGCTTCAATGAAAAGAATAAAATTATTTTTGTCCCGGGAATAATGTAGAAAAATTGAAAAATCACTAAACAAATAAATATATTGTGATGTTAGATTTTCACACGCTTTGTCTTGGTTAATATCTCTGTAATCATCTGAACAGTCAAAATTGCAAATGTAAAAGGATTCGTCCCGTAAAATATATAACTAAATAAATAAATAAATCAATAAATAAATCAATAAATAAATCAATAAATAAATCAATAAATAAATCAATAAATAAATCAATAAATAAATCAATAAATAAATCAATAAATAAATCAATAAATAAATCAATAAATAAATCAATAAATAAATCAATAAATAAATCAATAAATAAATCAATAAATAAATCAATAAATAAATCAATAAATTGTGTCGAATTAAAACTATAACGTAGCTGATCGAGCACTGAAAAAAAGCTTCCTCTATGAGGAGGCAAAAAAGTACTTGCAAGCTCAGGCGCATGCGCGTTGCGGTGCGTTTGAGCCATCGTCATCGCGGGCCATCGAATCAATCTCCGCTTCCAATCGCACGCACTTTTAATTTGAGTTTGAACAAATAAAAAAAAAAAAAGAAGATGATAAAAATAGGTCTCGCCGCCGCCGTGCGAGGACGTATTCAAATTTACACTAGGCATGCTGATAAGTTTATTTGAAGAGCTACGTCGTGCGACGAGAATGAAATTTAAATCGAGCTGCGCGGCTTTGTCGATAGAGGCTTGACGGCGCGGAATGTCAAATATTCGAGTTGCCTTGATAGTCGAGCGTAGAGTAAGATCTTTGAGAGCAACAAAATTTATTATGACTATTATAATAAAATGCTATTATTGGATGCTAAATTGTTGCTGCGCGATAGCGGACGTGCTTTGTTATTGTCCTGCTTGTCGTTCAAAAATATGTCGTTGAACTGTCGACAAGTGTATCGGAGCATTGACTACGGAGTCCAGTAAACTAATTATCTTGTTATCTACAATCTTGTCTCGTTATCTTGTCGTCTTATTATCTGCAAGATTCTCGAGTGCTAAGTCCAACAGTTATTTTTCTTTTTTTACTTAAAAAACTCGCAATAGTGTGCGTAACAGTGAAATATAGACAAGTAAAGTGTCCGTGGAAAAGTAGAGTTGGGTCATACATTGGACAAGTGTTCGAACAAGGAACGAACAGTATTATTACTGGGCGTGCCATTAACATTAGCTTAAGCGACATGTACGTGAGCTGAGCGGTGAGGTGATGATATTTGGAAAGTGAGCAGACCCAAGAATCTTTCGTACGTAAGACAATGTGAAAGACGACTGAAACCATACGATGGAAAAATCAAAATACTCAGTGCACTAATGAAACGTTATTATTGGACAAAGTACCTGCTGAGCGATACCAAACGTGTCTTGTTATTAGCTTGATTGTCATCTAAAAATATATCGTTGAATTATAGATAAGTAAAGTATCTGTGGAAAAGTTAAGTTTGATTGTACAATATACAAGTCTTCGAAAAGAACGTACATCATTATACTGTTCGCTGTATACTACGCGTGTTCTTTAGGTAAAGTGCATGAGACAAGTGTGTGAGCTGCATGGTGAGATAGTCGTGACATTTGGAAAGAGAGCAGATCTAAGAATTTTTTTACATGTAGGATAATGTAAAAAGCAACTGAAACCATACAATGGAAAAAATAACAATACTAACTATAGTAACAAAATGCTGCTATTGGACAAAATAGTTGCTGAGCGATACCAACAGTGTTTTGTTAATATCTTGATTGCCATCAAAAAATATATCGTTGAATTATGGATAAGTAAAGTACCTGTCGAAAAGTTAAGTTGGATTGTACAATATACAAGTCTTCGAAAAGAACGAACACTATTGTACTGTTCGTTGTATACTACGCGTGTTCTTTAGGTAAAGTGCATGGGACAAGTGTGTGAGCTGCATGGTGAGGTAGTAGTGTCATTTGGAAAGAGAGCAGACCTAAGAATTTTTCATATGTGAAATAATCTAAAAGGCAACTGAAACCATGCAATGGAAAAATAAAAATACTAACTATAGTAACAAAATGCTACTATTGGACATAATAGTTGAATTATAGATAAGTAAAGTACCTGTCGAAAAGTTAAGTTGGATTGTACAATATACAAGTCTTCGAAAAGAACGAACACTATTATACCGTTCACTGTATACTACGCGTGTTCTTTAGGTGAAGTGCATGGGACAAGTGTGTGAGCTGCATGGTGAGGTAGTCGTGACATTTGGAAAGAGAGCAGATCTAAGAATTTTTTCATATGTAGGATAATGTAAAAAAGCAACTGAAACCATACAATGGAAAAAATAACAATACTAACTATAGTCAAAAAGTGCTGCTATTTGACAAAGTAGTTGCTGAGCGACAGCGAACGTGCTTGCTTGCCATCCAAAAATATATCGTTGAATTACAGATAAGTAAAGTACCTGTCGAAAAGTTAAGTTGGATTGTACAATATACAAGTCTTCGAAAAGAACGAACACTATTATACTGTTCACTGTATACAAGTGTGGGACAAGTGTGTGAACTGCATGGTGAGGTAGTAGTGAGATTTGGAAAGAGAGCAGACCTAAGAATTTTTTCATATGTAGGATAATGTAAAAAGCAACTGAAACCATGCAAAGGAAAAATAAAAATACTAACTATAGTAACGAAATGCTACTATTGGTACAAGTATGTGAGCTGCATGGTGAGGTAGTGGTGACATTCGGAAAGAGAGCAGACCTAAGAATTTTTTCATATGTAGGATAATGTAAAAAAGCAACTGAAACCATACAATGGAAAAAATAACAATACTATAGTAACAAAATAAATAACAATAACAAAATAAATAACAAAATAAATACAACAAATAACAATACTATAGTAACAAAATGCTGTTATTTGACAAAGTAATTGCTGAGCGACAGCGAACGTGCTTGCTTGCCATCCAAAAATATATCGTTGAATTACAGATAAGTAAAGTACCTGTCGAAAAGTAAAGTTGTACTGTACAATATAGAAGTCTTCAAAAAAAAAAAAAAAAACGAACAGTATTATACTACGCGTGTTCTTTACGTTAACTTAAGAGAACACGTACGTGAGCTGCCTCGCGAGGTAGTAGCAATACTTTGAGAGAGATCAGCCCCAAGAATTTTTCATATGTAAGATAATCTAAAAGGCAACTGAAGCCATACAATGAAAAAAAAAAAAAAAAAAAAAAAAAAAAAAAATCTACAGTATACTAATAAAAATGATATTAAGAAAAAAAAAATATATATATATATAAAAAGTAACAAAAAAAAAATATACAAAAATAAAGAACCGTTGAGCGAAAGTTCGGAGCGTGGGAATGAAGATCTCGCGATAGGATTGTCCGCGCAGCGGCGTTCAATGTTTCGGGGGAACTCTTGCGGTGGTACCGGGTCCGGGTGGCTTTTCTTACCGTCATTCATGATACTATAGTCACGGCAATAGGATGATTGCCTGACCGCCGGTGACTAAAGTGGATAAAGTCTTTTATAGTAATTTAACTCGCCAGAGGGTGGAGGGTGGCACGGTCTGCGGGCCCTTCGACGTTTTTTTTTTTTTTTTTTCTTTTTTTTTTTTCCTCTCTCACCGTCTCTCCGTCTCTTCTGCTTCGCCCAGCGGTTCCGAGCTGTGTTTCAATATGCGAAGAACAACGATACAATCAGCGCATTAATTCCATTCGATTCTCTCGAGGCTCCTCGCGACTGCGACGACAAATAAAAGCCGTAAATTGTCCGTCAAAAAAAGTGCGTTTTTACTTCAATCGCCGAGGCTGGTCGAAGAGCGTGTGTACGCACTTGGCGATGCGCTGATTTTACGGCCGAAAAGTCTGTCGTTATTGGCGCAACACCTTTTTGTTTTTTTTTTTTTTTTTTTCTTTTGTTTCGCTTGAGAGTCAGCACGGTCGGTAATGAAAACTGTAATGAGCTTGTTTTTTTTTTTTTTTTTTTTTTTTATAAACTGGAATGTGCGGACAAGAGAAGAGTGTCATCGAAGAGTGTGATGATAATAATTCTTCTATGAGACTTGTATTACGTTCTGAAATGAGAAATGTTTATCGATACTTTGAAGTTTTCTCAAGTGTCTCTGTCAAGAGCGCAATGTCCTCTTAGCTTTCGATGAAACTTTTCTTTTGATCGTGCATGCCAACGTTTTCAAAAGGATACTCTAGGTTGTCTTGATAATTACATTTTTCATTACCGATCGGGAAGTTCACAAATTAAGTAAATTAAATTGTAATTAATTATATGAAGACTTTGTGCAATTTTCTAAAGTGTTCTCACCGAGAGCGAATGTCCTCTCAGCTTTCGATGAGACTTTTCTCTCGCTTCTGCATGCCAACATTGATAAAACGAAACTTTAAGTTTTCTTAAAAATTACAGTTTTCATTACCGACCGGACAGTTCACAAAGTCTTAAGACCTTGTAAAATGTTCTCAAAAACTCTTCTCATCGAGAGTCCCAATATCGTCACAGCTTTCGATGACACTTTTCTTTCGTCCGTGCATGCAAACATTCGTGAGAAGAAACTTTAAGTTGTCTTAAAAATTACAGTTTTTTTTATTACCGACCGGGCAGTTCACAAAGTCTTAAGACTTTGTAAAGTGTATTCTCAAGTATTCTCATCAATACTCGAGAATATTGATTGAACGAGAGGAAACGTCGTCTCAGCTTTCGATGAGACTTTTCTTTCGTCCGTGCATGCAAACATTCGTGAGAAGAAACTTTAAGTTGTCTTAAAAATTACAGTTTTTTTTATTACCGACCGGGCAGTTCACAAAGTTCTTAAGACTTTGTAAAGTGTTCTCAAGTATTCTCATCAATACTTGAGAATATTGATTGAACGAGAGCAAACGTCGTCTCAGCTTTCGATGAGACTTTTCTTTCGTCCGTGCATGCAAACATTCGTGAGAAAAAACTTTAAGTTGTCTTAAAAATTACAGTTTTTTTTATTACCGACCGGGCAGTTCACAAAGTTCTTAAGACTTTGTAAAGTGTATTCTCAAGTATTCTCATCAATACTTGAGAATATTGATTGAACGAGAGCAAACGTCGTCTCAGCTTTCGATGAGACTTTTCTTTCGCCCATGCACGCCAACATTCCTGAAAAAGACACTTTAAGTCGTGTTAAAAATTGCAGTTTTCATTACCGACCGCGTTATCTCACATGCTCTCGGTTGCCTTCTACCGTGCGCTTCGCCGTCAAAAAAAAAGTCATTGATGCGACCTCGATTCGACAGGAATGTGAAAAGTACCGATACGCGCTATACGCATTGCGTAGAATTAAAATATATATATATATATATATATATGATACATACATGTATGTATCATAACTATATAGTAAGTGCGTGTAACGCTCCTGGGGGGGTTTCCGCGTGAACGGCAAAGAGTGCCCGAGTGCCATTGTCTTCGTTATGCAAATCGATGCTGATTTAACTCGAGAATATAAGGGCACCAACACTGACACACATACACACGCACCTTCGTTGTGACACTCTCGGCACTGGTGGCTGAGTGATGGCGAGTACCACGACATAACCCTTTCTGACTCTCTTGCACTAAGAGTACGCGCGCATACTGCCTGGATCCAGTTGCGCGTGGAGAGAGCCTGCCGTTTGCACCACGAGTACCACTCTGTGATTCAGCCGGTTCGAAGGCCGCACTGGAACACACACGAGCGTGTGTTCATGATATCATGAACATAAAAAAAAAAAAAAAAAAAAATATCACGCGTTTCATGTCCGACCCTCCCAGTCACAGATCAGTTTTAGACCCCTGAAAATAACTGTGCAGATTTTTTTTGCACGATACGCCATTATCGTAATCGATGGATGCATTTTTTTTTCTGTGCTTTTCGTTTGATGGAGTTCGACGATCTTTTGACCGCACAGTGGTTATATCAAGCAGGTTGTTTCGGCGATTTAACTTTTTTTTTTGTTGTTATAAATCGGTTTCGGTTTAGGCTTGACGATGTGCCATTAAGGGAATCCATTGAATCTTGACGTTGTTCTGTCGGGCTAATTTCAAATCGGTCGACCAATTCCAGTTTAAGTTTATTTCTGGGAAACTAGAGGATCAAACTTAATTCTTTTATTCTCCTTGAAGCAATAGATTAAAGTCTCTTAGGTTAAAAAGAAATCTTTGGTTCGAATGATTTTCTGTTATTTTTTTGTGAACTACCCCAAGAGATCGATTCGTTTGAAAATAGAGAGCTCGAATTCCTGTAAGTGTAATGTGTTGTCGGGTATCGCCAAATAGGACGATGCACTCGCTTCATCTTTTCATGATAAATTATCTTTATCTCACTCGCCACGTTATTCTATCAAGACAATTTTAAATCGCTCGAAAATCATTCCATTTCTGGGAAACTAGAGGGAAAAACTTAAATTTTTTTTTTTGTTCGTTTTAAAAAATACACGAAAATCACTGACGCTAAAAAAAAAAAAATCTTTGGCGCTAAACGTTTTCCGATGTTTTTTCATGAATTACCCAAAGGCTTGAAAATCGAGGAAAACCCCTCCGAACCCCAAAGTGCTCACAGAACGTTTTTATCTTACTCTTGACGTTATTCTATCGAGCGAATTTCAATCAGTCGATCAATTCCATCCCATTTGATTTCTGAAAAACTAGGGGGGGGGAAAACTTAAATACATTAATTATCTTAACTTAACTTAAATGCATAAGAAATACATTTAAATCACTTGCGTTAAAAAACAAAATCTTTGGCGCCAAACGTTTTCTGATGTTTTTCATGAATTACCCAAAGGTTTGAAAATAGCGGAAAATCCTTCCAATCCTAAAATGCCTTTGAAATGCAAAAGTCATCTTGGTATTACCAAG
This sequence comes from Amblyjoppa proteus, assembly GCA_963922035.1. NCBI lineage: Eukaryota > Metazoa > Arthropoda > Insecta > Hymenoptera > Ichneumonidae > Amblyjoppa > Amblyjoppa proteus. Next base: position 21,243,268 of record OY998234.1, on the reverse strand, counting down.
TGGTGTGTTGCACTTATTTCACCTTTTCATTATAAATTACCTTTATCTTACTCTTTGACGTTATTCCATCGAGCGAATTTCAATCAGTCGATCAATTCCATCCCATTTGATTTCTGAAAAACTAGGGGGGGAAAAAAACTTAAATACATTAATTATCTTAACTTAACTTAAATGCATAAGAAATACATTTAAATCACTTGCGTTAAAAAAAAACAAAATCTTTGGCGCCAAACGTTTTCTGATGTTTTTCATTAATTACCCAAAGGCTTGAAAATAGCGAAAAATCCTTCCAATCCTAAAATGCCTTTGGAATGCTAAAGTCATCTTGATATTGCCAAGTGGTGTGTTGCACTTGTTTCACCTTTTCATTATAAATTACCTTTATCTTACTCTTTGACGTTATTCCATCGAGCCAATTTCAAAACGGCCAACCAATGCAATCCCATTCAATTTCTGGGAAACTAAAGGGAAAAACTTAAATTTTTTTTTTTTGTTCGTCTTAATGAATACATTAAAAATCACTAACATTCTCCCATCGTACTTGATAAACTACATCGAGGCTTGAAAATAGCGGAAAATCCTTCCAATCCTAAAATGCCTTTGAAATGCAAAAGTCATCTTGATATTGCCAAGTGGTGTGTTGCACTTATTTCACCTTTTCATTATAAATTACCTTTATCTTACTCTTTGACGTTATTCCATCGAGCGAATTTCAATCAGTCGATCAATTCCATCCCATTTGATTTCTGAAAAACTAGGGGGGGAAAAAAACTTAAATACATTAATTATCTTAACTTAACTTAAATGCATAAGAAATACATTAAAATCACTTACGTTAAAAAAAAAAAAGAAAAATCTCCGACGCGAAACATCTTCCGTCATTTTTGACAAACAACCTTAACACTTGAGAAAATCGAGGAAAATCCCTTCAAACCCTGAAGTGTTCACAGAACGTTTTATCTTACTCTTCGACGTTATTCTATCAAGCCAATTTCAGTCAACCAAATCCATTCCATTTAATTTCTGAAAAACCACAGGTGAAAACTTAAATTTCCATTCGTCATCTTAAAAAAATACATTAAAATCACTTACGTTAAAAAAAAAAAGAAAAATCTCCGACGCGTAACATCTTCCGTCATTTTTGACAAACAACCTTAACACTTGAGAAAATCGAGGAAAATCCCTTCAAACCCTGAAGTGTTCACAGAACGTTTTATCTTACTCTTCGACGTTATTCTATCAAGCCAATTTCAGTCAACCAAATCCATTCCATTTAATTTCTGAAAAACCACAGGTGAAAACTTAAATTTCATTCTTCATCCTAAAAAAAAATACATTAAAATCACTTACGTTAAAAAAAAAAAAGAAAAATCTCCGACGCGAAACATCTTCCGACCTTCTTGACAAACAACCTTAACACTTGAGAAAATCGAGGAAAATCCCTCCAAACCCCGAAGTGCTCACGCAACGTCGATCTCATCTCGCTGTCCGATTATCAATCGCTCAATCGCTATGCGCGATCGATCGGCAGATCTCGCGTTTCGCAGCAGCTCGAGAAGAAATGACTTACATCGGAGGAGCCCGAGTTCGCGGCCCTGTGCGACGTCCCTGTTGGCTGAGGTGGCCGCCGTATCTACTTCCACCGACAGATTGACAGACGTACTCGCCGCGAAGTGACCTCTTCCCGAGTGATTCAGTTGTCGTTCTATCGGCCACGACGACCAGGTCGCAGGTCACGCACTACGGCGGATAAAAAAAAAAAAAAAAAACAAAGTGTCTAACTAATCGAAATTGAGCGGGGAAAGGGCGTCGCGCGTGCCCTATGAGTGAGCTCTTGCTGCAGTACTATCCCTTCAAGGCTAGATATTATGATTAGGTGAGTTCAATCCACCAATTCAAACCATAATTTTGCAAAAAAAAAAAAAAAATTCACAAAAATTCACAAAAGTCGTCACGCATTCGCGCTAAAAACCAAAAATTCGCGCATGCCGACGCGCACTTTCCGCGCGAATGAGAAAAAGTGCTTCGGACCGAAGCGACCGACGCGTGCTGCAAGTAGTTCCGCTCGGAGCGCTCGTCGTTGCGCAGTTAAATCGTGACAAAAAAAAAAAAAAAAAAAAGCGGCGAGTCGTTCGCGGAACGATCAATGATGCATCGATGCATAAATCGAAGGGTACCAAAAAAAAAGAAAAAAAAACCTGAAAATTCTCTTCCACACTGTCCGAGTGCGTATTATCGAGACATCCGAAGCTTTTTGTCCGTCTCGCCTTCGGAAGCTGCTGCGGAGTTCAAGGAATGCGACTGTCGGGCCCGTAACGTCTCGATAGCTGCGCTACAGTCATTATCGGGATGTGATCGAGAGCGCGTCACGATCTATTCAGCCTCGCTTTCGATACACTGGGATTTTCGTTTTTTGTTTTTTTTTTTTTTTTTTTTTTTACACTTCGACAAATTCGATTTCTTTACGTAAGAATCGTTCGATCGGCAAAAGGCAAAACGATAAGGTCATCAATGGAAACCGGAAGTCGATATTATGCACACGCGCCGCCTTCTTAAACCCGGAAGAGAGTGTTAAATACTTGAGGCTGTAAAGTGAAACCGAGGTAGAGGGAGGGGGGGGGGGGGAGGTGGGGGGAGCAATTACGAATTACAGAAAGGAATTGAATAACCCGCCTCCGAGAAACCATTGAAAATGGGTTCGTGTGTATGATCTTCGTAATCTCCGCGAGATTGTGCCGTGGAATTCGTTGTACACTCAATTACCCGATTAAACTACGCTACGCGACGCGTCTCGACGAACCGGCGCGAAAACAGTTCGTTGATTTTTTTTTTTTTTTTTTTTCTCATAAAAAGAAGGTTCGTTAATTTTCCGTTTTGAAAAAAAAAAAAAAAAAAAAAAAAAAAAAAGCTAAAGAAATTAGAGGTAAGACTCTTCGAGAGAACATTTTTCGAAGGACACTTGCGAGAAAACGGCGTACGAGAGGCAATTTTTTCCAGTGACTTTTGGATGGTGCACTGAGAAAAAAAAATTTGCTTGCGGGCTGCCAAAGAAAAAAAATCTTATTTCAATTCTACATTCGATTTTTACGATTCCATATGACGTCGAAACAACGACGGCGAGACTGCCAAAGTGACATTTTGTCGTTTCAATTCCGTATGCAATTGTAAGAATTGTAAGAATTGAAAGTAGAATTGAAGTAATCATTTTTTTTTTTTTTTCTGGGGTAAAATGGCACAGCGGGGCAAAACGGGATACAAAAGGCGATTTTCCAGTAACATTTGGATGGTGCACTGAGAAAAAAAATCTTATTTCAATTCTACTTTCGATTTTTACGATTCCATATGACGTCGAAACAACAACGGCGAGACTGCCAAAGTGACATTTTGTCCTTTCAATTCCGTATGCAGTTGTAAGAATTGTAAGAATTGAAAGTAGAATTGAAGTAATCATTTTTTTTTTCTCGGGTAAAATGGCACAGCGGCGCAAAACGGGATACAAAAGGCAATTTTCCAATAACTTTTGGACGATGCACTGAGAAAAAATCTTATTTCAATTCTACTTTCGATTTTTACGATTCCATATGACGTCGAAACAACGACGGCGAGACTGCCAAAGTGACATTTTGTCGTTTCACTTCCGTATGCAATTGTAAGAATTGAAAGTAGAATTGAAATAATGATAATTTTTTTTCTGGGGCAAAATGGCACAGCGGAGCAAAACGGCGTACAAAAGGCAATTTTCCAGTGACTTTTGGATGGTGCACTGAAAAAAAAAATTTGCTTGGGGGCTGCCAAAGAAAAAAAATCTTATTTCAATTCTACTTTCGATTTTTACGATTCCATATGACGTTGAAACAACGACGTCGAGACATTTTATCGTTTCAATTCCGTATGCAATTGTAAGAATTGAAAGTAGAGTATTGAAATTATAATTTTTTTTTCATTGGCAGCCCACAAGCGAATTTTACTTTAGTCATTCATATTTTTTTTTTCAGTGATTTTTCAAAAAGGTATTGAAAATCCGGATGTATCGTTGGGGCAAAATGGGGCGCCCAAAAATTGTTGCGAGATTGAGTTTTGCCCTCGCTGTTCCGTTTTGCACCGCGGTGCCATTTTGCACCGGTCTCCCTTAAGCGCTAACCCTGTAAGATGTAATGTGTGTGTGTGTGTGTGTGTGTGTGTGTGTGTGTGTGTTTTGAAAGATTCGGTTGAAATGTCCGGACATTATTGAGCTCCTAAAAAAAATTTTTTAAATTAGATCCGAAAAAAATTATAATTTTTTTGCTCGACTGGAACATCGTAGCATTGCGATTGAGGCAAAAAGGCCGAACGGAAATACCTTTAGTGTCATCTAAAGAGGCGTAGAGAGAAAAAATAGAATTCACGAAAGATAAGAGCGTTCGGAAGCTAAATAAAAACGCGCGTATCGCACCATCCGGCAGGTGTGACTTTGTCAAACAATTATATTATTGGGCTGAAGGTTGGTAAAAATATCTTGCATGAACGTTGGCTCGGCAGTCGGGAACACGCGTCGCGATTTATCGAGAGAGACAGCGATGATCGGTAAAGACATGGGATTTGAAGAAAAAAAAAAAAATTACAGTCGTGATTTATGCTCGACGTGGATCCTTCTTGTTTGCCATTCCCGGGCAGATTTATGAAACTGGCGCGCCTGCAATGTCGCAATATCTGTCGACGAACCTGGGATATAATATCGGTTTTCCCTTATCACAGAAGAACTACAGATTGGACGTGAAAAAACAAATTCCTCACTGACGATTAATATTAATACTTATTAATGCTAAAAAATTAATAATGCTAAAAACTTAATAATGTTAAAAAATTAATAATGCTAAAAAATTAATAATGCTAAAAACTTAATAATGCTGAGAAATTATTAATGCTAAAAAATTATTAATGCTAAAAAATTAATAATGCTAAAAACTTAATAATGCTAAAAAATTAATAATGCTAAAAAATTATTAATGCTAAAAAATGAATAATGCTAAAAACTTAATAATGCTGAGAAATTAATAATGCTGAGAAATTATTAATGCTAAAAAATTAATAATGCTAAAAAATTATTAATGCTAAAAAATTAATACTGCTAAAAAATTATTAATGCTAAAAAATTATCAATGCAAAAAATATTATTTGAAAATTACTGAACAGTATTGGAAGCTTTTTTGCACAAACTGCTTTTGAAATTTCAAATACATATGCGTTGCAATTTTACAGTAAAATCAGTATTTTTGATAGAAATTTTTATAAATATCGGCCGAAAGATTTGTAATCTCAATATCTCGTATTGTAATTTTACAGTAAAATTACATTGATGTTCAATCAATGTGAATAATGTAAGGAAATTTCAATTTCCCGTAAATTAAATTTACAATTTTTTTTTTTTTTTTTACAGTGTGCATCGTCGATATAGAATCGTTATTTTTCTATTTTTTCGTTGTCTCAAAAAAAAAAAAAACGATTGAAAAATTCCGAAAAAAAAAAATTACAAAAACCTCTCGTAAATAATCATGAATTGTGGTGAAACTACAAAGTTTTTTTTTGGCGAGGGTCGGGTTTTGTGACCGCTCGATTTCACATGCAATACCTCATATGCATAAAACTTCATATGAATTTAATGAATTTCCAAACGGAAACATTTAACGGTCTGATTATCACGGCGCATCGTACTCTCCTTCCCTCCGCCGTGCATCGTCGATATACATAGTATCGCGAGGGAACGAGCTCGATTCTCGCCTACCAATTTAAATAATAATTGTCAATTGAATATCGTATCGCCGTCGCATCTCGCTTTCTATCCACGTTTCTCTTCGTGACGTTCGTCGCCGTCGATGCTCTCGAGACTCGCGCACGCGATACATAAAAATTTCCTCTCGCCGGCTCTCGTCTAAAAGTGCGCGATAACGCAAGCAACAGCCGAGAAGCGATCATTCGATCGATCGTATTAAAAAAAAAAAAAAAATTACGCAATCCATCGACTTCTTTCCTCAATTTTGTTTATCTCGGCCAAGAGCCAGATCAACGCTCACCTCAGCTCTAATTATTGTACGCACCAAATGCGACGCAGCGAGTCGCTCGCTTGCCGGTCGATCGCCCCTCGTTCGCATATGTGACGTCATGCCGATGACTCAACTACCTTGCTCCTCCGGGTGTGTGACAACACTCTTGTACAGCGTATCTGCGTAGTGGCTCGTTTTAACCCCCCCCCCCCCCCCCCTCTCCGGTTTGCACTACGTAATTTCTCGGTGTACAGATCGGTGCACATGAGACTCAAGCGAACGCGCATGCGCGAGCTGCGATCTGCAACTTGTTCACAAACGTCATTTGACTGTATGAATAATTAAAAAAATATATATAAGCGAACGAAGAAAGGAAGGCGCATGCGCGAGCCGCGAGCTGCAGCTTTGTCCGAAGCGTCAATTTATTGTATGAATAATTTAAAAAAATAAAAAATAAGCGGACGAGGAAAGGAACGCGCATGCGCGAGCTGCGGGCTGAAACTTATTCGGAACCGTCAATTAATTGTATGAGTCATTTTTTTTTTTTTTTTTTTTTTTTTTTTAATAAGCGAAGGAGGAACGGAACGCGCATGCGCGAGCTGCGAGCTGCAACTTAATCGGAACCGTCAATTGATCGTATAAATAATAATTAAAAAAAATAATGATAATAAATAAGCGAACGAGAAAAGGAACGCGCATGTGCGAGCTGCAACTTAGTCGGAACCGTCAATTGATTGTATGAATAATTTTAAAAGTTGATAATTGAAATTTTCGTATCGATTTCTCATAACGTTCCTTTATTCGCGAAGCTTTTCCTATAAGGAACCATTGTCTGTATTTTTGGCTTTCTCACAGAGGAAACTTCGCGAATAAAGGAACATTATGAGAAAGCGATATGACAATTTCAATTTTCAACTTTTGTGAGTAAGCGATATAATAATTTCATTGTTCAACTTTCATGAGAAAGCAATATGAAAATTTCAATTTTTAACTATTAAGAAAATTGTGATCGCCTTAAAACGCACAACTTCCGTCTTTTTGCCCTGGCTTTATCTCTATCTCTGTGAATTTGCATCGAAACGTAAGCAAAGCTCAGAAAGACACAGCTCATGATTCAAAGAAGCAGCTCGCCAAATTTTTCCATTAGATTTTTTGTCGATTCGGAGAAAACACGCAAAGTCACGTGACCGCCGTAAAACGCACAACTTCCGTCTTTTTGCCCTGGCGAACACTCGGCAGTTAATTAAAAAGTCTTTATCTCTGTGAATTTGCATCGAAACGTAAGCAAAGCTCAGAAAGACACAGCTCATGATTCAAAGAAGCAGCTCGCCAAATTTTTCCATTAGATTTTTTGTCGATTCGGAGAAAACCCGCAGTCACGTGACCGCCGTAAAACGCACAACTTCCGTCTTTTTGCCCTGGCGAACACTCGGCAGTTAATTAAAAAGTCTTTATCTCTGTGAATTTGCATCGAAACGTAAGCAAAGCTCAGAAAGACACAGCTCATGATTCAAAGAAGCAGCTCGCCAAATTTTTCCATTAGATTTTTTGTCGATTCGGAGAAAACCCGCAGTCACGTGACCGCCGTAAAACGCACAACTTCCGTCTTTTTGCTCTGGCGAACACTCGGCAGTTAATTAAAAAGTCTTTATCTCTGTGAATTTGCATCGAAACGTAAGCAAAGCTCAGAAAGACACAGCTCATGATTCAAAGAAGCTGCTCGCCAAATTTTTCCATTAGATTTTTTGTCGATTCGGAGAAAACCCGCAGTCACGTGACCGCCGTAAAACGCACAACTTCCGTCTTTTTGCCCTGGCGAACACTCGGGAGTTAATTAAAATGTCTTTATCTCTGTGAATTTGCATCGAAACGTAAGCAAAGCTCAGAAAGACACAGCTCATGATTCAAAGAAGCTGCTCGCCAAATATTTCCATTCGATTTTTTGTCGATTCGGAGAAAACCCGCAGTCACGTGACCGCTGTAAAACGCACAACTTCCGTCTTTTTTGTCCTGGCGAACAGTCGGTAGTTAAAAATGATTCATATCTGTTTCATCTCGTTATATTTGTCATTGCTCTCGGCGAGATACGCTTTTAGGGTGAATCAATCTGCGTCCCGAGTGTTGTCTCGGAATCGTCGGCTGACGTGATTAACGATCGGTATATAGTACAGGACGATCCGTTATTCGATTAATTGTTAGCAACACTGCAATGCACTCTCAGTCAATTAGGCGGAGCTCGACACTCTTCTCGGGACTGTCAATGTCAGACCCTTTCGTTTCTTCGGGTCGGTCGAGATTTAAATTAATTGCGGTTAAGATTCATTGACGCTGTTCGGTTTCTAGTGTTTATCGGCTCGGGAAAAAAAAAAAAAAAAAAAAAAAATTCCCATGGAATTTTCCCTTTGCTCGAGGATCGAACTATCGGTGTTTTATATATTTATTTGGCTTTATTTTTCTAGCAGCAGCAGTAAAAGACATTTATTGACCTCCTATAGAATGCCAGATCTATTTTTCTTCGGAATCCTTTTTTTTTTTTTTCACATTGCAATGCCTTATGGCGGACCAATTGCCCGTTGACCGAAGTCCTTCAGCCTTTAATTTTCTATCTTGTAGGGCAGAGCGGGGAAAAAATGGGACGGTGGGGCAAAACGGGACAATGAGCAAAAGGCAATTTTCCAAGCACTTTTGGATGTTCCCTCTTGCCCTGTCGATACATCCGGATTTGCTGGCTCGTTTTGCCCCATTGTCCCATCCGAAAATTATTGGAATATTGCGTTTTGCCCCACTTTCCCATTTTTTTCCCCGCTCTTTCATACATTACTTTTATTTTTCTATCTTTTCGATTATTTATATATATTTTTGTTATGTCTTCTATTTTTTTAATTAATTTATTTAATGCGTTTACGAGAAAACCCCTCCACATTGATCAGTACAAATCAGTGACAAAAATATTCATTTGTACGAAAAAATTGTAAATTATTATTTAGCTTTTCTTTTTATCACAAATTATAAAAAAAAAAAAAAAAAAAAAATTACTAAGATAAGGCAATAAGACTGCACATTCTGTACATAATTCGAGCTCAAGTTTTCAGTGGTGAAAAACAAAGACAAATATTATTCCATCAAGATACTATTCCATTTTCCCTCCAGCTTATATTTTGCCGATTTGTCTATAAAAAATTTTAAAATTAAAAATGTTGTTCTTCGCGATCTTGGAAATTTGATAAATGCTTGATGAAAAATTCCTCGTATTGACGATCGTCGACTCATTACTCTTATTTTTCTATCTTTTAAATGTATTCATTTAATTTGTTTACGCGAAAATCCTTCCGCACTAACAAGTACAAATCAGTAACAAAAATATTCGTTTATAAGAAAATAATTATAAATGATTATTTAACTTTTATTTTTATCACAAATCATAAAAAAAAAAAAAAAATTAAATAACAAAAGGCAATAGACTGCACATTCAGTGCATAATTCGAGTTCAAGTTTTCACTGATGAAAAATAACGAAAAATATTATTCCACGAGGATAACATTTCATTTTCCCACCGGCTAACATTTTGCCGATCTGTCCATAAAAAATAATTAAAAAAAAAAATGTTGTTCCCCGCGATCTCGCGAAGATTTCTGCTCGCTGGAAAATTTGATGAAGCGCTCGATGAAAAATTCCCGTAATTGACGATCGTCGTATTACTTCTGTTTTTCTATTTTTTAATTAATTTATTTATTTTGTTTAATATAAAAAAAAATAACCCTTCCGCATTAACAAGTACAAATCAGTAAGAAAAATATTCATTTATAAGAAAAAAAAAAAAAAAATGATAAATTATTATTTTAGCCTTTCATTCTATCACAAATTATTAAAAAAAAAATAACGACAAATATCATTCCATCAGGATACTATTTCATTTTCCCACTGGCTAACATTTTGCCGATCTGTCCATAAAAAAATAAAAAAATAAATAAAAAATGTTGTTCCCCGCGATCTCGCGAAGATTTCTGCTCGCTGGAAAATTTCATGAAGTGCTCGATGAAAAATTCCCGTAATTGACGATCGTCGTATTACTTCTGTTTTTCTATTTTTTAATTTATTTATTTATTTTGTTTAATATAAAAAAATAACCCTTCCGCATTAACAAGTACAAATCAGTAGCAAAAATATTCATTTATAAGAAAAAAAAAAAAAAAAAAAAAAATGATAAATTATTATTTTAGCCTTTCATTCTATCAGAAATTATTTAAAAAAAAATAACGAAAAATATTATTCCACGAGGATAACATTTCATTTTCCCCACCGGCTAACATTTTGCCGATCTGTCCATAAAAAAATAAAAAAAAAATAAAAATAAAAACTGTTGTTCTCCGCGATCTCGCGAAGATTTCTGCTCGCTGGAAAATTTGATGAAGCGCTCGATGAAAAATTCCCGTAATTGACGATCGTCGTATTACTTCTGTTTTTCTATTTTTTAATTTATTTATTTATTTTGTTTAATATAAAAAAAAAATAACCCTTCCGCATTAACAAGTACAAATCAGTAGGAAAAATATTCATTTATAAAAAAAAAAAAAAAAAAAAAAAAAAAAAGATAAATTATTATTTTAGCCTTTCATTCTATCACAAATTATTTTAAAAAAAATAACGACAAATATCATTCCATCAGGATACTATTTCATTTTCCCACCGGCTAACATTTTGCCGATCTGTCCATAAAAAATAAAAAAAAATAAAAAAAAATGTTGTTCCCCGCGATCTCGCGAAGATTTCTGCTCACTGGAAAATTTCATGAAGCTCAACGATGAAAAATTCCTCGAATTGTCGATCGTCGAAGTATCGTCGGGTGCAAATGGCGATTCGGCGACACCTTGAGGGTATCGCTTGAGTGGGGGATCGGTAAGGACAGCGAAAAAATCTCCGTCGAGCACCGACGTTGGTCGTCCGCGTCGCGCGCGTATCGGTTGTTCGACCTTGCTCACAGGAATATATGGGTTACATGCTCGATGACTCGCGTGCGTCATAAAATCATGGTTATAGTTTCACATATGCGTTTCGAGCTTCTCGTGCAGAGTGTTGCACGTGAACACGTCCCTCCGCCCCGTCGGTGCGCACACTTTGCCGATCCATGTTTACTTATCGTTCCCGATGCGCTCGGCAATAGACGATTCCTCGTTGGTGAAAAATGAGTGTTTTTTGTTTTTTTTGTGTGTGTGTGTTTTTTTTTTTTTTTTTTCTCTCTCGCCTTTCAGCCTCTCTTATGGCGACGCGTCGACGCGGAAACACATATTTGCACGGTGGCGGTAAAAGTTTTTCAAAGACCGACGTTAGCTATCGTCGAATCTTGTGTTCGAACTGGAAACTCGCGCATCTTAATTATCGAGCTAGTCGACGAAACACTCGAGGACGAGCTGTCGATGAATTTGTTTAATGGGAATGTAAATTGTAAGAGGGGAGAGCAACAGAACGGACTAATTCGAGCCAATCTCTCACGACACGTAAGACAGAAAGTCCCATCGCGATTGCACACTGGTCCGTTTCGCCCCGCTCATTTACAATTGAAAATAAATTATTATTTCATTTTTTCTATAATCGTTTCTTTTTTTTTTTTTCTATAATTATTTATTTTTATTGAATACAATTGTTCCTTTTTGGTTGAAAATCATTATTCCGTGTTATTGAAAATAATTATTCGTCTTTCTTGAAAACAATTATATCTTATTCTCGACAATAATTATTTCTTTATATCGAAGCTCGTAATGATTTTTTTCTTTTTTTTTTAATTTTTTTTAATTGAAAACAATTATTTTTATAAAACCTCATGAAACGCTCGTCGATAAGAAAATTTATCTCGACTGGCTTTGAAATACCGTCGGTCTTTGAAACGCTGTGCCATTGTCACTGGTAGCCGGTGCTCGGTAAGAGACGACGCGCAGTACAAAGTGACCGTCGCTCTCCTTTCAGAACTAATTGGAGCGGCAATTAGGACGGCAAACGCGTCTATTAATTTAGGCCATCGCCTCGCGACGATGCTGGACGCACCCGTCGCTAGCTCTTGAAGCTCCCCGATTGTCTCTCATTTCTTTTCTCTTTCGTTTCTCGTTCAGTACGACGAAGACGCGATTCGCACAAATTATCTCGGCTCGGTTGCCGAGGATGGAGTCTGCGACTCATCTCCGACGAGACAAACTCAGTCTCTTGTTGGCTCTCGTGAGTCATAAAAAAAAAAAAAAAAAAAACAACAACAATAAACCCAAAAAAATAACTCCGACACCAAAGACGCAAAAACGTTTTTCAGTCAATAGTTAAAATCCTCGCGATTTCGAAAACATGATAAAATCTTTGCTGGCTGGCAGGTGGGTATAAACCGAGTACATTATAAACACTATTATAAAGTGTCGCGGAGCTAATTATGCGACGAGCAATCGTTAGCGAGTCGGCATTAAACGATCGGCTCTTCTATCACGCGGCAATGGTTTCTCCTAGCGTTAACCCATAAAACCCGTTGGATCCAACGCGCCAATGAGAGAGTTCCGGGAATAGATTGGTGCTAAGGCACACGACAAATATTCTTTCGCAATTAGCGAGCGATACTCTCGCGCGCGCTCTCACGGAGCGTTTACTATGCGCACTACTATAGCGACGCGTAAAAAATAATTAATACAAATAATACAAATAATACAAATAATACAAATAATACAAATAATACAAATAATACAAATAATACAAATAATACAAATAATACAAATAATACAAATAATACAAATAATACAAATAATACAAATAATACAAATAATACAAATAATGTTGTTGTTGTTTTGTTAGCGATACGAGCACTCAGTCCTGCTGGACCATTGTACTCGGGCCCCGTGGGGCACTCGCACCGCCCTAATTGTCCACGTTGTGTTCCTCAGACGCGGAACACAACCGACAGGCGTCCCTCGTGATGTCATTGACTTTTTCGCACCTACTTCTGCGACTTGACACCTTTCTCATTAGGGATTACCGGTTGCTCAGGGTATCTTGGTCAGTCCCGCGGTCCCCAGCAACCCTTCGTGGGCTTGCCGGTTGCTCAGTGTAACTTGGCCTGTCCCCCGTCTCCCAGCATCCCTTCTCGGGGTTGCCGGTTGCACAAGGTATCTTGGTCAGTCCCCCGTGCTCCAGCAACCCTTCGTGGGCTATTACCGGTTGTACAGGGTATCTGGGCCAGTACTTCTGCACCACCGCATCCCTTCTTTGGGTTGCCAGTTGCTCAGAGTATCGTTGGCCTAGTCCCCCGTCCCCCGGCATCCCTAAATGTAGTCATGCTAGGGATATCATTTTTTTTCGGCCTCCTCAGAGCCCCAGGTTAAGGAGGCAAGGCTCCAAGTATTCTAGGATAGTCGCCTGGTATGCCTAGAAGCATCGTTATGATGCACCATACCCCGGTGCCATGAAGCCCGAGCACGATAGCTTACACTCTGGCCAGGGATAGCTATTGCGGAGCGTCGAGTCTGATACACAGACTCGGCGTCCCGGGCGATGGGTACGCTACGTCCCCTACGCCGATGCGGTCTCAGATTCGATTCCCGACGTCGGAGCTTGTCGCGTCTCACCGAGAATGAAAACAATGGAGTACAGCTATATACATCAGACACTCGCACCGCGGTAACGGAGTGTGAGTGACCGATGTATATATCTGGAGCTTCGTCTCGTCCATGTTTTTTTTCCCTTCTCGGCGAAACATACGAAGCCGGGAATCGAACCGTCGACCTCCCGATGCTTAGGTCTTAGAGGCGAGCACGCTAACCACTAGACCACCGCACCGGTATATACAAATAATACAAATAATACAAATAATACAAATAATACAAATAATACAAATAATACAAACGATACAAACGATACAAACGATACAAACGATACAAACGATACAAACGATACAAACGATACAAACGATACAAACGATACAAACGATACAAACGATACAAACGATACAAACGATACAAACGATACAAACGATACAAACGATACAAACGATACAAACGATACAAACGATACAAACGATACAAACGATACAAACGATACAAACGATACAAACGATACAAACGATACAAACGATACAAACGATACAAACGATACAAACGATACAAACGATACAAACGATACAAACGATACAAACGATACAAACGATACAAACGATACAAACGATACAAACGATACAAACGATACAAACGATACAAACGATACAAACGATACAAATAAAATGGGTTGAAGGACTTTGGTCAATGGCCCATTGGCAATGTCCATGAGAATGTTGACACTGCCACATGCACAGTACAAAAATAATTTTGTAAAATCGGAATGCGAAATTTCGTAAAAATAATTTTGTTAAACAAGTGACAGGCTCGTTTGTCACTTATTTCAATATACGAACCTGTCCTTTCATTTCTCGTGTTATTAACAATTTTAGTTTGTACTTTTGTTCGTAAAACTAGAAAGTTAACAAAAAAAACATTGTGGACTTTTATGAACAATAAGTTGTTGTAAAAAGTACAAATTTTTTTTACTGTGTAGAGACATGTACAAGATATTGTATAAACTATACGATATCGTCAATAAATGCACTTTTACTACTGCGAAATAATACAAAATAATTTGTTTGTACGTACAACTTAGGCCAAGACCTGACACTACAAAAATATGCTATATAACAATATGCTATTTAAATAATAAACAAAATAATGGATACAATGAAAAATACTAGAAGTAATACAAACGATAGTGCGAACTTGTTTATCGTAAGTCCGAATAAATATTCGCAGAAGCGTACGATGATGTCTGGAATTGAGAAAAAATGTGTTCAATGTCTCGGTATCGAAAATAGAATAGTTTTTCATTCGAGTGACGATAAACGCTCGGCGCTCTTTTTATAACATAAACTCGATGGTTGAATGCGAGTCGCGCGCTGTTTCGTCGAGATCGACGAACAGCAAACGTTTGCCCGTGGGCACACGTGCTCGAGCACATGCTTAGCGAGAGGATACACTTGCGCAATAGAGAGACGGGACACACAAGGTGCGCAAATGCTCACGCGCCTTTTATTGATCGATGTTAACGGGAAAATAATTAGAATAATTAGATCCGTGTCAACACGTTGAATTTTTTTCGGCGGTGATAGGATAAAAGTGGGGAATATGGCCCACCCTAATTAACACGTAAATCTGTTATAGATTGATCGGCCATATTCAACCATTTTTAGCATACGCTGTTTGCTTAGAATAAAATAAAATAACAAAAGCCCTTTCTTTAAGCTCAAAGCGTGTTGCGATCGACGAAAGGGTTGCAAAATTTTGCGTCACGTCTCCTCATCGCTTCGAGCAAGACAATCGTCGTATCTCGGTTCATCAAACCCGCAAAAAGATGGCAAATAAAAAACAAATTGTTAATCTTAAAAACAACATCGTTTTGTGACAAATTCATGTTTTCTTCGTTTTACACTCTGAAAGCGTTTATCTTCGAAATCGCGAATTTAATGAAAAAAAATAAAACGAAGACATTTACAAATATTTTTTTGATTTTTTGTATTCATGTAACGAAAATATTTTTGAAAACGAAGATAATTAATTTTTTTTTTCACCAAAACACCTCGTTTTTGGTGAAAAACAATTTGAAAACAGCGAGTCACGATCGACTTGAGTTTTGCAAGAATTGCGCAATTTAAAGAAAAAATAAACCGAAGACATTTTCATTTTTTTCTCATCATGTAAAAAATTGTATTTGGAAACTAATGTAATTAATTTTTATTGCCAAAACACTTTGTCCCGTTGCGTACTTACACAGTAAAAAAAAAAATGTGTACTTTTTACAACAAATTATTGTCCAGAAACGTCCACATTTTTTTAATTGTTAATTTTCTAGTTTTACAAATAAAAGTACAAACAAAAATTGTCAATAATATAGCAAATCATTGGACAGGTTCGTATATTCAAATAAGTGACAAACAAGTTTGTCACTTATTTAACAAAATAATTTTTACGAAATTTCCCATTCAGATTTTACGAAATTATTTTTTACTGTTTTAATGAGCGATGAGAAAGTAAAAAAAAAAAATAACAAAACAAATGTATCAAAATAATTTTTACGAAATTTTCCATTCAGATTTTACGAAATTATTTTTTACTGTTTTAATGAGCGATGAGAAAGTAAAAAAATAACAAAACAAATGTAACAAAATAATTTTTACGAAATTTCCCATTCAGATTTTACGAAATTATTTTTTACCGTTTTAATGAGCGATGACAAAGTAAAAAAAAAAAAATAAATAACCCGAGCCCTTTCTCGAGTCCCGAGCGCGTCGCGACCAACGAGAGTTTTGCGAGGAATTTGCGCAACACGCCTCGTCACCGCCTCGGGCCGTATCATAACATTAATAACAGCCATCACGCTTCATCTATCCCGTGACGAAACTGGGGGGAAAAAAACCTTGAAAAAACAAAAAAAAAAAACAAAAAATGTCGATGTTCTCTTTATTTTACACAATGTCAACGTCACGACCGTTCATCGAGACACGAAGTTTTGCCACGGAAAACAAGTAGCGCCAGAAGTAGATACGGATCTCGGAGCGTGTCTGACTACGCCGAGCCGTGACTACTTGGCGTTCGCCAAACTCTTTCGAGCGTCTCCCATTTGGAGACCAATTTTTTTTTTTTTTTTTTTTTTTTTCTCGAAGCCTCGCGCTGTTTACCGGTCAGGCGATTCTTCTCGACGAGCGGCGGACGCGGCTGTCGCGGATGGCTGATCGTTTTGGGGCTCTCCTCGACGAGCATCCGTCCCAACGGCGCTTGCGATATCTGCGTACAGCGCACAGTAGTCGCGATCCGCTAGACGGTGATATTCGTAGTGGGGGGGGCTGATCAGCTCCTCCGCTCTCGACTCTCCCCGTATATAAGCTTTCAGCATTGTACCCGCACTTCGGTTGTTCCCGCTTGGGCAACTTTTCAGCGAGACTTGGCAAACGGCACACCGTAAGTTGAAAAAAAAAAAAATAAAAAAAAAAACAAAAAAGACGTCATTTTTTTTTTAAATTTTTATAAACGTTAATTTATCGTGTAAAACGGCTCATCTCATCTCAGCATTTGACATTGTAACATTTATAATCATTTTTGTCTTTTTTTTTATCAAAATTTAATGATTTTTATTAAATTTTCATTAAAAGAAATGTTTTTAAATTACATTTTTTATTTTTTTGTTATTTTTTTTTTCTTATCAAATTTTTTTTATTTTTAATTGCACTTGAAATTTTTTTTTTTATCACCGATGATGAAGAAAAATACGTGATGAAGGTTTGAATTCGAGGAACGAGTCGATGTTGGAGCGCGCGCCGCTGCAGCACTGCTCGCCGTACTCGGACGAGCGGAAAAGCGAAAGTGCGGGTCGTTTCGGTGCGGTTATTTTCGACGGCGGATTACGAAAAGAAAAAAGAAAATCTATAAGGAGAGTGCGAGTTGCGGCGATCGAGCGAAGTTTTAGAATGGTGGATTTTCGTTGAGGATTGTACACGAGCGCGATGAGCGACGACGAAGTTTGAGCTAATATACGATAAACTGAGAGTCAACAGTGACGCACGAGAACCCTGGACGAGCAGCCGTCGCCGAGAGCTGCTTCGATCCGAGACGAGCGTGTAAATTGATGGAAAAAAAAAAAAAAAAAAAAATGTTTCAAACCTAACGAACGATGGTTCGCAGTGCGGCGACTCGGCGACTCTCCAGTGGTCCGTTTAACCCCCAAACTACGATTCTACAATTTGCAAACAGCGAAGACATCGACTTTGTCGTATCAACGAGAGGCGAAAGAAATAAAATTACAGCACACGGAAAAATAATTTATTTGACGGCTTTCGTTTAATTGATTCAAGTAAAATGTTCGTTTGATTTAAATAAGTATTTATTCAAAGCGAATAAATATTTAGTTAAATCCGATAAATATTTACTTAAAGCAAATAAATATTTATTCAAATCAAATAAATATTTATTCAAATCAAATAAATATTTATTTAAATCAAATAAATATTTATTCAAATCAAATAAATATTTATTCAAATCAAATAAATATTTATTTAAATCAAATAAATATTTTACTTGAATCAAATAAATATTTTACTTAAACCAAATAAACGATGCACAGTAAAAATGGCACCACCGTTTCTCGTCCACAAAAGTCCACGATTCTTCATTTGTTAATATTCCAAAAAAAAAAAAAAAATCTTGTCCATTTTACAAAAATGGTTGTCAATTTAAAAAATACTTTCTGCAAAAGTAACAACAAAATAATTGTGTCCGTTTGTGGTAAAAAAAAAAGGTCTGTTAAATGTACAATATTTTTTAAAAACTGTGCAGCCATCAAATAAACTATTTTTCCGGATGAATTCGAGCTCGTTAAATTACCATAATAATTACCGCAATGAATTTTTGTTCTTTTATTAATTTATTTGCGAACGGCGATAAAATTTGATTTTCGTAAAGCCGCAAAAAAAAAAAAAAAAAAAAAAAAAATTGCTCGTGTCTTAAAGAGCCGAAGTCTCTCGGGTGTTCGAGTTGTGTTCGATGTTCCTGACGATGCCTATCGAGTATGTGGCACGCGATAGCTTCGATAAATTCTCTCGGAGGCTCGCACGAGTCACTTTTTTTTTTTTTCAATTTACTATTCAACTTTACTTCGCCGAGAGTGTAAATTTTTTTCGTAATCGTCAGAGAAACAGCTGTCGTTGATACAGTCCCGTACGGGGAATTCCTAATGAAGTTCGCGCGCAATCATCGAGCGCAGACTGGCGCGTTGTGTGTAAAGCGCACAGTAGGCGAGATAAATTAAGGAAGGGTGGGAGGGATGATTCGATGCTGCGCATAAAAATGCCCGAGTGACTTTATCGCCGTTTGCAATTCGGCAAATTCTTTGAGTCATCCGCCTGTCACAAAGATCCGCGAGCCTCGTCTCGCTGTCAGCGACAATGTAAGAGAGAGAGAGGGAATCTCAACTATGCGCGAAGATATGTTTTTTTACCATGTAAATTTTTGTCGTGCGAGTTACGAGAGTTTGCGAGTGAATAGTCGGTCCTAGCCTTTATTCTTAGCCTCGGGAGGGATCCGGTTAGAACCGCTTTTAAATATCTTGATCCCGTGAGCGAACGGGGTTGAATGAGCTCCGACAACAATTCGTTTGATCATCGATCACGTGCTACGATTGTAGTAGCAGCAGCAAGTGTACCAAACAAGTTGTAACATCGTTGCAGTTTTTTTTTTTTTTTTTTTTTTTTCTCATCACTCGGCGTCTTATAATTTGTCCCGCTCGATGATTCATACAGATTCCCAGACAATTGAAGCTGCTACTTGCGACACTGTCGAGCCGAAGTGGTTGACAACGGAGCTAGGCAAGCACTTCGAGAACCTGAACTATTTATCAAAGTACTCGAGAGCATGAAGTTATTCGTCGCCGTACCCGTGCAGTTGAAGTCTGTATCAAAGTACCGAAGCACTTGCCACCTGTATCAAACTACTCGAGTACTCGAAGTACATATAGAAGTACCCGAGTATTTAAGGTATGCATGGAAGTACTTGGAGTACTTGGACTCCATATCGAAGTACTTGGAGTATATATCAAGGTACTTGGAGTATATATCAAGGTACTTGGATTATATATCGAAGTACTTTGAGTATGTGTAGAAGTGATTGGCGTATGTATCGAAGTACTTGGAGTATATATCGAAGTACTTAGAGCATATATCGAAGTACTTTGAGTATGTGTAGAAGTACTTAGAGCATATATCGAAGTACTTTGAGTATGTGTAGAAGTACTTGGAGTTTGTGGCGAAGTACTTGGAGTTTGAGACGAAGTACTTGGAGTTTGTAACGAAGTACTTGGAGTTTATATCGAAGTACTTGGAGTAAGTTTCGAAGTCTTGGAGTATGTATGTATTGAAGCACTTTGAGTATGTATGTATCGAAGTCTTGGAATATGTGTCGAAGTCTTGGAGTATGTATCGAACCACTTCGAGTATATATTGAAGTACTTGGAGTAGGTGTCGAAATACTTGGTGCACGTATCGAATTACTTGGAGTACGTATCAAAGTATCCAAGTACTTGACGTGTGTATCGCAGTATTGCAGTACTTGGATTCTGTATCGAAGTATTCGGGTACTTGAAGTGTGTATCGAAGTACTCGGGTGCTTTATGGGCCGAGTACATCGGTGATCAAGTCCTACCCCGTGCCCAACACTTCGGCACTGAAGTACGAGCCAGTGTTGAGTACTTCGGGTATTTGGTAGTTGAATACATACTCTGAGTACACGAACTGTTCGTTGAGCTTGTTAAAAAATCAGATGGAAAAATGATAATATTGTCGTATTGGCGTGCCCGCATACAATTTTGAAATTAAAAACAACTCCGAACAGCCCGAGAGTGGAGGCATTGAGCGCAAACATAATCGCAATCGGCTTAATTAATCGGTACAACGATGTTATCCCGTTGCCGAGGGCTGCTGCTGTCGCGTCAGACAGCAGCATCGACTCTTTGAAGCCCGCTCCGAGGCTGCTGCGCGTTCTCTCGACACACAACAATAAATATACGAAACGGCGACGCGGTGCAGCCGTTGAAAGCTCACGAGTGCCGCAAGGATAATTCTCTCACGACCGTGGAGCTCATTGTAACGGAGGTCGAATCCTTCCGATCCGACCAATCGAGTTCTCGGTGGCTGAGGACGCTCATTTTCGGGAGAGCGCGCCGACGAAATCGGCCTTCGACGAGACTCTTATCGCGAATCGGTCAACACGTTTTCTTTCTGCACCGGAGCGCTTCTCAATGGCGATCGCGAGTCATCGTGTTTACTTCCATTTTTCTCGACCTTTTTTTTTTTTTCTTTTAGCAAGTACAGTGCATGTATGACGAATTTGCGGACAAAGTCGATCCTCGCGCCAGTTTTTCTCGAGGTCGGTACTTTTTATTTTTATCCCGAATCGAGGGTTGCCGACTGCTGTCTCCAGGGTATGCAATATATCGTTGGGCGATGATTCCTCGCTACCTTTCTTATCCGCGCAACATTTTCTCATCGTTTCGTTAAGGTGGCTATGTCGCTTCGCGCTCATTTCCCATAAGTTCGCGAATAATTAGATAAAATTCCATTTACTTCTCGACGGTATGAAAAATCTGAAAAAAAAATGCATTCATATTAAAGGTACCGAAGAGATTAATTTCGCATAATAATAATTTCAAAATGTTATTAACAAATTAATCAAAAAATTAATTGTTCAAGAAATTATCGGGCGAACCAACTTTTTTTTTTTTCTTTAATGAAAATGATTCGTTCATTTTTTCTGAATACTTATGAATTTTTTCAGATTTTTCAGTCAACTTTGATTTTTTTTTGTTCTGTTTTTCACACATTTTTTTCCATTAAAAAAAAAAAAAAAATCAAAGTTGACTGAAAAATCTAAAAGAATTCGTACGTATTCAGAAAAATGAACGAATCATTTTCATGAAAAAAAAAAAAAAGTTATGTTGCCGGATAATTTGTTAAACAATTAATTTTTTGATTCATTTGTTAATAATATTTTTGAATTATCATTATGAACAATTAATCTTTTCAGTAACCTTTAGTGTGCATGAATTTTTTTTTTTCAGAATTTCATACCATCCAGAAGTAAATGCAATTTTCTCTTATTTTTTATCGAACTTAGGCGAAACGATCGCGAAGCGACATAGCCTACCTTAAGGTAGTCCTTGCGAATGGCGTTCACTTCGCTTAAGTTTCAGAGATCTGAGAGGGAATTGCAGAGACTCGTTACAAGTGTCGAAAAGATTAATTTTGCATAATAATAATAATTCCAAAATGTTGTTAAAAAATCTATGAAAAATAAAGTTGTTCAACAAATCTGTCGGAAACCTAACTTCTTTGAAAAATTGAAAATGATTAGTTCATTTTTTTGAATACGTATGCATTTTTTTTTTTGCAGATTTTTTAATTCACTTTGAATTTCGTGACTTTCGACACATTTTTCCCATACAGAAAAGAACAAAATTCATACGTATATAGAACAGTGAACGAATCGTTTTCATTTTTTTTTTTTTTTTTTTTTTTTTTTTTTTTTTTTTTAAAGTTTGTTTTCCGGGATATTTGTCGAACAATTTTATTTTTCATCAAGTTGTTAATATCATTTTGGAATTATTATTATTATTATGCACAATTAATATTTTCAGTGGCTTAAACGTGCTTGAATTTTTTCGGATTTTTATCGCATCCAAAAGTGTTTGGAATTCCCTAACATTTCTCTGAAACTTATGCGAAGTGAACTCTTCGCAAGGACTACCTTAATTAATGGGTCAAAACTAGAGGGCGAGATCGGTATCGCGGATGCTCGTTGCATGTTCGGTGCAGTCATTAATTTTTTGTTTTTTTTGTTTTTTTTTTTTACTTTTTCTCATACTCAACGATTTTCCTTCATAAATCGGATTTCGCGAAGCATTCGTCTTTGCACCGAGAAAAAAGTTTTATTAAAATCAAATAAATTTCGAGCTTCGAATGACGTTTATTAAGATAAAATAAATGTTTGCTTGCCTCAACAAAATCATCATTAGATTCAAATGACGGTTATAACTTTGGCGTAAGTAAACAAAATTTATTCAAAGATTTGTACTTGTAAAATAAATGTTTATTCGCGCCAAAGAAAATCATATATTTGGCGTGAAGACAAACGCTGCTATTATCCGGTAGCGCCGCATTGGAGTTGTCAATGCGTCGGTCGTCTGCAAAACATTTCTCACTAATAAACAAAACTATATTTATTCCTTACGGGGAGCCGTTACATTGTAATACAGGAGGCACCTCATCGGTTTGTTTTCATGAAACTTTGTTTAATTCAAGCTGCGTACCTCGATTGAATTGTGATTATGAAATGAGTCCCCGAACAACTAACATCGAGATCGGTTATTTCATGAGTGTAACTAATGTGCGACGTCATTAGTGAAATCGTGCGCCGATAACGAATGCTGTATGCTCATTTTTATAATAAAACATTGCTCGTTGATACTTCGTTGATAGTAAAAAATGGCTTATTTAACAAAAAAAAAAAAAAATTCGTTTCTCCGTCATTCGTATATGACATTATTCCGATACGATAAAAAGTAGCGGGTCTGTGACAAAATAAATAAATAAATTCATTTGACATAAATATCTGTTTATTAGATCCAAATAAACATTATTAAATAATAAGAATAATACTATGAAACAAAGAAATACATTAGACATTGATAAATGGTCTATTAGGTTCTGAATCAAATAAACATTTTTGATTCAGAAACAATCAAATAAACTTTTTTGATTCAGAAACAATCAAATAAACTTTTTTCTGGGTGTATGGCGATGCCTTTCGGTATTCCTGCACTCCTGCATTTGAACAATTTACGAAGAATTATCGGTACGGACCGGTATTTTTTTTTTTTTTTTTTTTTTTTTTTTAAGGTCAAAGATAATGCAAGACTAGGAACATTGGACATTCGAATGGTAACCGATCGACTATCGGAAAACAAACTTGGAGCGATTATAATAAGAGCCTGACTCCAAAATGGTCAGAAACGTAACTCGCCACGCCTCGGCGCTTCTGCCACTCGGATAACGATGAAGTCATACGTTTTTCGTCGGCGAATTGTTGTTTGTCCGAAAACTCGAATTCTCGATGACGCACATGGATAATAATATACAATCACACTTTTTTTTTTTTTTTTTTTTTTTTTTTTTTTTTACGCTCTTTCAAGACATCATCGATCTTCCGCGTGAAACCTTGGATTTTTCGCATCACGCCCGGTAATTTTAGCTCAAACAGTGCCGCGATGGATTCGGCTTCTTTCGAACATTTTTTTTTTTTTTTTTTTTATAAATAGAAATAAAAAGATGTTTGTATGTATTTCTCTGGAAGCAAAGTCGAAAAAAACCTTCCCAATGATTATCGAATCGATGACCCTACGGTATTTATTTCCTGGAACGGTGTGAGTGGATTCGACCTCGTCCGAACAAAAAATTAAAAAAATTTTTAAAGCCGCTCGTATGTTTTTCTCTGGAAGACGCGAAATAAACTCTGACGAACACTTTCAATCATTGCGAAGCGTTACTCGTAAATCTTCTCAATGATTATCGAACTGACACCCCAATCGTAATTGTTTCCGCGAAGTGCTTAAAGGAGAGCAGGACAAAATGGGAGAGTCGGGCGAAAACGAGACAATGGGGCAAAAACGCAATTTTTCGTTAACTTTTGGAAGATGACAGTAGTGGTAAGTGTGGCAATACGGGATTTTAAATCGGGATGTATCGGTGGGACTAAATGGAGCATCAAAAATTGTTGCAATATTAAGTTTTGACCCACCGTTCCATTTTGCCTCGCCCTCTCCGTACAAATCACCCGACACGTTACTCAAACCAGAGCTGGGCAAAGTACTGAAAAGTACTTAAAGTTCTAAGTGCTTAAAGTACTAAGTGCTCAAAGTACTAAGTGCTAAAAGTATTAAGTGCTCAAAGTACTAAGTGCTTAAAGTACTAAGTGCTCAAAGTACTAAGTGCTCAAAGTACTAAGTGCTCAAAGTACTAAGCGCTCAAAGTACTAAGTGCTCAAAGTACTAAGTGCTCAAAATACTAAGTGCTCAAAGTACTAAGTGCTCAAAGTAAGTACCGAAAAGTACTTGAAGTGCCAAGTACTGAAAAGTACTTGAAGTGCCAAGTACTGAAAAGTACTTGAAGTGCCAAGTACTGAAAAGTACTTGAAGTGCCAAGTACTGAAAAGTACTTGAGGTGCCAAGTACTGAAAAGTACTTGAAGTACCAAGTACTGAAAAGTACTTGAAGTACTAAGTACCGCAAGTACTTTAAGCATAAAGCAATTTCCGCACTTAAAGTACTTTTCTAAAATACAAAGTACTTTTTCTTCTCAATCAGAAGAGGCGGAGTTCCACGAGGACGAAATTTGCAGAAGAATTTTTCAAATCAAATGTCCCTGTTCACGGCCAACATTTTTTCAAAACGTCCAAACTCTTCGTTACCAATCCTTGGTAACAGACTAATCGACTGGACTATGACGACTGGACCTTGGGGTAGTGAGTGGAGGTCGACCGGATGTATAAAAACTACATCTGGGACGTATGGATCTAGCACAGTGGCAGAAAGTGAGAAAGGTCTCCATCGTTTTATGCAACAAAAATGGTAGTTTGAAACAAACAAAAAAAAAAAAAATTTGAGTGAACACTGATTTTTTAATTTTTTAGCCACTTTTGAAAAACGTCGATTTTCGTGATTTTTCGAAGATCAATATCTCGGCTCCCAATGGAGTTAGGGAAAATCCGAGTTGCTCGTCGTGTTCTTCGGGAAAAAAAAAAATACACAAGATAAGGTCTTGTCCGAAGTCCCAGGAGCGTTTTATCGGACAGTTTCAGAACGTTGAAAAACCCGAAAAATCGACTCAAAACGGGTAGCCTTGGAATTTTTTGACGACATTTTTTTTGTTTTTTTTTTTAAACGAACTGCCACGTACTTCGACGTATTTTTTCCCGCTGAACACTCATTCACCGGCTTTATTGGGACTGAAGTGCAGTGAGACATTGAAAGTCTCGATTATATGCGCGAAAAATCGTATTTTTCGAACAGACATTTTATTTCACGTTACGAAAGAGGTGCGTGCAAAGTACTTTGCACATGCATCCACAAAGAGGAAGCTATCCTCAAAGTTGTACGAGTACTTTGGTCTTAGTACTCAGCAATAGCACTTAAGGTACCGAAAAGTACTTTGACACATTAAGTACCAAACAAGTACTCGTGTACTTTGAGTACCGCCCAGCTCTGACTCAAACAGTGTCGCAATGATTTCGAGCTGTTCCAAAAGAAAAAAAAAAAAAAAAAACGTTCGTCTTTCTCTCAAAGTCGCGAAGGACTTTACAAAAAAAAAAAAAAAAACCCTTCCCCACGATTATCGAACCGATAGCCGATGACCGGTATTCATTGCCCTGAACGGCGTATATACAAATCATACGACACATTAGTTCGCTATTTCGTAACGGACATAACGATTCGTCAACAATTCGTGCAGACGATTAGGCGAGGTTTCGAATTACGAAGCGACGGGTAGTACGTCTGCCCTATCGCGCCACCATCTCAGAGCTCCTCTGGTTGACCGGAAGTTTCGATTAGCCGGCTCGGCTACGGTGTCCGTAACGAAACTCTCTCATTGATAGCATTTATCTCGTACGACGTACCGTACACATATACATTGTCGTACGGGCGATTGATGGTCGCGGGCCGGTGGCGAGGACGTGCCGATCGAAGCTCCCACGGGTATCGAGAAGTTCAATAGTCATTTTTTTTATTTTTTTTAATTTTTCTATTATTTATTTCTATTATTTTTCTATTATTATTTTCTATTATTTTTTTTATATTCTATATATATATTATATAGAATATATTCTATATTTTCTATTATTTTTTTTATATTTCTATTATTTTTTTATGATTTTTTTTTTTTTCTTTTTTGCTCCCGAACAATTTCCCTCGGTCTTTTTCGAGGAACATTTTTTTTAGCAGCGAAACAGAAGATTATTAGAAAATGTTCATGAGAAAAAAAAAACGTCCGGGCCAAGTCCTCGCGAGTGTTTGACCGCTGCGATTCAATTGAAATTCAGACTGTAAACTTTCGTCACTGTGCGATAGAAACATAAAAAACCTTGGCAGACCGAAAAATTCATTCATCATCCGTCGCTTTTTCAACCAAAATCTTTGACAAGAAAATAAAAAAAAAAAAAAGTAAATATCGACTGTTCGGCTTCTGCGGTCAAAGTTACATCGAGACCCTAAACTTTCGCCACTCTAGAGTAGACGCACAAAAATCTTAGCACACCGAAAAATTCATTCATCATTTATTCATTTTTTTCAAAGAAAATCTGCGACAAAAATATGAATAAGAATATAAATAAAAATAAAATATATACCGAAACGGCATTACTCCGGACTGTTTGGTCATTGCAGTCTACTTTACATTGAGACCCTAAAAACTTTCACACTCTACGATAGACACAAAAATCTTAGCACACCGAAAAATTCATTCATCATCCATCTCTTTTTTTTTAAATAAAATTTGCCACAAGAAAAAAATAAAATAAAAATACTATAAATATGAAAGTGACTTAGGATCGAATTTTAAGACATTAGATTGAACTTATCATCGAAATTTGGCCCGAACTTCATTGCGTGCTTAAGTTTGATCTCAAGTTTGGACTCACAGTTTGATCTTAAGATCGGACTTAAGTTCATACCTGAGTTTGATTTAAATCCGGACTTGAGTTTGATATTAAGTTCGAACTCAAGTTTGGTCTTGAGTTCGACCTTAAGTTTGATCTCAAGTTAGAACTCAAGTTCAAACTTAAGATTAAACTTAATCATGAAATTAAGTTTGATCTTAAGTTCTTGATCTCAAGTTCATACTAAAGTCTTAAAATTCGACCCTTAGTCTCGACTGTTTCGCCGCTGCCGTCCAATTCACATCGAGACCCTAAACTTTCCTCACTCCACAATAGATACACAAAAATCAGCACACCCAAAAAATTAATTCATCATCCATCCCTTTTTCAAACAAAATCTCCGACCATAAAAAAAAATAACAGTAAATAAAAAATACTATAAATACCAAACTGACTTAGAGACGTTAGTTTGAACTTAAGACCGCTCTTGAGATCGAACTTTATATGGAAATTTGGCCTGAATTTGATTGCGTGCTTAAGATCTATCTTAATTGAACTTAAGGTTGAACCTGAGTTTGAACTGTATGTCATGCTTAAGTTGGGTCTTAGGTTGGATCTTAAGTCGGATCTTAAGTTGAATCTTAAGTTGGTTCTTAAGTTGGATCTTAAGTTGGATCTTAAGTTGGATCTTAAGTTGGATCTTAAGTTGAATCTTAAGTTGGATCTTAAGGTGGATCTTAAGTCGGATCTTAAGTTGAATCTTAAGTTAGTTCTTAAGTTGGATCTTAAGTCGGATCTTAAGTTGAATCTTAAGTTAGTTCTTAAGTTGGATCTTAAGTCGGATCTTAAGTCGGATCTTAAGTCGGATCTTAAGTCGGATCTTAAGTTGGATCTTAAGTCGGATCTTAAGTTGAATCTTAAGTTGGTTCTTAAGTTGGATCTTAAGTCGGATCTTAAGTCGGATCTTAAGTTGGATCTTAAGTTGGATCTTAAGTCGGATCTTAAGTTGAATCTTAAGTTGGTTCTTAAGTTGGATCTTAAGTCGGATCTTAAGTTGGATCTTAAGTCGGATCTTAAGTCGGATCCTAAGTTGAATCTTAACTTGGTTCTTAAGTTGGATCTTAAGTCGGATCTTAAGTCGGATCTTAAGTTGAATCTTAAGTTGTTTCTTAAGTTGGATCTTAAGTTCGATCTTAAGTACGATCTTAAGTTCGATCTTGAGTTCGATCTTAAGTTGGAACTAACGTCTTAAAATTCGTCGCTTAGTCTCGACTGTTTACCCACTGCCGTCCAATTTACATTGAGACCCTAAACTCTCTTCACTCTACAATACATACACAAAAATCAGCACACCCAAAAAATTAATTCATCATCCACCCCTTTTTTCAAACAAAATCTCCGACCAGGAAAAATTTAAAAAATAAATAAAAAATACTATAAACACCAAACTGACTTAGTCTCGACTGTTTGGCCGCTGCCGTCCAATTTACATTGAGACCCTAAACTTTCGTCACCCGGCTGTGGATGCAGTAACGATAGTGGCCACTATGCCGCTGTACCGTACCAGTAAAATTTGTATCGCACGATATATATATATATATATATATATATATATATATATATATATATATATATATATATATATATATATATATATATCGCTGCTCGAAAGCGCTCGGCCGAACGAGCGGTGGACACACTCAGTTACACAGACACACGAGTGCACACACTAGTTAGTGGGAGGTGGCAGGTAGCTTTTAGTTGCTTCAACGATCCTCGACACTCACTTCATCTCAAAGCACCGTCTCTCACGCGTCAAACTCCCGATGACGTACGCGTTGTAAACGCTCGAACTCTCGTCCGACGAAAAACGCGTTTTGCCAATCGATTATTCAGTAAAGCGATCGTAACGCCCTGACATTTAACGATATATCGTCATCGTTCGGCGTGCGTCGCGCGCGTTTCGCGACTCGAAACTATAACGAGAGGGAGATAAAGAGAATCGCGGGAGAAAACCGTTCGACGCGGCGAAAAGCCAAGTGAAAGTGTATAAGTAATAACAAACAGTTCCGATGCGGTCGATCGATTGGGAAATTTTGCGAAATTAAATCGTTCATCGTTGACGACAATTTGTTGCAATTAACTTTACAACGACTGGTGACGATCGTATCGAGCGGAAAAACAATTTAGATGCGATCGATCGCTTGTGAAATTTTCATTAATTAAATCGTTGATTATTATACTTTGTATTATCATCGGTGACGATCGAATCGTGCGGGAAAAAAGCAATTTAGATGCGATCGATCGTTTGTGTAATTATCGATAAATTAAATATTTAATCGTTCATTTTAAATAATTATTGGCGACGATCGAATCGTGCGGGAAAAAAAGCATTTTAGATGCGATCGATCGTTTGTGAAATTTTCGATAAATTAAATATTTAATCGTTCATTTTAAATAATTATTGGCGACGATCGAATCGGGCGAGGAAAAAACAATTTAGATGCGATCGATCGTTTGTGTAATTATCGATAAATTAAATATTTAATCGTTCATTTTAAATAATTATTGGCGACGATCGAATCGAGCGAGGAAAAAACAATTTAGATGCGATCGATCGTTTGTGTAATTATCGATAAATTAAATATTTAATCGTTCATTTTAAATAATTATTGGCGACGATCGAATCGAGCGAGGAAAAAACAATTTAGATGCGATCGATCGTTTGTGTAATTATCGATAAATTAAATATTTAATCGTTCATTTTAAATAATTATTGGCGACGATCGAATCGAGCGAGGAAAAAACAATTTAGATGCGATCGATCGTTTGTGTAATTATCGATAAATTAAATATTTAATCGTTCATTTTAAATAATTATTGGCGACGATCGAATCGGGCGAGGAAAAAACAATTTAGATGCGATCGATCGTTTGTGAAATTTTCGATAAATTAAATATTTAATCGTTCATTTTAAATAATTATTGGCGACGATCGAATCGAGCGAGGAAAAAACAATTTAGATGCGATCGATCGTTTGTGTAATTATCGATAAATTAAATATTTAATCGTTCATTTTAAATAATTATTGGCGACGATCGAATCGGGCGAGGAAAAAACAATTTAAATGCGTTCGATCGTTTGTGAAATTTTCGATAAATTACATTTTTAATCGTTCATTTCAAATAATTATTGGCGACGATCGAATCGAGCGAAGAAAAAACAATTTAGATGCGATCGATCGTTCGTGAAATTTTTGATAAATTAAATTTTTAATAATTATTGGTGACGATCGAATCGTTGATTTGCGATGAACAAGGTGCGTTCGGAGTTGTGAATGAAAATTTCCGTTTTTAAAATCGTGAAACTCGCTGGATCTAAGATCCACCGAAAGTTCAATCGTGTTTACCCGGTTTTGGTAAAAATTTCATCCCCCTCGTCTCGAACGTTTCATCGAGCTCGTCTGGACTAATCGGTGACGTAAATCGACGACGCGGATTCACGCCGGTAATTCACATGTTCGAGATTTCTATGACAGTCGATCTCGTCGAACGAGCTGAGACGGCGAAAGCTGCGAGGAGCAACGCCGAAGAGCCGGGGAAACAATCGGTAGGGCGTTGAGCGCGGCTGGGCGGTGCGAACGGCCCTCACGGAAAGCTTCGCTCTATTTTTCTTCCTCGGCTATCTGTAAGTCACTGTGCAGTGATCAAGTTGCCTTAAAACCACTTTAAAACCACACTTCTTTCAAAAATTTCAAAATCTAATAAATTCCGAACAAATATTTCAATTAGTGCATAAATTGTAACAAACAGAGGCACTCGACTGCTCTACGTGCGTGCCAAATTTCAACCCGATTGATAAAACCGTACTTGAATTTTACAAGGTTGAATTCTGGAGGCCTGGCACACACACACACACACACACACACACACACACACACACACACACACACACACACACACGCGCACGCACGCACGCACGCACGCACGCGCACGCACGCACGCACGCGCGCGCACACACACACACACACACACACACACACACACACACACATATCCAGACATTTTTTTTAAATGTGATTTTTCGACGTTTTGGAACATTCTGAACACATTTTCATTAAAATCTCGAAATTTTTTTTTTTTTTTTTTCACCAAACCAAAGCTTCCTCTATGAGGAAGCAATTAGATTTTTAATTTTTAATTTAAAAAAAGATGTAAATCTAAAATAAACCCTGGTATATTTTATATCCATTTTTCTTCCTCGTACAATTACATTTATCGTTTTTTATTTAATTTTATTAATTTTGCAAACCTCAAATAAGCCCTGGTATAGGGTGAATGTGGTGAATATGGATCACCCCGATTAACGCGTAAATCAATGAAATATGGACCGGTCCATATACCCCGCTTTCACCCTATTTTATGTCCATTTTTCTTCCTCGAGCAATTACATTTTTCGTTTCTTTATTTCTTTTTTTTATTTTGCAAATCTAAAATAAGCCCCGGTATATTTTATATCAATTTTTCTTTCTCAAACAATTACATTCACCGTTTTTTTTTAAATTAATTTTCTTTATTTTGCAAACCTAAAATAAGCTCTGCTATATTTTATATCCGATATATTTTTCGTCCTCGGCTATCTGGAAGTCCCTGTGCAGTGATCGAATTGCTCTATAACAAACAATTACATTTTTCATTTTTAAAAATTATCTGACAAATCTAAAATGAGGTACATTAGACAGACAGATAAGATAATTTATTGCCTATTGAGAGTACGCGGTCTCTTACAGCAAGGGGAGGTTTGACAACTGGCAATAATCGCATAGCTTAATATTACAGGGCTTATAATGAAGTTCTTATACATATACATTTAACGAGAATGCTCTCAGCCCGAGGCTTTTACCAACAAAGTAGAAAATTGATTTTATCGTCTTTTTATCTTGGGTGATTAATGGCATTTCTAACGCCCGGTTGACGCGACTCGCTATTACAGCCCCTCGTACATTAAACATCCATTCTGCTTGTTCACTCACACATAGGGCAGAGTGGGAAGTGAAATCGACTCCATTTGCGATGCGACTTCTACTCTTTTGCTTCTCACGAATGATTTATGAAAATCGTCCATTTTGCCCCACTCTTCCATCTGGATTCTGCGGTCTTCTTAAAAATGGCCCCTTATAGTGTCCTTAAAAAAAAAGATGCGGAAATACTTTTAGTGCCCTTTTCCTTTTCTCCAATTATTTGCGACGAGTTTGGAGGAAAAAAAACGAACGAACGGTCGTTTGATTCGATTCACTACAGTTCTTTAATCTATATATATTATAATATATCTATATTATAATATAGATTAAATCTATAGATTAAGGAGGGGGAGTCTCGCTGAGGCTGACTTCGCATAAGTTCGACAAAAATAAATAGAAAAATTGCAAGTACTTCTTGATGGTATAGAAATCTGTAAAAAAAATTCATGCATACTAAAGGTACTGAGAAGATTAATTTTGCACAATAATAATTACAAAATGTTATTAACAAATTGATGAAAAAAATAATTGCTTAACAAATTTGCCCGCGAGCCAACTTTTTTTTTTTCGTGAAAATGATTCGTTTATTTTTCTGAATACGCATGAATTTTTTCAGATTTTTCAGTAATCGTTGATTTTTCCATGAAAAAAAAAAAAAAAAAAAAAAAAAAATCAACGATTACCGAAAAATCTGAAAAAATTCATACGTATTCAGAAAAATAAACGAATCATTTTCACGAAAAAAAAAAAAAGTTGGCTTGCTGGCAAATTTGTTATGCAATTATTTTTTTTCAGATTTTCATACCATCGAGAAGTACTTGAAAATTTTTCTATTATTTTTTATTGTCGAACTTATGCGAAGTCAGCCTCAGCGAGACTCCCCCCTTAAAGAACTGTTCTTTGATCTATAGATCAAAGAACTGCAGTGAATCGAATGAAACGATCGTTTCTTTCTTTCAAAAACTGACAATTGTGCGATAACAACTGAGTAAGCTGACAGCTCAAACGATAAAATCGTCTTCCCATTTCGATGGATAAATTAACGATAACATCAGCTCATTTGTATTATTACAAGAGACGTCGAGATAAAACCATTAGATCGGCAACGCAGCTGCTAATTAACGACCTTTGAGATAATCTACACGTCTGCAAACGGGTCAAGGTTTAATCTATGCTCTTCGAAGGTCCTCCGACCTTCGTTCCTTGTTTCTCCCGCAGCACTCGCCTACTCGTGGCTGCGTTATATCGTAATGCGTTTGTATTTTCTTTCGTTTTCATTAGAATTTTTTCGGCGGCATTGTTTCATAATTTTTCATCGAATCTGTAGTCTGCTCTTACGCGGCTAATGAACCATCGTCTTTGGAATTTTTAAGTGGAAGCGCTATTAAATTAGCGATCTCCGCAGTATTTATTTCCGTGCCGAAAAAAAAAAAAAAAATTAATTACTAAACATTAAATACTGGATTTACATTTAAAAAAATATATCAGAAATATATTTAAAATATCAAATTTATAACGAGATTAATATATTCCGTATATAAATTATATAGTTTTTCATATACACGAAAATATATTATTTTATTTATTTATTTATTATAGAGTCACACGGTGAGAAGCCAAATACAATATATAGAGATACATATTACATATTATTTTAAATATTCCATTATACAATTTTATAATAATTTTAATATTTTAAATATTTGCTCGGACACATTCGTCTCATGTGTGTCCGTATCAATTATATACAATTTTTCTTGTAAATTATATTGACATGTGAAAAATTAAATTCAACATATGCTTTTTTCCCATGAGGGTTTCATTGGTAGAATTGAGCCTTCGAATTAATCGTTTTAAATGCAAATAGCGGTGGACCATGTTCGCCACTTTTACCCGATATTAAATTCAATTTGATCGAACGATACGAGCAACCTCGAAAGCCCTAACGACTAAAAATAAACATGTAGGCAATATATAGAGATACATAATACATATTATTTTAAATATTCCATTATACAATTTTATAATAATTTTAATATTTTAAATATTTGCTCGGACACATTCGTCTCATGTGTGTCCGTATCAATTATACACAATTTTTCTTGTAAATTATATTGATATGTGAAAAATTAAATTCAACATATGCTTTTTTCCCATGAGGGTTTCATTGGTAGAGTTGAGCCATCGAATTAATCGTTTTATATGCAAATAGGGATGGTCGATGTTCGCCACATTTACCCGATGTTAAATTCAATTTGATCGAACGATAAAAACTTCGTCTCGTGAAAGAAACGGAGTGTCAAGATCGTCCGGCGGTTGTTTCGCTGCCTCGCGGCTCGCACAAACGAGACGAGCAACCTCGCTCGAGCCGAGGGGCCGAGACCCAATTTTGTCTCCCAATTACGGACATATCGAGAACGCATTGCACCGCTCGAGCACGTGTGAGAGCCATACGTGGAAATGTCCCACAACGCTTCCGGCAATCTCGACCTTCCCGTTTCCGTTGGCGATCCGCGAACATTGTTTCCGAATTTTTTTTTTTTTCGATTTATCGACGCGCCGATTCTCTTTCCAAGTCAACTCGATGAATTTTTTTCGAAATATTTTTTTTTTTTTTTAAATTATAAAAATGGTTTCAAGATCGTCGATCGATAATCGTAAATCCGTGGAGCTTGAAAGCTCCACGAATTTGCGATTATCGATCGGCGATCTTCAATCGGTTTGTATAATTAAAAAATATATATATATATTAAATAATATTGGAGGATTTTATTGAGAGTTGAAGAATCTTGGTCAACGGTCCATTAGCCTGAGGGGGAAAAAAAAAATCACACATGTGTACACGCAATACCACCGAACACATTTATTTTCCGGGTCTAATGAAGCGCATTCACTACTGCACAGTAAAAAATCGCACTAACGTTTTCTTGTCCACAAACGTCCGCAATTCTTTGCTCGTTAATTTTACAAAAAAAAAATCTTGTTCATTTCACAAAAATGTCTGCCAATATTTACGAATATTTTTTTCTAAAATTAACAGGAAAATAATTATGGACGCTTGTGGACAAAAAAGGTTTCTTAATTGTACAAACTTTTTTTGCACTGTGCACTATTATAAAGTGTATTTTATAATAAATTATTATAAATTGTATTATTCTGTGCTCCAAATCAGGATTTATCGCAAATTAAATAAATGTCATAAATTTGTATTATTATACAAATTTATGAAATTTTTTTTAAATTTGTTGAGAAGTGTCGCTCGTCTTCTCTTCTACCTGTTTCGAGTTCTACATATATATACATATATATATACATATTCGCGTAGAGCCCCGACGTAGGACCCGAAAACCACTCAGTATCGGGAATTAATTTTGTGAGCAAACGGAGCAAAACGTACGCGTTTTAAAAACAAACAAAAAAAATTTTAAGATGGTCCATCTTGCCCCGCTCACACCAAATGGCTTCTTTCTCAACGTAACGTGTCTATTATTATTATTATTATGCCATATCTCGCTCGTGTAAAAAAAGTCATCTGGATCGAATCAACGACGCAGACATCGAGGAATCGAGACTTCTTCTCGTCTATCATTAAACACTGTGCCTTTTTGATTTTTCGACAAAAATACACGAATTGTTTGCTACAGAATAAATAATTTATTGGAAAGTAAGAAAAAAAAAAAAAAAAAATGTTTAATGAACTTAAAGGGCCCATATCAAGGTGCTATTATTTAGCCACTTCTCGACAAATTATTTAGTATCTGCCTCGGTAAATCGGTCGCCACTTGCAGTGCATAATCCAAGGAGCGTCGGATAAGAAAAAAAAAAAAAAAAATGAACGCATAACGCGTTAAAAGCCGCGCGCGTATTACGATCTCAATATTTTTATTGCCTCCTGCGCGAGGAAAAACGGTCATGGCTCGTTGATCGGCTCACTTACAACGTTCACCCGACGATAACTCACGACTCTTCGGAGATGTTGTTCGCCAATGGGATGCCCTGTTTATTTATTTTTCCTCCGCATCATTAGTGTCGTTCCGTCCTGTTGGCACTCTTCGACTTCCTCAGAAACGCACTCTCGGTACGAAGGTCTATTTCCTCTTTGCGACGATCTTTTTTTTTTTTTTTTTTCGTTTCTTCGCTCTATCATTGCACGTGGCCGTGCATCGGGCATCGAGCAATATTCTCTGTCGTCAATCGTTGGCGAATTAATCTCGCTAAAACGACGAAAGGACGGTGCAGATTTTACGAAACTGTTAATTTCGTTCGCGGACACGGTTCGTAAGCGCGAGACTCGCGGTAATTTAAACGGTACTTTATAACGATGACGACGATATGATTAGGACAATAACAAGTGGAATTGATTACCTTATGATTGGTAGGTAAGCACATTTAGCCAATCGTATAGACGAAAATAGTTTTTTTTTTTTTTTACACACAATGCACTGTGCGTGATCAGAGGATCGAACGATATTCCGACGAGATCGAGAGATTCTGCGAAAGCTGAATTAACCATTATTTTTTTTGGATCGACTTACTTTTTACAACAACTTATTGTCCACAAACGTCCACATTCTTTGTTTGTTAAAAGGGTGGGACCAACATTAAAAAAAAATGTCCTTTTTGAGAAACACCCCAATATATATATATATATATATATATATATGTATGTATGTATGTATGTATGTATGTATGTATGTATATATATGCTAAATTAAACTAAATTAATTTAGCATATATATAAAATGGTTAATTTAGCTTAAAAGCTAAATTAACCATTATTTTTTTGGATCGATTTACTTTTTACAACTTATTGTCCACAAACGTCCACATTCTTTGTTTGTTAAAAGGGTGGGACCAACATTTTAAAAAAATGTCCTTTTTGAGAAACACCCCAATATATATATATATATGTGTGTGTGTGTGTGTGTGTGTGTGTGTGTGTGTGTGTGTGTGTGTGTGTGTGCGCGCGCGCGCGTGCGTGCGTGCGTGCGTGCGTGCGTGTGTGTGTGTGTGTGTGTGTGTGTGTGTGTGTGTGTGTGTGGAAATGACCGATTCCTCTTGGTAATTGGCATAGATGCGACTAGTGAAAAAACCTACGAGTTTCAATGATTGGTTTTTTTTTTTTTTTTTCGGTTGTAAATCCCGTCGACTAGACACGAGAATTACCACCGTTTCTCGATATATCCGGTATCCCACCAGGCTCACACACTCGTTCTGCGATCAGCGGGTGTGGTTCCGATTGTAACACAGCCTGTTGTACGCCTCTCATCAATCTGCGATTGTCACTGACATCGGCTAACCCGGTTTCTCTCCGGTTCACCGACCCTACGCAACTGCTCGCTGCATAGATAAATGAGTGCGAGAGTTAATTTATTTATTTATTTTTTTTTTTTTTTACTAATCTACAGTCGTCCGATCGATCACGCAATGGCATCGAAGTCAGCGTCGTTTTACCGAAAGAAAAATGACATTTTATTACGTTACATTGTATTATTACATATTTGCCAGCAAGGTCGTCGTGGCTCGCGCGTCCGCGCTGTCGTTTATGGAATTTAGAAAGCGAAAATTTTCATTTCTGGATATTTAACGGAAATACGTCACTTCCGGTTTGAAAACCTCATTTTTTTTTCTATCGAAAGTTACATATTTCCGAGTATGACGTCACTTCCAGTCGAAAAAAAAAAATCAATTTTTTAAATGGGATGACATATTTCTGATATGACGTCACTTCCGGTCGACAAAAAAAAAAATGAGTTTTTTTTTTAAGCACTACGATGACGTATTCGTGAAAGTGAGGTATTTCTAGTCGGGCTTCACTTGAGGTCGAAAAGTGTAATTTTCAAACCTGAAATGACGCATTTTCGACAGGACGTCAAGCTTCGTAGAGCCTTTCGGTCGTGGACACTGGAAGGACACCAAACGGCACTCCCTTAGCCACGAAATATGGCTGTCAATGAGTGTCGTTTTGAGTGTCCATGAGAGTCCATGAGAGTCCATGAGTGTACAGTGGTCTTGGGCTTTATTATTAAATATATGTTATATTGCCCGCTGCGGGGTCACAGTGAAATTTGTTATATCACTTCTGCACGTAGACCATAGTTTCGGTATTAAATTTCCAATCAATTCATCCATCCTTTTCGGTACATCACCTTAAAAGTGAAGAAAAAAAAAAAAAAAAAAAAAAAAAAAAATTGCCAAAAAAGGCGATAAAATTTAGTGTCATCCGAAGACAAACTTACAGCCAGGTAATCAACAAAAGTTACAGTACAGTCGCGCCTTCATTAGTTCACTCGAAGTCACTCGACATAAAAACGAAGTATCGGTCGTTAAAAAAAAATCGAGTGAAATATGAATCTTGTTTTCATTGGAATTGTTCATCGTTACGATCGCACGGAGCTTGTGTGATATTGTTTTTTTTTTTTTTTTTTTTTTTAATTGTAAAAATGCTGATGACAGTTAGTTTTTTTTTTTTTTTTTTTTTTTCTCCGAAGACAAACTTACAGCCAGGTAGCCAACAAAAATTACAATGCAGTCACGCCTCGATTACTTCAGTAAGTTATTCGGCATAAATACAAACTGTCGGTTGTTAAAAAAAAAAAAAAGTCTGCATCGAATGAAATGTGGATCTTGTTTTTATTGGAATTGTTCATCGTTACGATCGCTCGGAGTTCAAGTAATGTTTTTAAAAAAAGTAAAAACGTTTTTTTTTTTTTTTTTCTATTCTGATAAAAGTCAATTTTTTTTTGTTTTTTCCGAAGACAAACTTACGGCCAGGTAGCCAACAAAAGTTCCAGTTAAAGTCGCCTCTCGATTACTTCGTAAAGTCACTCGACATAAAAACGAACTGTCGGTTGTCAAAAAAAAAAAAAAAAAAAAAAAAAAAAAAAAAAAAAAAAAAAAAAAAAAAAAAAACCGTGCTCATCGACTGAAATATGGATCTTTGTTTTTATTGTAATTGTTCATCGTTACGATCGCTCGGAGTTTCTGTAATATTAATGGAGCCCACCCCCGCGTCGCGAGCGGCTTCGCGGTATTAAAGTGGCGCGTGATGGGGACCAGTTATCAACTATTTAGTGCAGGATGTGCGTTATATACTCGGACGTTTTAATGTGTATCCACCGTTTTATGGAACAACCTTAAAACACGTTGCACGCCTTCCTACCATTATGTCATTGAGCTTTTCAGGGTCTGTTATTATGTGGCAATGGCAGAACTCCGCGCGAACGCACATATCTGGGATATACGTCCGGCTTTTAACGTTTCTTATCAGCGTGTACGTGTGAAATATCATCGCCAACTGTGCTCACTCGACCGCGTGTGAGCGCATATCCATTGCATATCAATTTCATGAATTATGGATCGAGACATCGGTGCGTTGTGTGTTTTTGCGATTGCGCATGTATTTTTTTTTTTTTTTTTTTTTTTTTTTTTTTTTTTTTTATCGCCCGGGGAAAGATCTTCGTGTCGTTGCTCGGCGCATCTGGCACTTGTGGCAATCTTTGCGAATTGTGTTGGAAACTTCGCACAAGTTTCGGTGAAATGAGAGGGAATTCCAAACACTTGTCGATCTTAGAAAAATCTGAAAAAAAAAATCATGCATATGCTGAAAATATTAATTTTCCATAATAATGATTCTAAAATGTTGCTAAGAAATTGATGAGAAACAAAATTGGTCGATAAATTTTCCGGAAACTTAACTTTTTTTTTTTAATGAAAATGATTCGTTAAATTTTCTGAATACGCATGCATTTTTTTCAGATTTTTAGATTTTCTTTGAATTTTGCGACTTTCTACACGTTTCTCATATAAAAAAAAAGTAGTCTTTGCAAATAGTTTTGAAAACTTTGCACAAGTTTCGGTGAAATGAGAGGGAATTTCAAACACTTGTCGATCTTAGAAAAATCTGAAAAAAAAAAATCATGCATATGCTGAAAATATTAATTTTCCATAATAATGATTCTAAAATGTTGCTAAGAAATTGATGAGAAATAAAATTGGTCAATAAATTTTCCGGAAACTTAACTTTTTTTTTTTAATGAAAATTATTCGTTCAATTTTCTGAATA
This sequence comes from Amblyjoppa proteus, assembly GCA_963922035.1. Taxonomy (NCBI): domain Eukaryota; kingdom Metazoa; phylum Arthropoda; class Insecta; order Hymenoptera; family Ichneumonidae; genus Amblyjoppa; species Amblyjoppa proteus. Next base: position 21,202,927 of record OY998234.1, on the reverse strand, counting down.
CGCATGCATTTTTTTTTCAGATTTTTAGATTTTCTTTGAATTTTGTGACTTTCTACACGTTTCTCATATAAAAAAAGTAATTCTTGCAAATAGTTTTGGAAACTTCGCACAAGTTTCGGTGAAATGAGAGAGAATTCCAAACACTTGTCGATCTTAGAAAAAACTGAAAAAAAAAATCATGCATATCCTGAAAATATTAATTTTCCATAATAACGATTCTAAAATGTTGCTAAGAAATTGATGAGAAATAAAATTGGTCAATAAATTTCCCGGAAACTTAACTTTTATTTTTTAATGAAAATGATTCGTTAAATTTTCTGAATACGCATGAATTTTTTTTGCAGATTGTTAAATTCTCTCTGAATTTTATGATTTTCTACGCATTTTTTCTCATAAAAAAAAAAAAAAAAAAAAAAAAAAAAAAAAAAAAAATGAAAGTGGATTATAAAAATCTAAAAAAATGCATACGTGTTCAGAAAAGTGATCGAATTATTTTCATTAAAAAAAGTTGGATTTCCGGGAGATTTGTTGAAGCACTTTGTTCATCATCAATTTGTTAATAAAATTTTGAAATTATTATTGTGCAAAATTATTTTTTTTTCAGCAGACTCATTAAGCAAAATCATTGAGAAATGAGTTTGATTTTTTATCACATTTCCATATCATCCAGAACTGCTTGCAATTCGGTCCTATTTGTCGGAAACTTATGCGAACTGAACACTATTCGCAAGGACAGCCTCAATGGAACGAGCCGCGATAAATCAATAAAGAGTACACGCCGTCGTGGTTCATAGTCCCACTCTGGTAATCAACCCCCAAGCGACCGTGTGGCCTAACGGATAAGGCGTCGGACTTCGGATCCGAAGATTGCAGGTTCGAGTCCTGTCACGGTCGAAAAATTAATTTTTTTTTTTTTTCCATCCTATTCTGTTCTACGATTATTGTGATGAAAATTTAACGACGATAAATCGACTCGAAGATTGTTGTTAAATTGTATTTAGGTGACTAGTGAGAATATTTTGGTGAGCGCGGAGTGGGGGGGGGGGGGGGAGGGTAGAAGGGGAGCTGCTCCGAAAGGCGATTGAACGGAGTTCCAAGCTTAAGGCCATTAAATCATTATTATACAAAACAGACAAAAAAAAGGATATGATAATTTATTTATAACAATTTTTATAGATAAGTCTTTTGATTAAAAAAAAAAAAAAATAGTGTAATGACTTAGTCCAAAATTGCAAGAAAAATTTCAATTCGACTAAATTTTTATATTTTATTCTGATAAAAATTTAATGATAATAAATCCAGTTGAAAATTGTCATCAATTGCTATTTACGTGACTAATAAGAATATTTTAGAGAGCGCGGAGTAGGGGTATAGATTCATGGAGAGCTGCTCCGAAACGCGATTGAACAGAGTTCCAAGCTTGAGGTCATTCAATCATTATTATACAAAACAGACAAATAAAAGGATATTATAATTTATTTATAACAATTTTTATAGACAAGTCTTTTAATTTAAAAAAAAAAAAATAGTGTAATGACTTAGTCCAAAATTGCAAGAAAAATTTCAATTCGACTAAATTTTTATATTTTATTCTGATAAAAATTTAATGATAATAAATCCAGTTGAAAATTGTCATCAATTGCTATTTACGTGACTAATAAGAATATTTTAGAGAGCGCGGAGTAGGGGTATAGATTCATGGAGAGCTGCTCCGAAACGCGATTGAACGGAGTTCCAAGCTTGAGGTTATTCAATCATTATTATACAAAACAGACAAACAAAAGGATATGATAATTTATTTATAACAATTTTTATAGATAATTCTTTTGATTAAAAAAAAATAGTGTAATGACTTAGTACAAAATTGCAAGAAAAATTTCAATTCGACTAAATTTTTATATTTTATTCTGACAAAAATTTAATGATAATAAATCCAGTTGAAAATTGTCGTTAATTGCTATTTACGTGACTAATAAGAATATTTTAGAGAGCGCGGAGTGGGGGTATAGATTCATGGGGAGCTGCTCCGAAACGCAATTGAACGGAGTTCCGGGCTCGCGATGATTAAATCATTGTTATACAATACCAGAAAATTAACGGGATGTCTCAATTTATTTATAACAAATTATTAGTATAAATAAGTTTCTCGATTAAAAAAAATTGTGTGATGACTTTAGTGCAAAAAATCGTAGGAAACATGTAAATTTCACGAACCATTTTTATTTTATTCTGATAAAAATTTAATGCCAATAAATTACTGTTAAATACATTTTTCGTTACTAATATGAATAATTTAGAGAGATCGGAGTGGGGGCACCGAGCAACGAAGAGCTGCTCCGAAACGCAATTTTTGGAGTTTCGGGTTCGAGTTAATTGTCACACAAAAACAGAACAACAAATCACAATTACCACACGCGAACACAATTTAATTACAACAAAATTCATGCAAATAAGTCCCTTGATAAAAAAAATAGCAACAATGATTTCAGTGCAAAATCACGAAAAAAAAAAAAAACTAATTTTACTTCGAATGGCATTTAATCAAGTTTCGCATAAAAATTCCTAAATTCACGAAACCAATCGTATTCAAATTAATTAATAACAAATTAACATAAATGAGTTCTTCCGGTAAAAAAAATAAAACTTTACTCCAAAACGCATTTATTGCAGTTTCGCATTTAAGTCCGTTACTTAAAAAAAAAAAAAAAAAAAAAAAAAAAAAAAAAAAAAAAAAATTACTGAACAAAAATCGATTTATAAAAAAAAAATTCGAATTATTTAACATACCTCGGTCGGCAAAGAAAACAGTACAGCAAAAACGTCGCTAAAAACGTGAAACTTCGTTCGCGTCGTATTGTCGCGAGGAGCACTTGATTGAGAGCCTCGTTGATCCCCGTTCTTATTTTCCGTTTTCGCTCGAACGTTCGTGGCATAATTGCCGGCGTATTAAATTAATACGAGTGCAAAAACTCTTGTGCCGTAAAACGAGCCAGTTGCGTTCCCGAGTCGAACATAATAGAATTGTGGGAACGCGAAGGAGTACACACGAGGCGCGAGATCGTTTTACAAGCAAGATGAGTAATTTGATCGGGCTCTCGGCTCGCCGAGAGCCGCTGGACGTCTTCCTGGATCCTTATTATATTTATCGTCTCCGCTCTTCGACGATTATTCGGATTGTTCCTTCGCCTCGTACGAATTACATAGTAAATTCGTCGCTAACGAATCGAAAATACTCCGGCTCGTATGGCAATCAGTACTTTTACTGTATACACACACACATATATATATATATATATATATATATATATATATATATATATATATATAATATTATATATATATATAATATTATAT